>OX941081.1:143187869-144387869 GCA_954870635.1 Arctium minus
GATCGAACAGAAATCCTTCTATAGAATCAGATCGAAAGTCATGTTTTACTGGTATGAATGGGTTTAGAATATGTCGATGTAGTCTTTCTGATCTGGGAAAGTAAGTTCTAAAGGGGTGCTTGACACCTAGTCCCCTAAGGCCAACTGGTCTGGGAGTGGCTGACCCAAATCCTGCAATAGGGTCAGATAGAAAGTTACGTTTACGGCATGTTCTTTACTTAATGAACTCTCTGATTAAAAGATGCCAAAGTGCACGTGCTTAAAAGATGCCAAAGAGCACACTCATGTTAAGATGTCAATGTGCACACTGCTTAAAAGATGCCAATGAGCACACATCTAATGATACTTGGTGATATGTTTGAGTTGTGATAAACCTGTAAATTTGTGAAAGTCTTAATTTTTGATGACTTAGTGTCAGTACATGCAAAGTTTTCTATAATAATTTTAGAACTGCATTTTTCTTGAAGCTAATTGAAGTTCACATGCGAGCACACTGAATAGACAAATGGAAGTTTTTGAAACTGAACATGTCTTAACTTGATATGCAATTATACTTGGTCTTGTATCCAACAATATATGCTTGATTTCAACTGATTGATAAATCTGTGAAATTTTACTGAGTAGACTTTAATTTGTTTAGTGTTTAAAAGTTTATATATTCAGTTGTTACAAAATTTATATTCAATATGATCATCTTTCATACTGATGTCTTTATGTTTGAGTATCTGTATTTTATTTTTTGTATATGGTCTGTGCAATTTTCAAGGGGGATAGCTAATATGAAAAAAGTTATCTGATCTTTTCTGTGGTTGAGGGGGAGTAAGTAAGAAAATTATTTGTGCTGATTAGAAGTTAAACAGGTATGTTTCTCAGATTTTTTCTACACATTTGCTATACTAACAGGTAAATATTTATGCATTTGTGTAGGGGGAGTGAAAGGATTTCAGGTATATTTTTTTATTTTTATTTTTATTTGTTATGTTTTTTTTAGATTTAGTTTTTGTTTTAGTTTTCTAGGTTTAAATAGTGTTTTTCTTTTCATTGTCTCTTTCTCTTTCCCGCCTACCTGTTCTTAGCTTTTTTTGTCTTTTCGGCTCCCATTTTCTCTCTATCGCTCTCTGTGTTCAAATCCTAATCTGTTTTCTTTCAGTTTTTGTTACTCGAAATCAAGGTTTGTCTTTCATTCTTCGTTTTTTATTTGGTTTATATTGTATGTTTACTTGATTTGAATGCACTTTATCTGATTCTTATTGTTTTCGAACTGTTCATATTCTTAGATTCATTTTGTGGTTGTGTGTTGTTTGAATTGGGTATTGGGTTTTACTTAGAACAAATAATCGATCATCAGGTATGTTTTCTTTTACTTTAATTTCTTGTATTCTAGCTTTAATTTTGTATTTTTTTGTGGTTTTCGGTTCGTATATCGAGAAAAACTAGGTTTCTGAACAAGGATGATAGACCCGCAAAGTGAACTTTGCGCGTCTAGCTAGAAACGCAAAGTCTACTTTGCGCTTCTAACTTGTTACGCAAACCTATTGTTTTTTCAAGTGTAGTTTACGTATCTACTTTGCGTCTCCTCTTTGACACACAAACTTCCTTTTTGTTTGTGTTTCTTGCTTTTAGTTTTGGGTTTTATATCGTATGTTTGTCCCGCAAAGTGAACTTTGCGCGTCTAGTTAGAAACGCAAAGTGAACTTTGCGCGTCTAGCTAGAAACGCAAAGTGAACTTTGCGCGTCTAACTAGAAACGCAAAGTCTACTTTGCACTTCTAACTTGATACGCAAACCTTCCTTTGTGTTTTTGTGTGTTTTGTTTTGTTTTTCTAAGTATAGTTTTCGGACCATGTTAGACACGCAAACTTACCTTTGCGTCTCATGACTGAAACGCAAACTTTCGTTTGCGCTTCTAACTTGGCACGGAAACCATACTTAGAATATTTTTTTTATTTTTGTCTAATTCTTTTTCATTTTTGTTTTTCAGGTCTATTATGTCTTCTAAAACCAATACTGATCCAATGATTCAAGACGAGAATGCCATTCTCGATGATCCGTCTGATCGAGCTTCTCATGATACTCCCATGCCGTCACATCCTTCTGTTGGGGCCGATCTTTCTACTTCTCGTCGTACACCAAATGATGTGTTCCCAACCATCATGTATATGCCTTACAAGTCGAACAACTCTCACGTGGACTTTAACAGAATCAAGATACATCCAGTGATACGAGCAATTCTCAAAGGTCATCCACTTGCCCCTGCTCTTTCTTACTGCGCAGATGTTCCTGAAGTTTATCTACAGCAGGCATGGCATACAATAACAAAGAATGAAATGGCTCGTCCGCATCACTTTGATCTTCAAATCGATCAATTTGAATCATTCCTTTCATACAAGTGACTGAGATTAATACTGGAGCTTCCTGAGCCGAACTCTAGACCAGGCAGAACTACCTATGACAGTTTTCCATCAGAAGAGGAAGTATATGAAGGAATAAGGAATCTTGGATATGTTGGTACTTTGAACAAACCTACAGACTTTGACAAGTCTAATCTACCTCCAGTATGGTATGCACTGTTCTCAGTTATCATCAGGTGCCTGACATCGAAGCATTCTGACACAGACAGTGCAAGTTTATTGTATCTACGATTGTTCCATGCAGTTGTCTATGACTTGCATGTCGACTACACTTTTATTTTTTGGACCGAACTCTCGGCGGTGGTACATGACAAGTTCACCAACAAGAAACGGAAGTTCATTCCGTTCGTTAGATTTCTAAAGCTTATAGTTCGAAGCATGCTCCGCAGTAATCCAGCCATTCCTCGCAGGTTATCTTGGCCTCAGGTTCCAGACTCCGAGATGACTTATATTCAGAAGCAGACGAGGTCTTTCAACTATTTTATGACCATTCCGTATGCTCTTATTGCCAACTACGCTGATGTTACAGATGAGGATGTCATAGAATATTGCATGGAAAATGAGTTTATGGAAGATGATGTTCAAGCTGCTGAAAAAGATGTTGAAGTTGAAGCAGCTATTCCAGAACAAGAGCCTGAAGTTGAAAAAGAGGCTGAAGATGAGCAAGAAGTTGCGGTTTTTGTTGAAAAAGACATAGTTCAAGAGGATGTTGCTTCTCAACAAATTGAGAATGTTTTATCTGCAATTGTTACTGAGTCTCCTATTCATGTTACTTCTGATGATGTTGATGATGCTGATGATGCTGATGATGGTAATGTTCATGTTACTGATATTGATGGGGATGATGATGATGAAGATTCTGATCATGATGATGATGATGATGATAGTGATAAACCAAGTCTTAAGGTTTATGAAAGGAAGGTTAGGACACCAGAAGTGGTTGTCTCAACAGAAGTTCTCTCTGAAGATGATTTTGTTCCTGTTAACCCTTCAGTTGCACATCTTCAAGTAGATGAATTGGATACAACTTTTGATCAAGCTTCAGCTTTGGTACAAAGTCAAGTCCCAGCAACTTCACTAACGGCAATTCAGTCTTCTGATCAAGTTCCAGCTGTAGAACTTTCTTCTGATCAAGCTAGGGTATCTTCTGATAAATTCTCTACGTTGAATGATGTTATTCGTCAGTTATCTGAGAAAATGGATGAAGAAAAGGAAGCTCAAATTCTAAAGTTGAAGACTTTCTTCAAAGGAAAGATGCCTGAGATTGATACTTCTGTGATTCCTCCAGAGATTCCTTTCAGACGACCAACTGGAGTAGTTCTTCGTGAACCTTCTTCTGCTGTGACTACATTTACTTCTCCGATTATTTCTCTTCCGTTTCCTTCGGTGGTTTCTATGTCTGCGGGAATTTCTACGTCTGCTCCTTCAAGGTCTTCTCTACATGATCTTCCTATTTCAGAGTTGACAGATTTGCTCTATGCTCGACTTCTTTCTATGTCGCCGCCTGAACATCAAGATCAAGATCTTCTTTCTTTGCTTCGGAACTTCCAACCTATGCCGCCTCCAGTTCCTTCTTCTGAATCTGATCGGATTACTGCTTTATATGACGAATTTCATGCATTCAGATCAGAAGTTCGATCAAGTTTTTCTGATCTCAAATCTTTCATGTCTCAAGCATTTTCTGATTTATCTTCAAGGCTTGATTCTCATGAACAAAGTTGCAGAACTAAGGCCGGCCCGTCTCTTAAGCGCCGACATGACCAAGATGATCCTGATCATCAAGGCCGTGAGGGGGAGATGGCAAAGAGACAAAGAGTTGAAGGATCTTCTGAAGCTAGAGAAGATATTCAAGAAGAAGTGGCTGGTGATAAAGAAAAGGGTGGTGAACCTGTTGAAGACTGCAACATTCAGGATTTAGTGAATGTTATGATTGAGAATGTTGATCTGTCTTCCTTGCATAATGAACTGAATATTTCTGAGAGTAATATTAACAATAATATGCAAATTGTTGTTTACATGGATCCAGATGTTTCTGCAAGTATTCATGAAGTTGAAGATTCTGAAGCTGCAAATGATATGAGTTCATTCTTTGCTAACTTCATAGAGATTAATTCTGATGATGATGAAGATGTCAGATTTGAAAAGATATGTCAAGTCAACGAAGAAGACTGTGATGACATCATTATCATATCAGATACAGAAGATGACTCAGTGTTCATGGATGCGAAAGACGAAGAAGCAGATTTGTTATACAGTGATCTTCCTGCTCATGATGAGATTCCTGAATCAGCTAAAGATACATCTACTCCTGTTGCTAGTTCAGCTCCGACTACCACTATTCCTTCAAGATCATTTGAAGTTGGTCAGTCGTCAAGAGCAGAAGCTGATGTTCCACCTTCTGATCCTGTAATTCCTCCATCTATTCTAGAAGAAGGACCAGCTTTATCTAGACATCAAAGACAAAGGAACTTGCAACGTAGATATTTGGCATCAAGGCAAAGATCAGCCTTTCTAGAAGACACTCAGAGAAATATCTTTGTCTCTAGAAGAAGGGCGATTAACATCTATGCAATCCTTGGAGTAGAGAAAGAGTCAGATGCCTATCAATATGAGTACTTAATGTTCATCAAGTGTCAGCGCAAAAGGAATAATACCGTTTCTTCTCAACACTTGATTGTTCGAGTCATCAGTGTCACAATCAACAAGTTTGTGAACATCTGGTATCCTGATTTTGAAGTTGAAAGAAGAGACTGCAAGCGGTATAAATTTTCAGAGGCAGATTTCACTAACCTTTCTATAGATGATATTGAATTCTTATATGATCACTTCAGGAATCTGTATCATAGAACACAGGATATTTCTCAAGCTTTGTTCGTCATTAAAAGATTCATACGACATCAAATCAGATTCTTCCGAGTTTTTGATTTTCAGATGGTTGTCGAAAGTTTTCAACCGGTTGTTAATCTTCTCAGGCCCAACCAAAGCTTACCGAACTTAGAGTCTTATCCTCTTCTCACCATTGTTGAAGATCCATATGGAGTGGTGTACAAGAATGGGTCTAATGAAAAATGCTTTCTCAAGTTTGAAGAAATTGCTCACTACTCTGATGGAACCTTAAAAGTGATCAAGCTTCAGTTGGAGCAACGTCTGAAGGAGGCCAAAAGAAGATTTTTGGAATCAAGAGAAAATGCATTCCTGGTTGATAATGATGAAATTCGTCTTATCCAGAAGACTTTAAATTCAATTCAAGAGAGATTGAATCTCCGCTCAACTCTAAGACGACTGGAAGTTTTAGTTGGTTTGAATCGACTTCGTCAAAGAGAAGAGCGTCAGTGATTCGTCAAAGTCGTCTGGTTGGTCTATGCTGTTTTTGAAGATTGTTTTTGAAGACCACGGTGCCAATGATTACTAAGGGGGAGATTGTTAGATCTGTTTTTATAGTAATCATTGTAATTATTTTCTAGCTTTTACTGTTCTTTTTGTTCTATCTGTTTTGTAAAGGCTAGGGGTATTTAAGTCCCCTTAGAGCCTTTGTTTTGTAACTTTGGACTTACATTTTCAATACATCAGATCACTTTGCGTTTCTATACTTTCTCTCTATACTTTCTCTCTCTAAAGATTTAGAGATTCTTGGACTCTCAGTGATAACTTATACCCATTAAAAAAAATCTTCGAATTCGCCATCTGAAACTGACTTTTAAATACTGGACTTTTCTGATAAACTTTCATAGTCTTCCCTGAGGATCGATATCCGGTACTTTGTACTACTATTACTTGTTAAGAGACTATAGTAGGATAAGGTGTATACTTGCACTAAGTTATATTTAAGTGAATCTCAAAAGAGGATTGCATAAATCTGACACACAACAATGTGAATCAGATTTGTTGTGATTAAACGCCAGATAAAAAGCCTTTATATGCAACACAAGCAAAAATATTGATATCCGTATTCTATAACCATGCAAAGAACATTTAATCATACCAAACAACTACAATTCGTAATTCTAACCCTTGCGTATGTGTATATGCCTTGTGTCTTATACTTTGAGTACCGAGCGCTTTCAATCGATACACTTTACTTGATCAATACAAACAAAACCACTTAGCCTTGGATCTATCAGTATCCACTCAAACAAACCTGATTACGTAGCAAAACACATTCACAGCGTCTAGGGTTTTTCTCTAGGTTGCAATACCAATTGTTTTGTAAGAGAAATAAGATTACACTTAATGGAGATAAAGGGTTGGTTTTTGTGGATGATTAATATAAACACGCAAACCTATTCCATACCTCTAATATATATGCAGATGAATTTATTTGCATTTTGCAATCTTTATTAGGCTTATATGTTTCATATGGAAACTTAAATTTGTTTTCAACACCAATTATGTTATGATATCACATATATATATATATATACCCTAACCCTAACTCTAATTAATATATATTAAAATATGTAATTATGATTTCGTATACTTTCCCTTTCAAGTGTATAATTGTAGAAATAACCATTTGATTTTAATCATCAAAACAAAACCCCAAATCCAATTTGAAATCAAGTGCAACCAAGAGGTTCTCGTAACGTTGATGGTAACTCGTCATTATTTTGTTGTAGAGCATAAACTAACAAAATTCATGTGGTGATTTTCATGCAACGATCAAAGTTTATCAGATTTCAATTTTGGTATCATCAAGGACCAAATTTCATCATCAATCACATCCTTTTACTCAAGCACACTGAAGTTTTCATGGTGTGTATTCGCCCTATTGGTCAATATCGTTTGACCATCTAATTCATGCATTGCGGACCATCAATCATGGTTGCTACCAACCATCACTTTTTAGTTTATATTCTGATTTTGATGGTTAGGGTATTTCTGTACCAATTACATTGATGGTTTAATATGAAATGATGTTAGTTCTAATAATATTTAAGTCAAAACTCATTTACTTGTATTATCAACAAAATTTTTACAACATATTGATGTTAGTAATTTTGATCCATATTTTTTATCTTTTATTATTGTAAGAGTCGATTAAATATTTAATCATGATAAAAAAAAACTAAGGTGAAATTATATAGTTATACACATATATATACGTATATCTATACTACCTTATAATGCATTCAAGCATAACTCTTAATCACAAGCCACAATACATATGGTACTACCATTTTATGCATAAAAGTCCAAAAACTATGAATTACTACTCTATATATATGCATAAGGTACAAGCTTTTAGTGCAACCATTACCACCACCTAATTGGGTTACTCCATTCTTTTCTTTTCATAAATTAATATTTCTTCTTTTAAAGTACAACCCTTAAAAGACAAAGTATCAATGCAGACCCTAGATATATTATCTCCCACTCCGATTTGAATTTCTCCATTTAAAACCCTAGATATATTATCTCTTATCTCTCTAAGAGGAGGTTTGTTTCCATATGTTCTTAAATGAGTTATATTTTTCTCCAAAACCCTAGATTTGTTCTCCTACTATGCTTGATTTATACATGATCTATCCAAAATATCTCGTTTTGGAATTTTTGGACATGTTTCCCACTTGAGATTGATATAAATTGGATTTTCCATGTATGCACTAGGAAGGTTGAGTCTTGAGGTGTTACCTTTGAGGTAGACACTAAGATTATAACGCCCAAAATTTTCGGTAAGCTCCATTATCATTTCTAATACCTCAATGCGTCTCTGTATGCCAATTTTGTGTATCTTTTGTGTTGAATGATGATCTATACGTTGAGGCATGATTGACATTTGAAACCAGCAAAAATCCAGAGCCCAAAGGATTCAGGCGACAGTGCCATGCGACAGTGACATGGTCACTATCGTCGTGTGTCACAATCACGACACCCGCATGGGTTACGGTACCAATGGCGCGACAGTGCCCGACGATAGTGCCCGAGTCACTGTCGCATGGTCACAATCGCTAGCAACGTACCGAATGTACCTTGGAACGGGTGACTATGCCCGGAGACTTGTAACACCCGTAATTTTCGGTAAATAAATGTCACCCGGACATTTACAGTGTGAACAGTGGGGTTTTGTGGGGTAATGCATTGTTTAAGGTCCCCTAGAGTATCGGGAGTGTTGGCGTTGAAAAAGTCGGATTTTTGGGGTTCGGGGACACCCGGGCGACTATGCCAACGAGAGTGCTAGAGGGCACAATAGCTTGGCACTATCGCCAAGCCAATTGGCCTCGCGGTACATTCCTAGCGATTGTGCCACTAGCACAATCGCTTGGCACTATAGCCAAGGGGTACCAGCAGGTTAAAAGTTGCGGTTTCAGCCATTTCTCTCACTTTCTCATTTCTAATATTTTCCTTTTCTCTCCCAAACCGATCCCTAACTCATTTTTGAGTGTTTTTGTCATAAAACCAAGTGTTCCTTCATCTTCTAGCAAGGTTTGGAAGCTAGAACTAAGATTCATCCATCTTCACCCAAGTTTTCTAGGGTTTTATCCAACTTTCCACCATTTTGAAGATTTGGAGTTTATGGCTTGTGTTGGTGTCCTAGAAGTGTTTGATTGATGGATTCAAGTTGTGGTTGAGGTATCATCATCTATTCTCTTCATTTATGGAAATTAGGGTTTTGACCTAAGTTGAGATCTTTATGTAAAATGTTTGGGGAATGTTTGGGGAATGTTTCTATATGGTTGAATATGGTTATTTACGGTTGAAAATATTTGGATCTAGGTTTTGGCTTGAAAGTTCAGATTTCTTCAAGGAAGCTCAAGTTGGGGTAAAATCTAGATTTAGCCTAAATCTAGCAAGGTGAGTTCAAGATGCTTTGTGAAAACTATGTACATGCCAAAATGTGTATTTTGAAGTAGAAATATATTTTACTTGGTATTTGTCAAAGTGTGAGTATTTTAATAAGTTTTCATATTTGGTAAACTTGGGTTGTTTAATTCCATGAAATGCTCATATTTGGGTTGTGAATGTTTCAACAAGTAAATAGCATGTTTTTCATATTCTTGGCGATTTTGTACAAATAAAGTCCATTTTATGATTTATGCATGTTCGGTGATTTTTGTACAAGTGAAGTCTAATTTATGACGTACCACGTTTTGGGGTATTTGAGTTCATTAACTATTTGGAAAATCTTTGGTTCCAATACGTGACGAGTTTTGGGTTAATCACATCTTTGGGGTATGTATTTGCATAAACGCCGCTTAAAGGCATTTCATTATTTGGGAGTTCGTTATTTATTGGTCAAATGGATTTTGAGCATTTTAGTTCGGTGTTGACTTAAAAGAGTCTTGAGGGCATTTGTCCGATTTTAATAACTCGATGTAGAGTCCAATCTACGATTTACATATTAATGCACCTTGTTGCATATTGTTGATAATTACATGATTGAGTGTGTGAGTCATTCATGTGTAGTCATGTAATATTAGACTGTGTTGCATTAGATCCATAGGCACGTGAGTCAGTCTTATTTGATGGTCAATTAGGTGGTACGGGGTTGGACTCCGGGACTCATATTTTATGACCTTAACCTTTCAAATGTACACTAGGAGGGTTGAGTCCGGTTGTGCTATTATGACGATGGGTAGTCCAATGATGGGCGTTTGGGGCCTCCGCCATGTTGGGGCAATGCCATGGTTGTATCCCCCTTGTGCCGAGCCTTTGGCGGTATTCATGGTAATATTTGCTAAGGTCAGATGTCTCTTTTGGTGTAGCTTGAGGGGAGTCGTAGGGGCATTTGGGCTTACGTGTCGTGAAGTGTCATACGATTAACGTTGTATGGGTGGCATACTTTTGTGTTTCCTCCACTCTCAACGGATACGGGTATCCCCCATTGTCGGCTCGTAGTATTTTGGATATTTAATTGTCCATGCTTTAATATTTGGATTCCATTCCATTTTATGGTCGCGTGAGTATTAAATTTCAGTTCCATGATTTCGACGACGTATCATATCTTTATGGATTGTTTTCCGCTATTTAAGGGTCGAGTATTATGTCCCAACCGTGTTTTGGGTGTTTTGGGATATGAAGTGTTATTCACGTTTTCACAAATTGGGTGTCGAATTATAAACCCGTTTTGGGTGAGTTATGAGTTGCATCGTTTTATAAAGAATGTTTATTTTGGAGCGTTGTCTTTAAAGATGCATATTTTGGGGAAAACGAGTCGTTTACATTTCTAAAGTAAACAATTTCGAAAGATCTTGATTTGAACTGAATTATTTTCTTTTAAAGATATATTCATTCATGTTAAAACTCTTAAGCTCACTAGGCGTTAAGCCTAGCCTTTTTATTTGTCGGCATGTGTATCAGGTTCCAGTTGGGGGTTCGGTTCTAGCAGTACTATGAAGAGTTGAGCCTTAGCTTTATACAAGAGTAAGTAGTTGGTGAAGTCTTCCGCATGTTGGAGATAGTAACTGTTATTGGGGTTTAGTAACACCCGTCCTTATCTTAGATTTTATGTATAGAATGAATGTGTGTATTGAGGTTAATTCTTAAATTGTGTTTGTAGACGAAGCAATTATCGATGTATTTAGAAAATTTTAATTTAGTTGCTATTTCCAGAATTGAGGGTGTTACAAGACTATGCCAAGGGCATAGTCGCATGTCAAGGTCGTCGACGGGCTGAGAGACCTTATAAGCTCATCCCCTTCACTTCTCATTCAATTACTCAAAACCTAACTTTACTAAAAATCTCTCTCAACCTCCCTCTTCATTAAATCCGATTTCTAGGGTTCCCAAAGGTGCTTTTCTATCATTTATTGCAAGATTCTTGGTGTTTACATCAAGTAGGGAGCTAGGGTTCATCACTCATCATCTTCTTCTCCATTCTTTTAAGAAGGAGATTTTAGGGTTTTGGGGTTTTCATCAAAACCCACCTTTGTGAGTCCATATTTCATATTTAATGTGTGAATATATATATATATATATATATATATATATATATAAACTTTCTCTTTACATTACTTGATTTTACATTAAATCTTTGTTATTCGTACCTCCTGAACTAATGGGTCAAAATCTAGGGTTTTGACATTCTTGGAATGTTTTGAAATATGATGGCACAAAAGGTTAAATGATTATATGTACACTAGTTATATAAGTATTATACAAACATGGAGCCCAAATGGGTAATGTGACATATTTGGATTCATGATAAAAGGAGTTGATATTGATAAGTCTATGAACTTATATGTGTTATTGGTATCTTGGTAAATGGATTAATATGCTACTAGTTCTTATAGTTGAGCAAGTTTATATTGTGTGAAGTGAAAGGGTCATGATGTTTTGGGGCTATTATGTGTTGACATAAAGATAATGAGGTTTGTATGTCGGGTACTATTGTTAGATGCAAATGGTCATATTGGTGAATCCTGAAGCTTTGGAATGGTGGGTCCCAAGGTAAAGATCCATGAATAGGGTTGAACTTGGTAAATCTTTGGGGTAAAGACCTGTAATGAGTTGAACACATATTTACATTGGACTAAAGATTCATGGATAGAGTTGATGTCTTAACAGCTAAAGATTCATGGATAGAGTTGATGCCGGTAAATAACCATTTCAACTAAGTGCTACATATGAGTTGTGGCCTACTTTCGTGTTCCGTCACAACCCATGGTGGAACGAGTCTCCCCCGTCTTACTTATGGTTCCGAATGTTGTTGAATAGATTGATTTCTGATATTCCAATTGTTTACTTATAATTCTAACATTACTTTATTCTCTTCACTTACATGTTTGGACGTTCTCACTAGGCTCCAAGTCTAACACTTGTTTGCTTTGGTGTGAAGCAGGTTCTGTTAGCGGTGGGGTAGCAAAGCCTTGAGCAGAGAGTGGAGTCCCGTCGTGGACGACTTTTGGAGAACTAGAAATTGTTGGGATATAGCATGCATATTACATGATGTTATTTTGGGAAATGATGGCGACACCCGATTGTAATCTAAGCTAGAATTGTTTAGATCAGTAGGCTGTTGATCCTCGTCTACATTTTTATAATTTAATAAATGTAAACACTTATACTATTCCCTTTTGGGTGATTCTATTTTTGGATGTTTAATTCTTGCCCTCACATGTTTAAATCGTTGGTTTTATAAACGTTTCATGGCGAATTTTCGAGTTTTAAATTTACCCGATTTTTAGGATGTTACAAAGATCTCCACCGCTTGAGGTGTTACCTTGTAGGTAGACACTAAGTGCGCCGAGCCTTGAGGTGTTATTCGCAAGGATAGACACTAAGGACAACCGACTTTTGAGGTGAAACTTGCGAAGGGGTCGTTAAGACACTTAGACATTTAGTCTTGAGGTGTTATGCAACAACGTTGTTTGAGTTGTGTTCCCGTCACTCTCAATGGACACGGGTCACCCCCGTTGCTTCCACTTAAATGTTGTATTTGGCTCACAAATGGTTTTGACTAATTGTATTATAACTTTTTATTACATAATCATGCTCACTAGGCTTTTTTTGCCTAACTCTTGTTTTGGTGTCGGCATGTATCTCAGGTTCTAGTGGCGTGGTTGCCAAAAAGGTTTAACCGGTCTTGGTAGAGAGAGTTTGGGGACATTTTGAGACGTCATCTCCTGAAGTTATTTTTGGTTATTTAGGTGACACCCAATAGTAATATATTCCTTCCATAGAATTAGATTAGGGGGTTGTGGGATTTGATTGAAATATATTCCTTCCATCTCCAAGAGATTTCAAAATCACCGGTTGTGGGATTTCATTGAAATCTCGGGATTTCAAATCCAAACTTTTCTTCAAAACAAAACAAATGATTGAGTTGGAAATTAATTCCAAATCCTACTAAATTTCGCAAACCAAAAGGACCGTGAGAGGTTGTTTGGTTCACATAATCCAAAGGAATTTGATAAAATTGGAATAACAAATATCTTTAACCATATTACTTGATGATGTTTAGTTCCCCGAACGAGTTGATTGGATTCCGCCGAATTCCATGGTTGAGGGGATTTGATAAATTCTTGACATAAGTGGAGGAACTGAATTCCATTCCTTGACAAATGTAACAAGTTTTGTAATTTGTTTTTAAAAAGACAAAAATAACATCTGCATTCAATTTAACCAACACCATCACCCGCATCCTTACTAACCTCCGACTCCCCGCTTTGCCGCCGACATCATGTCACATCCCAAAAACCAAAGGATGTGACTACTAAACATAATAGAATAAATATCCAAAACATAAATAATTCAACTAAAAACACTTAGCAGCGGAAGTCTAAACATAAACATAGTCTTCTAAGAAAATAAAAATAAACGATCAACTAAAGAATTATTGCTACTGAAGTCGCCACAGTCATACTTAGACTTTCTCTTTACCCTTCGAGCTACTTGCTACTGCGCCCCCTGATAGATGCATACTAAAATCGTCAGCTTTCGCCTAGTGAGTTCACGGTTTTCTTACATGCTTTACAGAAATAAATAAGCTAAAAACATACTTTGAATTATAGAGATATGAAGATAAACATACAACTTGCATCATGCACTTTATCACAAACATAACTATCCTGCGAAGCGTATAGGTGCTATCTCACCACGCTATTGGCCTACACCAAGGCTGTCGCGCTTACCGGGGCTATCTCCCCAAGCCACGACCAAATTAATACCGGGCTGCTATTCTGGCAATATCCTGCCCTAGTCCGTCAGAAAATCCGACAACTATCACATAACATCACATATCTCATATATTTCAAATAAAACTATCATGAAAAGCATGCAACTAAAAATACTGTAATAATATGATTTTAAACTTTTGCGACATATTCGCATACTATGCATGCATCTCCGTTTTATAAATCACATGAACTCACCTGTTGTGTGCGTGTAGGCTTTTAACCTCTTCTAACTTGCACCTACACAATTCATGAATTTTGTCTAAGAACACTTGTCAACAATTTCCTTATTTGCTCACTAAGATCGCTCGATCACACTACTAAATTTTACTGGATTGGTCGTTTTAGAGTCAACTCAACCTAATGCCCCACTAGACTTTACTTAGACTTAAAAATTAAAAGTTTTCGATAAGAAAAATAATTTCTTAAAAACAAACTACACTTCAAAAGAATACTTCCACATGTCTTGGTAATCTTTGAAAGACCAAAACAATTATTTTCGAAAATTTACTATGTCAAGGCTATTTTTGAAAATTTTAAAATATCTAACATTCTTATAAAAATTTAGAAGATTTATCTAAAAAAATAACCAAAACACTTGCTCCAACAAACTATCATTCATTGAGAATATCTACAAATTAAACATCAAAAATAAAAATAAAGTGATATATATTCCGGCAACTAACGCAGACTAAATAAATAGTTAGTAATAATTTATTATATACAAAAATTGTTCTAGTAAAAAAATGAATTCATTGAAGTCCAAGTAATAATTTTTGGGTTTTATAAAAAGGTTTTGGGCTTAACACACAACAGCCCAACTATTCTAAACACATGGTTATATATACAGACTTGGCCCATAATATATTTTCAGCCCAGCCAACAATTTAATTTGGTCCAACCCACTGTCAGATCCGGATCTGACCCGGATCCGACCCGCCGACGACCAGCAGCCCCAAATCACGTTTTTTGGCCTAAAAACTCAATTTTTCGATCGTTTTATTCGTTCTTTTTGCATGAAAACCTTAATAATAATTTTTCTTAACTAACAAAAGAAGAATCGAGATTTACCATGCACTAGGGGGCTCTAATTTTGAGTTTAAAGATTCGATTTTTACCGAAAAGGACCAATAATCACGTTTTGGTAAAATCGAACGTCTTCCCGACTCTCTTACGACCCAATACTCATACCATCTATAATAACCATAAAATCAAACACTATGAAACTGAAAACTAGTATTAGGATCGATGATGTACCTCTAATTTGCCGAAAAACCTCGAGAAAACCCTATTCGCTTTGACGGCCGAATTCTCCTTCACCTCTCGACTTTTGCTACTGTTTTCTTAGGGTTTTCGAGCGACTATGTATATATAATTATTAGCAACTTCGAATTTGAGTTATCCCCTAACTAAAAGAGAGAATTTTGAGGATTAACCCCTATCCCAACTAAAAAAAACGTGGGTTTATCCTTTAATCAACCCAAATCCCCTTTTTTTCTTTTTAAATAAATAAACATATTTATGTATGAACCCCCCTACTTTGCTCATCTTACTCTTTGGCCCCTTCAACAATTTCTAATAAATATACACAAATATAATTATATTTATGCATAACACATTTTTCTAAAAAAACAAACTCTTAAAATGCTAATCTATTTATTTATTTGCTACCAATTTAATCAAATGCCAAAACTCAAACTTTGGGGTTTTACACATCACTACCGCCACCGCCACCATAGTTGCCAATTAATTTAACATTCCACCCCACACCCAACCAACCATCACTCCTGCCACTATCGTCGTCGTCACAATCCCTACCTACTCACCAACCACCATGTCCCTACTGTCATCGTCACAACCGCCACCTACCTTACCAGCCACCACCAACATGACCAAGCCACTATGGTCATCAAATCCGCCACCTCCACACCAAACATCCAAATTCCAATTCTTTCAAGAAATTTCATTCCAATTCTTGCGAGTGTGGTCAAATTCCGTTCAAATTCCTTCAAAGTCAATTTTCTTTGATGGATTCCAATTCCACCAAATTGTCTACGAACCAAACATCCCTTAAGTCTTTTGGCATTTTAAAGTTTTAGTTATGTATGTAAAGGTATTTCCATTGTTTGGAGTTATTATTGATGTTATTCAATGATTGTTAAGATTAAGATATCACATCTCGTGTGAAGTTGAGGGTGTCCAAATGCCAATTTTTTATCGACCCCAAATGAAACCCCTTGCGAGTTTTATTTGACATTCTAGCCTTTATGAGTATTGATTTAACATTAGACTCTCATATTCACTGGTCATGACTAGAAAAACCTTCTCTTCTCTAGATCTTTTTCACTAACAACAATAAGAAAATCTTCCCAATTTTTACATCTTCTTGGTCTAGGTTTTCACATCGCCTTGAAACCTCCGCCTATTGATAGTGATGAAGAAACATATATTTGTTTCACAATCTATGTTTGTCATTATTTATCTAAGTTTTGTGTTTGTATTTCATGAGCGTTCCTTTTATTTCCATTTGGTTATGGTTTTGCTTTAGGTTTATATATAGAATATGCAAGGTTTGATTTAGGGTTTTTTATTTAGATTAAATAGGTTTTGATGCATTTTATGTCCGTTGCATAATGCTCAAAAAATTGTGAACCAATAAGTTATATAATTGAAATTTAGCCTCATATGAAGTTATTTAACAAATATCATGTTATGCGTTGAGAAATCAACCAAGTTGATAGAAGGAATGTGATCAATAGTCACGTAATACTATAGTAACTAACCATAAAGAGAATACTCGAGTGTGGATAGGAGATGTTTGGTTCTAACCATAAAGAGAATACTCGAGTGAGGATAGTAGATGTTTGGTTCTAAGAAGGCAAATTGTAACATGTGGTATCCATGGCTACTGTGACATTAGGTTTCGAAGAGTACTAATGTAACACCCGAAAAATCTAAGGTAAGTATTCCCCTCGTTCCTTGACTTTTGTTAATTTGAGAATCTCTTTGTGTGCTTAATTGGCATTTTATCAACCTGTTATGTGTATGTTAATTTGCCTTTTTAGCTTCCCTTTATCGAACCTTAGAAAGTCAAGTTTTCGGTGTCAAAGGGGATGGTCGTGATTGTGCCATCGCGATAGTGCCCTTGGCACAATCGTCGGGCACTATCGCTGGATATGTACCGAAAGGTCAGGGAGGTTCGCGATTGTGCCTTCGCGATAGTACCCTTGGCGCAATCGCCGGGCACTATCGCCTGGGATGTACCGTAAGTCGTTTAAGTGTCGCGATTGTGCCTTCGCGATAGTGCCATGGGCACAATCGCCAGGCACTATCTCCGGCGGTGTCTGAGAGTATAAAAATCCAACTTTGACTATTTTGACTTCATTTCTCATCTCAAATCGTTTTGGGGCCGGCTTAGAGCTAGTTTGGGCGATTTTCTTCTACTTCTAAACCCACCAAACATTTATTGAAACCCTAGATTAGTTGGGGACATTTATTAGTGTTTGAGGGAACTAGAAGATCACTCAAGGGAAGCATTCAAGCCACATTGCAAGTCTCCACCTTCTCACCATCCAATCCAAGTTTTCTAGGGTTTTGTACAAACCCTAGATAGTGAGTTTATTACATTATTTTCAAATGAGATACATATTTTATATGCTTTCATACCTAATGTATTATTGTTATGAGAAGATCTGATCACCTGATAAGTTTGACCTAACTGTTCATTTTGGTATTATTGATATCTTAGCCTTGAATATGGTTATGGACACGGATGTGATCATTATTCTTGATGTTAGAGCATGTTTACATATTTGTCTTGATGAATCATGGATAATATTGAGTATTTGCATATCTTGGAGTTTTGTACCTAAGTTATGCTTGGGATTGTTGTAGTCTTATACATGTATCTTATGGGTATGAAACTATGTATAGAGACGGACATGGTAAGTACACAGAACGAACCATGAGTAAGTGCTAGGAGGATGTAGTCTTTGGTGCCACTATAATGGTATGCACCTATACCTCCGCCATTTGGAGTAATGCCTGGGAGGTAGTCTTCAAGTGTGTCGGACCTTCGGGATGTTGCTCAAGCGAGTGAACATCAAGGTACTTTGACTCGAGGTAAAACTCATTGGTGATGGGTCTCCCTCATGATTGACCCCATAAGGACCTTGGTGATTGAAGTGTCATAATTGTTCATAATATGCTTCATGTTAATATGTTATGTTTTTATGTAACTCACTAGACCCGTTTGGTCTAACACTTGATTGTTGATATGCATCTCAGGTTCTAGCGGCGCGAGCGCCAAGGAAGCTTAATCGACTTTAGTGGTGAGCTTGGGAGCATTTTGGGATGCCAATATTGAAGACCATTACTTTGGACATAGTTGACAACCTTTTTGTAATCTTATGTCTAGCGAGACTTAGATTAGGGAGTTGTCATCTATTATTATGTCTTATTACAAACTTTTAATTAACAGGCATTGTTGTTCCTTTTGTATGAGCTCGTGCTTTGGCATTTATGCATACCACATTTCTATTTTTCGGAAATTTTTGTTAGTCCCATTTTTGGGGTGTTACAAGTTGGTATCAGAGCTCTAGTTTAAGTGAACTAGGTATTGACCTTAGCATACCTAGACTTAGACTTGCGATGCTTATAAAGTCACTGTCCTCTTGGGTAGAGCATTCCTAGGTAGGGAGAGTATTAGGAATTCGGAATTGCATTGATTAAGAATTATGATGATGATAACAAGGATTCTTGTGTAAAATATGTTCACAATCTCACTTGGCCAGTGTTGTTCTGAATCTATGATTACGTGAGCATGTTTGAAATTATTATTATGATGATTGATCCTTGTATTAGTACGTATTGAACCGGTTATCTTTTAAAGAATTAACCGGTATTACTCTTGTCATGTGTGACAGCCCATTATGGTAAACACGAGGAGTAGGGTCGGGGCGACCAAGGAAGCAAATGAAGCAAGTGTAACTGCTCCGGAGATTACCCGACCGGTAAACGCACCGACTAATCAAGTCATTCCACCAATACCCCCAATGCTAGAGGGTATCGTCGACGCGAATCTCCAAGTGAACATGGAAACCGAGGATCCAGTTATTCAAGAAGCGAACCCTCAGTTAATCCTATTAGCCAGCATAATGTAAATGATGAACTCTGCAATGGACAAGCGGGACGAGAGACTCTTGAAAGTCCTAGAAGACAGAGATACAAGTAACCGTAGGCACGAGACGGTGGAGGACAATGCGGTTTTGGGATCGGGCGGTGCGGATAATGCTATGGGTACCAAGGAGCATGCAGTTAGAGCTGATAAAGGGAAGGAAAGGGGTTGTTCTTTCAAGACCTTCTTGTGTAGTCGAGCTCCGGAATTCTCGGGAACGACTGACCCGCTAGTCTGCATAAAATGGATTCAAGATGTAGAAATGGCTTTCGAGTCAAGCGAGTGCGCGGACTCTCAGAGAGTCAGGTTTACCTCTCAACTGCTTAGAGGGGATGCTCTGAGTTGGTGGAACATCACCCGAAGGGCACTTACACCGGAAGTTTTGGCCAAGCTCGCTTGGCCAACTTTCAAGAAGAAAATCATGGAGAAATACTGCAACGAGAGAGCCCTCGACAAAATAGAAGAAGAGTTCAAGAATCTGAAGATGGGAAATATGTCAGTCGCGGATTATGCTAAACAGTTCTTGGACAAGCTCAGCATAGTCGAACATTTGGCAACAGATGAGGGGTCCAAAATAAAAGCCTTTGTGAAGGGACTACCTGCGGATATGAAGACGGGCGTGCGGAACGTTCATAAGGTTACGTTGCAAGAAGTGATCGAGGCGTATCAGTTGGTGGAAGATGATCTGATTCAAGAGAGAGAGGAGAAGAAAGTTCAAGGAGAGAAACGTAAATGGGAGGGGCCAACCGGGCCCGTGCGATCTTCCAAACCCTTTAGCGGGGGAAGGAACACTGATCCGCGCCGGGAGGCGAGGTGGTGCCCCAAATGTAAGAGTAAGCACCTCGGACCTTGTAATCCGAGGCCATTTTCGTTAGCTATGGAATGTTTTAAGTGTGGACGAAAGGACCACATGAGTCGAGATTGCCCCTCGCGGGGAGTTTGTTACGAGTGCCGGGAACCGGGGCACATCAAGCGCGATTGCCCTAAGTTAGTGAGAGGTGGCCAAGGGGTGCCAAGTGGGGCCTTGCCGAGGAAAGAAGTCCAACAAAAGGCGCCAAGTCGGGCCTTCCAGATGACGGCTAGTGAAGCAAAGGAGGCGGCAGACGTAGTGTCGGGTACGTTTCTAGTGAACTCTCTACCTACCCGTGTTTTATTCGATTCCGGTGCGAACCGATCTTTTGTGTCTACCTCCTTTTGCAAGAACCTCTCTACTCCTTGTAGTTTGTTGAATGATGCTCTAGTGGTAGAGGTATCCAATGGAGAGCATATGGTTGTTAGGAGTTGTTATATAGGATGTACCTTAGAGTTAGATGGAGATCCCTTCGTTATAGATTTGTTACCGGCCAATATTGGAGGATTTGATGTAATAGTGGGGATGGATTGGTTAGTTAAGCACGACGCCGGTATCTTTTGTTCTATGAAGTTGATTCGGGTACCCTTGTCTAAGGGCGGTGAAGTGTTATTTTACGGGGAGAAGAATCGAGGAACCCATATGATTATATCATCACTCAAGGCACGCAAGAGCCTAGTCAAAGGATGTGAGTCGTACTTAGCCTATGTAATCGATGCGAAGCTAGAGAAAAAGAAATTGGAAGAAGTGGAAGTGGTGTGCGACTACCCGGATGTCTTTCCGGGCGACCTACCTGGACTTCCACCGGAACGACAAGTGGAGTTCCACATCGACCTTACTCCGGGAGCCGCTCCGATTGCTCGTGCCCCTTACCGTTTAGCCCCGACAGAAATGCAAGAGATGATGACGCAACTCCAAGAGCTAATCGAGAAAGGATTTATACGACCGAGCTCGTCGCCTTGGGGAGCGCCGGTGTTGTTTGTAAAGAAGAAGGATGGGTCTATGCGAATGTGTATAGACTACCGCGAGCTCAACAAAGTTACCATTAAGAACAAATATCCACTTCCCCGGATCGACGACCTCTTCGATCAACTTCAAGGAGCGGGATGTTTCTCCAAAATAGATTTGCGATCCGGCTACCATCAAGTGCGGGTGAAAGAGAGCGACATACCGAAGACGGCGTTTTGGACGAGGTACGGTCACTATGAGTTTTTAGTTATGCCATTCGGGCTGACTGATGCCCCGGCCGTGTTCATGGACCTAATGAACCGAGTATGACGACCCTTTCTAGATAAGTCGGTCATAGTCTTTATCGATGACATCTTGATCTATTCGCGGGACGAGGAGGATCATCGGCAACATTTGCGGGAAGTTTTAGAGATCCTTCGAAGAGAGAAATTATTCGCCAAATTCTCGAAGTGCGAATTTTGGCTACAAGAAGTGCAATTCTTGGGCCACGTGGTGTCAAAGGATGGAGTAAAGGTGGACCCGGCTTGGATCGAGGCAATGATGAATTGGGAACCACCGACGAGCCCAACGGAGATAAGGAGCTTCTTGGGTCTAGCCGGTTACTACCGACGGTTTATCCAAGATTTTTCGAAGATCGCATCTCCACTCACGTCGCTGACTAGGAAGAATGTGAAATTCTCATGGACCGAGGCGCAAGAGAAAGCCTTCTGAACCCTCCAACAGAGGTTATGTGAAGCACCGATCCTATCCTTGCCCGAAGGATCCGAAGATTTTATGGTTTACAGCGACGCCTCCAAGCTTGAACTCGGATGTGTATTAATGCAAAGAGGGAAAGTGATCGCGTATGCATCGCGGCAACTCAAGGATCACGAGAAGAATTACCCCACGCATGACTTAGAGCTAGCGGCGGTGGTTTTTGCCTTAAAGTTATGGCGGCATTACCTTTATGGGACGAAGTGTACATTGTTTACCGATCATAAAAGTTTAAAGTACATCTTCGACCAAAAGGAGCTCAACATGCGGCAAAGGAGATGGTTGGAGCTCTTGAAGGATTATGATTGTGAATTGCTTTACCACCCCGGTAAAGCCAATGTGGTAGTTGACGCCTTAAGCCGGAAGGGCTACGGAGGGGAAAGTAAAGTAACATTTGCTAAGATTGAGGTAATATCAAGTCTTATGGAGGACATTAAGAGGAGTCAAGCCGAAGCACTTCGCAAGGAGAATCTCAAGGACGAGGTCATGGTGAAGCAAAAGGATCTACTATCGGAGGATAGCCGCGGTCTCAAATTATTCCAAGGGAGGATTTGGGTGCCGAAGATCGGGGGAAATCATGAGTTACTTTTGGCGGAAGCGCACAAGTCTAAATACTCTATACATCCCGGTAGCACCAAGATGTATAGAGACCTAAAATTGCACTACTAGTGGCCGGTGATGAAGCTCGATGTGGCCAAGTACGTGGAAAAGTGTGTCACTTGTCTTCAAGTCAAGGCATAACATCAGAAGCCTTACGGGAGTTTGCAGCCGTTAACCATTCCGGAGTGGAAGTGGGAGCATATCACAACGGACTTCGTCACTAAGCTACCAAAGACCTTGAGAGGCCATGATACTATTTGGGTAGTAGTGGACAGACTTACCAAGAGTGCTCATTTCTTGGCAATGAGGGAAACACTACCAATGGACAAACTCGCTAAACTTTACATTGATGAAGTGGTGTCTCGTCACGGTGTTCCGTTATCCATAGTCTCGGATAGGGATAGTTGGTTTACTTCCAAGTTTTGGGATGGATTTCAAAGGGAGTTGGGCACGAAGATTAAGTTGAGTACGGCGTATCACCCCCAAACAGACGGACAAAGTGAGAGGACGATCCAAACTCTCGAGGATATGCTTCGATCGTGTGTTATAGATTTTGGAGGAATGTGGTATTCACACCTACCGTTAGTAGAGTTTGCCTACAATAACAGTTACCATTCGAGTATCGGGATGGCTCCATTCGAGGCACTCTACGGACGAAAATGTAGGACACCGGTATGTTGGCTCGAGACGGGAGAAAAGCAGTTTGCGGGCCCAGAAATTGTGCAAGCAACGTCGGATAAAGTGAAGGGCATTCGAGAGCGATTGAAGGCGGCCCAAGACCGACAAAAGAGTTATGCGGACAAAAAGCGAAGACCGGTGGACTTCCAAGTTGGAGACTGGGTCATGCTGAAGGTATTGCCATGAAAGGGAATCATCCGTTTCGAAAAGCGCGGGAAGCTTAGTCCCCGTTTCCTTGGGCCCTTCACGATTTTAGAGAAGATCGGACTTCAAGCTTATCGGTTGGATCTACCACTGGAGATGGACGGAATCCATCCTACCTTTCATGTTTGTTATCTTCGCAAGTGTTTGGCCGAGGAGGAAAGTGTTATTCCGTTGACAGAAATCCGAGTGGACAACGGGAATCGATGTGTAGAAGAACCAGAAGCTATCCTAGAGTCAAAGACAAAGCATTTGAGGCATAAAGAAGTGACCATGTTGAAGGTTCAATGGAAACACCATCGGGGTGCTAACGTGACGTGGGAATCGGAGGAGGACATGAGGAAGAGATATCCTCATCTATTTTAGTGAATAAGATTTCGGGGACGAAATCCCTATTAGGTGGGGAGGATTGTAACACCCGAAAAATCTAAGGTAAGTATTCCCCTCGTTCCTTGACTTTTGTTAATTTGAGAATCTCTTTGTGTGCTTAATTGGCATTTTATCAACCTGTTATGTGTATGTTAATCTGCCTTTTTAGCTTCGCTTTATCGAACCTTAGAAAGTCAAGTTTTCGGTGTCAAAAGGGATGGTCGCGATTGTGCCATCGCGATAGTGCCCTTGGCACAATCGTCAGGCACTATCGCTGGATATGTACCGAAAGGTCAGGAAGGTTCATGATTGTGCCTTCGCGATAGTGCCCTTGGCACAACCGCCGGGCACTATCGCCTGGGATGTACCGTAAGTCGTTTGGTGTCACGATTGTGCCTTCGCGATAGTGCCATGGGCACAATCTCCAGGCACTATCTCCGGCGGTGTCTGAGAGTATAAAAATCCAACTTTAACTATTTTGACTTCATTTCTCATCTCAAATCGTTTTGGGGTCGGCTTAGAGCTAGTTTGGGCGATTTCTTCTACTTCTAAACCCACCAAACATTTATTGAAACCCTAGATTAGTTGGGGACATTTATTAGTGTTTGAGGGAACTAGAAGATCACTCAAGGGAAGCATTCAAGCCACATTGCAAGTCTCCACCTTCTCACCATCCAATCCAAGTTTTCTAGGGTTTTGTACAAACCCTAGATAGTGAGTTTATTACATTATTTTCAAATGAGATACATATTTTATATGCTTTCATACCTAATGTATTATTGTTATGAGAAGATCTGATCACCTGATAAGTTTGACCTAACTGTTCATTTTGGTATTATTGATATCTTAGCCTTGAATATGGTTATGGACACGGATGAGATCATTATTCTTGATGTTAGAGCATGTTTACATATTTGTCTTGATGAATCATGGATAATATTGAGTATTTGCATATCTTGGAGTTTTGTACCTAAGTTATGCTTGGGATTGTTGTAGTCTTATACATGTATCTTATGGGTATGAAACTATGTATAGAGACGGACATGGTAAGTACACAGAACGAACCATGAGTAAGTGCTAGGAGGATGTAGTCTTTGGTGCCACTATAATGGTATGCACCTAGACCTCCGCCATTTGGAGTAATGCCTGGGAGGTAGTCTTCAAGTGTGTCGGGCCTTCGGGATGTTGCTCAAGCGAGTGAACATCAAGGTACTTTGACTCGAGGTAAAACTCATTGGTGATGGGTCTCCCCCATGATTGACCCCATAAGGACCTTGGTGATTGAAGTGTCATAATTGTTCATAATATGCTTCATGTTAATATGTTATGTTTTTATGTAACTCACTAGACCTGTTTGGTCTAACACTTGATTGTTGATATGTATCTCAGGTTCTAGCGGCGCGAGCGCCAAGGAAGCTTAATCGACTTTAGTGGTGAGCTTGGGAGCATTTTGGGATGCCAATATTGAAGACCATTACTTTGGACATAGTTGACAACCTTTTTGTAATCTTATGTCTAGCGAGACTTAGATTAGGGAGTTGTCATCTATTATTATGTCTTATTACAAACTTTTAATTAACAGGCATTGTTGTTCCTTTTGTATGAGCTCGTGCTTTGGCATTTATGCATACCACATTTCTATTTTTCGGAAATTTTTGTTAGTCCCATTTTTGGGGTGTTACAACTAACAACAGTTGATGATGATTAAAGATACATTCAATATTCGATTGTGAATAGAGAAACAAATTCAATTTGGATGTTTTGGGAAACAAATTATAAGCAAAACTCCTTTTTAGAATATATTTGATTCCCTCAACTTTTCATTATCTCAACATCATACCATCATGGTTGCTAGCTTTGGCAATCAGGGGCAACTGCCTTTCTAGATCGTTTTTTTCCCTAAGTTTTCTTACCTTACTTTATTTATAGTGCATCTTGTTGTTACAAATATATTTTTCAATTATAGATAGATGTAGTTGGTTTTTATATGATGCATTTTTAGATTGACGTGTATCAGATTTGTTGTGATTAACAGCTAGGTAAAACGCCTTTATATGCAACAGAAGCAAAAATACTTCTATCCCTATTCTATAACCATGCAAAGAACATATAATCCATACCAAACAACTGCAATTCGTAATTCTAATCCTTTGTATACGCATTGTATCAACTTTGAGTACCGAGTACTTTAATCGATATACTTTACTTAATCAATACAAACAAAACCACTTAGCCTTGCATTTATCAATATCCACTCAAACAAACCTGATCACGTAGCAAAACACATTCACAATGGCTAGGGTTTTTCTCTAGGTTGCAATACCAATTGTTTTGTAAGAGAAATAAGATTACACTTAATGGATATAAATGGTTGGTTTTTGTAGATGATTAATGTAAACACGTAAACCTATTCCATACCTCTAATATACATGCAGATGAATTTATTTGCATTTTGCAATCTTAATTAGGCTTATATGTTTCATATGGAAACTTAAATTTGTTTTCAACACCAATTATGTTATGATATCACATATATATATATACCCTAACTCTAATTAATATATATTAAAATATATAATTATGATTTCGTATACTATACCATTTCAAGTGTATAATTGTAGAATTAACCATTTGATTTTAACCATCAAAACAAAACCCTAAATCCAATTTGAAATCAAGTGCAACCAAGAGGTTCTCGTAACTTTGATGGTAACACTCGTCATTATTTTGTTGTAGAGCATAAACTAACAAAATTCATGTTGTGATTTTCACGCAACACGATCAAAGTTTATCATATTTCAGTTTTGGTATCATCAAGAACCAAATTTCATCATCAGTCACATCCTTTTACTTAGGCACACTGAAGTTTTCATGTGAAGTATTCACCCTATTGGTCAATACCGCTTGACCATCTATTTCATGCATTGCGGGCCATCAATCTCTTGTCATGGTTGTTACCAACCATCAGTTTTTAGTTTATATTCCGATTTTGATGGTTAGGATATTTATGTACCAATTACATGGATGGTTTAATATAAAATGATGTTAGTTTAATAACATTTAAGTCTAAATTCATTTATTTGTATTATCAACAAAATTTTTACAACATATTGATCCATATTTTTTATCTTTTATTATTGTAAGAGTCGATTAAATATTTAATTATGATAAAACAGAACTAAGGTGAAATTATATAGTTACACACACACAATATAGAAGGGAGAGAGACGTTCAAATGCAACTCATTTACAAGATGCAACTCATGCAACCTATCTATCCACCCTTTATTTTATGTAATTAAGAAAAAAAGGAAAAAGTTAAAAATAAAATGAGTGATGAATAGAGGGGTTGCATGATAACCCCCCCCCCCCCCTCTCTCTCTCTCTCTCTCTCTCTCTTTCTCTCTCTCTCTCTCTCTCTATATATATATATATATATATATATATATGAGACTAATCAAATGATAACTAATTAGTTTGTGATAATCATGAGATCTAATATGAACCAATTATTTAATTTTATTGATTTTATTTAAACCACACACTTTATAAATATTTGGAGAACTTATTAAAAACAACTTATTAAGCATTATATATTGTTTATTAGTACATAATTTTTCAAACTTCAAGCTTACAACTCAAAGAATCTTTATCATATTTTCTATAATATCTCCAAGATAGATCATCATAATTTAAAATCTTTAAAAATCACTAAATTCCAACAAAATATCTGTTTTAAATATTCCAACATTAATTGTAGCATTAAAATATTCAATATATTTAGGTAGCGTTTGTTTTTTAAGTGGTGCTGAAGTCTGAAGTCTGATTTCACTTCTGATTTTTAAGTGATGGTGCTGAAGTCTAAAATCTGAATAAAAAAGACTGTTTGTTTTTCAAGTCATGATGTTGAAGTCTGAAATCTGAATAAAACAGCCCCTTTGTTTTTGTAAGCTGAAAACTTCGAATACATATTATTGTCTATTTTATCCTTGAAAATGTGATACTATCGAATTTATTAAATTATACTACTAAAATTATAGCCTTTCAAAGAATGAATTGACACAAGTTTTCACATCATCTACAGGTTGCTTGGTCACCAATGACACCTCAACCTCACTCTTATTAACCTACTTTCCACTGCTCTCTTCTTTTTGCAAATCCAGATCGGTTAAATCACCACCTTCTGCATCTCCAGGTTCCACTATTTTGAATTGGGTTTCTTCAGACTTGTCATGGATACCATCATCATCATTATCATCTTCTTCCCTTTTGGTGTTATCTGAATTGGGGGTTTTTCAGATTTTACAGAATCAAGCTTCTCTTGTAAACCCACAAGCTCCTTTGCTACACATTTCCTAACTTCCCTCACCACTGGAAGCAGGCAACCATTTTGGAGATGAGAAGAGGAGGACTTCATTCGATTTGGTCGAACCATAGGGACGAACCAGGGACGAAATCAACAAGGAAGAAATCAACAGGAACGAAATCAACAGGGTCGAACAACAGGGATGAAATCAACACAGATTGGTCTCGATTTGTGTCTATATCAACACAGGGACGAAACTAGAAGGGATATCGACGAAATCAAAACAGAAACTGGAGGGAAGATCGACGAAATCAAAACAGAAATTGGAGGGAAGATCGACGAAATCAAAGCAGAAACTAGAGGGGAGATCGACATACCTGGAGTCGGGAAGGCTTTGGAGATCGATTGATTTGGGTGATGTGTTGAAGAGAAGACGTGAATGAAGTTGGAGGAGGACAGAGATAATAAGTGAAAATAAGTGAGCAGTTCTTCACTTTTTCGGTCAGATGAAATTAAGTGATAAGTGGGACTGAATAAATTGAAAAAACAAACAGTCTTAATTGGTATACATCTGACCGAAAAAGTGATAAGTGCCCAATAAGTTCTTATTTTTAAAAAACAAACAACCCCTTAATATTTCAACAAACTTTTAAACGAACTTTAGATAAAGAGGGTGAGAAACAATTGAAAATACATTTCTCACTCGTAACCAATATTTTAAAACCCGGGTCGACCCGGCCGGTTGAACCGGGAACCGGTCGAGAGACCGGGTCAACTATCACCGGGTTTTTGGGGATTTATGAACCGGATCGAACCGTCGGGTTTTTGAGAAAACCGGTTGAACCGGTATGATTGAACCGGCAAAAACCCGGGTTGACCCGGTTAAAAAAATATTTTTTTATATTTGTGTTTTTTATGTTTTTAGATTGATATAAAACTTGTTGTTATGTGTTTTTTTTAATATTTTTGAATTGATGTAAACTTTTTGTTATGTGTATTTTTAATGTTTTAACTTGTGGACATCAAATTCTTGGTTTTATATATATATATATACATATATAGAGGGAGGATCATGCGAGAAGTTAAACATTTTGCGAGAAGTGTTTAATCATATATGATTACACGGCTTGTAAGTGTGTTTAATCATGTATGATTAAACGTTTATGTATTGCCAACATAACATGTGTTTAATCATATATGATTAAGCGTGTGTATCATATATGATTAAACATTTCTCACATTCTCGCAAAATGTTTAGCTTATCGTTTGAACCTACCCCTACATATATATATATATATATATATACTAGTTGTGTACCCGCGCAATGCGGCGGGAGCTATAAATGTAAACAATTTTGACGTTTTGTCTAGACTTGGTAAACGTGTCGTATCGTGTAACCTGACACGACCCGCCTAACCCGTTTAACATTTATAAAACTAAAAATTAAAAATTGAAATTTCACAAAAAAATACAAATCCAAAATTCAAATGAAAGCTTTAAAAATCCAAATTTAATAGTTCAAACTTACAAGTTCTAACCAAATTTAAAACATTATAAACGGGTTATTCGGGTCATTTTCGAGTTGAAAATTTCAAGAGTAATTCCATGTTAATCACAAAATGAAGATCAGCAAATGTGATCATGTGTTTAAAAGTTTCTTAAAATGCGACCATGTGTTTAAAAGTGAAACACAACTTCTTCGGAAAGAGGCCTTACAGGCGACCAAACTTAAACATCTCAGCAACTTTAACTCTACGCTAATAAGATGACAAGTATCCAACAAATAACTTTCATTGAAATGAAGAGATTGCCTTTTGTGGGCTTATCTTGAAATTCAACTACAATCAATTGCGCGTATTTTAATTGTCACTTGATCTCATAGGACTTTCATTATATATATATTTTTTAACAGGAAAACCTTTAATTATAAACCATAACACCAAAGGAGTTAAACAAGGGATACACCAAGATAGTAAGATCCCAAAAAACGAAATACAAATCACAAACAATTGCGATCGGATCACGTCAAAAGCCAAATACAAAACGCGAGCACAAAGCCAAATAGACGACGAAGATAAAGGCGGAGTTTGCGAGTAGCAAACAGTCGCAGTCAATCTTCATCGAGATATCTGGACCTTTCCCTGGGCAGTCCCGATTACACCTCGATTGTAATCCCCAGCAAACATCGAACCTCCATAATTTGTTGCCAACGATCCTCAACAAACGATACCGGCCTTCGGCTCCACGATTGCCATCATCATGATCATGACAGTCGCGCCGCTGTAACAAGAAAACAGTCCGAATATACCCATAAAGCAACTGGACTTGACGAGCTTCCTCTTTGCAACTCGGTGCTTTTAACAACAACTTTTATCAACAATCGTCCCATGAATCAGTTATGCACTGAATTGTCCACACGGTATCTGGTAACCAAACAATACATAACAGCTCCTAAAAATGTGTCTCTAGCACCTGTTGTATCCACGATCTCTGACTGCGGTATCTTCTCAACTGTGCCAAAGTATAACTTCGCACAAATAGCCCCGACTCCCTTTGCCTGTAAACTTTTAACGTCATTTTTCCGCCTTCCAGTGCATAACAGATTGATAACCCAACAATCGTCCCATGAATCAGAGTCACAGTTCAACCGGTTCAACCGGGTGGTTGGCCCGGCTTCAAGAAATTTTATGTATTTTTCATTAAAAATACACATAACAAAAGTGTGGGTCCAACAATACTTATATCAAGTTCTTAGAAACAACACATTAATCGATTACCAACCTGTATTGATATATAACAACGGTTACAAGGTTGATCAGATTCAAAGTTTGAATGTGTTCTCTGTATTATCTCTTTTACACCTTTTTGTGTGTTTATAATATCTGATCTATTGTTGTTAGAGAGATACTAGAGATATCACAAAATCTCTAATCTAGTGTGTTGAACACACTTCCTAATCAACTTGCAACATATAATACTAATATAACTACATAATATCTAACAAATAGATATTATGTCTAACTAAGTTAGTATATAACTAATAACTAACTTTAACAAACTAACTAAGTTAACTAGTATAATAAACAAACAATTATATTGAATTACATTGACATTTATTACAAATAGACATAGACTTTAATATCGAGAGTCGACGTTCCGGCTTTAGCTTCATATTGCGATCTTCAGTTTCGATGATCTTGAATCCAATGAGACTGTGTCTTAACAATCTCCCCCTTTGGATCAAGATCATTACGAAAATGATTTTAGCAATTCAGTCTTCTTGTTCAGCTCAGAAGATGCAATCTCTTTCTCTAGCTCTTAAATCAGCATGTCTTCAGAATAGTTGCTTTTGAAGATTTCAATCTTTGACGTGATTCTTGAAACATGTGATCTTTGCCATTTCTTTTATAGTCATTCTCCCCCTTTTTGATGTTAAGTGCAACGACTTCATCAAAATTAATTGTAATAAATGTCTATCTTGCGGTTAGAGCCCCTGATCCATCAATTCAAAAGATATTCATCCAGATCTTTTCAAATCCAAACAAAATAGTCGTGTAACACCTGAATCAACTGATGAATCAGTTAACATGCCTGTCAGTAACACTAAGTCACTGTGTGTAACAGATACACAATGGAAAGGAGTTGTTTGATGTTGACTCCCCCAGGGCTTCCATTTAATCATCGAAACACCACAAAGGTAATTTCTATAAACGTTATGACAAAGAAACAAATTCCTTGTGTGTTCGTGCTTGTGATAGAAAGAATTAAGCACTTGATGATCGCTTATAGGCTCAAAATTGTGTAAACCACTGAGACAACAGTAAGTTAAACACAGACTCAATGTGCATGATTGAAGTGCGAAGGTGGGGCAGACTTCCTTCTTTTCAATATCCAGATTTTCCAAATGAAAATCAGATAGCATATGTGTTGCGTCCCCTTTGAAATGTGAAACACTTTCTTGTTGAGAAGAAAATGAGTAGATAGTGAGGTTTGATCAAGAGTTGTCATGGGTTAGTTGCCTGTTTCAATAATGTTCACCACAGAATTGTGAAACACTAGTAATGTGGCTACCCGGCTCAGAAAAAGTTGGTGCAGAGTTGTGATATTCTTTGAACTCTGTTCTCGCACGCTCTTTCTTTTAAACAGTTTGCTTACTCTAATCACACCCATTTCTTTTCGCTTCTCACACTCAATCACTAAGGATTAACTTCTTGGGTAGAAATCACTGGTTAAGGTGATTCCATAGAAGTTGTGTTAATTCCTAGCACAATGATTCTTGTTTTCCTATGATGCATGTGATGCTCAGATTGGTTTAACTATTTCAGTTAAAGCACAATTTATATCATGAAAACATTTAAAATTACACTCCCAAAATATAAAATCTGTTGAAAAATCGGGAAGTGGTTTGAACATTAAAAACAATGTTTTCCAATGATTGAAAGTTGTCCTTCTTTCAATCATATATGAGATGAAGATTTAGAATTATACCTTGACGTACGATCTTCAATCTCATGAAGCTAAGCTTTAAGTCATAAACATATGAAGTTGTAAGCATCTCTCAAAAATTCTGCAAAAGTCTTATGTCAAGTCAAAGTAAAATTTATTCACTTAAAATGAAAAGTCAAAAAGCAGTAAAACTTTTTAAAGTACGAGTTCTGATCAGAAATAATCAGAAGTCATATCCGTACTCCTTGACTTGAAGAGCTCCCCCTAAATTCTTGCATTACAAAAAAAAAATTGGCATTAAAAGGTACATGCAAAATTTTATGAGCTCCCCCTCGAAGTAATATTGACCACTTGTCAATTTCTTCTCATTCTCCCCCTTGGATTATGAACATTATATAGAAGTGCATATATCAATCAGAGTTAAGAATTTAGAAAACTTTTATAGGTAACTACTGATTAGATTTTAAGATTTAGCATACCAAGCTTAGAGATAAGAAAGTTGAACCTCTTTTCGTCTAAGGGTTTGGTGAACAAATCGGCAAGTTGATAATCAGTTTTTACAAAGAAAAGTTCAATTGTTCCCTTTTCAACATGATCTTTAATAAAGTGATACCTGACGTCTATGTGCTTAGTCTTGGTGTGTTGAACAGGATTCGCTGATATTGCGATGGCGCTCTTGGAGTCACAGTATATCGGGATTTTGTTGAAGTGGACGTAGTCGCGCAATTGAGTTCTCATCCATAAGACCTGAGAACAGCAGCTAGTAGCAGCTACATATTCTGCTTCGGCCGTGGAGGTTGAAACACAAAGTTGCTTCTTCGATGCCCAACTTACTAGTTTGTCACCGAGGAACTGTACATGTCCCGATGTGCTCTTCCTGTCTAACATACAACCTCATGATCTGCATCTGTGTAGGCTGTTAGTTCAAAACTAGTATCTTTAGGATACCACAGACCAAGATCTGCAGTGCCCTTTAGATACCTAAATATGCGCTTTACAGCAGACATATGGATTTCTTTAGGATTGGCCTGATATCGTGCACATAAGCATGTTGAAAACATTATATCTGGCCTACTAGAAGTAAGATACATTAAAGAACCTATCATCCCTCGATAAGTCCTAACATCAACAGCCTTTCCCGAAGGATCGGTGCCAATTTTAGTACCTGGTGCCATTGGGGTACCAATCGGTTTTGAATTTTCCATTTGGAACTTCCGAAGAATATCCCTAATGTATTTTGATTGATTGATAAAAATACCCGATGAAAATTGTTTTACTTGTAAACCGAGGAAGAAATTCATCTCTCCCATCAAGTTCATCTGAAATCTAGACACCATAAGGTTTGCAAAATTCTTACAGTACTTAGTATTTGTAGAACCAAAGATAATATCATCTACATAAATTTGAATTAAAATGATATCGCCTTTTTCCTTTTTGATAAACAAAGTGGTATCCACCGTTCCTTTTGAAAACCCAGACTTGACTAGAAAAGTGGAAAGGGCATCATACCAGGCTCGAGGTGCTTGTTTCAAACCGTAGAGTGCTTTGTCGAGAATGTAAACATGATTCGGCTTCTCTTGATTGACAAAACCTTCGGGCTGAGAGACGTAGACTTCCTCCTTCAGAATTCCATTTAGGAATGTTGTCTTCACGTCCATTTGAAAGACAGTGAAGTTCTTGTGGGCTGCGTAGGCTAGAAACATTCTGATTGCCTCTAATCGCGCCACAGGAGCATATGTTTCGTCATAGTCTATTCCTTCCTCTTGTCTGTATCCTTTGGCTACTAGTCTTGCCTTGTTTCGGATAATGGTACCATCTTCGTCTTTCTTTATCTTGAAAACCCTTTTCGTACCTATAATGGTTTTATCTTTAGGCTTTGGTACGAGTCTCCATACTTGAAGTGCATCGAATTGATTCAACTCTTCTTGCATTGAGACCACCCATTCTGGATCAGCAAGTGCCTCTGTTACACGTGTTGGCTTGAACTTGCTCAGAAAGGAGTCATGCATGCACATGTTCATTGATGCTGACCTAGTTTGCACTGGTTTTGATGGATCGCCAATGATCTGGCTTAGCGGGTGCTTTTGGTCCATTTATGTTCATGAGGTAGTGGATTAGATGATTGTATGTCAGTTGTATCATCTACAAATCCACTTGTACCTTCTTCTGATTGTTCAGGAGGATTGATGGTTTCAGTTGAAGTGGCAGGTTCAGAAGGATCAGCAGGTACAACTTGTTCTGGTTGTAGATTTATCTGTATAGTATCTCCTACTGTTTCAGCTACTTCTGTCTCTTTATCAGTTGTCACTTCTTCAACTGTTGGAGTCGGCATTTGAATTGTAATCTCTTGTTGAATCGGGGCATTTGATTCAATAGGAATATCTAAACTGGTTGGATGAGTAGTCGTTAAGTCTTCCATCCTGTCAACCACAACAGATTTCTTTACATTAGATCCAAGAAATTCATCATAAAACAATTCAAATAATAAATCTAAATCAGATAAATGGTTAGTAGAAGTTGATGCTTCATCTGATTTATTTTGTTGAGACGTAGGTCCTGAACTGAGTTGCCCAGAAGCTAGTATTCCTGTTATAATGGGTTCTGAACGTTGTTGTTCGGAAGCCATTTCTTCATCAAACGAGACGTTGATGCTTTCAATCACCGTCTTTGACTTCTTTAGATAAACACGGAATGCAGTTGATGTCGAGGAATAGCCAATGAAGATTCCTACATCCGCTTTAGCACTGAACTTATTTAGACTCTCCCTATCGTTTAGAACGAAACACTTATACCCAAATATATGGAAATATTTGATTGTCGGTGTTCGGTTGTTGATTAACGCATAAGGAGTCTTCTTGAATCTTCGATGTACCATGGAGCGATTCTGTGTGTAGCACGCGGTCGATACAGCTTCTCCCACAAAAATAGAGGTAAGTCTGATTGACTTAGCATAGTACGAGCAGCCTCGACTAGCGTCCGATTTCTTCTTTCAACCACTCCATTTTGTTGAGGCGTTCGAGCAGCAGAGTATTGATGTGAAATCCCGACAGATTCGAGATATTCTTCAACTTTGTTGTTTTTGAACTCTGTGTCGTTGTCTGTTCGTAGAAACTTGACCGGTTTCTGCAGATTCACCTGGGTCGTCTTTAGGAAAGTGATGAGTACATCTGGTGTCTAATCCTTTGAACGTAGAAACTTGACCCATGTGTATCGCGAGTAATCGTCCACGATCACGAGTATGTACTTCTTGCCGCCTAGACTCTGAGTTCGCATTGGACCGCATAGATCCATATGCAATAACTCTAACGGAGCGCTTGTACTTGGTTCAGGCTTTGGTTTATGAGGTGCCCTCTTCATCTTGCCCTTTTCACAAGCTGCACAAAGATGTTCTCTTTCATACTTGAGTTCTGGAAGTCCTTTGACGAGCTTTCCACTGACCAGATTGTTGATGTACCGAAAGTTGAGGTGAGAGAGCCTTCGATGCCATAACCAACTTTGTTGCATCGATGCTTTTGTCAGTAGACAAACTTGCTTGTCAGTCTGGACATTTGATAAATTTATTGTGTAGAGGTCGGATTCTCGAGTACCGACCAAGAGTTCTTCGCCTTCTTTATTGCGAACTGAACATCTCTTGGCTTTGAAGTTGACCTCTAAGTCTTTGTCACATAACTGGCCTATACTAAATAAGTTGTGTCGTAAGCCTTCTACATAGCTCACCTTCTTGATCGTGACATTGTCATGTTGTACATCACCATATCCCATGATTGATGAAAACTGGTCGTTGCCGAATCTGACTGTTCCGCAATATTTGTCTTTAAAATTGGACAGTATCTCTTTTTGTCCTGTCATGTGCTTGGAACATCCGCTGTCCAAGAACCATGTATGACTAGTCTGCATAAGAGAAATTACAAATTTAGAGATTTATACGACAACATTGGAATAATCACTTTGATTATCGAAGTGCGGGTCTTGAACTGATTTGTTCAAAAGCCTATTTTGACTTTGATGTTCGGGTTTTGAACTGCATTATCCAAAAACCTATTTTGTCATTGAAGAACGAGTCCTGATCTGTACATAATCAGAAGTCGATTTCTCTCTAAGCTTTGTGTGCCTGCAACACAGATTTAGCCTTAGGTACCCACTGGAATTTGGGTCCTGCTGTGTTAGCACAAGATTTTGGTACCCATTTCAAATTGGGTCCTCTTTTCTTTTGAAATGTATGAGAAGTATTAGTATGAGATGAATGCACGTGGTAATTTTCAAACCAATCTCCAGAATCTTGACAAGAGATAGAAACATGTTTATCATAAATAGAAGACTTTCTAGCAGATAAAGATAACTGAAATAATTGCTTCATTGTATATTGTTTACCAGAAACAACAAGTTTTGAGTTCAAAAGAGCAACATCAGCAATTAAGACATCTTTACTAAGCGAAGTCTTACTACAATTAACACTATTAAACGATAAAACGGTCTTGTCAAGCTTCCGTTTGGGTTGCCATTGAGAATTTACTTCTGGCCTTTGCTTGCTCAGATCTGAAACATGTGAAACCGGGGAGTTAGACCTTTGAGCAACAAGCGAATGCTTCTTCTTAGAATTACCAGTAATGTTCGGTTTCTGTGAATGCTGAGATATATTCTTACCTTTAGCATTTTTAGCTTTCACAGAGACTGAGTTATCAACTTTCGTTGATTTTGCTCTGTTCACAGGCGTACTGGTTTTTCTCAAAGTTTTCTTAACAAAAGATGAATGGTTAGGAAGTTTTGCATTAAAGTCAAATTGTTCAGAACAATTATCTAAACCACCATTAGAGTTCAGAAAATCAAATCCTTTACTTGATGAACCAAACATATCCTTTGAGTTTGAAGCCTTAGAAATAACAGAATTTGAAAACACAGTTGAAAAAACTTTTTGCTCAATATTCATCAAAAGTCTTTCATCTGATAAAGAATTCTCGAGTTCAGAAATTTTACGTTCTAAAACGAGAGGAGGGACATATAGTTTACCTTGAATAGGCTTCGCCTCCATTTCCTTTTCAGAATAACTTGGAAAGAAATCACTTGAAAGAGTTTTCTTCTTTTGATATATAGGATTTTCATTATAACTATTATTCGTCTTCGCATAATTAAATGGAAGATGAACTTTAGCTAATTTCAATCGTTTTTCCGTTTCATTGGCTTCATCCTTTTCCGATAGTTTAGTCCAAAATGTTTTAAACTCAGGGATTCTGCGAGCTAATTGCATTGAAAGATGATCATAAAGTCCTGGCACTTCAGACATCCCTTTTTGTAGACAGTGAGGATTCTTATAACCGATTCCCCATCTCTCTATTTCCTCTTTGGGTTTGTTCAGAAAAATAGTTTGTTCAGTTTGACCCAATTTGTATAACTTCTCTTCCAAACTTTTTAATTTTCCCAATAAATAAAAGTTTTCTTTGATACAAGAAGCATGCAAATTTTTAAGCTCATATAAATCAATCCCACCTTTTAGCAGTTGAGACTTGAGTTCAGAATTCTCTTTAAGAATTATTGTCTTTTCTTTTGCGTTGGTGTCATTATCTTTATGTAAAATCTCAATCAATACTTTCTTCTCAGCAATTTTATTGCTAAGTTTCTGTATCAATTGGTTTTTGTCAGTTATGACACTATTTTCTTGCTCAAGATTAGATTCTAACTCTTTTTGTTTTAAACTCATGGCATGCATTTTATTCATGAAATCTGAATCTGATAAATTACATACCTCCTCGTCTTCATTATCTGAATCAGCGTCAGCATCTGATTCTATCTTGTCCATCAAACACATGTTGACGGCTTCATCTTTCTCTTCATCCTCTTCTTCCTCGTCTGAGTGATCGAGCCAGTATTCATCCTCAGCCATCAGTGCCTTGCCTGCCTCCTGTTTCTTTGCAAGAAGCATCTTGTTCTTGTAGTAGTCTGAGTTCCTGACTTTTGGTCTTCGGCAGTCTCTGGCATAGTGACCTATTTTGCCACAGTTGTAGCACGTTGGTGGTTCTGGCTGACTGGATCCTTCAGCTTTGAACTTTCTTTCTTCTGGTTTCCTCTCCTCTAATCTCTTCCCTTCAGACTGATACCTTCTCTCTTCAGGTTTCCTCTCTTCTGTTCTCTTTCCTTCAAATCTCTTTCCTTCATATCTGCTTCCTTCAACCCTTTCCTTGTGGATGTAGTTGTTTGGACCAGAAGAATATCTCTGACTATTTGAACTTGGCTTTGTGTAGAACCTTTTCTGAAAAGCACTTGTTAGCATAAGCATTGCTTGCTTCAGTTGGTCATTTTCATCCGTGTCAGAGTTTGCATAAGCTTCATCTTCTTCTGATTCATATACAATCGCCTTGTTCTTGTTCTTCTTCTTCCTGACTACAAGAGCGACTGTGTCTTCAACTGTCTTTCCTTTCTGTCTCTTATCTTCTAGAATTTCATCCACCTCTTCTTTATTTTGTCTAAGGGTTTCATACACCTCATGAAGTGGAATCTCATTCAGATCTTTTATCTTCTTCATCTGCCTAGCAAATCTTTTCCATTCCGGTTGAAGAATACTCAGGAATTTGACGTTTAGCTCAATTTGAGATTTGTGGACTTTGTTCTTGCTAAGTTCGTTCAGCAAAGTCACAAACCTGTCATAGGTTTCTTCTAAAGTTTCTCCCACCCTGCCTCTAAATTCTTCATAATTATTTAGGCAGTTGGAGATTTTAAGCTGATTCCCAACCTTCGAACCCAGCATCATCTTTTCAAGCTGATCCCACATTTCTTTGCCGGAGGCCTTGTAGCTGTCAATCTTTACATATATTTCATTTGGAATTCCTTGTAAAATGTATGACTTAGCTAATCTGTCGCCTTTGGCTCTTCTGAGGTTATCATCTCCTAGCTCATGAAACTTAAGTTCAACTTCAGTAGGCACATTTCCAACTACACGAGTCGTCATGACTGGTTTCATAACCCCTTCTTCTATAGATCTCCTGATGAAATCACCCAGCTCATGTCTGTCAATGAAGTTCAGAAACCGATCCTTCCACTATTCGTATTCTCCTTTAAAGAGAACTGGTGGCTTGGTGTCAGTTCCTATAGCAAGGGCTTCTCTTGAGGTCATCCTGTATTGATTAAATATGCAATAAGAACTGTATTGACCGTTAGTCCAGATAAAATTTGATCACACAAGAAATTTTGTCCCCCTAGGCAGACTTAGCACGGGGGTCCCGCTACCCGGTTAGCGGGTGGGGTCAAGGGGCAACGCCCTTGCGGGGGAATGGGGGCAGCACCCCTAGAGAAAAAATTTATGACAATTAAAGACCCTATTACAGTTTCAAAAAATTCTCAGAAAAATATTCTAAGTCTGGATTAGAGCAGAGAGGTTTGCGTGTCTAGCACAGTGCGCAAAGATGAGGTTTGCGTTTCACGTGGGATGCGCAAAGTAAGGTTTGCGTTTCACGTTGGACGCGCAAAGTAAGGTTTACGGTTCTGAGGTTTGCGTTTCTTATTTGTTGTGAGAAGTGAGATAGAGGTTTGCGTATGCTTTGAGGAGCGCAAAGTGGGCTTTGCGTTTCACTTGGGACGCGCAAAGTGGGACATTGCGTTTGACTTGGGACGCGCAAAGTGGGACTTTGCGTTTGGCTTGGGACGCGCAAAGTGGGACTTTGCGTTTGGCTTGAGAGGCGCAAAGTGGGACTTTGCGTTTGGCTTGAGAGGCGCAAAGTGAGCTTTGCGTTTCTCTTGAGGAGCGCAAAGTTGAGGTTTGCGATTGATGTTGGACGCGCAAAGTTGAACTTTGCATGTGTTCGTCCTCTGCTTTGCGCTTTATTCGTCCTGTACTTCTAAAAATCGTCTAAAATCTTGTTCCTGTAACGATTAGCAATACCAAACTCTACCCTTATGTCTAGAAACACTTCTAGAACTGATTGTAGGCACTCGATCTCAGTAAAACACACTTTTTCGAAAAATAGTTTGATAGCACAGTGACTTAAAGTTCTCGACTGTTTTCTCACAAAAATCACAAAATCGAACTCGATAAATGATTTATAATGAAATCAAACAACAACAACTCAAACTAGCATGCTAATCGATCACAACCTGATCGATTTTAACACCTAAAACACTTAAACACTCAAAATCACTTTTTCAAATAGAACACATAGTCGTTTTTCTAGAAAACTTGATTTGATCTTTATCAGGCTCTGATACCAATTGTGGGTCCAGCAATACTTATATCAAGTTCTTAGAAACAACACATTAATCGATTACCAACCTGTATTGATATATAACAACGGTTACAAGGTTGATCAGATTCAAGCTTGGATTTGTGTTCTCTGTTTTTCTCTCTAATACACCTTTTTGAGTGTGTTTGTATATGATTATTTTATCTGATTGTTAGAGAGATTGAGAGATACACAAAATATCTAATCTTAGTGTGTCTAACACACTTCCTACAACTTGCAACAACAAGTTGCATTATAAAACAATAAAACTAACTTAATATCTAACATTTAGATATTCTATCTAACTAACTAACTTAGATAATAACTAACTAAGTTAACTTTATCTAACTATGATAAACTAGATCTAATATCTATTAGAAATAGATATTTAAACTAAGTTAACTAATATAATAAACAAACAATTACATTGACATTTATTACAAACGACATAGACTTTAATATCGAGAGTCGACGTTTCGGCTTTAGCTTCAGATTGCGATCTTCAGATTGGATGATCTTGAATCCAATGAGACTGTGTCTTAACAATCTCCCCCTTTGGATCAAGATCATTACTAAAAAAGATTTTAGCAATTCAGTCTTCTTGTTCAGCTCAGAAGATGCAATCTCTTTCTCTAGCTCTTAAATCAGCATGTCTTCAGAATACTTGCTTTTGAAGATTTCAATCTTGGACGTGATTCTTGAAACATGTGATCTTTGTCATTTCTTGTGTAGTCATTCTCCCCCTTTTTGATGGTAAGTGTAACGACTTGGAGCCACTGATCCGAGTTCAGTGAGGATTACCAATACAAGAAATTGTTTTACATCAATCCAAAAACATTAAAAGAAAACACATAATAACAAGTTTTACATCAATAAAAAAACATAAAAAACACAAATACAATAAATTGATTTTTTTAACCGGGTCAACTCGGGTTTTTACCGGTTCAATTAGACCGGTTCAACCGGTTCTATCAAAAAACCGGCGGTTCAATCCGGGTCGTAATTTCCCAAAAAACCGGTCGTAATTAACCCGGTCTCTTCACCGGTACCCGGTTCAACTGGTTGAACCGGTCGGGTCAACCCAGGTTCTAAAACGTTGCTGCTAACACTCTAAAGAAGTATGCCAAGTTGTGAACCGCCTTTCGATTCCATTCCAAAATAAATTACTTGCTACCAGATCCAGATGTAAGTATGTATGTATGTATGTCAAACTGCTTGTTATTATTCAAAGCTCTTATTATTTAAAGCTATTCCAGATGTAAGAAGTATGCCAAGTTATTCCAGATGTATGAAGTATGCCAAGTTATCATCCGGATGTAAGAAATATTTTTTGAATACAACATTAGAAATTAGATCTAAAACATAAGAAACAAGTGTTTGAGAGAAATAAGATGATACCTCAATCGTGAAACCAAATCAATCGTGAACCCAAATCAGCTGCAATCTTGAACCCAAATCAGCTGCACTTGTGAACCCAAATCAGCTGCAATCGGACAGGGGTTGTTTTACAATGTGTTTGAGAGAAAGAGAGAGATCCAAAACGCAAGAAACAAGTGTTGAGAGAAATAAGATGTTACCTCAATCGTGAAACCAAATCAATCGTGAACCCAAATCAGCTGCAATCTTGAACCCAAATCAGCTGCAATCGTGAACCCAAATCAGCTGCAATCGGACAGGGCTGTTTTATGATGTGTTTGAGAGAAATAGAGAGAAAGAGATGAATTTCAGGCTGCTTTGGAAGCCTCAAGTGTGTTGAACCTCAATGCTAGTGAATATTTCTCAGGGCCATACGGTATATATATATATATATATATATATATACATCTTCCATGAGATTTTGATTTACAAACAATTAATAAAAATATCATGTTTTGTTTTGGTGTATGCAGGGGAAGATGTTGTCTTCATTTAAGCAAAAGTCTTCAAAGTTTGAGATCCCCATACATGCCCAAAACATCATATCAACTGAACATCATTTGTCATTGTAGTTGTGATCAAGAAATCATAAGTTCATAAAAGTAAAGCAAATCAGATCACAATCTCATTAAACACTAACAACACAAGTAAAACTGTCAGGATCGAATTCTCAACAAGAATAAAGTCTCAGAAACAATATCAAAGAAGTTGCGGAATAACACTTTGATATTCAATATAACAGTAAACAAACAGTATATGATTAATAACTTGTAAACTTGTATTGAATGATTAAAATCACAAGATTACACACTCAACCTCAATCTTGAAGAACAAGCTCTTTCAAGACGAATTCTACTTCTCTAGAATTAGGGTCTATGCCTTGAGGTTGATTCTCTCTAAAACAAAAACTTAGAATTTAAAAAACTGTATCTAAACTATTCTGTCAAATCTATACATATACTGAATAAAAAGATAATTACAAAAAATAGAATATCTTCAGTATATCTTGCAAAGTTATCTTCAATCCTTCCATGAATATCTTTATTCTTTACAGCTGTCATCCTCTCCATCCGAATCTCCAATTCATAAGCAGCATTAACTACTAAGCAGTATTAACCACTAGCAGTACTAACTAGCTAAGCAGTACTAACTTTGTTCAAGCAGCACTAACTTTGACTAGCAGTATTAATTCTACTAGCAGTAGTAATACTTAGCAGTATTAACTTTGAAGTCCTCTAGCAGTAGTAATTCTGAACTAGCAGCATTAACCATACTTGAGCTTTTCTTCAGTTCCCAACAATCTCCCCCTAACTTGACTTTTAGGAAAAGAAGTCAAGTTCTTCAGATCTTCTTCAAGATGCTTTCAACACTTCAGTTCACACTCCTAGATTAGGATCCAAACCCAAACTTTGATTAATGATTCTGCTAACCACAATCTTTGCCATTTCTGAATCTTTTGAACATGTAAGCTTAGCATTTAACATTGCTTGTAATTTGGCCTTGTTGTGATCATAGATTTTATCAACTAAGTAGTACTCATGATAAGCTCTGTCCACAGTGATGACATAGACTCCACACCTTTCAAATATCATCCAGTTTTCTATTCTTTGGAATTTATTCTGTAGATGCAAATCTCTGATCACATGTTGAACTTTGCTAGGATCAAACATCATGCATAAGTACTCCATAGCTAATCTGATTAAGCTCATTCCTTCTCCTTTCAGCTCCTTTTCATACATCTCCAACCCAACTTTAAACATCTCTTTTAAATCTGATCTTGAACAGCTTCTTATGAGTCTACCCCAAATAGAGTACACTTCATATATATCTCCCACTCTCTTAAGCCTGAAGTATTTCTTCCTTTGATCTTCCAAAATATCCCAAAAGATGACTTCTGGCGCTTTCATAGAAATGGGATCAGCTGAAACTGGTTCATCAGCTGTTGTAGTTATATATAGATCAAGATTATATTGCTTATTGGATTGTTCTGGGTTCTTTACAGATTCAGTTGTAGAAGTAACTGAAGGTTCTGCTGTTTCTGTTGTTTCTTCAACTCTTGGCCTTTTGTTCTGCTTCTTGGAGGCTATAGTCTTCATCCTCTTCCCAGATTTGGCTTCTACACCAACACTCTCAGATTCTTCCTTCATCTCCTCAGCTTTGTCTTTTGAGGGTATGGTCTCCTCAGGGAATGGCTTTTGAATATTAAGGTCATGCCTTTCCTTCATTCTTCTCTCAGCCTCTTCCCTTTGGACTGAATCCCCTTGAAGCTTGAGCATCTCTTTCTGATACAACTCCTCAACCTGAGTGTATGCCATGTTAGAGAACATCTCCCCCTTGACACCAATTGCACCTTTCAGGAAATTTATCATCTTTATTCTTTCCTGATTGGCCAAAAATGTTTTGGAAGGTTGTCTCTTTTGCTTTTTGAATGGCATTCTTTGCTTAGAAACTTTCACAGAGCTTTTCTTGGCTTCTGTTGCATCTTTTAAACTCTCTTGATACTCAGCATTGAGTTTTCTTGCCATTATCTGTGCAAGCTCTTTATCCTTCTCTGATTGAAGTTGTTCTTCCTTTTCCAATTCAGCTTGAAGTAGCTTTGCCATTTCTTCATCCAACTCAAGCTGACTCTTTTTCTTGGCAGGCAGTTCAGCTTCAACCATCTTCTCCTTTCCTTTTCCTTTTGACTCCTTTGCCTTTTCTGTTTCCTTCTGTTGAATTTTCCTTCATTGATGACCACTCCCTTGGCCTTTTGACTAGCCTTAGGAGTGTCATTCTTTGCTTTGACCAATGTTTCAGCAATTTCCATTTCTTCAACAGAAAGCCCTGTTACTGCTGCTTCTGTTACTGCTGCTCCAGCAGTATTAACAGTTTCTGCTGCTTCAGCAAATTCTGGTTCTTTTTCTGCCTCTTCCTCCCCCTCAACCTCAAATGCCCTCTCAGTTGTACTTTCTTTCTCTGTTTCAGCCTCTTTCTCCCCCTTGTTGGAAGCATCTTGATGATTTGATCTCTTCTTCAACACAAACTGCTTTCTCCTCTGCTTGTGCACCAACCTTGTCACCATTTTCTTTAATTTGGCAATCTGTACTTGTTGGGACAAGATTACCAATTTCATTTCCTCTATTTCTTTGCCTTGTTTAATAACATCCAGGTTGATGTTACCCATTGTTTCCATCAATTCATCATAGTCATATCTGTCCTCACCTTCTCCAGAAGTGTTACCCTCTTTTGAAGGATCATAGGATCTTTTTGTAGTGGAAGTCTTCTGCCTAGCAGAAGCACTATCCACCCCCTTGGTTTCTTGGCACCTGGGACCTTTGAATGATTGCTCATTCAAAGTTGCCATGGGGGAGGTCTTATTTATGTTACCATTGTCCTCCTCTGTGTTAGCAGGAGTAGTGGCAGCCTGCTCACCCATATGCTCTTCCTCCTCCTCAGAGAGCACCTCCTTTGGGTTGGGAGACACCCTTGTGGTTTCCCTGTAGATATTCTCTAAGGGAGAATCCTCCCTTAGAGGGCTTAAAGGCTTAGGGGTTGATGGTACAAGAAGGGAAGGAGCCTTCTTTACCTGTTTCCTTTTGTATGTTTGGGTGATTGGTGAAGTTGGTTTATCAAGAAGAGACTGGGGAATTGATTTAGGGTGGGAAGGTTGGGATTGGCTAGCAGTGGGTTGGTCTAATGGGGGCCTTGACCCTGCTGCCATACCTTCATCAGTTTGGGACACCACCATCATTGTAGAGAACAATGGGTTGTCAACTCCTTCCGAGTCCAGAGGGGATCTTTTCATGTTTGAAAAGACCTTACCTTTGGGAATTTTTGGTACATATACCCCATCAAAATGAGGTATATCCGTCAATTTATGGGTAATAACTTCTTGGACAAACCTGGGGTACATATAAAAACTCTTTTTACTTCCCAGGTTTGAGACAAGATCATTAAAAATCATTTGGGAAAAATTATACTTTCTGGCAGTGGCTAAGCATACCAAAGCATAAGCAATGGTGCTACTGAACTCACTCCATCCAGTAGTCTTTTTAGAGATACAATGCATAAGGGTATGGACAAAGAAACGCCATTGGGATGAAAATTTTGCTTTTGAGAACTTGAACACACCCAATGGGCCTCCATACCCCATTCTTGTAAGGGTAGAAAAAGTTCATCATTAGAGATAGAAGTTATACCAGAGGCATCGTCTAGATGTAGACAGATGCGAAGTACCTCTTCAGTAACTGTCAAGGGTTTGTCACACACCCTTGTTTTGATCATTTGCACACCATTCTCAGTAACAATGGTGGCATTTTCCCAGAATTGCCTCTGATGCTCTATGAAGATGGTAGGAGATATAGTGAGAGCATGGGCAATATGGCTTGCCTTGAGAAAATCCACAATCTGGTGGAAACCAGCAGCCTGTTTGGGCTTCTGTAGCATCGCGATTTCATTGTGCTCGTCTATGAATGCCATTGATGCCATTGATCTTGAAGTTTCTTGCCTGAAAACTTTGAGCTTGAGAGAGAAAGGGTTTAGAGCGCAAGTGAATAGTATGCAAAGAGTCGTTATGAACTTTTAGGCGGGGAAAAGGTATTTATAGTATTCGGAACATAAGCAGTATTAACCTAGAGCAGTAATAACGGACAAACAGTATTAACTGAGAGCAGTATTAACCACTAGCAGTATTAACTGAAAGCAGTATTAACCACTAGCAGTATTAACTGAAAGCAGTATTAACTGAAAGCAGTATTAACTGAGAGCAATATTAACCACTAGCAGTATTAACTGAAAGCAGTATTAACTGAGAGCAGTATTAACTGAAAGCAGTATTAACCACTAGCAGTATTAACTGAAAGCAGTATTAACTGAAAGCAGTATTAATTGAAAGCAGTATTAACTGAAAGCAGTATTAACCACTAGCAGTATTAACTGAAAGCATTATTAACTGAAAGCAATATTAACTATGCACTGGCAGTATTAACAATGCACTGGCAGTATTAACAATGCACTGGCAGTATTAACAATGCACTGGCAGTATTAACAATGCACGGGCAGTATTAACAATGCACGGACAGTATTAACAATGCACGGGCAGTATTAACAATACTTACTCTTTTAAGCTTGTGATGAACTGAGTACTGCTATGTATTCCCTGAAAAGAAAGATTAGGAACACCAAGAATAAACAATATACAAGTATTGAACCACTTTTTGAGAAGGTGTTTATTCAGAGTTGATCATTCCCACACTTGTTACCAAGAAAGTGAATCTACCCACATCAAAGGCTTTAGTGAATAGATCAGCAAACTGGTTGTCAGTATGAACTTTTACAACTTGAATAAGTTTCTTTTCATTACAGTCTCTTATGAAGTGATACCTGATCTCAATGTGCTTTGTCTTTGAGTGTTTGACAGGATTATTGACAATGCTAATAGCACTGCTATTATCAATAAAAATTGGAGTGTGTAGAAAGGTTACCCCATAGTCCAGCATTTGATTCTGAATCCATAAGACTTGAGAACAGCAACTTGCAGCTGCTATGTACTCTGCCTCTGTTGTAGATGTGGACACTGTGGTTTGTTTCTTGCACTGCCATGACACTAGTCTTGCACCCAAAAACTGACATCCTCCAGAAGTAGATTTTCTGTCCAAGTTTGCTCCACCTAGATCACTATCTGAGTATGCAAGTAGGTCAAAGGATGAGTCATGAGGATACCAAAGTCCCAATCTGGGTTGCCCTTTGAGATATCTGAATATCCTCTGAACAGCTTGATAGTGAGATTGCTTTGGCCTAACTTGGAATCTTGCACATACACAAACTGGAAACATTATGTCTGGCCTAGAGGCTGTAAGATACATGAGAGAGCCAATCATGGATCTATAATGATGAATATCCATATCCTCCCCCTCAAGATCTGCTGTTATTTGCTTGTGTGTCTCCATAGGTGTGCTGGCAGGTTTTGAATCTGAGAAACCAAACTTGGTTAGAATGTCCTGCACATACTTGGACTGACAGATAAAAATTCCATCTGACTTCTGTTGAACTTGGAGTCCAAGGAAAAAAGTAAGTTCCCCCATGGAACTCATTTTGAACCTTTGATGCATTAGTTCCTCAAACTCCTTGCACATGTTGTCTCTTGTAGATCCAAAGATGATATCATCAACATAGATTTGGACCAGCAAGATATCCTTCTTCTTTCTCTTGATAAATAGAGTCTTATCAATGACTCCTCTTTCAAAGTCATTTTCCAAGAGATAGGATGACAGAGTGTCATACCATGCTCTTGGAGCTTGATGCAGTCCATAAAGTGCTTTCTTCAATTTGTATACCCTGTCTGGATAGCTTGGGTTTTCAAACCCTGGTGGTTGACAGACATATACTTCTTCTTCAATTGAGCCATAAAGAAATGCACTTTTCACATCCATTTGATAGACTTTGAATTTCATATAAGAAGCATAAGCCAGGAATAATCTAATTGCTTCTATCCTGGCCACAGGTGCAAATACTTCATCATAGTCTATTCCCTCTTCTTGTGTATACCCTTGAGCCACCAGCCTTGCTTTATTCCTTATCACTATACCTCTTTCATCTCTCTTATTCCTAAAGACCCATTTTGTTCCTATTGCTCTTTGGCCTTTAGGAAGGTCTACCAGATCCCAAACATCTTGCAGCTTGAATTGCAGTAGCTCTTCTTGCATTGCTTCTATCCAACTGGACTCTTTCATAGCATCATGTGCCTTCTTAGGCTCAAGCTGGGATAAAAAACAAGAGAGCACTGTATGTTGTTGGTCTTGCATTTCTTGCAGCCTGCTTTGATTTCTAGTCATCATAGGAGAGGATATGTCTCCTATTACCAGCTGTGGATGATGATTCTTTTGAATTCTGGTGTGATGATTAGGTTCTTCATTAAGTCCCACCTCTAGATTGGAGTCATTCAACTCAACTGAGGTGTTTTCAGCAGCTACTTCTGATTCTTTATTGTCTTGAGTCTCCTCATCTCTACTTTCTTCTTCACTCTGACTTGGTCCAGTAGATGGTTCCTTTTCACAGTCTTCAACAGGATCCACTGTGGGTATGGGAAAGATCACAGATTGAGATAAACTGTCTTTAACTTGGGTAGTTCCTGATCTTCCACTCCTTGAACCTGCATAATCATCACTACTGAAACCAAAAGAGTTAGTTAGTGAATCAATATCAAATAGCCACTGAGGACCAGACCCAATTGGATTTGGTGTGTTCTCATTGCATTTGACATTGTCACTTTCTTCAATTATTCTAGAAGAAGAGTTAAAGACTCTGTAAGCCTTACTCTGAGATGAGTAACCAACAAGAAATCCATCATCTGTTTTGCTATCAAACTTACCTAAGTGAGATTTGGTATTGAGAATAGTACAAGGACACCCAAACGGTTTGAAAAATCCAATAAATGGTTTTCTTTTATTTAAGAGCTCATATGGGGTCTTGTTCTTTGGCTTGACCACTAGAACTCTGTTTTGGACATAACAGGCAGTATTAACTGCTTCAGCCCAGAAGGTAATTGGCAGTTTTGAATCAACCAACAGAGATCTAGCAGCCTCTATTAGTGTCCTATTTCTCCTCTCAGCAACTCCATTCTGTTGAGGAGTCCTAGGGGCACTATATTGTCTCTCAATGCCTTTCTCTTCACAAAAGGTGTTTAGATCAAGATTTTTAAATTCAGTCCCATTATCTGATCTAATGACTTTTACTTTTTGATTAGTTTGGTTTTCAATTCTTAGGATAAAGGATTTGATCAGTCCACTTGTCTCATCCTTAGTCCTTAGAAAATATACCCAAGTAAATCTGGAGTAATCATCAACAATAACCAAGCAGTAAGATTTCTTGCCTATACTCATAACATTTGTAGGACCAAACAGATCCATATGTAGTAATTGGAGACAAGAAGAAATAGTGTTTAACTCTTTGGTCTTATGAGAAGTTTTGTGTTGTTTGCCTTTAAGACAAGCAACACAATGATCATCACATGAAAAGACTTTTGATGGTAAACCTCTTACAAGGTTGTTTTTAACAAGTTTGTTCATAGTTTTGAAGTTCATGTGACACATCCTTCTGTGCCAAAGAGAGGATTCATCCACAGAAGCTTTTGAAACAAGACAGTTCAGGGATGAATCACTATCAACATTGTCCATATCTAGACAATAAACATTGTCCTTTCTTGGAGTTCTAAGTAGTATCATGCTTTCATCAACTACTTTGAACCCTGGAGCAAGGATCATACACTCTGTATTTGTAAATAATATGCTATGTTGTTTGTCACAAACCTGTGATACACTTAACAGGTTGTACTTCAACTGATCAACATAGTAGACATCCTCAAATGTCATCTTACCTTTTGTAACATTACCTTTGCCACTTATTTTACCACCAGTAAGATTATCTCCAAAAGCAACATGTCCTCCATTGATATGCTTGAAATCCTGAAGGCATGACATGTTACCTGTCATGTGCCTAGAGCAACCACTATCAACATGCCATATGCTCTTCCCCTTGAGCTGTTGGTTGCCCTGCACATAAGATAAATCAGTTAGTATGAACTGGGAACCCAAGCCAAAGTGGTCTTGGGTACCCCTTTCTCATCAAAATACTTGCATTCTTTCTTGACAAGATTTTTAAACTTTGACTCCTCATTTCTGGAGTACTTTGTCACAATGATAGGCTTGGAAACACTTTTTCTAGAAGCAGTACTGGTTTTAGAAGTACTAACTGCCTTAGCAGCACTTGCATGCTTAGCAGTACTAACCTTGTTAGAAGTAGTAACTGTGTTAGCAGCAGTAACTGTGTTGGCAGTATTAACCTTTGAAGAGGTACTAACAGTATTAGCAGCATTAATATTTTCAGCAGTACTAACACTGGTAGCAGCAGTAATGCTTCCAGCAGCACTATCCCTGTCAGCAGTACTAACAGTTTTAGTGCTTCTAGGCACCCACATTTTAATACTTTCTTTTAAAACCTTTTTCCTCATGGGGCCCTTACTTTCAACAGATTCTTCATCACATGTTTCTTTCCAGCCTTCCTATAACCAACAGGTTTTTGCACAAATCTTTGAAAGTTCATCTGTTGGTTAATAGGGTTAAAGAAACAATGCTTAGCCAAATGGTTTAACTTTCCACATATGAAACAAGGCTTTGGTCTATTGATTTTACTCAGATCAATGCCTTGTTTTTGTGCCCATTGGTTATTCCAGTTTCTCTGATTTCCCCTTGGTTTATCATGTTTTTGGGGCTTAGGTTTATTGCATGCACACTGCTTGCAAGGGATAGGGTTCACAACAGTGGTCTGCTTATAGTGAACCTTCTTGTGCTTTCCCTCAGTCTTCTCTGTCTCATTGGACTTGATCCAATGCTTTCCACATCCCTCATTGGTGATTATGTGGTTTTCTATAGGAATCTCACCACTCACAGTGTTGTCCTTATCCTTGACAACTTCTTTCTCAGTTTTATCCTTAACAACTACTTCATCTAAGGGATCTATATCAGTGGCTCCCTTAGGTAGGTCCTTCCTATCCTTTGTCTCTAACAAATCTGAACTAGGAGGGATGTAGTTGTTGTTATAGGGTGGTGGTGTGGTATTGTACCCTATTCCTCTTCTCAATTTATCATGAATCTGAGTTTGTAGCAAAGAATCCATTGCTTTGGAAGCATTGGAAAACTTTTCTATATCTAGTTTGACTTTGGCTAGCTCTCCTCTTAGCTTTTCACTCTCTTCTTTGGATCTGGTCAGTTGAAGTTCTAAGTCATTCTTCTCCCACTTCCAGTAGTTTGTGTCATAAGAGTGTTGAAGCTCATTGGCTTGAAAACCCTTAATCTGCTCTTCAAATCTCTCAACTATCCTCACATAATCTTTTATGTCCTTTTCCAATCCCTTAAGGTCATCACTCATGTTCTGATTGTGATCCCTATACCTTTTAACAGTGTTAATGCAATTTTGAGAACAAAGATTGGAAGTTACCTCTGTTGGGAGATCAGACACCTCTGCCATTAGAGCTTGGTTCTGGATGGCCTCTTCAGCTTGATCACTCCAATCAAACCCCATGCCTTGTTGAGAGACAAGGGCTTGTGCAGAGTTTCTGTTATTATTGAAGCTTCCAGATTGAGCTTGTTGGTGGTTATTGTTTTGAGGCATTCCACTTTTGCATTCTCTAGCAAAGTGTCCCTTCTGATGGCATTTATAGCATTCTACCTTTGACTTGTCAAAACCTGCTCCATCTTCTCTTCTTTGTGAGAAGTTGTTCCTTCCAGTTCTTTTGATGAACTTCTTGACTCTCATAGAGAGCATGGTCATCTGCCATTTAATGTCCATCTCTTCAAGATCATCTGGATGGAGTTGTTCCAAGTCATCATTAATGAGAGAAGAGTTTCCATGACTTGCCAGAAAGGCTTCAAATACAGTTTCATTGCCTTTCTCTAGATTTGCTCCATTGGCAGCACTAACTGATTCAGGGTTGGAAGTATAATCAGTTGATGCTGAAAGGAGTGCAGCATTGTGAACATACCCAGAAGGCCTCTTCTTAGCCTCTACCTCAGATTCAAAAACTCTTAGATCATTATATAGATCATCAAGTTCCTTTTCTTCCAGTTGATCATTCTGTCTGAAAGACACAGTATACATGGTCCATTCATCACTCAGGGACCTTAGAAACTTTCTGTTCAGATCATCTTGATCAATTTGTACTCCCACTGTAGCAAGTTCACCAATAAGCTTGTTGAACCTGTCAAAAGTTTGAGTCATGGACTCATTCTTGGTTGACATAAAGTTCTCATATAGTTGCTTCAGAATGGCTTTCTGATTTCTCTTGGTACTTTTGGTACCTGAGAATCTCTTCTCTAGAGCATTCCAGAGCATCTCTGCATCAGTGCAGTTGCAGAACTGATGTTGATATTCATTGGGAATAGCCAAGAGCAAAGTGCTCAAGGCTTTCATCTCTGTCTGTCTAGTCTTTCTTTCAGCATCAGTTTTTGGTGGAGTTCTCTTTCCATCTGCACCAATCTTTCCTTTTTTCAGAAGGACCATTCTCTATGATATCCCACATAGAATAGTCAGTGAGGAGTATGTACTGCTTGATTCTGATCTTCCACATATCGAATTTATTGGGTCTAAGCATTGGAACCTTTGAGACCAGAGTACTGTTTGATTCTGCAAAGTTTTCCATGATGAATGAATAGATGTTTCTGAGAGAACAGGCTCTGATACCACTTGTCAGGATCGAATTCTCAACAAGAATAAAGTCTCAGAAACAATATCAAAGAAGTTGCGGAATAACACTTTGATATTCAATATAACAGTAAACAAACAGTATATGATTAATAACTTGTAAACTTGTATTGAATGATTAAAATCACAAGATTACACACTCAACCTCAATCTTGAAGAACAAGCTCTTTCAAGACGAATTCTACTTCTCTAGAATTAGGGTCTATGCCTTGAGGTTGATTCTCTCTAAAACAAAAACTTAGAATTTAAAAAACTGTATCTAAACTATTCTGTCAAATCTATACATATACTGAATAAAAAGATAATTACAAAAAATAGAATATCTTCAGTATATCTTGCAAAGTTATCTTCAATCCTTCCATGAATATCTTTATTCTTTACAGCTGTCATCCTCTCCATCCGAATCTCCAATTCATAAGCAGCATTAACTACTAAGCAGTATTAACCACTAGCAGTACTAACTAGCTAAGCAGTACTAACTTTGTTCAAGCAGGACTAACTTTGACTAGCAGTATTAATTCTACTAGCAGTAGTAATACTTAGCAGTATTAACTTTGAAGTCCTCTAGCAGTAGTAATTCTGAACTAACAGCATTAACCATACTTGAGCTTTTCTTCAGTTCCCAACAAAAACACAATTCATGATTTTGGAAAAATATATCACAAAATATAAAGATGAATGCATAGTCCCAATTTCCACTTAGTTTACCTCATCTCATAAACTTTACATATACATATATGTACCCTTCAGAAAAATCAACTTGAATTTCTTAAAATGATGCTAGCCTTTCCTACTTATTGCAATTTGATAATTGAAAATTTTCATTCATTGTAAATCCCTAAAGAGTACCAGAATCTAAACAATAACACAATTCAAATCAAATCTTCACCTATTTAGCTAATCAAGAATCAGAATTAAACTCGAATTTGCCCTAGCAAACTCGTAAATATAGAAATCCGTTCTGAAATTCAATTTAAAATCAGGCCTGTACCAACATAACTTCCACCCCCAAATGCTATTTTAAAATAAAGCGCATGAAGAACTCCGATAAAAACAATTGAATTCCACAAGAACAAAAGGTCGCTTACCAGAGAGAATGAGACCGACGACGATGGTGTTCGAACCGATCCAAACCCAATCCCGACCCAATAAGTTAACCCACGGTTAAGGAGGGTTCTACTTTACACAATTCGCCTATGTATTTTTTAGAGTTCAAATTTTGGTTTGTGGGGTACTCTATTTTTTGTGAAACCAAATCAGATACAAAACACAAGAAATAAGTGTTTGAGAGAAATAAGATGTTACCTCAATCGTGAAACCAAATCAGCTGCAATCGTGAACTCAAATGTTGCTGCAATCGTGAACCCAAATCAGCTGCACAGAGAGAAAGAGGAGATTTTAGGGATGAAAATACTTTGAACCCTAACTCTTCCATTATGCGTGCAAGGTGAAGAAGAGGAGTATGGCTGTAGGTATGGCTGTACTGGGTATGGTGTTGTCGTATGCAGGTGAAGAAGAAACTGATTTTTGTGGGTATGGCTGTTGCTGTACTCTGTGTAAGAAGAAATTGATTTCTTCTAAAATCGACCAAACACTTGATTTTTGTGGGTATGGTTGTTATTGTACTATGTGATAGGCTGTTACTGTACTCGGTGGGTATGCATTAAGTGTTTGTACCTTATGCACAAACACTTGTTTTTAAGATATTTTTGAAAATCATGCTAAAATTGGTAGTACTACATGCAGGGTCGTGCATTAGGGTGTGCGGAGTGGTTCTATCGCACAGGGCCTCCGATCGCCGGGGGCCTCGGAATAATTTCTTAATTTTTTTACTTATAATAAAAAGTACTATATAAATTATTTAATGCAAAATTTTCAAAAAGATAGCTCTAGCGTAATGGTAATCACGCTGCGTCATGGTGCATCACCTAAACTAGGGTTCGAATCCCTTGGTTTGCAATTTATATTTTTAATTAATCTTGTTTTTATTAAAAAAGTAGCTTTGTTTTATTATATATTTTTTTGGTACATAAAGTGCTTATTGCTTAACGATTTCTTTACTTTAATTTTTTTTAAGATGACTTAAATATATTATTTTTTATCTCTTTTTACTATGATTATTAAATTAATTATATGATTGTTTTTAAAATGTTTTCTATACGATATATTCTGCAAAATTCAAATCTAAAATTCTTAATTTATATCTTAACTTTTAATTTTTTATTGTTTTTCTAAAATATTTTGAGATAATAAACTTATAAAATATTTAATAGTATAAATAATATTCAAATTGTAAAAACAAAATAGTTGTCGGAGATAAATGTAATTTTTTAGAGACATTAAATTTAGATTGTATATTTTAGAAAAAATTATAAAATAGTTGATAGAGATACTCTGAATAACGTTAGTTGTTTAGTTTTTTTTTAATAATATATCTTATATTTTTCTTTGAATATTTAATAGATTTAGATTTTTTAGTATTTGTCGATTTTTTCCGTATGTTTTTGGCACACTTTTAATTTTTAATATATTGATTTTTAATGATGATACGTTATTGTTGATATGGTTTTGTAATTACCAATAATGGTTGATCAATTCTATATAAAGACAATTGTTCTTCATATCTCCTTTCCACTTACATACTATGTTATCTCCTACCTCCTTAGAGACCCCCTATTGAAGGAGTTATAAAAGTTAAAACACTAACATTAATTAAAAATTAAAGAATCAATTACAAATTTTGAATGCACATTAACATAATAACATTAAAAATTAAAATTTAGTGTCAAAAGAGAATAAAAAATGGACAATTTAATCAAATTCAAAAATAAATTATTGGTAGATTTATTATAAGTCAAATATAATAAAAAATAATTTAATAAATAATATATGAAAAAAAAGTACATATAATTTTTCGTACAGGGCCCCTAAAATATCAGGAACGACCCTGACTACATGCTTAAAGGGTTGTATTTAAGACAATGGTGTAAACCAATATTAAAGTAGTATAGATATATATATGCAAAAAAATGAAAAATACGTAAAAATTTTGAAACCGGGTCAACTACCCGGTTGGACCGGTTGAACCGTGACCCGGTCACCACACCGGGTCAACCAAAAAACCGGTTTTTAAAACATTGCTCGTAACATAAGATTCAGAAAGGTTCTCCAAATTTGAAAATTTTAACCTTTTATTTCTTTTTTTAATTTAAAAAATCTGGTGGACCAACAAATCTACTAATTCACATTTTTATCTATTTTGAGAATTAGTTGGAGATGCTCTTATTACTATATAAAAACAACTTTTTAAATGTTCACGTGTAGAGTCTATAACCCAACAAATAACTACGTATCAATATTAGTTATGTAATTAAAATATTCAATTTATTTAATACTTTAACAAATCTGAAAGAGAGATAGAGAAAGTTTAAGAAACAAAATATATATATATATATATATCTCATGGGGACCTATTTTGAAAACTTTCTAAATTGTGAGATATTTAAGAAACAAAATATATATATATATATACTATATTATAAAAACGACATAAAAAACTCTTAATTACAACATTTTAAGTACAAGTTACAACTAATTAAAGTCAATTACTTAATTTACAATTTCTTAATGCTTTGGTACAACCTTTCCATGCACAGTATCTCACATAATCATCTATTTGTGGAATAGATACTCATTTATTAATATAAATATTTGTTTTTTTGGTGGAGGATTTTATAAAATATATTTTATATTAGCATAATCTATTTTAAATGTAGATTTTACATTTAAATCTATATTAATGAGATGTAATATAAAATCTTTTTTCTTCCGTATTTTTTTATATTACATCTCATAAGGATTTTTCCATATTTTATTTTATAAAATCTTTTTCCATATTTTATTTTATAAAATATTTTTACATAATGAGATGTAATATAAACTCTTTTTCCTTCTGTATTTTTTTTTTGCTAATATAAAATCTATTTTATTTTATAAAATCTACACGTATTTTATATTAGCATAATATAAAATCTACACGTATTTTTTTTTCACGAGCATTAAAAGAAGAAAAAAGAAGGTTGATATGAATTAAAAATAAAAAATAACGAGATACACTAATAAATTATCGTATTCCTTAAAATAAAAATATTCCGCAATACTTTCCAAATTAACCAAGTGCAAATAAAATAAAATAGAAACGATGTAGATATAAAAATATTCTTCCATATTTTTAATATATTTACATTTAAATGTAAAATCGAAAATGAAAATAAAATATTTTAAAATATTTTCTACATTCACTATAAATATACATAGCTTCTCTATGTATCATCAAAGTACAAGAAGAAGACGAAGGGTCGGGTGTCAATGGCGGAAACTGCAACTGAACAAAAGATATTCCACTATATTTTTGTTTCTTTGAAAAACTACTTTTTTATATTTTATTTTATTTACTGAGGATTTGTTTATATTTTTCAAAACTCATAATCATATTTTTCGAAGTAGGGGAATAAGATATATATACATATCTTTATTTTTATCGACTAATACTATAAGGTCTTGAAGTCAATTGTCAGATAAATTTTCAAGTGGTACTGAGTGAATTTGAACAATACCAGTTGAGTTGTCGGTTACAAAAGATAGAAATCATTTATTTATTTTTTTGTCATATTTGATGTGGGTTGAATGTTGTTAATTAATCTACAAATTTATACGTTCAAAGTGATTGTCAAGTGTTGTCGAGGAGGTTTCAGAAAAATTGCAAAATCTGTAAAAACGTATGTTCATATTTATAATTATTTCAATAATAGTGATATGTTGTGAGACATGTCGTTTGAGTTTTAAATAATATAAGACAAAACTATTACCAATATTATTGCACAAACTCATAACAACAAACGATTAAGAATATATGCAAGTTAACCACTTATGAAAATACATCCGTTTTTCACATTGTATTTCATTAACTGTTAACAGAAAAATTACGTTTCATTTTAACTCGGTTCAATATTCCAACAAAAAATTTATTCTCTTGTGCAATGCACAGGCCCAACACTAGTATATATATATATCATGGGGACCTTTTTTTGAAAACTTTCTAAATTGTGAGATATTTGAGAACTTTCTACATTTGTTTTAATTATATTATGAAATATTTGTAATTGACTATTTTTTCAAGATTCATTTTTTAGTAATTCTACATGCTTATAAGATAGTTTTTGACAAACATAATTTTTTTATCAGCTAACTTATCAGTTATCAACTAGATTATCACTCATAAACTAACTTATTAGCTAGTTTGTGAAACATAGCCTAATATTCATGTTTAAACTACATAACCCAACTAATAAATACTTTCTAACATGAATTATATCATTAAATTATTAATATATTTAATACTTTAACAAACTTTATAAAGATATAATAGAAAAAATTAAAAATATATTTCTCTCTTTTAACATTAAAGTTTAGAAAATTCTTCAAATTAGGAAAGTTTATCTTCTCCTTATTGTTTTCTCTATTTAAATAATGGGTTGGAACAAAAAGATCTTCTAAACCTTCATTTTCTGTATTTTTAATAATTCGCTAGAGATACTTCTATGTTTAAACTCCATAACCCAAGTAATGAATATGTTCCAACATTAATATATCAAATATCCAATGTATTTAGGCTTTGTTTGACAAACTAGCTTATAAGCTAGCTTGTAGTTGATAATCTATCTTTTCAAAACGCTACTTTGAGTAGTGTTTCAATAAGCTAGCTTATGGTCATCCAAACATGTACACTAGCTGATAAACTAACTTTTTTTTGCCAAGCTAGCTTTTTTTATCAAACATAGCCTTAATACTCCAACAAACTTTTAAACAAACTTGAGAGTGAGAGAGTAGAAACAATTAAAAATATATTTCTCTCTTTTAAAATTAAGATTGACACAATTATCCATATTTGTAGAATTGTATTACTTTATTTTAAAAACTTTGTTAGAGCAAAATTTTTCCTTCTAGATCTCCATTTTATCTATTTTGAAGAATTTATTGCAAATGCTCCTGTTATAATTACATACACACAATTTTTTTTTAAATCTTCACATTTAAACTCCATAACCGACTAATAAAAAATTTATAATATTAATTATATTATTAAAATATTCAAGATATTTAATGTGTTAAAAGCATTTCTAACAACTATGTTATTTGGAGATTTTTTTTTGGTTTTAACAACTATGTTAAACTAGAGAAAAAAGAGAAAAAAGAGAAAAAAGAGAGAAAGAAGGTAGAAATCTCTAAAGCTTAATATTGAGGAAAGTGCTATATTATTTTAATTGGTTTCACCAATGAGATTAAATGCATTATAATTTTTTGTAAAGTGTATTGCGATGACAAATTTACGAAATATTTTAATAATATAATTCATGCTGAAATTATTAAAATAGAGTAGTTGTCCGAGTTGGATGTAACTCTTTTAGAGAGAATTTGTTGAAGATGACTCCATATTTAAACTTCATAACCCAATCAATAAATATGTTCAAACAAAGAATAAACATTAAACTCTATTAATACGATAAAATATTTCATAAATATCGGATACTTTGTTTTAAAAAATGTGTTGAAGCAATTTTTTTTCTTAAATATCTATTTTATCTATTTTAAAGAATCTGTTATAAATTATTATTAATGCATAACTTCATAACCCAACTAATAAATACTTTGCAATAAAATATTCGATATATATATATATATATATATATATATATATATATATATATGGGTATTCAAGTGAGAACTCGTTAATTTGTGATAACTGTGAGGTCCAATTTCAATACCTCATTATTAATAATCAACGATTTATACTAATAATGCTAATTTTTGTAATTATCCATTAATTATCATTTTTTTAATATTTAAGGGTGAAGTAATTTTTTTAAATTTATGGATAATTTTTTGATAATTATCCTTTTTAATGGATAATATATTGGTAATTATCCTCTTTTCTCTCTCCTCTCTCGAGTGAACGTTATCAGTTTCAAACCCATATCTCTTGTGATACATTACCAGTTATATATGCTACCATTGTAATACTCTAAAAAAACTCTATGAATACTGTGAACATTACCACTATTGTTGGGTTATCTGAAGATTTGAAGATGACCTCCCGATCTTCCATTTTATATCATCATACTTAGAATATTTTGAGGTTCTTTTAGCAGCTTGGTTTCTATACAAATGTTCGGTGAAGTCGAAGATCAACCGAAGAAGACAAAGAAGGAGAATATCTTTCAAAGCGGATTGAAGATAGACTCCTCAGCCTAAAGCCAAGTATGCCCACTTGATCAACACCATTGGCCAGGATGGTGCCGATCTCAGTCTTCAGGAGCCGAAGACCTCGGCTGAAGACCTCTTCTGCCGAAGACGTCTTCGACCGAAGACATCTTCGGAAGCCGAAGATTTCTCAATCTTCAGAAGCCGAAGACTTCTTAGTCTTAGGAGCCGAAGACTTCTCAGTCTTAGGAGTCGAAGACCTCTCAGTCTTCAGGAGCCCGAAGATCTATTCGGTAACCAAAGACTTCTTAATCTTCAAGGCCTGAAGATTTCTTCAAACACATTGTACTTTTCTGACAAAGTATATTGTGATATCTTGCATTGACGTGGACCTCATCTGGAGATCAGATAAAGTAAGTTTTGTCTACTACACCATTTTAAGGAAATGTCTCTACCATCCTTCTGCAGGTCAACACTTCAAGCCAAAACACCTCAAGACAAAAAGTACATCATGTACCTTGCTGAAGACCTGTGTCCATCCCTTGCTCAACAGGTGTCCCATGCATTTAATGCATGAGGCACTATAAATATGGAGGATGGTTCAACATGCAAGATCACCAGCTCTCAAGCATTCAAGCTCTTTAAGTGCACTGGCATTCTCTCTCTAAGAAGTTCTTATTGTTTTCTAAGTGTTTTACAATTGTTCTTCATTTCTCTTTGTGTAAGATTGTTTGAATAGATTTCATCTATTCTCTTCCGCAACAATCAAAAGTTTTCTATGTGTAATTCTTGATTTCAAATCAATAAGAATTAAATTAAGTGAAAAACTGTGTGTATTGTATTCAACCCCCCTTCTACAATACTTCTTTTATCTACTTACTGCTATTTGGGACCAACAAGTGGTATCAGAGCGGTTTAGTTTAACTCAATAAACTAGATCCGTGATGGCAGCCTCTTCCTCTTCTTTGAAAAATGATTCTTCTCAAAACTTCACTGTTGTTTCATACGACAATGGCTCTATAGCCAAACCACCAAGGTTTAACCCCAATAACTTCTTCTTGTGGAAAAGTCGTATGATACTCTTTCTAGAAGGAGTTGACAGCAGATATCCAACTATTTTACATGAAGGTCCTTTTATTCCTAGAGTTTGGGACCGATATAATGCAGACAAGGGAAAAGCTGATGAGGACTCTTCTGAAGAAGAAAGAACTCCAGCTACTGGGAGATACATTCTAAAGGACCCCATTAAATACAATGATGAAGACAGACGTCTTATAGCTCTTGATACTAAAGTCAGAGCCATCATTGCCCTCTCTCTGCCTGATGAGGTCTATCATTCTCTCGTTAACCTTTCTACTGCAAAAGAAATGTGGTCCACTCTGTGTGTTCTTTATGAAGGTACGTCTGAGGTGAAAAAGAGCAAAAAGATTGCTCTTGTAAGAAAGTATGAACTCTTCTTTCATGAGAAGGGTGAGTCTCTCTCAGACTACTACAATCGCTTTAACAGTCTTCTCAATGATCTTAAACTTGTGGGTCGCATATATGATAATGAGGAAGTCTTGTGCAAGTTCATGGACTGTCTTCCTGAGTTTTGGGAAAACATCTGTACTTGTATCAAGTCTACCAAGGATCTTGACTCTATGCCTCTCACTGCCTTGTATGGCACCCTCTTCAACTATGAGCATACTAAACTGCTTAGGAAGTCATTCACAAAAGACATCAAAGGCTCTTCTCTAGCCCTTGTCGGTGAATCTTCCAAAAGTACTGTGTGTGTCCCTAGGATCACCTATCCTTCTGACTCTGACAACGATAGTCAAGAGGACCCCAATGACCCTTCAGAAGGCTATCTCAGTGAGGCTGATGATGAAGGAGAGGATACCTCTGTGGCTCAACTTTCAGATGGTGTTGCCATGTTGGCTGGCTTTTCTAAAGGCAAACCTCGCCTCTCTTCTGGAAAATCCAGGTTTTCTAGAAAACCCTCCTCTACTCTTTCAAAAATTGCTTCCTCTGACAAATCAAATGAGGAATGTTACAGGTGTGGGAGGAAGGGACACTTTGCTTCTGAATGCAGAAGCAGGTCCTCTGATAAGTCTAGACGGCCCTCCTTTAACCGTACATCCTCTAGGTCTGTCAGAACCAAGTCTGATTCCTACCAACCTTCCTTTCAAAAATCAAACTCGTCTGTTCCTTCCAACTCTGACCGTGCTGAAAAGTACAAGGCCAAATACAAGAGAGAGAAGGAAAGGAATGCTCTTCTAGCCAACAAAGGAAAAGGTCTTCTTGCCGAATCTCATGATTGGGCAGACGAACCAACTTCCGAAAGTGACAAGGAAATGGCCAACCTTTGCTTTATGGCTAAAATAGATGATGCTGATGATGGTGAAACCTCTTCCACCTCCATGGCTCTTGTGTCTGCTGAGTGCTCTACCTCATCCACTCAGGGTCTAGGGCACCAACAAATCTGGTATCTCGACAGCGGGTGCTCAAGACATATGACCGGCAACAAATCTCTTCTTGTAGACTTCGTGCCTACCAAAGGTCCTTCTGTCACCTTTGGTGATAACTCTAAAGGAAGGACTAAAGGTTATGGAACACTCTCAAATGGTTTCATCACCTTTAATAAAGTAGCCTATGTTGAGGGCTTGATGCACAATCTTCTAAGCATAAGCCAACTGTGTGATCTGGGCTACAAAGTGATGTTTGAATTATCTTCATGCATCATTTTCAACGAAAAGATGGAAACCGTACTCTCTGGATACCGCAAAGAGAATGTCTATGTCATAGACATGGGACATAGCTCATCCTTCGGAACAAACATTTGCTTTGTCTCTGAAAACTCTGCTAAAAGATGATGGCTCTGGCACAAGCATCTCTCTCATCTAAACTTCAAGACTTTGAATGTCCTTTCAAACCAGGAGCTTGTCACGGGCATGCCAAAGTTGTCCTTTGTGAAAGAAAAGCTGTGTGCTGCATGTGAGAAAGGGAAACTCACAAAATCTTCCTTCAAGTCCAAGCAATGCTTCTCCATCTCTCAGCCTCTTCAGATGCTTCACATGGATCTGTGTGGACCAGTCAGCACTCCAAGCCTTGGTGGTAGAAGGTACATTCTGGTTATTATTGATGAATTCACTCGTTACACTTGGGTATTTTTTCTCAGGTATAAAAGTGACACTACTGAAGAAATCATAAAGTTCATCAAAAAGTCTGAAGTGTTGAATGGGCAGCTGGTAAGATCTGTAAGAAGTGACAACGGAACAGAATTCAAGAACAGTATGTTGGATGATTTTTTTCAATGAAAAAGGCATCTCTCAGAACTTCTCTGCCGTCAGAACTTCACAACAGAACGGTGTAGTGGAGAGAAAGAACAGAACGCTATGTGAAGCTGCCCGATCCATGTTGAGTGAATCTCACCTCCCTACCTACTTTTGGGCCGAAGCAATCAACACTGCATGCTTTACCCAAAATAGGTCTATCATTGTAAAAAGACATAATAAGACTCCTTATGAAGTATTTTATGGTAGAAAACCCAACATTGGTTTTCTTCATGTCTTTGGGTGTGTCTGTTACATTCTCAATGATAGGGAAAATTTGATCCCAAAGCTGACGAAGGAATCTTCGTGGGATATTCTCTCACTTCCAAAGCTTTCAGAGTCTACAACCTCCGAAGGAAGTGTATTGATGAATCCATCCATGTCAAGTTTGATGATCTCAAGATATCATCACTCTCTTGTGATGATGAAGAATTGAACAGATGGATATTCTATTGTGTTGGCGATGGTCCTCTTCCAACATCATCAGACATTCCCTACACAGTTCCCACTTCTCTCTACCAAAACAATGAACCCTCTACATCTCACAACCCCTCCTCTCATCAAGAGGATGATCCTCAGCCTACCCAACCTCAACATACACTCCAAATCATCCCAGTCTCTCAATCTGACATTCATTCCTCACCTATACAAGCCGATCTTCCATCCATCTCTCCTCGACATTTCCCTTCCAACTCTCCTCCACAAATCTCTTACCCTCCTCCTTTACCTCCAGCCCTAAAGTGGACAAAAGATCACCCCATTGATCAAATCATTGGTGATCAACAAGCTGGTGTACAGACTCGAAGAGGTGTTGGTAACATTTGTCTCTATGTGAACTTCCTTTCTCTCATTGAACCAAAGAAAGTTGACGAAGCTCTAGCTGATCCATGTTGGATCACTGCCATGCAAGAAGAACTTTCTCAGTTCGAAAGGAATAAAGTCTGGAGATTGGTTCCTCGTCCTTCCAGAAAAACTATCATAGGAACCAAGTGGGTCTTTCGGAACAAAATGGATGAAGAAGGCACGGTGATCAGAAACAAGGCTCGACTGGTTGCACAAGGCTATAGGCAAGAGGAAGGAATTGACTATGATGAAACATTTGCTCCAGTTGCCAGACTTGAAGCCATCAGAATCTTCCTTGCTCATGCTGCCTACAAGAACTTCAGAGTCTTCCAGATGGATGTCAAAAGTGCCTTTCTGAATGGGGAGCTAGCTGAAGAAGTCTATGTGAAACAGCCCCCTGGCTTTGAAGATCCAGTCCATCCTGACTATGTGTACAGGTTAGACAAAGCTCTCTATGGTCTAAAGCAGGCTCCTCGTGCCTGGTATGACACTCTTGCTGACTTTCTCCTGAAGAACAAGTATACAAGAGGTAAAATTGACAACACTTTGTTCATCAATCAAACCTCAGGTAATCTTATCCTTGTTCAAATTTATGTGGATGATATCATTTTTGGTGCCACTGATGAGTCACTATGTGATGAGTTTGCCTCTCTCATGAAAAGTCAATATGAGATGAGTATGATGGGGGAGCTTACCTTTTTCTTAGGACTTCAAGTTAAACAATCTTCAGAAGGAATCTTTATAAATCAAAGTAAATACATTCGTGACCTTCTGAAGAAGTTCAATTTTGAAAACTCCTCCCCCATGAAAACTCCCATGGCACCACCTTTGAAACTCCATGCTGATCCTGATGGTGTATCCGTGGATATCACCAGCTACCGAGGCATGATCGGCTCTCTTCTTTATCTTAATGCGAGTAGACCAGACATTATGTTTGCTACCTGCCTGTGTGCGCGTTACCAAGCCAATCCGAAGGAATCTCACTTGGCTGCGGTTAAACGCATTTTTCGGTATCTGAAAGGTACCATGAATCTGGGTCTTTGGTATCCCAAGGACTCAGGTTTTGATCTAATAGGGTATTCAGATTCTGATTTTGCAGGCTCTAAGATTGATAGGAAAAGCACCACTGGCAGTTGTCAACTCCTTGGTGGCAAGCTTGTTAGTTGGTCTAGCAAGAAGCAGAACTCAGTCTCAACCTCTACCGCTGAGGCTGAGTACGTAGCTGCTGGAAGTTGTTGTGCTCAAATCCTTTGGATGAAGAACCAACTGAGAGACTACAATCAACTGTACTCTCATATCCCGATTCTGTGTGACAACTCAAGTGCGATCGCAATCGCAAACAATCCGGTGCTGCACTCTCGTTCCAAGCACATCGACATCCGGTATCATTTCATCCGGGATCACATCTCCAAAGGTGATGTCGAACTCCATTTCATCCCTACCGACCTTCAACTGGCGGATCTCTTCACCAAGCCTCTTGACGAAGCTCGGTTCAAGTTTCTTATCGGCGAACTCGGTATGTTAAATGCCGATGTTTAGTTTTATTCTCAAAAAAAAAAAAAAAAAAAAGGGAGAGAAAGAAAATAAATCAAAAAAACATGAGAGAAAGAAAAGAAATCAACAAAAAAAAAAAAAAAAAATTCATTTTTTCGGTAGCTCTCACTCTCTACCCGACTCTTTTTCTCTCTTCCCCTCTCCCTCCTTCGGCTCTCTCTTTCTCCTCTCTCTCACCCTTGCCACCGAAAATACCCCCTTCCCCCTCTCCCCTTACCCACCGAAACTACCCCCTCCCCACTCCCTCTTTCGGCCCCCCACCCCACCGAAATCTCTCTCTCTCCTTCGGCTCCCTCTCCCTTCGGTTCCCTCTCTCTCGGCGCCTCTCCTCTCTTCGGCCCACACCCCACCGAATCCCTCTCTTCCTCCCTTCCCCACCGAACCTACCGAAATTCCCCCCCCCCCTTCGGTCCTTCCCTTTCTTCGGCCCACACCCAAGCCGAACCCCCTTCGGGCCTTGCTCCTTTTCGGCCCAACATCCAACCGAACCCCTTTCCCCTAATCACCCCACCGACCCTACCGAACCCTCTCCCTCATCTAGCCACCGAAACCCCCCCTTCGGCCTCCCACACCCACCGACCCCCCCCCTTCGGCCTCCCACACCCACCGAAACCCCCTTCTTCGGCCTACCCTAACCACCGAAACCCCTAGCCACCGAAGCCACCGAACACCCCCTTATTCCTCCCTTTTCCCTCGCCAAGCCCCCGAAATCCCAAACACCCCCTCCCACCGAATCCTTTGCCGCCGAACCCCTCCCCTTCGGCCTCCCCTATCCACCGAACCTATCCACCGAAACCCCTCCCCCTCTTTCCAAATTTTTTTTTCGGCCTCACACCCCACACCCCCCATCCTTCGGTCGATTCCCCCCCCTCCATCTCCTTTCTTCGGCTAACACCCCCTTAACCGAAACTCCCCCTCTCTCATTTTTTTCGGCTCACACACCCTCCCCCTTAAAAAAAAAAACAACAAAAACAAATCACCCCCCCCCCCACCCTTCGGCCGATCCCCCCTACTTTTCTTTTGATCTTTCCTTCACTTCCACATCACTTCCTCACTTTTTAATTATTTCCCTTCCCTAACCTTTTTCTACCTTCCCATTTTTCAAGACTTTCCCCTCAAACCCCTTCCATCTTTTCTCCTTTTTCTTACACCTCCTACTCCCTCTTCATTCCTTCCAAATCCTTCCATAATCTCCTCCCTATCTTTCCTATTTCCCATATTTTCTCCATATATCCCATCAAATCTTCTCTTTTCTTCCTATCCCTATAATATCTTCCATAATTATCTCTCCTTTTCAAATTCAAATTTACTTCCTTCCTTCTATAAATACTAACCCACTTTCATTTTTTTTACCATCCCTCCTACTTCTCTTCTCTTTTCTCTTCTTCTCTCATGGCATCTTCCACCTCTCCTTCCCCCAAGGCTCCCAAGAAGAACATGCCCCTCCTCCTCCCACTTCTCTTTCGGACCTCGTCTTCAATCCATGCAACCATGTTGCACGATTGGAGTGTGATCCCACTCATAAGGAATTTAATCCTATTTCTTCCTTTCTTCAAAAATCACCTCTTCGGTTTGCGTTGACAAAAAACCCGCCAAAAATGAGCAAAATGCTCATTGGGAATTTTTGGCTCACATGCGTTTACGATGCAACAACCAACAAAGTCTCCGTTTCCATTCTTTCGGAACCGACGTCTCCGGACATCACCTTCGGTGTCGAAGACGTTAGACGGGCCCTTGCTCTTCCATCCTACGATTGTTATGACGCATTTCCTCTTGGCACCGAACATTATGAGGTGGTTGCGGCCTTGAACTATATTCATGGGGAAAATGATCGGGGTCGTGGCACACTTCTCCGCCGGCATATGGGAGGTATCTGGAACTTCTTTTTCTCTCATATTATTTTCTGCCTGAGTAAGAAGACTGGTGGACATGATCAATGTCCATCCTACCTTACTCAACTAGCCCATGCTATCATGTTCCAGCGTAAAATCGATTACACTCAGTATTTTTTTCACGAGTTGATCTCTGTCATTACACCGCCTAAGCGACCGCATGTTGCTTACCCGCGGTTCATTTGGCTTATAATCAACAACTTACTTGCTGATGCAATTGAGGCGGACCATCGGGTCATCTATGACTATCATGCCCCGCTTGTGACAAGACCCCTTCTCAAACGGGGTCCCTTGGCGACTGACAATCCTCTCCTTCCAGGTATGGTCTCCTTCATCAACTTTCCCGATCTACAGTGGGGAGATGCCAAGGACACTCCGGTGTCCAAAGGTCCCTCCTCTGTAGTGGACCCCTCTTCCCTCTCCCTAGTGACGCCTGCTAGCACTCACTCCTCACAGGCTACAGGCACCGCCGCACTTGCCCAAATGACCATACCACCGAAAGGTCCTTCAGTGGTTACCCAGGTCACCCCCACACCTCAAAGCGACGGCACTCTACCTCTTCCCCTCCCTCTTCTCCCAAAAGAAAGAGGAAGGTTTCTAGGGCCAACCCACATGCTCCACCCACCGATTCTTCAAAATCGGCCGGTGTTGAAATTGTCCCATCCAGGCCCGGGGAATCTGCTACACCTACTGCCACCTCCTCTGTATCCTCTCCAAAGGATGCATGTGAGACTTTCGGGGACCCTCACCTTCCCTCTTCCCCCTCCTCCTTCGGGGATGAGGATGACTTGGTCTTCTCCCCGGACCAAGGCTCTGACTTCTCACTGCACGACCTATCACCCGACCATTTCATGGTCGACACTTTTGCACGACCCGGTGAGACTCTGGTCTTACCCAAGGCCAGTGTTGAGGGTATTTCACGGTATTTAGCTTACTAGCAACAGGGTCAAGACAAGGTGACAATTCAAGCAGACCCTTCTACCTCCGCCTACCGCTCTCCTCCACATTCTCCAGAGAGCTCTTCTTCTCCTATGGCTACCTCCGCTGACGGTAGCTCCTCCGATGCCTTATCTTCATCACCACGATCACCTGCTACCGATGCTCTCCTCCAGAGCAATGCATACTACGAAGAACCATCTCGGATTCTTCCTCTTCCTCATCATCCACCGACGCCTTCACGGTGTCAGGCCTCAGCTGCAGCGCGAGACACTCCTCCTGTTCCTGTCATTCCCCCAGAAATCCTGGCAGATATTCAGGAAGCCAACAAACAACATCGTATCATTGGTGCTCAGTTTCGCGAACATCAGAACGTTCTGGGCTCCCTCGTAAAAGTCACTTGCGACAAGTTGTTATCTCTTGAGACCTCAGTTGCTGCTCTTCAAGCGGCCTCTGATGCTCGTGATGCGGAGGTCCGGCGTCTTCAGGCAGCTTCGCAGGCTCACAGTGCCATTTCCACTCAGATTATTCAGTCTCTTCTGTCTCTTCATCAGCGGTTGGATTATTTGTTGGTTACTCCCCCGACTGCCGCTGAGGGGGAGAAACAGCTGGTGGTTCAAGTCTCTTCAGACAGCGGCCGTCAGGGTCCCACTTCTGTTGTTTCTACTGATGCTCCAACTGAGGGGGAGCTACTTCCAGGACAAGGGATAGACAAAGGAAAGAAAAAGCTATCTGCTGATGAAGAGGCCATGCTTTCCCAACAACAAAAGGCTTCTGCTATAAAAGCTTTTGTTTGTGAAGCTGATCGACTAAAACTTCAACCTCCTTCTAAAGTTGACATCCAGCAAATAGCTGAGCTTGATTCTGATGACATTCTATGGTACCGAAAATCTTTGATGGAACGAAAGTTGAAATCTAAAATTGTTGAAGTAAAGTTTGGCACCTCCAAACGACCAGAGATAGATATCAGAATTGTCATCCGCAGAGAAGACGGCTCTCAGCAGGCTACCAGATTCTGCGACTTGGACGACTACGGACTTTCTGAATGGTATGAAATTTCTGAACTTTTATCCAAGTCCCTTAGTCGACACAAGCCTTCGGTCAAAAGGTCTCTGAACACCCTTCTGGAGAGAATGAAGAACATTGGCAAGAAGTACAAGCATTCTCATGATGAAGAAGTTCAAGTTGAGATTCTAAAGCAGATGTGTCTCTCCTCCCCTCCACAAATCTCTCATTCTGACAAACAACACATCTTCAAGTATCTCGCTGCCAAAGGAATGACTCCCAATTCTCAAAATCTGAATCTGAAGATACCAGGTGGTCCGTCCTTGGGTCCAGGCACTGTGACAGGGCGTCCATACAAAGGAGTCTATTTCTTGGATGAGACGGAAACTAAGAGATTCTTCAGACATGAAGAAATATCTATCGCTTACACCGAGTTTCTGGTAGCCATTCTCTCTCTTATCCCCGTTAATTCTCAAGCTGCATTTCTTCGACATGACATTATGGGTGAACTTCATAAAAGACAGAAGAAGGAATGAAGCAATGCTCTATCTTACCTATGTACTTGTAATCTTTGCTTTGTTAAGTCATATTTAATACAAGTGCACTTCTTTTATTTAGTTTGTACATATATACTTCATTCTTTTATTCCTTTGTAAATGTCGGATATACTTATAAATCCTTATACAAAAAAAAAAAAAAAAATCTATGTGAAAAGAACCCAAAAAGAATAAATATGGGTCAAAATGAATTTATTCAGTACATTCTTTGTTCTATTCTTTAGTATGGATGTCATCCTCAAATAGGGGGAGATTGTTGGGTCATCTGAAGATTTGAAGATGACCTCCCGATCTTCCATTTTATATCATCATACTTAGAATATTTTGAGGTTCTTTTAGCAGCTTGGTTTCTATACAAATGTTCGGTGAAGTCGAAGATCAACCGAAGAAGACAAAGAAGGAGAATATCTTTCAAAGCGGATTGAAGATAGACTCCTCAGCCTAAAGCCAAGTATGCCCACTTGATCAACACCATTGGCCAGGATGGTGCCGATCTCAGTCTTCAGGAGCCGAAGACCTCGGCTGAAGACCTCTTCTGCCGAAGACGTCTTCGACCGAAGACATCTTCGGAAGCCGAAGATTTCTCAATCTTCAGAAGCCGAAGACTTCTTAGTCTTAGGAGCCGAAGACTTCTCAGTCTTAGGAGCCGAAGACCTCTCAGTCTTCAGGAGCCCGAAGATCTCTTCGGTAACCAAAGACTTCTTAATCTTCAAGGCCTGAAGATTTCTTCAAACACATTGTACTTTTCTGACAAAGTATATTGTGATATCTTGCATTGACGTGGACCTCATCTGGAGATCAGATAAAGTAAGTTTTGTCTACTACACCATTTTAAGGAAAGGTCTCTACCATCCTTCTGCAGGTCAACACTTCAAGCCAAAACACCTCAAGACAAAAAGTACATCCTGTACCTTGCTGAAGACCTGTGTCCATCCCTTGCTCAACAGGTGTCCCATGCATTTAATGCATGAGGCACTATAAATATGGAGGATGGTTCAACATGCAAGATCACCAGCTCTCAAGCATTCAAGCTCTCTAAGTGCACTGGCATTCTCTCTCTAAGAAGTTCTTATTGTTTTCTAAGTGTTTTACAATTGTTCTTCATTTCTCTTTGTGTAAGATTGTTTGAATAGATTTCATCTATTCTCTTCCGCAACAATCAAAAGTTTTCTATGTGTAATTCTTGATTTCAAATCAATAAGAATTAAATTAAGTGAAAAACTGTGTGTATTGTATTCAACCCCCCTTCTACAATACTTCTTTTATTTACTTACTGCTATTTGGGACCAACAACTATGATACACTCTACGAACATTGCACTGTGATACAAGTTGTGATACAGTGTGATTTCATGATTTTGAGCTTTAGTGATACATATTGTGATACATCGTGATCCATTTTTTTAATAGTGTTGGAAGAAACCCAAATTTTGTTACGGGAATCAAGAAGATTAATATCTGAAAATTTTAATTGCATGAGATAATGATGAAATTTTCTATAATAATGGTAATTAATTTATTTCGTTATTATCCGAATCCCAAAATTACTAATTCACTTTTTATTATATAAATAATAAATATACATAATTATTTTATCTCATGGTTATCACAAATTAGAAAGTTCTAATTGGTTTAAGCCCTATATATCTAATGTTGGTTGTTTTCCTTTGAGAAGTTGAGTTAACGTGAGAAGTGGATATCAACAGTTGAATGCACATTAAAATGAGATGTATTGGATCAATCCCCGTATCAAGCGCGATTCATGGATGACCTCAAAAGTGATAAAGGATTCATATTCACTTATCACGCTTCTCATGTTAACTCAACTTCTCATATGTTCATTCGCCTAATATTTTAGTTATATTTAATAATTTTTGATAAAATATTACATTCATTTTTAATTTTGATTACAATAAGATATTAGAGTATCCAACAACTATGCTAAAATAGAAAAAAATAGAATTTTAGCATTTTTGTTGCTCGAACAACTATGCTATCATCTATGCTAAAATAGAGAAAAGATGAAGAAGATTGTAAAAATCTCTAAATTTAGAAAAACTAGAAGCGTACTCACACAATGCAGCGAGGTACATCACGATTTTAATGTTTCATTTTATTTTTTGTATTTACAGTACGATCTTAGATGGTTTTGAGAAAGTGATAATGTTTTTTTTTATAAATTTGTTTAATTTAGGCTTAATAATATAATGTTTTATATATAAAAAAATTAAGTATTTTTTTATAATTAAATGATTATCTTATATATTTTAATGACATCTAGAAAAAATAATCAATTACATATTTATATTTAATAATATAATTAAAACAAATTTATAGTAATATAATATATTAATTAATAGTGATACATGGAAAGGTCTGCATAAAAAGAAGACCCTGCACATACCAAATTGGTGGGTGTTAGAAACCTGCAGTAGTAATATGTATCTTGTGCTTTAATACTTGTAAATTAAGAGATTTTTAAAATCTTGCATAAAATGATGGTACCTTGTGCCTAATAATTTGTATTTAAGAGTTTTTTTTATCATTTTTTATAATATAGTATAGATATAGATTTCTAATGCTAAATAGATACTTTTCCCAAAAAACTAATTATTACCTCAAAAAAGTAAACTGTTTCTGTCCTAATTTTTCATATATCGAATATTTTTATAATATAATTAAATAAATTAAATATTTTAATAAAATAATTAATACTACTAGAATTGCTAAAATAGAATAGCTGTTCGAGTTGAAAGCAAATATTTTTAGAAATTTTGATTTTTTTTTTTACTATTTTTTAAAATTTTTTTAGCTCGGTACTCTATTGCAGGGTAAATTTAATTTGAAACCTTTCAACCAAACAAAATATACGGGGTCATTTTGGACCTTTGACATTTATTATTATGGTTCTTGGGAAAATGGGAATTGTTTGTTGAAGCCTGCATAGTACATTTCTTTTTAACCACCATCCACAGAGATTTTACGCAGCGAAGCGGAAGAGAGAGAGAGAGAGAGAGAGAGAGAGGGAGAGATTGGAAATGGTGGAGAACACAACCACGACTTCTTCTCCTCCGACAACCTCCAATCATGATACAAATGCAAAGGTTTTCACGAATTCATCCAAAACCAGAGAAGAAGGCGAGCTTTCTGCTTCGGAGAATGAGGTATTCTATAAAACCCTAGAGTATTTCATTGATTTTTTGTTTTTGTTTCTGGAAGTTTATCATTGACATGGTAGGATGCGTGTTGAATCTGTTGTTACATATGTTTTCACCTGATCAGCTTTCGTTTAACGCGAGACGCCGTTAGCTAAATCCTCGTAGGGGTTTCTTTCTTTAGGTTTTTGGTAGAATCTGTTTCCGGTTTAGTTTTATTCGCATAAATAGTCATGTAGGGTTTTCTTAAGCAGTGGGTGGATAACCTATGTTTTATCCCAATTGTGGTAATATTACCTTTTTTTGTGTGTGGATAAAGGTAGTAATATTAGCTTCTTTTTGTTTGAGGAGGCTTTCGCATAATATATCTATTCACTGTGGATTATTATCATCATCATCATTATGTTGTTGCTTCTTAGACTTGACGCTCTAATGTTTTATCCCCTTCAATCGTGACCCTTTTGTTTTTGTTTTTGTTTTTGTTTTACCAATCCTGTTTTATTTGTATTTCAAATATAAAAAAACTATCTGAGGTTTTTAAGAAGCTCAAATTAGTTTAATCATGAGAATATTACTTACCCTGATGTCTCTCAGACTATTTATTTTGAGAACCTTGGTCTTACTGCAGCCTGGCTTGGTCGCTACTTTAATTTGTGGTTTTATTTGGCAATTTATTGATCTGTATATGAACATGGATGCATTTATGGTATCTTCAATAAGTTGTGAATGAAGCAGGAAATTTGTTGAAAGGATTTGTAGCTTTATGAAGCTCAACAGAGCATTTGAGAGACCATACAGTCTATTAGTTACATCAGTTAAATTACAAGATTGCTTCTCGTTTACGTGTAGGGAGATGCATCCACTCATCTTCATGTTGGTTGGGTTATTTTATGACCATTTTTGTTGTTGGTTGATTTACGTGGTTCTTGAGATCATATTTCTGTTTGTTATTCATTTGGTGCGTTGGTCTTTATATGTAAATACAATTAATGTATATGCTGTTCTGTTGTTCTGTAGTGGAAACCTTGTTGCAAGGGGAACTTACATGTTTCCTGCCTATTATTGGTAATTTCAACTGCTTTCATGCTGATACAGTGAGTTTCTCCCAGGAGTTTGCAGGTTGTCAGTTCCCTGATAGCACCACTCTTCCAGGGGCTCCATTGAACAAGGATAACAATGCTGTTGATATGGGTAGGTTTGACTAGCCATTGAACTTTGTTTTAATGTGGCTGGTATATCTTCTGTCTCAAGTGCTATACACTTTTACATTATTACTTTACTGAATGGGAATACATATACATGATATGTGGCAGTAAATTCTAAAAATTTACTTTAACATGGTAATTGAACTTTCTTAACACATGCACACACACACACGGACTTATATTAGATACAAGAAACACATTAATGAAACATGAGATTGAACTGATCAGATGAAATGACTAGTTCTTTCTTGTTTTGAGGTTCTCCAGTGATACTATTTAGAAGAGAAGAGGAGGAAAATGGCAATCCGTTTGACAAGAAAAAAAAAGTCCTATCTAGCATCCATTAGAATAGCTAATCTACTGCGTAAACAATAATGAAAATTTGTACAACAAATATAGGCGATGACTGGAGCGGAGGAAGAAATATATATGCTGCTTCCTTGTCGCCAGTTGTGCTATTCTCTTTCTCTTGGCACAGCGCATGTACTAATTTAATTTCCATCTTTTGGTTGTAATTTCCAATTTATGAAGAACCTTGTGCTCTGGGTCAACTTGCCATATGTTTCTGTAATATGTGCATGTAATCTACGATCCCCATCCATATATATATGTAGAGGCACCTTCAAATACAAACTTTTTAATGGTGCAAACCATGCAACCAACTTATCTACCACATATTTTGTTTTTACCTTTTTAATAAAAAAATGGGAAAATAAAATATGTGGTAGATAAGTGGGTTGCATGGGTTTGCACCATTAAAAAGTTTGCATTTGAACATCTTTCTATATATGTGTATATATATATATATATTGAATCAACACATGTTTATGCATAGAAACACAATTTCACATCATCCTTTAATACTTCCATTCGTAAATTTTCAATATGTTATTACCTGTCAAACTGGGTAATTAGTAGGCATGGACTCTTTTAAAAGCTATGTAACCAAGTAAAAGCGACATCTGATGTTTCATCTCGCATGGTTATTGGAAAGTTTTAATTTCCATGAAAACTACTGTACACGTACAATGCTTGGGGTGATTCTGAGATGATCTCTTGATGTTTCCTGCATATTTGATAGGGAAATCTGCTCTGACTCACAATCCTACATCCTCTGCTGTGGCAAGAACTTCTGTGCATCTTAACAATCGTAAAGGTTTAGAGAAGAATCGGGTACCATTTGTGATTAGTTTCTCAGATGATGACAGTGGCAGTGACTCTGAAGAAGACAGGAAAGGAAACACAATGGAGTCTAATGACACAACAAGAGGAGTCATAGGGACCAGAAGATTGTCCACTTCATTGGGGAACTCACGAATGACGCAGCAAACTGCCAAAACTAACACCAGGATACCCAAAAACTTTTCTACGAGCCGCACATTTGTTTCATCAATGAACAGAGTTAATGGAACCTCGTTCAAGAGTAGTGGAGGCACATTTGTTGGGCCAAAACCTCAACTTAAAAAATCTAATGCCCCTAGCAAAAATAAAGTAGGCCAAAGCGTCCATATCAACAGCAGTAAACTCCAAGACCTACGGCAATTGATTGCAATTCGTGAAAATGAGTTGAAGAGTCGAGCTGGCAAACATGATAAGGAGGCAGCTTCAAGCTCATTAAAGAATAGTGCAAATGTGACTTTGAAGAGCACTGCTGTTAGGAGCAGAGATTCTGCTGAACGCATACTCGTTGAGCCAAAGGAGCCTGAAAAGAAGCGACTCAAAGTTAGTGAGCCTCCTACAAACACTCTAATTTCTGTTGGCAAACATGATAGGCCTCCTACAGAATCAACAATAGCGGCCGGAATTTCTGCACTTGAAAGTGATGGCCTGATTCTGAAGGGTAGATATGATGGTAGCTATTGTTACAAAGAAATTCTAACCGGAACAGGGCAGTCGAGTGCAATGCAGCAGATTAATAAAGTGAAAAATCACATCCCTTCAACGAATCTACCATCAGGTTGGAAAGAAAGCCATGAATTGTTTTATGCTAAAGTTTTATTTATCATCACAGGATGCATAATACAAGGCAAGTTTTGGTTGTGTAGGTACCAGCGTAGTCAGGAATAGCAGGCGGCACAATAGGATCACAAATCTGGCAGAGTCTTCTGCACCATTAACTGCAAAAACTTCTCCACATAGACAGGTATGAGTAATTTGTACAAAGCGGAGAAGTTGGAATCAACTTTAAAGCTTAAACTTCTAGATGAAATTTGATATGTTTGTCTGTTCGAATTCTGACTGCCATACTTGCTTCCATGTGGCTGGATATCTTAACGAAACTTCGGTTAGTTATTTATTTTAAAAGCCAACTCTGTTCTTACTGCTGTGAATATGTTCGTACTTCGTACTACACCATTTATATTGAGCCACAGGAGCATAAACATGTAAAAGAGAGCATGCAAGTAAAGTTACAGCATTAGATATCTGTTACTAAAGTCTCAATTATGATATGCTCCCCCTTACCTCTTTGGACGGCGAAGATCAACTTCTTGCAATTGGGTTGTACATCGACTTCATGAACCAAATCTATAAATGGAATCGGCAGTCATGTGTTTCCATCTTGGTGAAGTGGTCTTCTGAACACCACCAAAACAACCCTCTACCACACACACTAGTTGGATTAGGTGAATTAGGCTTCGGGACTTGTTTCTTTCTTTTCTGTTTTATAGCCTTCTCCAGTAACTGCGTTGTGGCACCTTGTATGCTTTAACTAATTTGAATATCTCTTAGAGCATCCAGTAAGTACAATTATAAGTTATCTATAGGTATGGCCGTATGGGAGGGAGATTGGGCTCGGGTAAGCAACCTTGCACAAAGAGGGCAAAGGTCATTGGACTATTCTATTATATGGGTCTCACCAACCATTATATATTTCTAAAAATGCTCAAGAAGCCATTTAATCTCTCATTTCCATTCCTCATTTGAACAAAGTTCACTCTTTTGCAAGTAGTTGCTTACGTGCCGACTATATTACACAGAAAGCATGCACATGCTCATAATTTTGCACTACAATGGTTCAAATCTACCTGCATCTTTGTACTATAGTGGTTATGTAAGGCCCCTTTCTTGCTATTGGAAAGGGAGGACACAAAAAGCACTGAACAAGCTGAAGAGAGCACTAACAATTCTCCAAATTAAGCAACAATTACTTAATTCAATCATAAGCCAAATTTCTTTCTCCAAACTATAAGTGTGGTGTGCTAAATTAGATCTAGAATCCAAAATTTCAATGGAAATCAAAACTGAAATGGAACTTCCAAATAAATCTCCTCTTAAAGCAAACAACTCTATTTCCAGATCCTTGAACATGGGAGATTACGTACTGGAAGAAAAACACATGGTGTGAGCCAATTACCTGGTTTGGATTTGGATTACAAAATGATAAAATATGAAACATTTTAAAAATCCATTTTGCATGAATTAGAATAGTAATTTTAGATTTTCTCTTAAAAAATTACAACCAAATTCCAGAGTTAATAATTAATGAGACTCAAGCATTGATAGGTTGTGTATATTTATATTGAGTGGTCTATAAAATAGAAATCACAGAGTGCACCAGACATATGGTGCCAATATCATATCTAAAATTATACGTTGGATATGTGACTCTTAAATGTATCCAAGATCGGAAGGTGTGTATGACACTACATCACGCAATCACCGAAGAAAACATCATAGAAACCAGGTTCGATACAGTGTTGTCATGCGATGGGCGCAACACTGACATGCTTGTGATCCCCCACCGGTGCTTGATTCGTTATACTTGTTATCGTGTCTACAAATCTAGGGTTTTGTGGCCGCACTGGAACATGCATATCCAACCTCAACACTAGAGAAAGTTCACCGTGCGTACGAGTCCTAAATAAATAAATAAATATCAAACCCCAAACTTTGTCTCACACAAAAATGTAATATTACAAAGTTTCACCAAATCTTATATAAGTGAAGGTTTTCTCAATTTGAAACAATTATTCTTGCCAAAAGTTTCACAAGTTTCAGATGTTGAAATTGACACAGCGATTGGATTGTGAAGAATACCATTTATATATGACAAACATAACAAAGAGAACAAAACAAATGGACACCAAAAGAAAATACAGAGATCCATACTAAATGAATGTCTAAGTAGCGAAGTCCTAATGATCCACACCAAGTGACGATGATTAAATCTATTATCAAAATAGTATGAAAATATTTATTATAACTATATGTATGGTTTTATCTTTGATTATTAGTTTACTTGTATATTTGTTCATTTTCTTTATCCAAATCAAAACCCAAAGTATTGTCTAACTATATAACAGCCGTATTTATGGCATCATTATCCTAGTATCCAATCATTACCATAGTCATGATTTATTTATTTTTTGTTTCTTTCATCAAATCTTAATATTTCAAGCCAACAATAAAATGATTGTCTTCTGTGGCATAATTGTTAATTATAAGTATTATGTTATTACCATCTTAGCATCTATATATAAATCTTCTACGGTAACCCAGATTCAAGGCTGTTAATTTACAAGGTAATTATCACAAATTTTATTCTCATCGATTTAAGAAGAATTATACCTTGTGAAGTCAAGAAACATGCAGCAACCTCCTAGATTTGCTATACACCTCCTCAAAAGTGCATTAAGAAATGCATTATTGATATCCGGTTGATGTAATGGTCAGTGATAGTGATGTATGCATATGCTGAATGATATGAGATGAGTTGATGTCATCTTGGCAACTAGATTACATGTTTCGTCATAGTCCTCACCATACGTCTGAGAATATCCTCTGGCTACAAATGGGACTTTATCAAACAATCGGATTCAGTTTGACAGTGTACAATCACTTGCAACTAACCGGGTCCTTGTTGGCAGGAAGATCAACTAATTCTCAGGTTCCATTATGCTTTAGAGCAGATATCAATAACTTACTAAAAATCAAAACAGAGTTTGTAAATAATCTCCAAAACCACTTACCAGAAGTTATATGTTGGAAAAGGTTGGAGGATGTCACTGTCGGATCAACCACACTCAAATTTGCATGCTATTGTTGTTCTTTATATATATATATGATATTACATACAATTTTTTTCCATGTTAAGATTATCAACATCTTGATGAAATTTATTCCAGCATATCAAACGTTTTAGGACTTATGTTGGCGTTAGTCACTTAAGATTTAAAGAAAAGGCGTTAGCTAATTAGAATTAGTTGAATATTATAATGTGGAAGTTACCTTACAATGCCAGGCAAAATTGTGTTTATCTTGGTGATTGATGTTGATCTGAGTTCTATATGGTCGATCATTCTTTGAAGTTGGTCATACAAGTGCTTTAAAGTTGTATAGTGTATTTATTAAGCATCTAAATTTGTTGTATAACCCCTAAGCAAATATATTCTCTCTCAAGTCTCATTAAGTAGCCATTAAGAGCTTCTAGAGAAACTTAACCTTTCTTATATCACCGTAGTTGGCAAAAGATGAATCTTTGCATGGAGTTCTATTAATTCAAACTAGCAGTTGTGCTGTAATCAAGGCTGTGTGTAGACCATGTTTCCCTAGTTTTTGCTGCTTTTTTTAATTCTCTAAGGAGGTCGACGTAGCTTTATAACATAATTTTGTTAATTCAAAAAAATATTTTGTAATTGCATCCTACTCCTACAACTCATTGTATGATAGACAAGCAGAATATGCAACTTTTTGTAAACTACAATTATGAGCCTCCAAATAGTTTTATGAATTATTCATTCTTATATCGCTTTTAGCGAACTGCTAGTATGAAACATCTTGTAAGTGAATCTCATCATGGACCAATACCATCCTGAAGAGTCAGCATGTTGATCTAATTTAATAACTAGCAGTGAATTGCATGTGCTGAGATTACATAAATTGCATTCCAGTAGTCTTCAATCTTCATGCATTGTTGTTAGGGTAATGAATATGTTGAACTGACCATGATCAAGTACTTTCTTGTCAACTGATTTAAGGGATGTTTGAACAATTCAAGCTTTTGGAATCATTTTGGTGCCACAAACATGTCAAAAACTGGTGACATGGATATTAAATCGCTACTCGAGATTGAGGAATTGCAAGATAAGGAACTGGATGAAGCACAGGAGCATCGGCGCAAATGTGAAATTGAAGAAAGAAATGCTCTAAAAGCTTATCGCAAGGCGCAGAGGGCGTTGGTGGAGGCTAATGCTAGATGTTCCTATCTTTATCATAAAAGGGAATTATTTTCAGCTAATCTTCACTCCCATGTGATGGAAGACTCAAGCATGTTCTGGTCGAATATGCCGCTTGAGCACACTGGAGCTCATGTGAACACTATAACTAACATGTCAGAAAATAATATGCACTTGGTACCGATTTCACGTCATCAACTACAAAATGACTTTCATCTTCGAGATCAACATCAGTATGATTTAAATGTCAGGTCTACTGATGATCTGCGTGAAGATGGAAAAAATTTGGTTTCTGAATCATGCGGTGAACCTGATACTAGTGCATCAGAGCCTCAGGAGGAAGAAAAAACAAATGATGTATGCTCTTCACTGCATGAGAATAATACTTTAGGCGAAGATGAACAAACATCTGCATTTGAGCTTAAAGCTGGTGATTCCAGTCTAGATAGCCAAGGGGAAGGAATATGTAGTGAAAGGACGAAAGAAATAAACGATGATACAATTACCCTTGACCCCACTGAAGACTCTTTGCTTCTTGAAGCAACATTGAGGTCTCAACTGTTTGCAAGGTTAGGAATTAAAACTTCAAAGAAGAATGAATTGGGTCAGAGCATGGAGGCTGCAGTTGAAAGAGAAGATGGGGAAATAATGGAAGGTGTTGAAAATATACCTTCTCCTGAGACAGAGAAGGACCAACTTAATGATTTTGAAGGTACATGTTATTCGTAGGAGTGATCTTGAAGCTGGTGTTCTGGTACCTTCTTATGAAGGTTCTGCATTTGTCCCAAAAATGAGTTTACTTCTGATTTCTGAATTCAGATGCTTGAACCTAGTGCTTTTCAAAATTGAAGTTGACAAAGAAATTTTGGTTATTTGTCTCCCAATTGTTTCTATTCTAGTATCTTTTTGTACAGTCAAATGTTGTTATCAAGCTTTAAACAAAATAACATTGGCACTTTCCATGTTTTATAAACAACTCATATGATACAAAATTCAATTATATTTTGGGATGTCTGTAGTATCCTCTTGCTGTCATAATTTTAGTGATATAGCAGCAAAACGGATGCCTTAGAAATATTAATCATAACTGATATCTGCTTAACATCATGGCTTCAAGTTTAAAAAGAAATGATAAGTAAATTTGAAAAGAACGGACAATCTTCAAGGTCTTCCATCCAGAATAATAATCAAAAGTAAATAAACCAAATCCTTAGTATTCTGGCACTTCTATTGTTGTCATTGTTTCTAATTCATTATATTTTTCATGCAACAAAAAGATGTCGAGAGGTCAGAGAAAAGTATATCTGAGCATCCTATGGGTATCGAGGACCAGTGCCCTGCTGAGAAGTTTTCTGTTAATAATGGATCTTCTTTGGCTGAGCCAATTCTGAGAAGTGCTTTTGGTTATGCAATGTTCACCTCCGAGATGAATTCTATGCAGTCACATACCAAAAACCTGCAGATCCACACTAATGATATATATGATGTGAAGAAAGTCGCTGATGGTGTTTGTGGGGCCACACCTACTGATATAATTTCCAATGCAAGTAAATACTCCTTATTGGACATGTATGTCCCTGAAGTTGGTTCTTTCTCAAACAGCTTGGCAATCAATCCCTTTTGGCCTCTTTGCATGTTTGAACTACGAGGTAAATGCAATGATGATGATTGTCGTTGGCAACATCTCAAAGATTATTCATCCAGAAGCATTGATTGTAACAACAATGGTATGAACTCCCTGCCTCTTTCTTCCAAAATAAGAATTTTGCTGTTTTGAATATTTATAATCACATCATCTATGCAGATACTGTACTTGGATCATCATTGCAGATCAGAAATGGTGCAACTATTGTTTCTAAGTGCCTTGGTTCTCTTCCTTTGGCTCCACCTACTTATCTCGTGTGCTTGGACAGTTTGAAAGGTGATTCACATCCATATAAATATCTTCTAGCTCAAACTGTTGAACAACGCTGGCAGAAGTATTTTAGTGCTTCCTTGGTTGTTTCAAGTTCATCTCTAGGAGATTTGCACTCAGATGAGCCATGTCTACATGTCCCTGAAGCGCACATTGAGATCCATGGGGTTTGGAATAGGCAATCATCATTTTTTCATGGTAAAAACGTCAAAGAGGTTAGTCCACATGCCTCATCGCTCTTGTATTCTTTCCTTCATCTTTTTGAGATTTTGGTCTATTGTAAGAGCATCTCCAACAGATCCTCTAAAATTCTCCAAAATGGAGAACCAAAACTCAAAATCTCTAAAAAAGTTACATTTAATTCCAACAAATTTCCTATTTTAGAGACTGCAATATTAATTATGTTATTAAAATTTAAAATATCCCATACATTTAATAAAATATTATTTCTCTCTCATAAACATTTAACATCAAGGTTTCTTATTGGTGGGATTATAATAAAAAAATGTTTCTTTCATGGTAATCATTTTTGGGGAGTTCTCCACATTTGATGATGAAGAATCAAATTTAATTTGAGAAAGGAATGCGAAATTAGGGAAGGAATTGCTTGATTGAATTGAAATAATGAAAGGAAAACAAGAACAACCAGGGACTCTCCCTCTCTCAAAGCAAAAATGCTAAGAGCCAATACAATGGAAAGAAAATATTCAACAAGAAAAAAGAAATGCCTCCTCTCCTCCCTTTTTATTTCTCTCTCTCTTCTAACCACTTAATTTTAGCCACTTTCCTGATTTGCCCCTTTTATTCTTCTAGAATAAACCTTTAGCACTTTTGGACAAGTAATTCTGAATTCGTATCATATTATTTCTCTCTCATAAACATTTAACATCAATGTTTCTTATTGGTGGGATTATAATAAAAAAATGTTTCTTTCATGGTAATCATTTTTGGGGAGTTCTCCACATTTGCAGTTTCACATTCTCTCTCATGTTTTCTCCATTTTGGAGAATCTGTCGGAGATGCTCTAAGTTGCTACTCGTGTATAAGATGACTCATGCGCTTTGCATCGGGTATAATACATTCTCTCCCTCCCCTCAAAATCCCCCACCCAGGAATAATGGAATAGGTAACAAAGCTACCTTGCCACCCACTGCTACTAAATCGCCCCCCCACCCCACCCCCAAAATCCTTGTAGACAAAGCCAATCATCTGTCAATCCTATTTCTGATAGGGACAGTTAACTGAATCCGATTTTTGGGTTGGATGTCTAATTGTCCAGGTGGTAACGGTAATGATAGTATCTTGTACCTCTTTTGCAGTTAAGGACATTTGCTAATTTTATTTAACCTTTGGGAAGTTGCCTGTGGTGATGCCATTGCTAGTGAGAATATAAGTTTTGAAATTAATAGGTTAATTCAGGAAAAAGGTGAAAATATTGTGTTGCAGCCAATGGTTAAATGCCAAGCAGCCAAGGATTCTGTAGTTGCATTTTTATATATGGTGTTGGATTATTTAGCAGTGTGTTACTATTAGTACTTTTTTTTTTCCGAATAACTATTAGTGCTTTTATATCCTTCTCCTTCTGTTATGGCCCTAGCTGGGATGCCTGATAATTAATAGAAGCGCAAAATTGGTTGCTTCAGTTTGCTGCTTGAATTTCATGTGAGCTGTTTCTTAGTGGAGAAGTTTCATGCGAATTGCTTTACTTGATGAGCCTAAGGATGCTGAGTACATGTCATCTGAACTGTGTCTTCAGCCTCTAGTGCTCGTTCATTTTAGATACAATTTAATTTTAATGGTATCTTCTTTTTTGCATGATTTTTCTTGTAATCATGGGCTTCCTCAAGGATGACACTAATCTTTGGGATTCTAACATCTCTATATAAATGTTTATATAGGGTCTGCCAGAGAAGCATATGGATGAGACTAATCAGCCTCTTGAAATAGCTCTTCTTACTCTCAGTAGAGAGGTTAACAAGCAGAAGGGACGTAGAGAGGTATTTGTGATGCCCGTGCCTCTTATGCATATTTAGTTTATGTTCTGGATATTATATGTTACATGCTTGATTAACGGAAATATGCAGGCTCTTATAGTCATCGCCCGAGCCCTCGAAGAACATCCTACATCTGCACTTCTCTGGATTGTCTACTTGCACATTTACTATGGCAATCAGAAGTCTATTGGAAAAGATGACCTGTTTCGTCATGCTGTATGTACCTGCTTGTCTTTCTCTCATTTTCAGTATCATATTATTAGGAAATTAAACCCCATGCTCTGCTATCTATGTTAAATGGAGTCTGACTCTGCATAGTACTTTGTGTTATCTATGAATTTAGCTATTATCTATGCTTGCTCGTCTTTATGTGGATTATAAAAGGGAAAGGTTGAATGGTAAATCATTCGATCTCATCAACTGAGGATATAAATCAGTCATAATAAGGTCATAGACATGTTAATGTTGCAATAAGCTGGTAAACAAAAAGATTTCTGACAAGAACCTTCATGCTGCCTTCTGTTAGTTGGGATTGCCAATGACTTTGATCTTTGGTGCTTCAGAATTTTGGTCATGTTTACCTGATGGTCCTAACCTCAGGTGACATGCAACTTACATGTCTGTTCCATTCTTCCAGACAAATGTTTGACATGGTTGTATGTTTGTATTATTACTAACAAACTTGTATACACAGTTATGTGAATTATGTGTATGGTTTCCATGTTAAATTCCTGATTTGTCGGTACGAGCGTGCGTTGTTGCTTGTGCATTTGCATGATGGTCGGTCAACATCTTGGAATTCTTTACAGAAAGAAAAGGAAAGGAGTGCTCTATTATAGAATCTTTTCTTTCCAATTAGCTATACCTCCAAGAGGTCATTGAACTGCCGGGTTGGAGTTCCTTTTATATCAACTTGGCATCAAAGGGCAGAATAACTGCCATCTGCAAAACCTCTTTCTTTCAATCAAATAGAATGTTAAGTTGGATTAAAGATTGCTTTGTAATTTTCTTTCCCTATTTCAAGATACTTTACGAATTCCAGTTTTGTCTCAATTCTCCTGGATCACTTTATTAGCCTGCGGTTTGTTAACCATATACGTTTTGTATTGTCTGGGCGTTCTCTATTTGTTTAAACAAAGTAGTGATGATGCTAACTTTTGAAGAACAAGCACCAAAATCATTGTGATGTACCCACAGGATCAATTACACAGAAATTGTAGCGAGTCTAATGCTTCTTCACACGAAATGGAAAGATTACAAGGGGAGTACCAGCTTTCGAGAGGTTGGTGCTCTCCCGGCTCCTCCAAACTGAATAGAGAATGAAATAAATTATCTCTCTTACCCCAAAAAGAAAACATAACAACCTGTCTGCACTCTACAAACCCCCTCACCTTTGACCCTATTTCTCTTACATATAAGTGAATTGGTCCTCAGGTTTATCAATACCCCGCCCCAAAACTCTCACCTTGTCCTCAAGGCAAAAGTTTGGGAATTGGTTTCGAATGACATCATGATCTTCCCAGGAAGCTTCATATTCGGCTACTTAGGTAATGATGCACAAGCTCCTATGGCCCGGGGTAATTGAGAGACATGGAAGACTGGGAGAATCAATGTTGTGGAGGGTAACTCCAGCTTGTAAATCTGGCAGCCAACTTCTAACTACCGTGAGTCACCAGTGATTTTTTATGGTACAGGCACAACTTGAGAAATACCAGATCAGCGATTGCAAAAGCCTAATCTTTTCTTCCTTGATCAGCTTGCTGTTTCATTCTGTTTTGAGCCTTCATTAGGTGCGTCCGAACCACTTCTAAAATCCCCTCCTGTCCTAGCAGGTCATGTTCAACTACTGGAACTGCCCGGGAGGCCTCCTTTGTATTTCAGCAACAGTGGTGTATCTCGTCCATACAACACTCAAAACGGGCTACATTTGAGGCTGGTATGGATGTATGGTAAGACATATTGTACCAGAATTCAGCCCAACTGAGCCATTTACCCCATTGCTTTGGCCTGTCTGTCTGATGTCATGCAACACAAATATTATTCCAAATAATGGTTGACCAAATCTGTGTGTTGCAACACAAATATTGTGGGTAATAAGCTGTGCTGTATTTTGGTTTCATGCCTTTTATGTTGTAACCGAAAAACTTCCCTCCAACACACTTGAAAAATTCCTTCTCTGTCCGGGTAATGATTGATACTATGCAATCTGGAAATCTCTTTTACGGATACCTTAGTTACAGTCTGGGCCGTGTATGGGTGTTTTAACCCAATGAAATGGTCATAGTTACTCAGTTGATCCACCACAACCAAGATGGTGTCCATTCCCGTGCAACTTTGGAAGTCCTTCCATGAAGTCATAGTGATGGCCTCCCATGCTTGATTGGGTAAGGGAATGGGCTGTAGTAGCCCTGCGAGAGTCTCAACTAAGCTTTTGTTACATTGACAAACGTCACAACTCTTCACTAAATTGCCAATGTCCTTGCGCATCCTCGTCCAAAACACCTCCGATGCTATTCTTTGATAAGTTCTATCTTTCCCCACCTGTCCACCCACAGGAGAACCATGAAATTCTTGGAATACCGAGAGTATCATGGTCAAAGTTTGCAAAAGAACCAACCTGTTCTTGTAGTTGTATAATAACAATCCCCGACTGCATGAGAATCCCAGATGTGAGTCCTTTTGCGACTACATCTCAATGACTCATTCTTAATTTTGCTCAACAATCAATCTTCCTCTAATTATTTCCTTAATACTCCCGCTGACGCCACTGTCGTCCACCCATTACGGCATATCCAACGTTTGTATCCTTTCTCGACAGAGCATCAACTCCCCTATTACTACTTCCAGCCTTTTATGTTATTTCAAACTCAAAACCCAACTTGCTCACCCACTTCTGGTAGTCAGGTTCAACTATCCTCTGATCCAATAAGTTTTTTAACAATTGCTCATCAGCTATCACCATGAACTTTCTCTCAGCAAATGAGGCCTCCACTTTCTTACTGCCAGAACAATCCCCACGAGCTCTTTTTCGTACATTGATTTCTGGCGTGTTTGCAAATCGTGTTCGCACCTAACTCTTTTTTTGATGCATCTGTTTCCAACACAAACTCTTGTATAAATCAGGCAACCTCAAAACTGGGGCAGTAAACAAAGATATCTTCATTCACATAAAAGCTTTTGTGGCTGCTTCATTTCGTTGGAATTGGCTCTTTCACAAAGATCAGTCAAAGCCACACATGTATCCAGTGACGAACTTTTGGTAGTACCCCGATTAGCCTAAGAATCCTCTCAATTTCGTGACAATCTGAGGTTGAGTATTGCTTGGACCTGAGTTGGGTCCATTTCAACTCCCTCCTCTGGAACTATATGACCTATATATACCAACTTCTGTCCAAATTGATATTTTTCTTCGTTAACAAATAGCTGGTGTTGTACGAGGACTTCAAGTACTTTTCTAAATGTTTGATGTGGTTTGACAGTATATTCTTGTTGTACATCAATATATTGTCAAAAAACACAAGCAAAAACTTTCTCAGGAAAGCTTTAAACAACTCGTTCAATACCCCTGGAAAGTGGCAGGAGCGTTAGCTAAACCAAAGGGTATGACAAGATATTCATAGTGGCCTTCATGTGTGTGTAATGCCTTCTTAGGAACATCTCTTTCATGCGAATTTGATGGTACCTAGACTTCATGTCCAACTTCCAACTTCAAGAATACTCATGTCCCATTCATTTCATCTAGTAATTCGTCAATAATAGGAATAGGAAACTTATCTGACACCGTGCATTTGTTGAGTGCTCTATAATTGATGCAAAATTGCCAACTCCCGTGTTTTTTCTTGACCAGCAACTATGGACTTGAAAATAAACTGTTGCTGTGTTGAATCACCTCTGCCTCCATTATTTGTTTGATTAATTTCTCGATCTTGTCCTTCTGATTGTGTGGGTATCTGTAGGGATGAACATTGAACATAAACCGGTCAACATACCTCCTTCAAGACAATTTGGTGTTCCTTACCCCAAATAGAGGACAGTCCAACAGGCATGTAAAAAACCCTCTCAAATTCAATCTTCTTTCATTTGCTCAACCGCTGTCACTAAACTCAAGTCTACAAGAACACCATGCTTCTCTTGTCTTAAGTGTTTTCTCCGGTGCCTTAAATGAAACCAATTATTTGCCTAAGGATGGATCCCCTCTCAAAGTAACTGATTCCTTCCCAATTTTGAACCTCATCATCTGTGTTTTCTTGTTGGTATACGTGACCCGTAAGGGTTAGCTTCACTCCTTACAAATCCCCTCCACTCTAATGGATTGCTTTGTCCCCGTTGTGATCCCGTAACGGTCAGTACTAGTCACCACTAGATTGAGTCAGTTCACCAATCCCATTGAATTGAAATTGTGGTTTGCTAGGCTGTTCATGAGCACCACAATCTGCTGATCAGCACCTTATCGGCTTCATCGTTATGGGATTTGTTAGTCCAACCACTGAATTCAAATGAACCTCTACCTTCCGATGTACTTCTTTAGCTTCCAGTTTCTTATTATCCCCTTCACTACTACTGATTCCTCTTCATCTTCACTGCCAGTCTTGCACCACCGGCACATTAAGTTATTTTTTCCGCACTTGTGTCCCGGCGAGTACTTTTTTTTATCAGACCTATAGCATAAGCCATGTGACCTCCGATGTTGCAACCCGCTATTCGACAGCTTGCAGTATCCAAATGCCCCCTTGTTTAATAGAAACCTCCCCTTGTGCCTTTATTTCATTATTCAAACTCTGAACTCTGGTATCTGCTTAGATTCAGTATCTTATTCTTGTCCTCTATTTTCTAGACCAATTCGATGGCCTTACCTAAAGCCACCGATGATAATAGGATCTAGTCTATTAATAAACTGACTTATAAATACTTCTTTAGATATGAAACGAACTTCCTCCTGTATTTGCTTTCCAATGTAGTTTGTTTCATCCGAGGAAGTGCTTGCACAAGCTGCCTTTTCAGTAAAATATCATATTAATTCTTTCTATCACTTTATTGGGCACCTCTCATGTTCCCAAAGGAACCATCTGAGGGCGTCACCTTCGAAGGGACATTATTGCGACTTCAATATGCTCTTCCTCCATGGTTAAATGGTTGAAGGTGAAATACCTCTCAGCCCGTAAAACCCATCCATCGGGGTGACGGGGTCACCTCCAACGGAAATTGGAATTTCCAATTTTTGGCCCTTGATCGCAAATAGACAGTTAGCATCAGCACAAAGAAATCATCCATGCACTGTCACCCTTTAACGGCCCCTCGTCTTTAATAGGCGGTTCATTCAACAGCGTATCTAGGTGCTTGGCAGTGTCCTCATGCGATCTGAGGATGCAATCCAATCTCTGCATGACTTTTTGCATATCCTTCTTTGGCGATGTCACATCCTCTTGAACAGAGCTGATACTACCCTTAAATTCCTTTACTCGTGAAGTTTGGTTTTAGTCTCTTAGGTTCGTTTTAACTCTGATACAATTTTTTTTGTGAAGTATATAATATTTATATAAGGTAAATTAAACTCGCACACACTTTTCACCTTTGGTGAGACTTGAACCCATGACCTCCAGGAAGGTGCGTTTACCAGGTACTGCCCGACCAATGGTCCTTTGGTACTCTAATACAATTCGATGTACCCACATGATTGATTACACAGAAATTGATACAATTGATGTACCCAGCTTTCAAGAGGCTGTGCTCTCGTGGCTCTCGCCAAACAGAATTGAGAATAAAATGAATTTTTTCTCCCCCCTGCTGCTTCCCTTTAATTCCCCACTCAAACAGGAATCATAAGAACCTGGTCCCCACCCTACATATGTGGACATGAGGTCTTTATTTATTAGTATTGCTTTATTAACCAAAATACCCCCTCAGCTTAGACCCTGTTTCTTTTACACAAATAAGTGAATCGAACCTCAGGTTTATCGTATTGTTGTGCTATTGAAAATATTCTTGCTGTTGCATACCTATGGTACATCTGTTTCTTTTGTGGTTTTCTTTTCTAGAAGTTCAATTAACTTGTCTATTTTTCTTGTCTTTTTTTTTGTTTTTTATGTGAAACACAAACATATTGATTTGCGATCCAGGTTGACCACAACAAATCATCTTATGAACTTTGGCTGATGTTCATCAATAGTCGCGATAAACTTGATGATCGATTGCATGGGTATAATACTGCACTGTCTGCACTATGTCATCATGCATCTGCTCCTGACAGGGATCCGGAGCTTGATAGTGAGTGCATCTTGGATCTCCTTTTGCAAATGATGAATTGTTTATGCTCTTCTGGGCAAGTGGACGATGCTATCCAGAAAGTATACAGACTCTTACCCTCTATAAAAAGATCCAGTGATCTGCATGCTTCGTTTCTTTCTGATGTTGATGCATGCCTAACCATTTCTGACAAATGTATCTTATGGGTTTCTTGCATATACTTGGTCATGTATAAAAAATTGCCGGATACCATAGTACAGCAGTTGGAATGTCAGAAAGAACTTTCTGCAATAGAATGGCATGCTGTTCATCTAAGAGCCGATGAAAAGCAGCAAGCAGTCACTCTGATGAAACTGGCCACCGAGTCTTTAGCATCATCTATTGATAGCAAATCAGCTGAGAACAAAAAGACTCTGAAAGCCGCACAACTTTTTGCTCTTAATCACATTAGATGTGCAGCTGTGCTTCAAGGTTCTGACTGTTGCAATAACTTGTTAAACAAGTATACTCAGTTGTATCCTTTATGCTTGGATTTCGTTCTTCTGTCAATACGGGCCAAGGAATGTGACTCAACTGATGCAACATATGCAGCATTTGAAGTGGCTTTAAGTAATTGGGTTGGAAAACCTGGTGTACAGTGTATTTGGAACCAGTATGCAGCATATGCCCTTGAGAATGGAAGAATTAATTTTGCGAAAGAGCTCATGGAACGATGGTATCACTCTATCTGGGAGGTTCAGTATCCCAAAAGTGAAACTCTGAATATCAGTGCTTGGATGTCTAGTTCGAGCCAGACCGACATTATATTTGGGCTTCTTAATCTCTCCCTGCATAAAAAGTTGCAAAACGAACATACAGAAGCCCGTATTGCCATTGAGCAGGTCTTAGAGGTTGCTTCTTCCGAGGACTATAAACGATGTGTTAGAGAGCATGCTGCGTGTTTGCTTAAAAGTGGTTCCATCCTGGGCGAAGAAGCTCCTTCACACACTTTTTTGAACATGTTGAACCGCTATCTAACGGATTCACGTGCTTTGCCTCCTCCTGAACCACTCTCTAGAAGCTTCATCAAAAGCATCAGGAACCCAAAGACGCAAAAACTCGTTAACGATCTACTGACTCCCATCTCATCCGATTTCTCACTGGTGAACTTGGTTCTTGAATCATGTTTTGGGCCGTCTCTCTTACCACCTCGAGCTTCTGACAGAGTAACAGATGTTGTAGATTTTGCTGAAGCTCTGATGGAGATGAGGCCAGGGAATTACCAGCTAGCACTTTCTATCTGCAAGATACATTCAGGTGTGAACGCCAGCGTTTGTTTCTGGGCAAGTGGGCTTTTGATGGATTCTCTGTTTCAGGCCGTTCCAGTTGCACCGGAGTCTGTATGGGTGGAGGCAGCCGATATGTTAAAGAAACTTGCAGATTTTACGTCTATGTTGGAGAGTTTTCACAAAAGGGCGTTATCGGTCTACCCATATTCAATGAGACTGTGGAAATCATATGTTGGGTTATATGGTGATAATACTACTGATCAGGTGAATGCAGTGATGGAAATGGCTAGAAAAAAGGGTATAAAGGTTTGATTGAGCAGACAGAGAAATAGGAGGTTGGTTGTAGATAAACCAAATTTTGCAGCAAATTTTTGTTTACCTAGAAGACCAGTTGAAGGCCAATATATGATAGAAAAGAAAGAAAAATACAAGGGGTATAGACAAGTATAAAATACAGTAGATAATGATGATGAATAGAAATAGGCACTGTTTGCAAATGGCTACAGTTGCTTTACAAAATACTTTTGGCTCTATAATTGGCATTTTTGATTTTGATACTTGTGGATCATCTGTGTGTGTTTGGTTGAGTGTTTTCATTTCATTTTTATTTTGAAGATACATTTCTAAACTGCTATTTTTTACTTAAAAGAGTATGGGCATGAAAAAAGATGTCTATTTTGTATTTTTATCTTTAATTTTATTTTAAAGTATGTATTTTATTATAGGAATCAAATAGTTTTCTCTCTCTCCCACTCTCTCTGAGATCCATCCAATAGGGGTGTTATTGGATTTGGGTTAAACGAATGCAATATCACCAATTCAATCTAATGAGAAGGGCAAAAAGGTTGGGAAGGTGTAAGGAAATGATTTATATGTGAATCATTGGTAACCAAAAAGTGGGTTCACAAATGTATCTTTATATGTGAAAATTTGGTAAAAATATCGCTAAACAAACATGGGTTCATGTATGCATCTTCAAACTGATTTTTTTCCTAGTTTATCAATAATACACATATAAATCATCACTTCACACCTCAACATAAATGCTCTTCTCATTACACCTTCATATATATATATATATATATATATATATATATATATATATATATATATATATATATATATAGAGAGAGAGAGAGAGAGAGAGAGAGAGAGAGAGAGAGAGAGAGAGAGATTGTGTTTAAATGAGAACAAAGTCAAAGAAAGAAAACAAATGTACCGCATGTGATTTTACACTCAAATCATATATGATTACGGTCACAGAACATCATAAACCCAAGGGGTGTGCACGCAACTTGGCTCGTAGGCGACCACCTAGGTCGCCTGGCCCTCTAATATAAAATAGTGTAAAATCACATGTGATATAAGTGTTCTCGTGTTTACTTTAAATCTTGTTCTTACTTGAACCTCCTCTCTCTCTCTCTCTCTCTCAATTGGATGTCACTTGGATTGGAATTGAGTTGTTATCCAACAACCAACTAATCCAATTTGGATATTAAAGTAAATAAAATAAAAATTAGTAGCTTGGTTGTTGGCACTTCAAATGTCGCATGTTAAAGCTACTCGATGAAATAAATTTTGAAAAATGGTTTACATGTCTTGTTTGGCCATGCCACACATTTAGGTGTCGTTTGTTTTTTAAAAGGTCTAAAGTCTGAAGTCTTATTTTAGTTATGATTAATAAGAGGTGGTGTGTAAAAATGTCTGAACGATTCAGACTTAAGAGCCATTAAGAGGTTTTTTAGAAAAAACAAACAACCCCTTAGAGTGCATCACATTTTAATGTAGTATGACTTACCGGTTTGTATTTCAATCGGAGGGTAGTTTGTATCCACGTCGTGATTGATTGACTATCGAAATGTCAAAGTGATATGTCTTCTCGAATCACCATCTTCATTGCCAAACTCCGACAAAATTTTTCATTGGAAATCCATTTGAACATGTCTGGACCAATTTGCACTTGATCCGCCTCTGTCTCGTGCTTTATCACATTGGAGAAAGATTTTTCCTCGTATCGTTTCAACGTGGAATTTTCTGACTTTGATAATAGACCCTCACATGTCCTTTTTTAACCCCCTCAATCAATGCAGGATCAAAATTTTCCCAAGTCGCGACTTTATGACTGTGGTTGGTGATAGTAGTGTAATTTCGTGTTGTAATACATGGGGTGGAAGAAAAACCAACGTTCCTAGCACTTATATTTGAAGACATTATTTTTTAAATATAAAATTATGAGAACTTTAAAAATGATACAAAAATTATTTTAGAATTGTTATGTGTATTTTAAGAAACTAAAATTACGAGATTATAAAAAAAAAACTACTAAAATTACGAGATTGAAAAATTGATATGAAAATAATAAGATTAAACTAACCATAAAACTTGAGAATTATTTTGCTACAATATCGCAAATTAAGAGATCTTGAGAATCAAGAATTGAGAGACATCTTTATAGCAACTCACCTAAAACATCTTTCCTAAAATTACCCCTCTAACGGCTAGTTTGTAGCGATAAAATAATCAAATTACAATATGACAAAATAACGGCTACCATAGCCATCAGAGAAGCGAAAAACAACGACTTTGCAGAAGAAAACGTTAACAAAAGTAGTTGTTGGTAACTTTAAGAAACCAAACCATACCCGGGTCCGCGTTTTCCAAACCTCCAACGGCTATTTTTGGCGGACTTTGATCGTTCCGGTCCAGACCTTGACCCGGACCGGGTTTGAGATTAAATCGGGATTAACCCGGCCTTGTGTGTAGGCCGAGTTTAGCCCGATCCGGCCCCTCCAACTCTATTGGGCTGGGCTTGGGGGTCTGCGGTGGATCCACCACCATGCGATCGGGTTCAATTCAGCCCGCCAACTCTCGATCCGCTCTAATCTATTACGACTTGCTTTTACTTCATCTCCAATCTGTTTGTTGTACACGCCATACCATATATCGCCATTCTTCACCAATTATTCTTTTCAGCTTTTCTTCTGACATACTTACTGATTCAAGAAGACTAACGAGGTTTGCCAATAATCCCTCCCTCTGTGTTCTTCGTCAGTTCTTGCCCTAAGTTTTTTCCTTTACTTCTGTTGGGATTTTTTTTTTACTTCCGTGATCTTCGTTTTTCTTTTATGATCTCATATTGTATTATTTGTGTAGTTAGAATTGAACTGTGAAATCATGAAATTTGCTATTGTTTTATGATTTCTGGTTTCTTATTAGATGGTTTCTGTTTTATACTTTTTTTTTTTGGTTTGAAGGGGTTGGTAATTTCAAGAATTTTCTCCCCCCACCAACAGGTTTGTTATTGTTTTGTTGGTAATTTCAATGCATTGTTCCGGCGTTAGTATGAGTGTGCATCAGATGATTATGAATCACAGCAGAATGGATGCTCTATGTGGTGTCAATTTGGTTTAAAAGAAGGAAAGAATATACTGATGTGCTGGACAATATTTGTTGTATGTGTTTGTCAACAAGTCAATGGGGATTAGGTTTTTATCTAGGAGGGGATTTAGTTTTCATCTTTCTAGAATTGAATACTTTGTTTTCCTCTTAACATATGATCTCTGCAATATATGCCCTAAAGTCGACACCCTTTGGCCCGTCTCTCTTATGTAATAAGCTATGGTAATTGATTAAAGTGTTCATGGTGCCTTGTATATGGATTCTGTATAGAGTGGACATCTCGAGGTTAATTCATGTTCATATTTCAGCATCTATCTGACCTTCTGTCACATTATTAAAAATATGTCATTAAGAGTTGTGCTTGCTAGTTCGGAAAAATGCAGATATTCTGACAAGTTATGTGAAGCAGAATAATGGGTGAGCACATAGGGGTCTTCAAGCAATAAACATGTTTAATTTAGGCGAATTAGATAGGGATTTGTACCGTGTCGATTCGATAGTTTTGTTAATTTATAGTATTTGCTTCTCTCAAGCATAACTTTTCACCTTTGGCTTCTGGCTTCAGTGCTTGGTATTTGCCTCATTTTAGCAGTTTTTTTTTTCTTATTAGCTTGCAATCAACCCAATCTTTTTGTTAGTTTGAGAAAAGAAAGGTTATGCCAGAGAGAAGCAAATCAGTGGTTCCGCCTTATTGAATCCATATTAAAAATATATTACCTTGTTTTATTTATATTTATATTTTAGTTGACATCAAAACTGTTGAAGCTGCATGCTTTGCATATACTAACTTGCAGCTGATATTTAAATATATTTACCTATTGTTGGAACACATACACATACGCACATAAATGGCAATTTACATAATTCTATATATTATGCGGTGATTTTACTAGTAGTTATAATTTAAACAAGAAATTACAAAAATATCATAAAAGGATATTCTGGCCAACTTATTTAATTTGATTCTTGTAAACTATCTCTTATTGGTTCTAATAGTCCTATATTCTTCTATGATGTCAACGTTAAGCTTGTGTTGCGTTGATTGTTATGACATTTATATTATTTGTGATATAGGAACCATGGGCAGTGTCGATGAAGGGAAACTTAGGTTCTGTATAGACAGAGGAGGCACGTTCACCGACGTCTATGCTGAAATTCCTGGTCAATCTGACGGCAAAGTAATGAAGTTGTTGTCTGTTGATCCATCTAACTATGAAGATGCTCCTGTTGAGGGAATCAGGAGGATTTTGGAAGAATATACTGGGAATAGGATCCCTAGGACTTCGAAAGTCCCTACTGATAAGATTGAGTGGATTAGAATGGGAACTACTGTTGCTACAAATGCACTTTTAGAGAGAAAAGGGGAGAGAATTGCATTGTGTGTGACCCGAGGATTTAGGGATTTACTGCAGATTGGGAACCAGGCTCGCCCAAATATTTTTGACCTTACTGTGTTAAAACCTTCTAATCTGTATGAGGAAGTTATAGAAGTTGATGAGAGAATTGAGCTTGTTCTTGACCAGGAGAAAGAGACACCAGAATCTGCTGGGTCGAATGTAGTTATGGGAATTTCGGGTGAGCAGGTCAGGATTGTGAAGGCTGTTGATGAAGCAACTTTGAGACCTTTACTTAAAGGTCTCTTGGAAAAAGGAATCAAGTGTTTAGCAGTTGTGTTGATGCATTCTTATACATATCCACATCATGAACTTGCTGTAAACAAGTTGGCTGTGAGCATGGGATTCAGGCATGTTTCATTATCTTCTTCTTTGACTCCTATGGTTCGAGCTGTTCCTAGAGGTCTCACAGCTAGCGTGGATGCATACTTGACTCCGGTTATCAAAGAGTACTTGTCAGGATTTATTTCTAAATTTGATGATGATCTAGGGAGGGTGAATGTTCTTTTTATGCAATCAGATGGAGGTCTTGCTCCGGAAAGTAGATTCTCAGGCCACAAAGCAGTGTTGTCAGGTCCTGCGGGCGGTGTTGTTGGTTACTCTCAGACACTTTTTGGATTGGAGACCAGCAAACCCCTCATTGGTTTTGACATGGGTGGCACATCTACTGATGTGAGCCGATATGCTGGAAGCTACGAACAAGTTCTTGAAACACAGATAGCTGGAGCTATAATCCAAGCTCCTCAGCTTGACATTAACACTGTAGCTGCTGGTGGAGGTTCAAAGCTGAAGTTTCAGTTTGGAGCATTCCGAGTTGGGCCAGAATCTGTAGGTGCACATCCAGGTCCAGTATGTTATCGAAAAGGAGGGGAGTTGGCTGTCACGGATGCGAATCTTATATTGGGCTACGTGATTCCTGATTATTTTCCCTCAATATTTGGCCCTAATGAAGATCAACCTTTGGATATCAACAAAACTAGAAAAGAATTTGGGAAACTTGCAAAGCAAATTAATTCTTATAGAAAGAGCCATGATCCATTAGCGAAGGAAATGTCAGTGGAGGAGATTGCACAGGGGTTTGTGAATGTTGCCAATGAGACAATGTGTCGTCCTATTCGACAACTGACCGAGATGAAAGGTCATGAGACCAAGAATCATGCTCTTGCCTGCTTTGGAGGTGCAGGGCCACAACATGCTTGTGCCATTGCACGTTCGTTGGGTATGAATGAGGTATTAGTGCATAGATTTTGTGGGATCCTAAGTGCATATGGGATGGGATTGGCAGATGTTATTGAAGAAGCACAAGAGCCTTATTCTGTAGCTTATGGTCCTGAATCCGTGCTAGAAGCTTCACGTAGAGAAACTCTGTTACAGAAGCAGGTAAAGCAAAAACTTATAGATCAAGGATTTGCGGAAAGTAGTATCACAACTGAATCGTACTTAAATTTGAGGTATGAAGGGACTGATACTGCTATAATGGTGAAGGGGAAGAGAAATGAAGATGGATCAGGAAGTGATTATGCTGTTGAATTTGTTAAGTTGTTTGAGCAGGAATATGGATTCAAACTTGAAAACAGAAATATCCTGATATGTGATGTAAGGGTTCGTGGTATTGGAGTGACAAATATTTTAAAGCCAAGAGCCACAAAAAGTTCATCTGGTACCCCTAAAGTTCAAAGGGAATACAAGGTCTACTTTGAAAATGGATGGCATAATACACCTCTCTTCAAACTCGAGGATTTGGGATATGGTCATGTCATTCCTGGTCCTGCAGTTATCATGAATGGTAACAGCACTGTGATAGTTGAACCTAACTGTAAAGCTATAATTACCAAATATGGGAACATAAAAATTGAACTTGAGTCGAGTTTGGTCAGTGTGAAAGTGTCAGAAAAGGTTGCAGATGTGGTGCAACTATCTATATTCAATCATAGGTTCATGGGTATTGCTGAACAGATGGGTCGGACATTGCAGAGAACTTCCATATCAACAAATATCAAAGAAAGGCTAGATTTTTCTTGTGCTTTATTTGACCCTGATGGAGGCCTAGTGGCTAATGCCCCCCATGTTCCTGTTCACTTGGGAGCTATGTCTAGCACGGTGCAGTGGCAGCTCAAATATTGGGGACAAAATCTGAATGAAGGAGATGTACTGGTCACAAATCATCCTTGTTCTGGTGGTAGTCATTTGCCTGATATCACTGTTATTACGCCTGTTTTTGATAATGGAAAATTGGTTTTCTTTGTTGCTAGTAGAGGGCATCATGCAGAGATAGGAGGAATCACTCCAGGAAGTATGCCACCATTCTCAAAGTCCATATGGGAGGAAGGAGCTGCTATAAAAGCATTTAAACTAGTCGAAAGAGGAATCTTTCAAGAAGAGGGAATCACCAAGCTTCTTCGATTCCCAAGTTCTGATGAATTATCTTATAAGATACCGGGAACACGTAGACTTCAAGACAATCTATCAGATCTTCATGCCCAAGTAGCTGCAAATCAGAGAGGAATTGTCCTTATTAAGGAGCTTATTGAGCACTATGGCCTGGATATGGTTCAGGCTTACATGATCTATGTTCAGCAAAATGCAGAAGAAGCAGTAAGAGAAATGCTAAAGTCTATCCCCGCCAAAGTTTCTTCTGACTCTGCTGATTCTCTTACCATTGAAGAAGAAGATTACATGGATGATGGTTCATTAATACATTTGAAACTCACTATCGATTCTAAGAAAGGAGAAGCATTTTTTGATTTCTCTGGGACTAGTCCTGAAGTTTATGCGAACTGGAATTCTCCAGAAGCTGTGACTAAAGCTGCGGTTATTTACTGTCTTCGCTGTTTGGTTGATGTTGATATTCCTCTCAATCAAGGCTGTTTGGCTCCTGTTAAAATCTATATACCCCCTGGATCGTTCCTCTCTCCTAGTGATAAAGCTGCTGTTGTGGGAGGTAATGTTCTCACCTCACAGAGGATAACAGATGTTGTACTTATGGCATTTCAAGCTTGTGCTTGTTCCCAGGGCTGCATGAACAATCTTACTTTTGGTGATGACACTTTTGGTTACTACGAGACAATTGCTGGAGGAAGTGGGGCCGGTCCTACATGGGATGGAACCAGTGGGGTCCAATGCCACATGACTAATACTCGCATGACTGATCCAGAGATTTTTGAACAGAGGTATCCTGTTCTTTTGCATAGGTTTGGGTTAAGAGAGAAGAGTGGAGGTGATGGAATTCATAAAGGTGGTGATGGGCTGATTAGGGAGATAGAGTTTAGGCGGCCGGTAGTTGTGAGCATTCTTTCAGAGAGACGTGTCCATGCACCTAGGGGGCTCAAGGGAGGAAAAGATGGGGCCCGTGGGGTTAATTATCTTGTAAGGAAAGATAAACGCCGGGTATATCTTGGAGGTAAAAACACTATCAAGGTGGAAGCAGGAGAAATTCTTCAGATTCTCACTCCTGGTGGAGGTGGATGGGGTAGCATTTGATTCTCAATTTTCATCAAGTGCTCATGGTACGACCAATACTTATTCATATTCATATAAAATTAAAGAACCGTAATGGCATTTAATGTTTTATTAGAAGAATTTGAGCTACATGCCTACATATGATCAATTGATCATAGACTTTGCTAACTGGTTTTAATGTTTAGAAGATTTGTTCCTCAAAATGCCTCAAGTGATTTCATGCTCTCAAACCGTATGATATGAGTGTATTTTAGAAATGATAGGCTGTGAAACTCTTCAAATAGACAAGAACAGGACCCTGAAACATGGAATTCATCCGTCTCTGTGCCAACCTGAGTATTCCTTTTGCAATTTACAGTTTGTCTGTGTATACACCACAACAAATGCATCACCTTAAACAAGTTAATGCATTTACGCTATTTTCTGCCAATTGGAGTGTGTTTTCACATTTTTGCTATATAAAACCACCACAGATATGACATTCCAGTCTGGCATGCAATTTTATGTGATTTCTTTTTGGTTCTTGTAGGTATGAAGGTTTTCTACATCGGTTGAAGAAACATAGCTCTTGGCCTTAGATGGGAATGGAAGATGATAAGTAGAAAAACTGAGCTAATATTGTTATGTCTAATAAGCTAGCTCTTCTAATTGTTCATATGTGTTTATGCTAGTTCAATGTTGAAGGTATTGACATAATATGCAATATTTGGCAGACACTGCCTATTACTATTCATCATCATCATCATCATCATCATCATCATCATCATCATCATCATCATGTATTTTATGCTTCTCCATACCTTCTACATTTTTTTCTCCTATCATCAAAACCAAGATTAACAATAATGATTGTAGTCCTCAGAAGAAGCAACCTCTAAGATCTGCTCAATGGCAATATGGGCTTCTGTATGTTCGTTTTGCAACTTTTTATGCAGGGAGAGATTAAGAAGCCCAAATATAATGTCGGTCTGGCTCGAACTAGACATCCAAGCACTGATATTCAGAGTTTCGCTTTTGGGATACTGAACCTCCCAAATAGAGTGATACCATCGTTCCATGAGCTCTTTCGCAAAATTAATTCTTCCATTCTCAAGGGCATATGCTGCATACTGGTTCCAAATACACTGTACACCAGGTTTTCCAACCCAATTACTTAAAGCCACTTCAAATGCTGCATATGTTGCATCAGTTGAGTCACATTCCTTGGCCCGTATTGACAGAAGAACGAAATCCAAGCATAAAGGATACAACTGAGTATACTTGTTTAACAAGTTATTGCAACAGTCAGAACCTTGAAGCACAGCTGCACATCTAATGTGATTAAGAGCAAAAAGTTGTGCGGCTTTCAGAGTCTTTTTGTTCTCAGCTGATTTGCTATCAATAGATGATGCTAAAGACTCGGTGGCCAGTTTCATCAGAGTGACTGCTTGCTGCTTTTCATCGGCTCTTAGATGAACAGCATGCCATTCTATTGCAGAAAGTTCTTTCTGACATTCCAACTGCTGTACTATGGTATCCGGCAATTTTTTATACATGACCAAGTATATGCAAGAAACCCATAAGATACATTTGTCAGAAATGGTTAGGCATGCATCAACATCAGAAAGAAACGAAGCATGCAGATCACTGGATCTTTTTATAGAGGGTAAGAGTCTGTATACTTTCTGGATAGCATCGTCCACTTGCCCAGAAGAGCATAAACAATTCATCATTTGCAAAAGGAGATCCAAGATGCACTCACTATCAAGTAGGGTTCCACAGGGTTCAGGTTGAAAGCATCTAAACAACCTAATCCAATGTTTGCGGTTTGAAAAATTCAACTCAACCCAATCAAAACTACAACCCAAACTGTGCAGGTTGGGTTGTGGTCGGTTGAAACTTTCGTATGTTATTTTACAATTTAGCTAAATATTTGTATTTGAACGAAGTAAAATAAAATTGAGGACATACCAAAAAGGCTAACAAACTCAAAAAAAAGTTAAGGTTCATGTGAATAAGAAAATAAAATTACGGTTGAAATTGTAATATAATTTTGGATATAACTAACTACGAGCTAGTTTAATGTCTAACGTGTGTGTATATATATATATATACACACACGAGTGGGTTCAAACGAGAAAGTTAACTATTTACGAAAACACGAGAAAAGCCGTCAATATATCAAATCATACATTATTCACATACAAAATCATATATGATTCATGCGACTTTGCCCCGCGACTTAAGTCACGGCCAAAGTCGTATGCGTTCAATTTTTGCCGGTTAATGTAAAATCACATATTTCGTACATGATTTGTTGTTTTCTTAAATAGTTAGTGTTCTCGTTTGAACCTTTCTCTCTCTCTCTCTCTCTCTCTATATATATATATATATATAATTTTACGAAAATTATATACTAGCAACGTGTTGAGCTAGGCCTAATCCAATTTCAATCATCTTAATTGACAATTTAACTGGTTATATTTAATTGAGTTGTTAGCGGGTTGGGTTGAACGGGTTTTACAGGTAAAAATTCTCCTTAAAACTAAAGAGCAAACAGACTAAAATCCTCCTTTAAACTAAAAACTCATAAGCTATAAACATGACATAATTTAATTAAAAAATCATTAATTAATGATGTTAATTTTGAAAACAAAACATTAAAAATCAATAATTTTGAACATCCGATTAAAAAACATCAATTAACCCAACTTGCATAATGGAATTATAAATCCGCGGGTGAATTTTTAGTTTACTCAAAAACCAAATACAATAATGGTACCAAATACGCCTTTATAAAATTTTGTAGGATTAGCTCAACTGATAATAAGATTTGAATCTTTGGGGATCTTTCTTAGTGGTTACGGGTTCAACAAAATCACTGAGATTTTTCCTAACTGTTCTCCAAGACCCCCCCGGAGATTAGTCAAGGTGTCAGCAAACTGATCCGAACACCTACAGTTAAAAGAACGTGTAAACGGAATAAAAGTAGAAAAACGTTGGGGTGAGAAAGAAACAATAAAGAAAAAGGTTTGATCGAATGAAAAATAATATATAGAGAGAGGGCCCAACCGGGTTCGAACCGGTGACCTCTTGATCTGCAGTCAAATGCTCTACCACTGAGCTATGGACCCTTGATGCTTTTATCGTTGAATTTTTTTACTATAAATAATATCTTTAATTTATTTTATAAACGAACTTTGGTAGTTTATTTTTCTTTCAGATTATATAAATATCTAAAAAAATGATAATATTATTAAACATCTCGACTATCGATTCAGACTGCAATAGTATAACAAAATATTAAAATAACTTTGGGCATCAGCAATCAAGATTAAGAAAAGATAGATGATGAACCAATTTAGAGTAGCTGTAATTTTAGAATTCTTTTATTTGGTACTAATAATAGTACCATCTCTCTCTTAAAATAAATGTTTGCTATCAGTTTTAAGTAGGGGTGTACAAAAAACCGTCAACCCGTGAAAACCGCCCAATCCAAACCGTTAACAACCCAATTAAACTCAACCCGTCCAACCGTCAAACCGCCAAACCACCAACCCGCAAATTAAGAGGGTTGAAATTGGGTTACGTTTTGGTTTCATTTGCAAACCACACTTATAATACAAACTTTACAACCCACCTCTTAACCATAGATTACAATAATCAAGGGTCTAGATAATTATAGGCTAATTTTGGTAATTAAAATTTTATATTAATTTTATATTCTAATTAAAATATGTAGGAAGGGCATAATAGTACATTTCACCCCTATTTTCAAAATGGAAACCGGATTAATCCCGTTAATTAGTTAACATGATCCATTCCTTTTAATTGTAATATTAATTATAATTTAATATTCTAACTAAAAACAATGATTTGATTTCATCCATCATGAATATACTTTTTTTTGTGTGTGTAATATGAAACAAATCGAATCTTCTGATGAAACGAAAGTGAACCGGAGATGAACAGATATGTACCGAAGATGAACGGAAATGAACCGGAGATGAAACGTAGATGAACAGATATGAATCGAACATGAAATGAAAATGAACGGATATGAACCGGAGATGAACGGATATGAACCGGAGATGAAACGGAAGTGAACGAATATGAACCGGAGATGAAACAGATATGAACCGGAGATGAAACAAGTGAACGGATATGAACCGGAGATGAAACGGAAGTGAACAAATATGAACCGGAGATGAAACAGATATAAACCGGAGATGAACCTGTTTAAATTTTATGAAAACGGAGATGAATCGGTTGCGGTTGAACGATGGAGGATGGTCTCCATCGCCGGAAATGTTGGTGGTGGGTTTGCTGCCGCCGGAGAAGATGGTGATGATGGTTGGATAGATCGAAATGAGATCCTGCAAGTTGCAAAAGAGAAGGAGAAGGAGTTAATGGTGGAGATGATTAATTTTCCAAAAAAAAAATTCCCTAATTAGGTGATTATGAAATCTAGAAATTAAAAAAAAACTAGTGTTGGGCCCGTGCATTGCACGGAAGGATAAATTTTTTGTTGGAATATTGAACCGAGTTAAAATGAAACGTAATTTCTCTGTTAACAGTTAATGAAATACAATGTGAAAAACGAATGTATTTTCATAAATGGTTAACTTGCATATATTCTTAATCGTTTGTTGTTATGAGTTTGTGCAATAATATTGGTAATATTTTGTATTATATTATTTAAAACTCAAACGACATGTCTCACAACATATCACTATTATTGAAATAATTATAAATATGAACATACGTTTTTACAGATTTTGCAATTTTTCTGAAACCTCATTGACAACACTTGACAATCACTTTGAACGTATAAATCTGTAGATTAATTAACAACATTCAACCCACATCAAATATGACAAAGAAAATAAATGATTTCTATCTTTTGTAACCGGCAACTCAACTGTTATAGTTCAAATTCACTCAGTACCACTTGAAAATTTATCTGACTATTGACTTCAAGACCACATAGTATTAGTCGATAAAAATAAAGATATGTATATATATCTTATTCCCCTACTTCGAAAAATATGATTGTGGGTTTTGAAAAATATAAACAAATCCTCAGTAAATAAAATAAAATATAAAAAAGTAGTTTTTCAAAGAAACAAAAATATAGTGGAATACCTTTTGTTCAGTTGCAGATTCCGCCATTGACACCCGACCGTTCGTCTTCTTCTTGTACTTTGATGATACATAGAGAAGCTATATATATTTATAGTGAATGTAGAGAATATTTTAAAATCTTTTCTTTTGATTTTCGATTTTACATTTAAATTTAAATATATTAAAAATATGGAAGAATATTTTTATATCTACATCGTTTCTATTTTATTTTCTTTACACTTGGTTAATTTGGAAAGTATTGCAGAATATTTTTATTTTAAAGAATACCATAATTTATTAGTGTATCTCGTTATTTTTTATTTTTAATTCATATTAACCTTCTTTTTTCTTCTTTTAATGCTCGTGAAAAAAAAATACGTGTAGATTTTATATTATCAAAAAAAATACGTGTAGATTTTATATTATGCTAATATAAAATATGTGTAGATTTTATAAAATAAAATAGATTTTATATTAGCAAAAAAAATACGGAAGAAAAAAGAGTTTATATTACATCTCATTATCTAAAAAGATTTTATAAAATAAAATATGGAAAAATAATTATGAGATGTAATATAAAAAAATACGGAAGAAAAAAAAATTTATATTACATCTCATTAATATAGATTTAAATGTAAAATCTACATTTAAAATAGATTATGCTAATATAAAATCTATTTTATAAAATCCTCCACCAAAAAAACAAATAGTTATATTAATAAATGAGTATCCATTCCACAAATAGATGATTATGTGAGATACTGTGCTTGGAAAGGTTGTACCAAAACATTAAGAAATTGTAAATTAAGTAATTGACTTTAATTAGTTGTAACTTGTGCTAAAAATGTTGTAATTAAGAGTTTTTATGCCGTTTTTATAATATAGTATAGATACAAAAAGATAATTGCCTAATATAGAACGTCTAAAGAAAATGTCAATTATGCCCCTTCATTAATAAAAATCAAAAAAGAAAAAGAAAATATCTGATTGGTGGAAATGAGTTTGTATGGTTTCTAATATATGGAGGGTTTTCATATGATCCCTCCCCTATATAGTAGAAGGATATTTTGCAACCCTGAAAAATGTTGCAACCCTTGCAGCCCACATCTTAACCGTTGGATTCATGGTCGACGGTTATTTTATTTTTATTTTTCTGTTTTTTTTAATTAAAAATATTGGGCCTCATATCTATTGTAACCGTCGATCATAAATCCGACGGTTAAGATGTGGGTTGCAAGGTTTACAACATTTTTAAGGGTTGCAAATAAAACAACCCCTCTCTCTCTTTCTCTCTCTTTCTCTCTCTCTCTCTCTCTCTCTATATATATATATATATATATATACACACACACACACACACTAGAAGCGTACTCGCGCAATGCAGCGAGATACATCACGATTAGGGGTGTTCAAAAAAACCGTTGGACCGCTCAAACCGGTCGAACCAAGTCAAACCAGACCGTTTTTGGCGGTTTAGGCGGTCTGGTCTGGTCTGAAAAATCGCCAAACCGGGCGGTCCGGTCCGGTTTGGAGGTTTTTTTGGGCGGTTTGGACCAAACCGACCGCCGAATATATCTATATCTATATATTTTATTTTTTATGTACATCTTTATATCATCTATTGTTTAGACCAAATATCCAATTTATCTTTAGACTTAAATATATACAAAAAGGCCCAAAGGTAATTTTAAATCGCCGTGGATTTTATTTGCACTTTGCATATTACTTTTTTTTAGTGTTTTGTCTTGGGATATTTTGTTAACTTTTATGGACTTTGTTAACATTGTTGTAGACTTTTATTTATTTCAAATGAACTCAATCTAATGAACCTTTAAAGTTCAAATTTTTATATGTTTTTTATGTTTAAACTTTAAAGCCCACTAAAAGACCCAAACCGCCTAAACCGCGGACCGACTTGACCGGTCTGGGCACTTGATGTCAAACCGCTCGGTTAAACCGCCCAAACCGGACCGCGAACACCCCTAATCACGATTTTAATGTGCCATTTTATTTTTTGTTTTTTTGTCGATTTACAGTACGATTTTGGATGGTTTTGAGAAAATGATAATTTTTTTTATAAATTTGTTTAATTTAGGCTTAATAATATAATGTTTTTTATATAAAAAAATTAAGTATTTTGTTAGAATTCAATGATTATTTTATATATTTTAATGACATCTAGAAAAAATAACCAATTACATATTTAATAATATAATTAAAACAAATTTACAGTAATATAATATATTAATTAAATGGTGATACATGGAAAGGTATGCATAAAAAGAATGTCCTGTACATACCAAATTGGTGGGTGTTAGAAACCTGCAGTAGTAATATGTATCTTGTGCTTTGATACTTATAAATTAAGAGATTTTTAAAAATTTGCATAAAATGATGGTACATTGTGTCTAATAATTTGTATTTAAGAGTTTTTTTATCCGTGCTTTATAATACAGTATATATATATATATATATATACTAGGTTCGACCTCGTGTATTACACGGAGTAATTTAAAAAATTAAATCATGCCAGAAAACTTATCTTGTAGATATGAATGATCGATCATCGGAAGTACGATGTTACTTTTCCAAGTTTTTTTTCCTTCAAAGTTGTTTTTTTGCAGTTAGTTACAAAATGTCCTTGTTTTAAGCAGTTTTCACAAAGAATGTTTTTCAAAAAATTAATAAAAAATATGAATAAATATTAAATATTTATAAAACAAAATTTATAATAGAACGTAAATGAAATTATAGAAAAATACATAGTTAAAATTGATATGAAATTGCAAAAAGAAAATCACGACAATTTAGTGATTATTTGTATCAAATCTCATACTAATCACGACACATTAATTCATATATATTTATGATATTTAATAATATAATTAAATCAAAAAGTATTCAATATTAGACTCATTTCAAAGGTATTGACGAAGCGATTACAATGGTATAATTTGTAAAAATAAAAATATTTTTAATGCATTTTAGTTCATATACATTATTTATGTTTATATGATAAGAGTCTAAAATGAAAAATAAAAAAGTTAAGGGATTAAAAATAAACTACATACTTAATTATAAGGATGGTAAATGTATAAATTAAAAAAATTGAATTAAGGAAAGATTTAAAGAGAAATGAATGTGGATGTGTTAAATGAACTTATAATGTAAAATGCGTCAAGATACATGTTTAGGCGGGAAAATGAAAAAATGGGCTCACCAGAACACGACACGTGTCCTTCTAGTTACTTATTTATTATATGTATAGATAGATATAGGGTTGGTGAGAAGTAGTTATCAACCGTTTGATGAGAAATAGACGCACATTAGAATAAAATGCACCGAGATGCACCAGATGAATTCATTTCTAAGCCACAACTCATGGGAGGGCTTGAGATTAAAAGAGATCAAAGATTAAGATCAACTTTTCACCGTTAACTCAACTTCCCATACGATTCTTTGCCTATATATATATATATATATATATATATATATATATATCTTGGACTGTTAGGTACTCGATTTGGGCAATGGACTGATGACCTAGAAATGGAGTACAAGTCAAATTTCAAAACATAAATAATGAGGGATGTTAAGCACATGAATGAATTTTAACCTTGTTCTATGATGAACATGAATGATTTTTCATTTTTGTTTTTTTAAGGTATTATAAATTTCAATCATTATCTTTATGTGCTATATACAAAACCCCACATGAATTTCAAACTTTTGGCACTTACCCAACTGTCCAAATTTCTGTTTTTTTTTTCCTTAAATCAGTTGACTTATTATATAATAACAAAACAATTACTGTTAATAAAGCAAATGACTTCCAAGGGCAAATTCGTCAATTCACCCTCAATGTGGAAGCATGTCTACCAAGGTTATCCTTCTTGGAAACCTGGGAGGCAACCTTAGAATCATAGCATCTTGTATTTGAATTGGTAAATGTGTTGCCACAATTACTATTCCACCCTGGCTCCTATGATCTGCAATCATCTGCTCCAAAAGCTTCACACCTTCATCATCCAAAGCAACTGAAGGTTCATCAAGCAGCCAAATGGGTCTATCCATGGCCATCACTCTTGCAAGCTGCAATCTTTTTCTTTGACCCATCGAAAGCATCCGAGCCTTCTCATTGGCCAACCGCCCCAGCCCCATGAACTCGAGAGCCGGTAAAGATTTCCCTTGCTTATATTCAAGAACTTCGAACCACTGAACGTTATCCAGAACCGTGAAGTTGCTTTTTATGGCTTCTTTCAATGAGAGCCAGTTGAGTTGAAGTTTGTATTGGTGGAAAACTCCGGATTCGGTTATGTCGTGTCCGTTCCACAGGATCTCGCCGGCTGACGGTTTAGAGAATCCAGCGAGCATGCGTAAGAACGTGGACTTGCCGGAGCCGTTTGCGCCTGTGAGTACGAGGGCCCCGCCATCGTGAATGGATATGTTTGTATGGCGTAAGATTTGTTGGGCGTTTCTCATGCAAGAAACGTTGTTTAGAAGCAGCCGAGGAAGTGGGGGTCTGCGTAAAGACATCGGGGGTACTTCGAGTGTCTGAAATTGGTCTTAGAGTGGATCATGCAACCAAACTATGACCTGAAATGAAAGAATCAAATAACATTTTATAAGTCAATTAACAAAACCAAACCAAACCAAACCAACCAGTCCTATCCTCTGCCCCAAAGAGTAGAATGACGGATTCCCAGTTTGTGCAAAAGTGAATGAATAAAAAAGAACCAACCCAAACCAAACAAAACAAGCGCAGTATATCCCACCCAAAGGTGGGGTCGGAGGCAGGGGCAGGGGAAGGGGAAGATGTAGGTAGACCTAACCGCTACGACTCTACCCTGAAGAGTAGAGCAGTTATTTCTGTGCTGACACGTGGCTACTGAAATCTGTGTGAAAAGAACAGAAAAACCAAGACTAGAAAATAGAAAGCAACAGCAAAAGGTAGGCACATTGAAACATAAAAAAAAAGTAAGAAAAATCACACATCCGTCTATCAATTGTAGGATTCTTATACCCTATCTGCCACCTCCCTGACCCGCCCCAACCCCTCTTAACTCGTTTTTTCTCATCCACACTAGCTACACAACCCTACACCTAGTCTACTACCCTAGTCCCAAAAATTAATATGCAATGTCAATGAACACATGCCTGTGGATAAACAGGAAGTGAAGGCAATAATATAATTAGTCTCACAAAATCTTAGGATGAGAATTTCAGCCTACAAGTTTAGTATTTCTAGCCTGCACCTCTATATATGAGTGCTACACCATGTATATGATTGATGTAAATGAATCATATCAAAGCAAGATCTATATCAATACCAAATCTAAGCTTGTTACAAGCTTCTTAACTATGGATCCAGTGCAGAATCTTCAAATGGCTTCTAGAGCTTAAGCATTGTAGTAGAAACTCTAGTTTCATCCTAGAAATACAACTAAGATGGCACAGTTAAATTGTCACATATTCATATTCTAGCATTAGCAAGCACTAGTCCCTATTTAATGAAAAGGTAAACAATAAATAGAGTTTGATTTAAAGGAGAACATTGAGAGAGATAGGAATCATACAACTAGGTGTTCACCATTCAACTTTCTGCCTTTCTTTCCACAAAGCCAAGCCTGCACAGTTTTAGAGTTATTTTTTTTTTCCTCCAACATAAGCAATGAAACAAGACTGGACAAATTCTTTTTGTAACTTGCATATTCAACTGAAGATATTTGCTTATTGGAAAAAGTATAATTAAAGAGCGAAATCTACCAACAGATCTGATCTGTCTGACAACTGAAGATATTTCCTGTTCTGTCCTGTCTGCATACCAAACGCACCCTAAACGATGGAATATCTGATGTCAAAACAAACCCACCATCTGAGCCAACTCATCTGGGGACAGACCAGAAGCCAACTATGTCTATGTAAGAACCAACAGATTCTGAACAAATTCTGATCTTCTAGGAGGTCCCAGCCATAGATGCATAGGACCAAAGCCATAGCTAAAAAAGCAAGATCAGAAGCATATACATGGTATATCAGACCCCTCCTTAACTGGATATAGACTAGAAGCAAACCAACAGATAAGTAGATATAGAACCAACACATGAACATCCAGAAAAGTAACAGATCCCACCAACAAATAGCATCCGTTGCTCTAGAAAAATACCAGCAATACCATATAGAGCATTACACCTTTAGCCTCAACCCTTTTACAATAAAACCCGAACATAAACTCAACAGCCATAGGAACTTGAAAGATTCAGACCTGAGATCCGATCTATTCTAGAAAAAAGAGACCAACAATTGAATCCATGTATAAATAAAACCAAAAACAGGATTAAAAAGGTCCATAATAAAAATAAAGACTGTCCCAAATAGGTTAACACAATGGCTGGATCAGTGATCAACAGCCAATGTGCCATCATACCAAGGAAAATAAGGACCGAGGACAACAACAAAGTAGGATCAATGATCAAGATCAACCACCTTATTGCTATCCTAATTTCAGACCAAGAAGGAGAGGGAGAAAAAAATACATGTATCAAAGAAAGGTGCAACATTCCAATTTCCACTCACCCAAAAGGGGTAAAACCAAAATCAAAGGCTCAGAGGTCAACAACCATCTGCCCAAAAACCATTTCAGACCCTTGAAACCAGAAAGAACCAGCAATCCCAATAAGAAAACAAAATATCTAAAGGCCAAGCTACACCTCCTTCATAACCACCTCAACTCTTATTGTGTATCTCCTTACTAAGCACAGCTACAAAAGGCTCTTATTAAGATGCGTATTAGCGTCCTAAAAAACTATTTAATATGACCCTTAATTATATATGTATGGAATATTCGTGATTGCAGTTTTGGCATCTCGTGATTTCATAAGGGTAGAACAGAAGTTAATTCATTTTAAATAATGGTTATAATTTAGTAGGATTGTCTCGTATCGAATTCTTGAAATCTTTTAGTTGTCTAGCTTCAAATTCTTGTATTAAATTATCAATAGTATACTCCTTGTATTAGATTATCAAATTTTTTGTTTAATTATATCTAAGTTAAAATGTTTCCGGTGCTAGTTTGGGTCATGCTTTTAAAAATGGGAAACAAAATTTTCTTGGAAACAATCTATTGGAGTCTGATTAGTGTAAATGCCACTCTATGTGACCTCAAAGGGTGTTTGATATTAAATTTTCTACTTGGCTTATGACAATCAGGATGTAATCTAATATTGAGGATCTTGGGCAGAACCATCTCTACTAAAACCATTGTCAAAGTATGTGAAACATCAGGGCCATCAATTGATGTCAAAAAGGTTAAACCATTGTCAAAACCATCTCTATACTAAAACCATTGTCAAAACCATCTCTACTAAAACCATGTCTACCAAAACCATTGTTTGCATTACTTTATAGGTGCTGGAAAGTGTAATCAATGATCATGTGTGTATTTACTAAAACCATGTCTACCAAGTCCATTGTTTGCATTACTTTTATAGGTGCTGGAAAGTGTAATCAATGATTTTCGAAAACCAGTGTTCAAATTACAGAACCTGTGTTTTCAAAAAGCATTACATTTTCGAACAAACCAATAATGATTTTCGAAAACCAGTGTTTGCATTACATTTTCGAACAAGCCAAGCCATAACCTGATCAACAGATCCTGTTGATTTTCGATCTAGAAGATGAGTTTCAACAGAAATCGAACCTGTGATTTCGATCGAGAAATCGAAAATCAACAGAACCTGAGTTTCAACAGATGCGAAAATCAACAGAACCTGAGAAAGAAAGATATGATTTCGAAAAAATGAGAAAGAAAGATGTAATTTCGATGAGAAGAAAGATGTTTACCTTGATTTCGAACTTGTGATTTCGATCGAACAGATGAGTTTCAACAAAACCTGTGATTTCCATCGAGAAATAAAGATGTGATTTCGATCGAACAGATGAGAAAGAAAGATGTGATTTCGATCGAGAAGATGATTACCTTGATTCGAACTTGTGATTTCGATCGAGAGAAGATAGCAATTTCACGGAGAAGATGGAGCCGCCAAGCAACAATTTCACGATGAGAGGGATGAGAAAGTTGGAGGTGTGCGTGTTTAATTTTCAGGGGTAAAATGGTAAAAAATAGCCTTGTTCCATCTAGTTGGGGAGAGGGTGAACTCACGTGTCCCATGCTTGTTCTAGTGTGTTCCACGTTAGGACACGTCAAACGTGGGACAAGTCTGTCTTGTTCCACCCTGTTCTGCGTATCAAACGCACCCTTAAAAAAAGTTTTTATTGACATTCTTAAAATCTTAAATACACTCCAACTGCCCCATCTTTACTAGATCTGGCAAAAACTGACACGACACGCTAATCCGATACGAAATAAACGGGTTTGGGTAATACATTTCAACCCATTTAAGTAAACGGGTTGACACGCACGACACGAAAATTAAACAGGTAAGGTCAGGGTCAAAATTTTCAACTCGAAAATGACCCGAATAACACGTTTATATATTTGTATATATATATAAGTTTTCCTTTTAATGCTTTGGATTTTTAATGTTTAGATTTGATTATAATTTTGAATTATAAATTTTGGATTTCTAATGTTTTCATTTGAATTTTGTATTTGTATTTTTTTGTGAATTTTCGATTTTTAATTTTAATTTTATAAATGTTAAACGGGTCGTGGCGGGTTAGGCGGGTCGTGGCGGGTTAGGCGGGTCGGGTTAGGGTTGGGATTTTCTGACCCGTTTATTAAACGGGTCGGGTTAGGGTTAGACACTTTCAACCCGTTTAACTTTGAACCCAACACGACACGACACGTTTGCCAGGTCTAATCTTCACACTCCAACCTGTTGAAAGATTATGTGTTATCATCAAAAGAAAACGATTGACAAGATATTTTCTTAGTATTAGAATTTATCATTATGAAAGTTTCATTTTCTTTGTAAACTCCTCCCTATTTAAAGGACTTGTAATTAATGAGAATTACAGATTTTTTCTCACTGTCTTATTGTTATTCTCTCCATATTGATTGTTCTGTAACATGTTATCAGTACGCTCTACGAATATCATCAAATCCAGCACCAAACCTAAGTCGTTGTTTCTGTTAGGAGATGATCTCGTGTACGATATAGTCCTGTCAATTAAATCGGGTATTTTTTTCGGTTCTTTCACATTTTATATCCTAATGAAATTTGGTACCCTTAACCGTTAAAACTATATTATTTCATACATGTAGTTTAACATAAAAACTTAATTGATATTGCAGTTTTAATCCACTTTTTAAATTAAAAATAAATTCTTTTAAAGTGAATCACCGAAAAAAAAAACAGAGAAGCTGATGAAAGCCGGTCTACCAATTTTAAAATCTTGATTGTCAAGTCTTGATTTGTTTTATATGTGTTCATGCTTGTAAATTGTTCTTTCTTGGACGGTAGTTTTATTATTACTGTTTATGCCAAAAATCTCCCAAGGAAAATTTAAGGTAAACGTGAAGCTTGATCTAACCAAAGAAAGTAACACCAATAATCGTACGACTATAATAAAAATAAAGTAAATGAGACGAGAGAATTGTTGACGCGGAAAAAAATGGGTAAAAACCGCGGACGAGTGTGAGTCGTCGTGCACTATGGACGTCAATCAGGGACGTCGTCCTTTATAACAAGTGATTAAAGTGTAATACAATGTGAAACAATACAATATAGTAAAGTTAGTCGTGCGTCGTGTGTAGTTAGACTTCGGTCGTGCGTCGCGCCACAAACGGCAGTAGGCTTTATGAATTTCGAGAGAGACTGAACGAGCTTGAGAACGTAATTCGTGAGCTTGTAAGGTCTGAGAATCAGATGTCTCGAATGTGAGGTTCCATCTTCATATTTATACTCTATTTTTCCGTTGGCACGTCTTGAATGCACATCTTGCTCATTAATAGGATGACCGTTTAATATTGATGATAGCGTCTGTTATGTCCGTTGTTATTGATGATGGCTTCCGTTATAATCTTTCGTCATAAATGTCTTTGAATCCTGCATTAAACATGATATAACGTATGTTGTAGGTTAGTAACTGAAATCAAGTCGTACGACAGAATTTGTCAGACGGGTTATTGGTTGTTTAGTCTAGGTCGCCCAAAGTACGGGCGTCGGTTATCTCTCTGGTCGTGCGACGATGGACTGTTGGAATTTCTACCAAAACAGTTTGCCCCCAAATTTAAAATTCAAGCGGCAACTTTTTTGAAATTTAAATTTTACAATTTAGAACACGTGTCATAAAAGAACGCGGGTAATTCGAATGGAACCAAATCGGTTTGTTTCCAACTAAACAATGACGTCATTCCCTGCAGAATAAACGGTTTAGACAGCTAATATTGGACAGATGTCACGCATCCGACGGATGTGCTCGAAAGATTGCCTGACACGGACGACACGTGTCGACTGGCGATTCGATTTTTTGGCGATTCGTTTTCCGATTTTCAGTATAAATAGGGATTGCCCTCAATCTTTTCCTTTTTTACGCTTACCCTTTTTAGAGATCATATACCTCTGGCGAGATACACTTTCCGAGCGATCAGAATCCTTTCCGTTCTAAGTTCGAGGTTTATAGTTCTATTTAAGGTACGATTTCCCATTTTTCCCTCTGTGTCGATTATATGCGTAGGAAGTCCATAGCTAGAAAGTCTAGGAAAGCTTGGGATATCCTTGGTTACTGGTGTGCGACCCTAAATATCCCAGATTTTAAGATGTCGACCGAACCCGTGAGTGTGTATAGGGAAGATGAACACATAGATTATTTTAAAAAATTGGCCGGGATTCCAGATGAGGTCAATCTGATGACGTCGGAAGACTTAAGACCGGACGAATGTTCCGAAGGGGTACTGTGTTCTATACGAGTATCCCTTCAAGATAGGATTTACTTGACCATTTAGTCCTTTGGTCAAAGCGTTTTTAGATGCGTTCGACTTGACGCCTGGACAGTTAATGCCTCAGTTCTGGCGGATTGTCCAGGTTATCGGGCGTCTTACGGCTGATTGGAAGGTTCCGTTCAATGTGAACGACCTCCTGACTGCTTACAGCGTTCGGGTGGATAACTATCATCGGTATAGTTTATTCCCTCGAACGAAGGGAGACAATGTACTGGTGCACAATACTGCGGTGAACGATCGTGGTTGGAAACTCCAGTACGTTTTTATCCAAGTGGCGTCTGTGAACGACGAGGACAGCCAATGGTTGTCGTCCGGATGGAATGAGTCGGGTAGGTTTACCACTTTGTCGTGCGTTTATTTATTTATTTATTTTTATAATATCTATTCTGATGGTTTCTTTCTTTGTTTGACAGTAATCGACTTCACTAAAGTGAAGCCAAATAGCGATTCTTACGACAAGATTCAAAGGATCTTGGAAAGAAGTATCACCGATCGTTCGTTTTTTGTTCGGTCGAACGAAGAAGACGAAGTCGTTTTCGTGAAAGAAGCGACGTTCGTCAAGGGTTCTCGAAGAGAAGAAGAGAGGGAAGAGGAGGAGGAAGAAAGAGAAGAAGAGATGTCTGGTACGTCGTTCGACAATGTTTTTCATTTTTGTATCGTATGTCATTTCTTTTCTAACTTGCTTATTTTATCCAGGAGATGCAGCCGAAAAATCGTCCGCCCCTAGCCGAGCCGAGCAACTGGAGCTTGCCCGCCAAGGCAGGGAAAAATCGAGGAAGAGATCTGCTTCTTCTGCGGGGGTAGACATAAGACGGGTCCGAGGCAAACCTCGACTCTCGCCCAAGCAGATGGGCGACGGTGCTCTGTCGTCCCTTGCAGGGGCGACACCATCGAAGGGAACCGTTGCTGGGGTCGAGCTTGGAGGCTCGACCAAAGTGACGAAGGACGCCCCAATGTCGGGGGTGTCGGGCGTTGTCAAGCCCTTTCCTGCACCTTCTTCTTCCTCTAAGAGTGAGGAGAAGAACAAGGAAAAAGTGGGAGAGACAACATTTAAAGTCACTCTCCCATCTGACTTTATGGCCAATGACGTCCTTGAGAGGGACGCCATTTTTCCACACTTGGGGAAATTCCTCCTTTCGACCTTCTATGACCGATACAAGGAGTCTCGGGTCGAGGACACCGGGGCGCACGCCGCTGGTCTCTCTTTTATGGTAAGTCTTACTTTTTTTCTATTTTCTCTGTTACTCATTTATCTTATTATTAACTCTTTCCCTTCTGTCGTGTAGGCTTTCCAAGTCTGTCTGAGTTTCTTCGCTCAGACGAAAGGTCTTAGGGCGTCTTTCCCTGACGTCAAGAAAAGGGCCGATGAGGCTCTCGAAAGGGAGAAGGTCGCCCTGGAGGCGGTTGAGGCTGAGAAGGCGAAAGTCGAGAACCTCAAGACTGAGCTCACCGATGCCCGGAGTCTACTAGAGATTTTGGATCGTGAGAAGGTTAAGCTCAGGGATCGTCTCCTTGAGCTTGAGGCGTCGTCGACCAAATTGGAGGTCGAAAGGATTAAGGCCGTCACTGCTGCTGCTGCTTCTACTGATGAAGTCGCGTCCCTCAAGAAGAGGGTCGAGGAGCTGGAGGGCGACGTCAAGGACCTGGAGATGGAGAATAAGCAAGTCGAGGCTTTCTCTCGTTTCACGGCCCGAGCCGCTTTGATGAGACGTCATCTGAATGGGAAGAACCCCATGGCGTCGACCGCTGAGGAGCTCAAAACCTACCTCGACACTGTGGGGACCGAAAGGGACTTTGATGAAGATGATGACCTGGAGGGGAGCGATGACGGAAAAGTGGCGGCGACAGTAGCTGATGTCGTGCAGGAACAATCTGACGTTCCTCCTTCTTAACTTAGTTTCTTTTGTATTTACTATCAGGGATCGGTCGTCTGTGGTCATCCTTTGTCCTTGTAATTTTTCTTTAAATATCTAATGGAAAAGTTTCTTTTGTCTGTCGATGCTTGTTACTTGTTTTTCTATTTCAACTTATATTTTATCGTACGTCGAGTAAATTAAGAGGATAAATAACCAAGGTACATCACACGATTGACCACACCCTCATAATGTGCTATAATGAAATCAACTGAGATATACGATCGACCAAGTGCAATTGTAATAATGGTTCTCGATTCTAAGTATTGAACATCAAGTGCAGAAATTAACCTGTGTCAATAATTACGACCGACCGTATACGTGCGACCGCATGAGTATTACCCGACATAAAGGTTTTAACTAAGTCGTGCGTCCCTGCGAAAAACAACATTAGTGGGGTGGTCGTTGGTTTGACCAACGACCCTCCGATGCTTAAGTCAGTAATCTTTCTTAAGAAACAATCAAAGGAAATGAATTCGAAATTTAAAAGAAATACCTCTTTAAATGAACTGCATTCCAACTTCGTGGGATATCTCGACCGTCGAGGGTTTGTATTTTATAAGCTCCCTTACCCACGATACCAGAGATTTGATAAGGACTTTCCCACTTAGTGGAAAGTTTACCTGCATTGAGCTTCTGAGTGTTTTGAAACACTCGACGTAGAACGTAGTCGCCTTCTTGGAAGACTTTGATTTGGACATATTTGTTGAAATGTCGCTCGACCGCTTGTTTCTGTGACGCCATGCGGATATATGTTACTTCTCTAAGTTCCTCTAAGGCGTCGAGGTCATAGCTTAGGTCGACCAAGTTATGCTCAACGGACGTATGTCTTAAAGTCGATAGTCGTACTTCAATAGGTAACACGGCTTCACATCCATAGACTAAGGAAAAGGGAGTTTGTCCTGTGGACGTACGTGGTGTCGTACGATTAGCCCATAAAACGGAAGGCAATTCTTCCACCACTTTCCTTTGGCAGCTTTGAGTCTTTTTTTGATTGAATTGATGATAGTTTTATTACTTGAATCGGCTAGACCATTAGACTGTGGATATCGAGGTGTCGATGTTACCAACTTGATGTTCCTTTCTTCACAAAATCTTCGTCCGATCACTGATGAATTGCGTTCCATTGTCACATGTTATTTCGGATGGAATTCCAAACCTGTAAATGATGTTAGTTTGGATGAAAGAAACGACTTCTTTTTCCCGAACTTGGGAAAAAGCCGCTGCTTCTATCCACCTAGAGAAATAATCTGTTAAAACTAGAAGGAATACCTTTTGCCCGGGGGCAGGTGGTAATTTCCCAAAGATGTCCATTCCCCATTTCATAAAGGGCCATGGGATCAAAGTCGAGTGTAAGGGTTCAGACGGTTTATGAGACATACCTGCGTGTCGCTGACATGCGTCGCACGATTGTACATACCTGATCACATCTTGCCTTAATGTTGGCCAATAGTAACCTTGTCTTGATATCCTGTTGGCTAGACTGTGACTTTCTGAGTGATTTCCACATTCACCATCGTGCATATCTTGTAGGATTTTATGGACTTGTGTCTTATTGGTAATACATCGTAGATTCAAACCAGTCGAAGATCTTCGATATAATTGCCCTCTGATCATGACGTACCTTGATGCTTTAAATCTGACATTTCTTGCTTCCATTCTGTCATCAGGCAGTTGATCGTTCTCTAGATAATTTTTAATGTCGTCTGACCAAGAGTTTTCTTCCTCAATTGGTGCGACCAAAGTATTACCGTCGTCTTTGATGGATGGTGTTGTAAAGTGGACTATTGGGATACTGTCGAACGTCGTTTGATTAAGTGATGACCCCAAATTGGCTAGTGCATCAGCTTGAGTGTTCTGATCTCTTGGTATTTGCTCGATTATGAAGCGACTGAACTTCTTTGCTTCTTCTTTTACTATTTTATAATAGGCAATCATCCTCTAATCTTTTGCTGCGAACTCTCCATTGATTTGGTTAAAACTAGGGACGAGTCGCTTCGGACATGCAGACGTGTTGCCCCCAAGTCATGAGCAATTTTGATTCCTACAATTAGTGCTTCGTACTCTGCCTCATTATTTGTTGCCTTGAAGTCGCATCGTATGGAGTACACTATTTTGCCCCCTTGTGGGGACTGTAGGACGACACCCAGGCCTGTTCCTCGTATGTTCGATGAACCATCGACGTCGAGCGTCCAAGTAGTGTCGTGCAAAGTCGCCACAATTAATTCATTGGACGTCGTCGCTTCTTCTAGTTCTGGACTAAAATCTGTAACAAAATCTGCCAAGACCTGTGATTTGATCGCCGTTTTAGGCTTAAAATCCAGATCATAATTACTGAGGTAGATGCTCCATTTAGCTAGTCGTCCTGTTAGTTCAGGTTTTCTTAACACATATTTCAATGGAAAGTTAGTTACAACAGTTATAGGATGCGATTCAAAATAATGTCGTAACTTCTTAGCGGCCATAACTAACGAAAGCAAGAGTTTTTCTATGGACGAGTACCTGGTTTCAGCGTCTAATAAAGTTTTACTTACATAGTAGATCGGCAATTGTCGTCCGTCGGTTTCTCGTGTGAGGACTGCACTCACTGAATTAACACTGACGACTAGATAGAGTTGAAGAACTTCACCTTTCTCAGGTTTGGAGAGGAAAGGAGGTGATGTCATGTGTTCCTTGAGTTGTTGCAACGCTTCCTCATGCTTATCAGTCCATTCGAATCCTTTGTTTTTTCTTAAGACATTGTAGAATAGGTGACATCTGTCGGACGACCGAGAGATGAATCTGTTTAATGCTGCTACATGTCCTGTTAAACGTTAGACTTCTTTAAAATTTCTGGGCGATTTTATCTCGATAATTGCTTTGATTTGATCTGGGTTAGCTTCGATTCCTCGTCGTGTGACCATGTAACCAAGGAATTTGCCAGCTCGAACTCCAAAAGAACACTTTGTCGGATTTAACTTCATTTTGTATTCATGCAAAATGTCGAACGATTGCTTCAAATGTCCTATATGATTGTCCGTATGTTTTGATTTGACGAGCATGTCGTCGATGTATACCTCCATTGTGTCGCCTAAATGTTCTTTGAACATCATATTCACTAGTCGTTGATATGTCGAACCTGCATTCTTAAGACCAAAAGGCATTACTTTATAACAATAAATACCTTTATCTGTCATGAAGGCCGTTTTTTCTTGATCGTCGGAATGCATCAATATCTGGTTATATCCAGAATATGCATCCATGAAGGTGAGCAATTCGTGTCCAGCTGTAGCGTCAACCATAGAATTGATGTGTGGCAACGGAAATGGATCTTTTGGACAGACCTTGTTAAGGTCTGTGAAATCAATGCACACTCTCCATTTACCATTTTTCTTTTGGACGACAACAACGTTGGCGAGCCAATCTGGATATTTGACTTTTCGTATCTTTCCTGTTTTAAGCAGATTATCAACTTCGTCGTTGATAACTTTATTTCTTTCAGGAGCAAATTTTCGTCTTTTCTGTTGAACGGGTTTGAATGATGGGTCGACGTTGAGTTTATGAGAAATAATACTTGGATCGATACCCATCATGTCTTCGTGCGTCCATGCGAAGCAGTCATAGTGGTCCTGCAAAAAAGAAATTAGTCTCTTTTTAAAGGATGGATCGAGCGTCGAACCTATGTAGACCATCTGATCAGGCTTATCCTGGTTTAGAACGACAGCTTCCAAGCGATAGTCGTCATCAATCCCAGGAACGTCCTGACTCTGTAATTGCTATATTGTCTGCTTCAGGGGTTTCAAAGAGACTTTGTAACATTCCCTAGCAACTTTTCTTTCGCCTTTGATCTCCTGTACTCCCCATTGCGTGGGGAATTTCAAGGTTTTGTGGTACGTCGAGGGTACAACTTTCATATCGTGGATCCATGGTCGCCCAAGGATAACGTTATAAGCCGATGAGCAGTCGACGACGTTGAACTTCGTCTTCCTGTTGATTCCTTTAGCATATACTGGCAGTGTGATTTTCCCCATAGTATTTGTCGCTCCTCCGTTAAATCCAACGAGTGTGGTCGAGCGTCGGGTAATCTCGGATTTGTCGATCCCCATAGCTTTCACTGCATCAAAGAAGATAATGTTAGCGGAACTACCTCCGTCGACTAGTATCCTCTTTGTCAAGCAATTTCCGATGCTCAATTGGATAATTAGCCCGTCATGATGTTTCTGGTGTACGTCGTCGAGATCTGATTGGTCGAACGTTAAGGGCATAGCTTCTAACTCTGCGTCCTCCTTGGGTCTTGCCTCCTTTGGAATTGGTCGGTCGTCGGGACCGCGACTAGCATGTCTCTTAGCAGCTGAATATGTGGTCCCACAGACATCAGAACCTCCGGTGATACAATTAATTACCTTAGCATGCTCTGGGGACGTGGGACGCATGTCATTCTTTTCCGTCAATTCTTGTAAATAACCTTTCGAGTCAAGCCAGGACAATTCTTTCTTTAAGGCAATGCAATCATCCGTTACATGACCGAAGTCGTTATGGAAATCGCACCATTTTGTTTTGTCTTTCTTATCATTGTCTTTGTCGCTTTTCTTTGGCCATCGAATGTTTTGTTGGAGCTGTTTCAAGGACGCGGCGACGTCCTTGGCTGATCCAGGGAAGCCGTAAGATGATATCTTAGGATACTGGATAGATTTGGAAGTCGTAGACCCTTTCTTCTCAAATCTGACATTTGAAATTTGTCCGGCAGGCTCTGATCGACCGGTCGGCTTCGGTTTGAAGTCTGGCTTTTTAACACCTAGGCCTTTCCTGTCGCTCGAGTGTTTATTTCTGAAAACGAGGTCATCTTCGACCCTCATATGAGTGAGCGTCCTTGCTCGTACGTCTTCAAAGGTTTCTGGAGGATATTTCGTAAGGTCGAGATACAACCCTGAACTATCATCCAGACCCCGTTTGTATGCTTCTATGGCTGTTTTTACGTCGCAATTCCGGATACCGATCATCTCCGCGTTGAAACGGTTGAAATAGTCCCGGATGGACTCTCCATTCTTCTGTACAACATAGTAAAGGTCGCTCGTCTGTTTTTCCATTTTTCGGCTACTGGCGAATTGTTGAGAAAATTGGTTCACCAACGCTGCAAAAGACCCGATGGTTTTGGGTTTGAGATTGATCAACCATTGTAACGCTGCTCCAGTCAAGGTTGCTCCAAAACTCTTGCACATGCAGACTTCTTGAAACTGATGCGGTATCGAGACAGTCCACATAAGTTGTTTGTACTGGGCGACAAGTTCTGTCGGATCAGTGACGCCTGAATATTTTGGGGTGAAGGTCGGGATGCTATACTTCTTTGGGACGTCCACCAACGCGATCTCATCAACGAACGACGATGCCTGAAATCCTGTACGTGGCTCGACATCAACTGGAACTGCTGCCCCCGACAATTTGGCTAGCATCGACAAGACACGCTCATTCTGCTCTTCTAGAAGCTTCAATCGTTGTGCAACGGGATCTATCGAGACACCACTTTGGACACCCAATGGAACATAACCTGATCCGTTGAAGCTAGTCTGCCGTGAGGAATCAGAGGCATATCCATTGAATGGAATAGAGGCCATAGGCATGGTTGGGATTACGAAGGTCGTAGGATTAACTGGTGGTGGACGAGGATAATTAGGCAATGGAGGGGGCACATTCCAAGTACCGGCATAAGCATTCGTAGTCCCCGTCACATGGTTTCCACTCTAGTTTATTAGATGCTCGATGGTTTCAGCTGCTTGTCGAGACTGGGCTGTTAGGGCGTCAATACGAGCACGGGCGGCAGTCAGTTCCATGTTCATCTGGGCCACAACATGATCTTGAGTTCCTTGGAATGCCATTGTCCTGAACGGATGAAAAAGAGAAACACTCGAAGGAACACGTTAGTACGTCGTAAGATTATCGAAGATTTTCTTTGGATGGGGCCCCACGGTGGGCGCCAAACTGTTTATGCCAAAAATCTCCCAAGGAAAATTCAAGGTAAACGTGAAGCTTGATCCAACCAAAGAAAGTAACACCAATAATCGTACGACTATAATAAAAATAAAGTAAATGAGACGAGAGAATTGGTGACGCGGAAAACCCCTAAAATGGGTAAAAACCGCGGACGAGTGTGAGTCGTCGTGCACTATGGACGTCAATCAGGGACGTCGTCCTTTATAACAAGTGATTCAAGTGTAATACAATGTGAAACAATACAGTATAGTAAAGTTAGTCGTGCGTCGTGTATAGTTAGACTTCGGTCGTGCGTCGCGCCACAAACGACAGTAGGCTTTATGAATTTCGAGAGAGACTGAACGAGCTTGAGAACGTAATTCGTGAGCTTATAAGGTCTGAGAATCAGATGTCTCGAATGTGAGGTTCCATCTTCATATTTATACTCTATTTTTCCGTTGACACGTCTTGAATGCACATCTTGCTCATTAATAGGATGACCGTTTAATATTGATGATAGCGTCTGTTATGTCCGTTGTTATTGATGATGGCTTCCGTTATAATCTTTCGTCATAAATGTCTTTGAATCCTGCATTAAACATGATATAACGTATGTTGTAGGTTAGTAACTGAAATCAAGTCGTACGACAGAATTTGTCAGACGGGTTATTGGTTGTTTAGTCGAGGTCGCCCAAAGGACGGGCGTCGGTTATCTCTCTGGTCGTGCGACGATGGACTGTTGGAATTTCTACCCAATCAATTACCGTAATATGTTATCTTTTTTCTTTAAATTGTTTATTTAATGGTTTATTATTTATATATTAAATACTAGGGAAATTGACCGAAATGGGCCAAATACGGGGATGGATTGGCCTCCTAACCATCCCTCTCTCCGTTTTACCCAAATGTCCCAAATGACGCAAATGGGGCCCTAGGGCGCTAATTGCGCCACGACGCAAATTGCGTCCTGGCGCAATTTGCGCCCTAGGTCCCCATTTGCGCCCCTGGGCACATGTCAAGCAACAATCAACCCTAATTAGGGTTTCTCCTTAGATTTTGGTTGGTTTGCTATTTTTTCACGTTTTTAAGCTGTTTTTTCAAGTTGATGTATACTGTATTTTTTCAAAAAGTTTTGATATCAAATCAACTTTAGCAGATGAATTGTTTCCCTGTGGTGGTATAAATTTGATTCCCTAAATTATTGCTATAAGACCAGCAACCATTGAAGTTGTAAATCACAATTTTCATCCACAATTTCATACAATTGATTTCCTTGTGTATCTTCCTTTTCTGTGTGTATTTTTTAAAAATATGAGTTCTGGAGAGGATAAAGTGTAGTTACATCTCCTAAGCGGTGGTTCATGGCAACAGACAGATAACGGGTGGGAGTATGTTACCGATCAACCGATAACCCGCGTCAAGGTGGCTTCGAACATTACGCATCCGAGGTTGGTTAGTTGTATTCACATAAAATTTCTTATCGATCCTGCTCTTGGTATGATTAGAATATCGTATAAGTATGATGGTGCCCTTTATGAGTTATGCAACTCTGACGATGTTTCGTCTTTCATTCAATTTATTGACGGTGAAAATAATCCGCCAACACTCTATGTGTTTGTCGATTCATCGATGTCCGGTGGAAGCGATCTCGGTGGTACTTCGAACACCGGAGGCAGTCTGGATGAATCTGATGATACCCCAGATGTTGTTCCTGAAACACAACAAGAAGAAGGAGAAGAAGAAGAACAGGAAGAAGATGACGACGACGTAGTTTATAGACATGATGAGGAGTCTCATGTTTACCACTTGGGTTTATCTGATGTTGATACTGATGAAGACGACGACGAACCAGAAAGTAGTCCTATCAAATCATACGATGGGATAGATGATTTCTTTGATATGCCCCTTCCACTTCCATCAGCGGCCCCAGTCATCACACCCAAGCAACCCCCACGTTATAATCGTAGTGGAAGAGTAAGTTTGGGTCAAGTATTCCCGACGAAAAACGATCTTACACTCGCTCTCGGTTTGAAGTTTCTTGAAGAGGGTTTTGAGTTTGGAATTCACCGGTCAAATAAAACCAGATACGATGCCAGATGTAGGCAAGCCGGATGTTCTTGGCGTATCTATACGACCTCTGTCGAAAATACCAATATGTTTCATGTTCGTATATTGGATGACGTGCACACTTGCTCGAGGACACAGCTGCATCCCAACCACCATCAAGCAAACAGTAGAGTATTGAGTAATTTTATTTACCCTAAAGTGAAGGATACAAGCAGGACATACCGTGGATCCGACATTGTCAACAACGTAAGATCGGATTTGAAAATAGATATTTCTTACTGGCAAGCCTGGCGCTCAAAAGCTTATGCACTGACGATGGTGCGTGGTACCCCTGAAGAATCGTTTACCCGACTCCCCTGATTTCTCTATAATCTGGAGCTCCGAAATCCTGGTACCGTTACCTCAATAAGGACAGACGCTCGAGGACGTTTTGAGATGTGTTTCGCTGCCCTCGGTTGTGCGGTACGTTGTTATTTTAGTAACTTTTGCGTCACTATATGGTTTATTGAACTGCTATATTGAAGAATGTTATAATATGAAAATGCCTTAAATATCCAGATTCGGACGTTTACCACACACCTGCGTCCGGTCATTATCATCGATGCTGCTCATTTGAATGGTACTTACTTGGGCACAATGTTCTTAGCCGTTGCTATGGACGCAAATAATCAGATTGTGCCCATCGCTTTCGGAGTTGGTAGGTCTGAGAGTGGGGATGTGTGGAATTGGTTCTTAACCATGCTGAAGCGTTGTATCGGGGAACCCGAGGGGTTGGTTTTTGTATCCAACAGGGCTGCTTCAATTCAACAAGCAATTAATACAGTATACTCGGGCGCCCATCATGCACTTTGTTGTCGCCATCTAATGATGAACGTAAAAACCAGGGACAGCAGGGTCGATTACAAGAAGAAGTTATTTTGGAGGACGTGTAAAGCATATACGGTGGAGGAGTTTGAATTGAACATGACGGGTCTACGAGCTGCTTTACCTCTTGGAGCTCCGCTTATGGACCAGGTTGGACTGGAGAAATGGTCAAGGGCCCATTTCCCAGGAATGCGTTACAACATAATGACATTGAACAGTGCCGAGTCGGTGAATGCATTGTCTCGTTTTGCACGGAGACTGCCTATTGTGGGCCTTATGGATTATTTCCGATGTTTTCAGCAAGAATGGTATTCGATTCGTCGAAGAAATGGAGGTTATCATCCTTGGATTTATGACTGTTTTAATTTTATGTTTTTATCTTTGCAATACTAATGTAACAAATTTGTGTTATCGCGGAGGAAATGGTGAATCATCTCACGCCTTGGGCGGAGGCCAAAATTGAAAAGAGAATTCACAAGTCCGCAACGTGGACTGTACATGAGATTGGCCGAGGTTACTGGGAAGTCCGCGATGGGTTTAGGGACGCAGAAGTTGACTTCAATAATCGACTTTGCTCATGCAGGAAATGGCAGCTCTCAGGAATACCATGCGACCATGCAATTTCCGTCGCAAGAAATCAACAGTGTACATATGTCTCGTATCTGGCGACTGGTTACTATGCGTCGGATAATTTCCGACAAACTTACGCAGAGCTCATACATCCAGTCGGTCCAGGGGAAACATGGGTTGTTCCAGACCACCCGCTTATGACCGTTAGACCACTGGTCGTAATAAGACGGGTTGGTCGACCGAGTAACCATGACCGTATCCCATCTCAGGGTGAGGATCCCATCCAGAGAAGATGTTCTCGTTGTGGACAACCAGGACACACTCTAGCAAACTGTCCATCTCCTGCACTGGTAAATGTGAGCCATCAAAGGGCATCTGGTAGTCGAAAAACTCAAAGGGCATCTGGTAGTCGACAAACTCAAAGGGCATCTGGTAGTCGACAAATTGAAAGGGCATCTGGTAGTCGACAAACTCAAAGGGCATCTGGTAGTCGACAAATTGAAAGGGCATCTGGTAGTCGACAAACTCAACCAGTATCAACCGAAGAGAATTATGAAAGTTTTATACATGGTACTTTTGATTTAAATGTTGATCTAAACGAGTAAACCATGTATGTAATAAACTTTTTATAAATATCATTATTGCTCTAAGATTGAATTCATTTGATTGTAACGACTACGTCTTGTATGCTAAGTGATATTGTGTTTATGTTTAGTGTTGATTTTATTTACCTTAGTGTGCTTGTTAAGTTGTCTTGTGTTATTTACTAAACTAAAGTAAACATTAAAGCATTAAACCAATATTTTATTGAAACCAAATAAAACAGATGAAGTGCATCCATACAACAACCACCCTTTGAGAAATCTACTATTGGTAGATGTCTATGATCCTCCTGATTCAACCAGCCTTTGCCTTCATCTGCTCCTCCATGCCGGTGTAGTTTTCTTTGATGCCTACCAGTTCATCTTCTAACTTTCTAATCTCCTTTTGCTTCTCCCTAACATCGCGCTTCATCATCTCTAGGAACTCCTTCTGCTCCGCAATAATTGCCTCTTTCTCCTTCTGAAGTTCCATGTTTTGTAGCCACGTCTTGCCTAGACTTTGTATCTCCGCATTTGCCTCATCACATGACCTTTTCAACCTGTCAGGCAGTACCTGAGACATTGGTAGACCAGGCCCCTGGTTAGGTTGATACGTAGGTGGGGATTTTCCCCCATGAGTAGTGTAGTATGCCTCTCGTGCATTGTTAAACTGCTCCCACTCTTAAGGCGTGGTTGGTGCATCGTAAGCAGATATCCCATACTGCGCCCACTCCTCTGTTGTATCTGGTGCATTCCAGTCAATCCTTGAATCTCCATCATTTAATTGTTTGATGTCGACGGAGCGTGAAGTACCAGCCCCATTTGCTGACCTTTTGCCCCTACCGCATGAACCTCCAGCCATTAGGTTATGAAAATGTAGAGAATGGTTGTAAACGATGTGGAGGGCTGAAAGGATAGATAGCAAGTTGTGAATTACTAATTCACCATAGAATCTACTTATATTCGATGACAAGATAGGGTCGGGCGCAAATTGTGTATGGGCGTAATTGCGCACCACTACTCCTCTGTAAAGCCTGCCAGGATTCCTCTGCAAAGCCTGCCAGGATTCCACTGCAAAGCCTGCCAGGATTCCTCTGCTAAGCCTGCCACGATTCCCCTGCAAAGCCTGAAACGATTCCCCTGCAAAGCCTATGTGCGCAAATTGCGCCCTACGGCGCAAATTGCATCCCTGGGGCACGTGGCAAGCCCAGATTAACCCTAATTAGGGTTTGTACTTAGAATTTGACTATAAATACCTGGGTTATACCAACGTTATAGTTCACACTATACATACACCATTCATAGCATAATAGTCTCCTCTTTGACGAAACACATGGCTGGAAATGCATCATCTTCAAACCCACCTTCTTCACAAATAATGCCCTCCAAACTAAAAAAGGTGATAGAGAAAAGTGAAGTGGAGATCGAACAACTAACCGAAGAGTGGAAGGAAATGATGGCCAAGAAGGATGGCCACTTGAGAAGGATCGACGCAGACAAGGAGGAGATAAGAAGGTTGAAGAGGGAGATAAAAGAGAAAGAAGACCGTATTCGCGACGACAACGTTCAAGTAAACAAGATTATGCAAGATTTTACAGTACTGCAAGAGCATGTTACCCAGAAACAAAATTGGATTGATCAATGTAAAGCACTTTATCCTTAGATGTTGTTAGCGTTTCTGGATTTTCCATGTTGCTAGTTTGTACCCGTACTTTCTATCACTTTGTTTTGTGGTGCTTGTGTTGTTGGGTTTGTAATTTGGTTTTCTTCGTTGCTAGTTGATAGATGTACTTTCTATGGTTTGATGCATTTATATGTTTAAACTACTTCGAAACAAGTGTCTGTGACTATTATGCTACCAAACAAAACAGGTACTCAATTGTGCACCCCTGTGAAACTTTTCAGGCGAATCTTGAAGCTTTTTACAGGTACGCAATTGCGCCCCCTGTTTTTTGTGCACTACCTTTGGCTATAAATATAGAACGATGGGGAGTCATAAACCAAACAAAACAAAGTTACATGGCATCCCCAAATCTTCATGTATGGAATTTCAGATGTTTATCTCAATCGCTTCCAGCCGGTACCACCGAGTTATACGGTTAGCGTTTATGTTTTTTTTGGGTTTTTCTTGCGTTGAATATTGTGTAAGGCTAACCTTGTTAACCCCTATCTTGAACAACTGAGTATCCACAAATGTTCATCATGAAACTCTACCATCAAGGGTACTTCACGGATCCACCTAGAAAGCAGTACTTTCGTGGTCTAGAAGTCTATGTTGACATGTTAGATGTCGACGATCTTTCCATGCGACTGCTTAACCAGATCATGAAAGATCTAGGTTACGATGAAACAAAATATCATAAGTTGTATTTTAAACGTCCGAATACAGACTTATTGACTGGACTGAAACCGATGGATACCGATGAAGATGTAGACCTTATACGTCAGTATGTTGACGGCCATACCGTCATTGAAGTGTACAGCGAGAAAATGGAGGTGGTCACTACCAAAATCGTATCACCAGCGCACATAAGAAGTCGGTGGGGATTTCAGAAAACCAAAGCTTCGTGTAGCCGTACTTTGAAATTTAAATGACCATATGGTTGGTTGTTTAGTTCATATTACCTGTATCCGTTCAATGTTATTAAATACGTGCATTGTAATGAAATGATGTTTTAATTAAACTAAACGACTGAATTTTTAATAAATAAATTGTCTCGAAGCTACATTTTTCATTAAACTTTTAAAAATTGTATATAGGAAGCTAAATATACACGCTACTAAAAGGAATCATGCAAGTCGATCTGTCTGTATCATGGACCAAAAGACATTCGCCATTCGAACCCTCCAGGCTAGCGCTCGTGCCGACTCATCCTCCATTGGTGTTGGGACCTCGTTGTTCGCCAAATGTGTCAGGAGCATACATGACAAAGGACCACAATCGCCCAATGGACCCTACTGTTGTGGTACATCATCTGTGTGTACCCAAGTGAACTCGTGGCTGTGCTCTGCAAGTGATGTGCACCCAACTAGGGTAAAAAATTCATGTAGACGGTTGGCGAACGTGGCCATCATTTTTCTGAAGTTGTCCTTATATGAATCGCACTTAAAGCTATCATATACGGTCATCTCCATGAGGTCTACGTTGAAGTCGCCAACCACCCAATGCTTCTGGTCGATGCAAATTGGAATGAACACCTGAAATATTTGTTCAAAAACAAACCAACAGTAAATAACATTAAACTATACAGAGTTAGAAATAACAAGTATATTTAAAATGAAATTCATACATGCTGAACAGACCACCATGGTATAAAGTCCGGACCCTTCGCCATTTGGTAGACGGAACGCGCACCATCACCAGCGACCAGGTAATGCATGAACTCGGACGTCATCACCGTCCACCCTGCATTGGGCGGACGACTCTCATGGATGAACCGAACCCATCCGTCGATGTGCTATTAAAAAAAAGATGTTAGAGATATAAATAGAAATTATGATAGAGAAACTGAAATGACGTTTATACTAACATCAGTTTCGATCCACCCCGAGCCCTGCAAACCGAGTAACAAGCCCCACCAGTCCCTACCCACAGGATGGGTGGGTATGCACCTAAGATAATAATCCGGCAATTCATTCTTATGCCATTTTGCGGAAATAGCGGATGAAGTGTAAGAGGCCGTATCGGAACTGGTGGTGGCAGCGGCAGTAGCAGCGGTAGCAGCAGCAGCGGTCTTACGACCAACAGGCATCTTCGATACGCGACGCTGGACAGGTGGGTCTGTAGTAGGAGGCAAAGCAGTGAAAGGAGGGCGCAATTGTTTCCCAGGATTTTTCTCCCGCATCGGCCTTTGGGTAACATCCGTCGGCGGTGCAATCTGAATGTCCTGGGACACCCGAGGCCGGACGTACGTCGAGGCCGATAGGTCGACGGATGTACTCGCCTGTGGCGTATCCTGGAACAATGCCCCGACAAACCTGAACCCACCGTAGTCGGTCCAGTCTCATGGAGCAACGACCCGAATGTGCCCTGCAAAATAAGTTGGGTCCTCACAAGTTTGCTCTAACAAATAAATATCAAATGTAACAAACGAATCTCCTAACTTACAGGCTGCGTATATTGGCCCTGTGTAAAAAACGGAGAGCCGCCAGTGGACTGACCGCTAAACCCCGGGAATGATGCCCCTGTGCCCTGTAAAATAAGATTGAGGTTATTCAGATTCTATTCTGAATGTAAAATCAAATTACCCACCAAATTAAATAACTTACATGTGCCATGTGGTGGGTCGGTGTAACGAACGACGAAGGTTCGAACATGTCATCAAGGAAGGATGATGAACTCTGCACATTAATCTAAGTCATTGTTTTTATGTCTTATTGAAAACAAATAATGATACCATATAAAGATTGAAGTGACTAACATTATCTGTGTATTGGGACGGGCCTTTGAAGATTGAAGATCGGAACTCGTGTTGCGGGTCGGCGGGCTGGGAGGGTTGTCCACCCTGCTGCTAGGCTGGAATCTGTCATCAAGCATAATAAACCACATAAAGTTCTAAAAGATAACAATTAAAACCATGTCCAATAAATTAAGTTAAACACTTACCTGGAAAGAGCTAAACTGCCTAGTAAGCCTCTCCACCTCAGCAAGGCGTCTCTCAATAGCTTCACGCTCTGAGCGTTCAGATGCCCATTTCTCGGCAAGGCGTCTCTCAAGATCCTCATGCTCTGTGCGATGAGAAGTCCGATAGTCATAGAAATCATCCTTCCACCTCGTAAACTCAGCCCACCGGTCAGCATAGGGGTCAACATGCGGACTATGCTCATGGTGAAAGGATGGACTATGCCCAGCATGAAATGGTGGCTCCTCGTAAGAGGTGGCCTCATGTGCCCTGCTGACGCCAGCATGGGACGGGGGGCCCGTGTCATGATCAGGTTGGTCGTCTCCCTCTGACTCAGAACCTACGTCTATACAAACAATTAACGACATTATTATAAATATCAGATAATCTAGAACGACTTCTCTTTATAAAAAATTATAAATATCGGATAACATAGGACTTTTCACCCTCGTCAACAGCCTGCATAACTCTCGACCTCTTCGACGGTCGATGCCCCTCCGAACTACTAAACCAGCGATGGCTCTGGATATACTATTCCTGGCTCTCCTCCTACGACGTAGGAACAAGCCTCTCACGTGGGGCCCGCTCGGGCTAATATATTGAAAAATAATCATGTTAGAAATCCACACAAGGGCCTCATCTAATACATTTTTTTTCGTTGTAGTTAATGTAACTTACCGTCGATACATCCAGGAGAGCATAGGCATGATTGCTAACAATACCGATCGAAGACCTATCCCAACGAACCGTACGTGGCCACCTGGTGGTCAATATATAAAACGTGCTGGCCATGGGAAAGGTCTCTAAGATCCATATATGTGAATTAGAATACCAAGATAGTAGTAAATATTTTGTAGAAATAGGGAATCCGTGTAGATTGTAAAAGTATTAATTTGATATCAACTTACTAACCTTGAATGCATATAAAAAACCAGATAACGACATCCTATATCCATGCTCCGGTCGTTTTCGGATCTCTGCATTCATCTGCTTGTAGGTGTGCGCCCAAATATAGGATCCCCAGGGAAACCGATTGAAGACGCTCAAATCATCAATGGCCCGAAGTAGATGATCGGGAAGCTGCTTGGTCAACTGATGACCGAAAAAGAACAACTCAACCATCATCATGAGACAAATATGGATGGCAGAATCGTCATTGATATGCGCCTGCCCCTCGTCATCAATGCCAATCAGATTGAAACGAAGTGCCTCGTGGGAACACCCGTCTAACAAAACCATTGGGCCTATTCTTATGCATCTTCGGGTCCGGTCCAAAACGAAGTGTTGTGATGAGATAGAACTCCTCACGGCCGAACCGAAGAGTGCGGCCACCAACCTCGAATAACATCTCATCATCTCGTATATTTTGCGGGAATACCTGGGTCTGTAAAAATATATGCACCAAGATAGGGTCGGCAGATGTATCGGTTAACTCCAACCAATGACCGAAACATGTCTCCCTGAATAGTACTAATTAGGGGTGAGCATGGTACCGGACCGGTACCGACCGGTACCAGTACCGATTTTCCCGAATCTCGAATGTGGTCTAAAGGCGGTACCGAATACCGAACCGAGTAATCATATACGGTACCGGTATCGGTACCGGTACCGTATTCGGTATTCGTCCCGAATTTCCCGAATATCTCAAAATCATTCCATCAAACCAAACGTCCTATTAGTGTATTTTTAAAATTTTACATGACTATATTCTTTTACATCATAGATGAAATGTTTAACATCATATACATTCAAAGCTTGTTACTTTTTTTCAGAAAGTCATATTAAAATCTCAAATATGGTCGTTTAAATAAATTATCCACACATTTGAGAATGCATTTAAATATAAATCAAGCCTCTTGGAGCTCATGAACAAGGTTCACGATGAGCCTAAACTTTATGGTGAGTCTGACTTGAGTCACTTGACTCTTTGTGTTGTTTGAGCCTAAATTAGCTAACCCTTTATAGTAGCATGCATAGCTTGATGATTTTACATAGGGGTGAGCATGGTACCGAAAGTAATTAAAATGACCTTTGGTATTACCGGGACGGTTCGGTATTAGTACCGAGTACCGAATCCCGAATTTCCCGAATCAACGACATTACAAGTATCGAGTACCGAACCGAAAAATATAATCGGTACCGGTACCGGTACTGGTTCCGGTACGGTTCGGTATTTTCGGTGCCGATGCTCACCCCTAGTGCTAATCGTGTGGGGTTCAGTTTCTGGCGAATCAGGTCCACCATCGCCATCTTACTCTTCAGGTTCAACTTTGCAGTGTAGAAATTTACTCCCTGCATAGTAATGATATAATACTTATGTAAAGGGACCTAAAGTGTCAGTTTCTAAAGTAGAGGGACCTAAAGTGTCAGTTTCTAAAGTATAGGGACCTAAAGTGTAAAATTCTAGAGTTAAGGGACCTAAAGTGTCAAATACTTATGTAAAGGGACCTAAAGTGTCAGTTTCTAAAGTATAGGGACCTAAAGTGTAAAATTCTAAAGTATAGGGACCTAAAGTGTAAAATTCTAAAGTAAAAGGACCTAAAGTGCCACTTTCTAAAGTTGAGGGACCTAAAGTGTCAGTTTCTAAAGTTACAGATTTTTTCGTGTAAATTTTTAAAGTTACGGATTTTTGGGTATTTACAATATTATTGTCCTATTGTAAAGTATTCTATAGGGATAATTTGTGTAAACAAAAATTTGAAAACATTAAATTTAAAACTATATTAATAACTACATTAAATTTAAAAATTTGTTAACTACAACCATCTACAACCATTTAATCTAATATTCAATTTAAAACTATGATAACTACAACCATTTAAAACTATGACACTAAAATTATAACCCTAAATATAAAATGATAATATACAAAAAAAAATTATCATCCACTCCAAAAATGATAACTACAACCATTTAAAACCATACAACATACATAACAATAAAATCGATCAACACAAAAAAATACAAAAAATTGTCATCCAAAATATACAACAAATTATCAACAAAAATAACAACAAAAAATTATCATCCAAAAATATACAACAAATTATCAACAAAAATATACAATTTATCAAAAATTGTCAAAACATAAATTTTTTGGATGACAATTTTTTGTAGTATAATTAATATTTTCAGTTAACAACTTTTTTATATTAACTTTCTTTTTTTTCTCTAAATACATATTTTCTGTTTTGAAATCCTAGATAATAAAATATACAACAACAATAATATAACAATTGTATATTTTCAAAACAGAAAATTGTTATATTATTCCTAGAAAATATACAACAAATTATCAAAAAAAATATACAACAAACAATTATCATCCAACCAATATACAACAAATTATCAACAAAAATATACAACAAAAAATATACAAAAAATGGTAGAAGAGTTAGAAGAGAAGTCACTAACCTCCATTTGTGGTCCCAAATAGATTAAAAAAAAAGGCAGCAATCGTCGGTGGTGGGGCTGGAAAACGACAGCTCCGGCGGTTCTTTGGAATCGATTGAGTTAATTAAAAATTGGTAGGTGGGGGAAGTGTATCGGTCGTTTCAGTATAAAAGAAGAACCCAGGGGCGCAAATGGGGCCCTAGGGCGCAAATCTAGGACCCCATTTGCGTCCATGGGCTCTAGTTGCGTCCTTTGGGACATTTGCGTAAAACGGGGAGAGGGATGGCTAGGAGGCCAATCCATCCCCGTATTTGGCCCATTTCGGTCAATTTCCCTAAATACTATATACAATTTTATTGGTCTTATTTTATTATGACGTAAGTTAATATATTAATCAAACATAAAATAATTATAATCGTTAAAGCATTATGGTATGTTCAATATCAATTAAATTATTCATCTTTATGGAATGTGAATGTTATTTATTTGGGTCAATACATATTCATTTACTTTAAAACTTATTACTATAATTAGTTATTATTCTTTAATATTATGCAAGTTGATTTATCTGGTCGATTTTATATATTTCTTGTTAGAATATGTCAATTAAATCATTTAAGTTTAATATAGATATCTTTTTTTTTGGTGTTATCAAATTAAATAAAGCCCATCTTTGTTATTAATAAAATTATGATGGGATAATAATGTAATAATCAGCTTGGATAATAATATTTAAATGTTTATCTTAATTATAAGTTATTACTTATAATTCTTATAATAATTTTTGGACCAAATAATTATTATTCATTTTGGATCATTGTTTCTTAGTTTTGTTTAAATAAGTCAATTTGTATTAAGCTTATTATCTATTTCAGCATGCTTAATTAGTTTACAATATTGACATGTGTATTTGGTTAGTATAATTATATGATTGTTATTTACTTATTTGATACACAAATTTGATTTAGACTATTTAAATCGGATTAATATATTGCTCTTAGATATGATAATTGATTTATTCAAATGTTTATTTAGTTTCTTAAATTGATCTTTCTACATAATATTCAAATGCTTATATTAGTTATAAATATCCCCAATCTTATAAACAAAATTTTGGAAGTTACACTTCCAACCCCATATATTTAGTCTTTTACCAAAAGCTCTACAAATACTATTAAGATGTTAAAACCAATATTTATTTGTCAAATGGCAAAATATCTTAAAACACCATTAAGGTATTAAAAAAAATTAAAATTGGCTTCATATGCCAAACTCAGTCATTTTGGCCTCATGTCAAATGCTCTATAATTAACAATGTTATATTTGAATTACATAAATCAGAAGATATCGACTGCATTTTGTCAAAGGGGTGTAAACAGCCCTAAGGTTTGTAGGGACTTAAGAAATCCATGTGATTCCTCTACTACCTGAAAATCCAATAGATTGAGTATTTTTTTCGCAAATTGAAATATTGATAAAGTATTATCAACAAAATGTAAGCATACAAAAATCCAATATTGTTATGATAATGAAATTTCACACATAAAATGATAATTATAACCACAATCCATTGTCTTATCAAACAGAAAATCATATATTATCCCTTATATATGTAAATGGTTGAAACAACTCATCCCGATATCAAAGTCGTAAACTCAAAAGAATCTGAGTACCATAAATGAGTATATAAATCTCATTTTGAAAAGTACAAGAAAATATCTAAAGCCCATCAACTCCATAATGACCCTAAAATCAATCATCTTGAAAAGGTACAAGCAAATACCTTCATGCTTTGAGACGACATATAGATCCTAACTTTCATAGGAATACCTTTATTAGAAATCCCTAAATAACTGTGGGATGTCCCAAAAGGGAGAATCGGCTGTATTCATGAATATGTGTTTCCCGAACTAATCGTACAGTGGAATGAAACCCACTTACTCGATTACAAAAAGGTAATTGATTTCAACAAAGAAATGTTGTATCCCAAAATGCGTCTCAATCTCTGTGGCAAGAAACTCATAGAAGATGACATGATTCAGAACATTATTTTCACCTTTCATCAGTAAATATTAATGAACAAATATAAGTTGAAATGTAACATTTAGAAAAACTCGTCAACCTGTTGCAAGTGGTTGAGATACATAACAAGGTTCTTTCGAATGACAATACCACATATGTCGGGACAAAGAAAATTCCCGAGATCAATAATGAAAGCGTTAGAAGTGGAAACAACTCCAAAGGATTGTGAGTTAAAAAAATTTCACACATGTGACATTTACGCACCATGTGGACGAGACCCTAGAAAGGGTCAGGTTCATGAGTAAGAGTTGAGAATGTTTTTACAATACCTAGAGTAGAGATAAAACTATTGCTCTATGTGATAACGGACAATCAAATAAGAATTGCACTAAAGTGTGCTCCTATCAAAAAGGGGTCAAGTTGAAAATGAACTATATCATATTAATTTAAGATTAATTAAGCATAGGTTTCTTTGAAATTTACTTTAAAGTATTAAAATTAATTTCTTTGCTAAAGTAAAATCGAATATGTAACCATTGTAGATGTAAAGAAATACAGCATAACCAATACAAAACTTTCAATATTCTCCGTTCTGTATAGGAATGTATCGAAGAGAATTGATTGTTTTGACCTCTCACACAATCTAAAAAAAAGATAAACTAATACTTATTTTATAATTCATCCAACCAAAATACTTAGACGATGGACTGTCATTTTCTTATTGATACAAGATTAATAGGAACCTTGTAAAGATATTTGTATCAAATGAATATTATAATGGAAATGAGGATACATACATAAGTTCTAATGAATATGAAAGTAAACATATATCATTGAAACTAATGTATCAAACTAGTAGATTATTGGGTCATCGAAACACTTTTTTTTTGTCACCAATAAAGAACTTTAGGGCAATGACACATATATGTTTTGACATGACCATGTGGGACACCATGGTTATGACATAGTGATCCATGTATTGAAAATACACATAGACACATTATCTTTCGAGTGAAAGGCAAAATGAGGCAAATTGCAATTATTGACTTCTGCATCATAAGAAGCAACACCGCCATTATAATATGCCCTCTCGAATACCTAAAAGTTTTGTATACCCTGATCCTTAGCCAAGACAGGAATGAGACCATCCTAAAGCTAAGGACATGATACACAAATATTTCATTGTTACAACGAATACAAGGTGATACTTATGGACATAAACATCCAGAATGCGGGACATTAAAATACTTTATGGTTCTGGTTTCGACACGATGAATGCATGTCATATTATTGTCCACATGAAATACTGCATTCCTATCACTAGCTATACGTTTAAGGGCTCACTACGCTGATTATTTCATCAAGTCTACATGACTTGGAATGTTGGAGAATTTACATCATAAGGATTTGATGTTTATTGCATATGTATTGGGATCAATGTAGAGTTTCCTATACCCCATGTGTATATAAAAAATGGTCTCATAGAAGTTGTTATCAAAAGAATATGATGATATCTAGGGTATTGATATTGTGCACCAATTTACCCACATCTACCTTAGGTTATGCAATTATTATATGCAGGTTTTTTTTTTCGTTTTTAGACCCACTACTAGTTAACCAGGCTCATGCGTACCAGTTGGTAAATGGATATAAGCCTGATATTTTACATTTACGCATGTTTGGTTGTGTAGTATATGTGCCAATTGCACCCCACAGCACATCGAAATGGGTCCGTAAAGACGATTTGGTATATGTTGGATATGAGTCCCCAACAATTATCCGCTAATTAGAATATTTGACTAGTGATCCCTTTACCGCTAGATTTGCGGGTTGTCACTTTCATGAGACAGTCTTCCTGTCGTTAGGGAGAGATAGGAAAAAGGATTTTCCATGGGAACGACAGGAAGTGTCATTGAATATTCCCACTCTGTCTCATTTTGATCCCCAAAACTTCACAACGTAATGTTGAAGTCAAATGAATCAGGCTCGATACCTGATACGTTTAATGTTATTCCAGAAGTGACAAGATCACATATACGAGCTGCAAATATACTCGGAAGGTTAAAGTCCCCAAACAAGGGCACAACGTCGCTGGAAAGTGCATTGCAATCACACATGGTGGAGGTGTGGTTGAGGTCGTAGTTCCCAAACGGAAATGGGGGAAACTACTTGGTTCGATAGATACTCGTCTAAAGGAAGAGAAGAGTAAGGCACAACTATTTGTCATCAATACATAAACCTCTCATGAGATTGTCTCTGATTAAACTATGTCTATGAATCATTACTGGAGGACGCTCCGAAGTTAATATTGATTCCAGAGATCAAAGAAATCTCAAATGAATTATGAGAGTGCATATGAGTCGATGGACAGATCATACATACTCATTGATGATATATTGTGCATATATTGTTGCTTATGAGGTGATAGAGCACATTGACATCGAACCATGCTCAGTTGAAAAATATCAACAAAGAGCATATTGGCCTAAATAAGCAATCCAGGACAATCATATTATTTGACAAATGAACAGGTATTTGGTTTGGTAGTACTAACCCACCAAGTGTAAAGCCTGTAAGACATAGATAAATCATTTGTGATAAAGCGTAATGAGAATAATTAAGTCATAATGTATGAGACTCTCCTTTGGCGCAAGGTTTCTCACAATTCCCTGGATTGACCATGAGAAGACTTAATCTACCGTGATGGACGTTATAACGTTCTGCTAATTAATTAACCTAGTAGTTTCCAAAGGACTGGAAATGCAACTCATGAATGTGGTTAACACATATCTCTACGGGGATCTAGATTCAGAGATATATAAAAGTGCTTGATGATATTACATTACCAAAATCAAGTAACTCTAAACCACGAAATGCGTTTGTAATAAAATTGAAACACTCAATTTATAGATTAAAGCAATTTATACGGATGTGGTATACCCGCCTAAGTGAATACTTGATTGGGAAATGATATATAAGAACGATGAACTATGCCCTTGCGTGTGTATTTCAAGAAAACAAGTTCCAGATTTTCAAAGCAGCTTTATATGTCGATGTTATGAACATAATAGGTACTCTTGATGAAACTACAATCTAAATTTGAGATGGAAAATATTGGGAAAACTTGGTTTTGTCTAGCTATTTGAGCTAGGACACCAGGTTTGTGAAATATTAATTCACCGGTCGCATATGTCTAAAAAATAATCAGGCAATTTAATATGGACAAAGCGTATCCGGTTAGCACTCCCATGATTGGTCAAAGTGTTGGATATAAGGAAAGATCCATTTCGTCTAAAGGATGATGACGAAAAAGTATTGTGGAGCTGGAATTCCCTATCTAAGTACAATATGCGCATTATCGTACTTAGCACAATACACATGACCGTACCTTGTATTTCTCAGTGAACTTGTTAGCTAAATTTAGCTCAGCGCCAACGCAACGTCATTGGAATGATATCAAGTTAATCTTTTGGAATCATTGACATGGGCTTATACTTTCCCTATAGAAAGAAAAATGGGATTGATAATGGAACTTCAATACCTACTTAGAATGTAAGCAACAAAAGTACTAGCTCTTATAAAAAAATACCAAACAATATCTTGGTATGTCTTTGCTGATAATTGGTATGTGTCTGATCCATACAAAGGTTGTTCCCAAACTTGATAAGGAATTACCACGGTGAACACTCCAATTGCTTGGAAGTAAGCTAAGCTAACCCTTGCAACTACCTCCTTGAACGATTCCAAGAAATATGATTAAGGACTGTCATTACACATATTAGATGAGCTAGTAATTTTGAGTTCGACCACTATCCTACATGCATATATGAAAATAATGCATCATGTATCGAATAAATGAAAGTAAGATACATCAAGGGTGATAACACAAAGCATATTCTGCTTAAGTTTTTATACAATCAGTAGTAACAAACTCTCCTCTAGATTCAAGAGAATCAAGTAAGATGTCAGGAGAATGTGACATATTTTACCAAATCATTACCTAAAACCATATATTGGGAAACATGTAGAAAAGTAAGTGCAAATGTTTTCCAAACTCCCGTGATTAATGTGCGAATCAGGGGTAGTAGACAAAAGGGGGAGTCTACTATATTTGTGATATTGGTATGTTGTGCTCTTTCCTTCAACCAAGGTTTTATTTTTCCCATTGGTTTTTGTTCTTTGGTGTAAGGTTTCAGTGAGGCAATTGTTTATATATCATCATGCTTTCCTAACTCTCATGATTAATGTACGAATCTAAGAGAAAACTAGGCTGAAGGAAAAGTCTATATATTGCAAAGAAACTGGTGCGTTGTACTCTTTCCTTCGTCCTATTTTTTATCCCACTGGTTTTTATTTTGGCGTAAGGTTTTAACGAGACAACAATTGTGCACCATCACTCCTTTGACTCGGCACAAGGGGGAGTGTTGAAGGATTATGTTTCATCATCAAAAGAAAGTGATTGACAGAATATTTTCCTAGTATTAGAATTTTCAATAATGAAAGTTTCATTTTCTTTGTAAACTCCTCCCTATTTAAAGGGCTTATGATTAATGAGAATTACAGACTTCTTCTCTCTATCTTATTGTTATTCTCTCCATACTATTTATAATCATTATTTACTCATTTTTTAATTTTAATATAATTATAAATTGTTTAATAATCCTTTTAGTTTTAATTATATTTTAGTTTAATATAATTATGTTTTATTTTATGAGTATTTTATTTTTTAACAATAGTTATTTAATTATATATTATTTTTAGATATTGAGACTTTCCACCCAAAGCTATTCAAGGAACCCATCCAACTCTTTAACCCGAGCTTCCGAATACCGAACCTTTATACTTCTTTAGGATGAACCCACCATGTATGTTCCAAATCTGAGATAAGAGCTCTCAAAAATCGCACCAATGGAGAGGAGAGAAATGGAGATGGAGGCTAATGAGAGAAAACCCTAAAATTTGGGTTTTAAATCGATCAGACCCTTCCCGCGGCCTTGGCCGTGACCTCAAGTCGCGGGCCAAACCGCGTGTGTCCTTCGAATGCAAACCACAGTGACTTACGCGACTTTGGTCACGGCTGTTAGTATAAACGATATGTATTTTAACAATACATATAAATTACAATGAATGTAAAGACTAAATATAATCAACGAATGATTATTACAAATCGTATACAAAGAAATCGACTGAAGATAAATGTATACGAATAACCGAAGATGAACTGAAACGGTGCTGAGGCTCGTGTATAACACGATTCCCTTAAACAGATTCGTCGTCTGTTCCCATGGTACAACAGCCTAAGCAGTGTGTACTGTCAGATATAACCACTTTCCTGAAAACGTCGGAGAGAAAACGTATGCCAGAGAGAAATTCAGAGAATAGTGTGTTGTTCGATATTCGGTGTGTCGAGGAATGAACCTGGACTCCATATTTTATACTCACGATTGAAACCGACGAAATCAATATGTAATTAATCAGAAATTAATAGTAATTATCTGATAATAAAACATATTAATTTTTAACATCAATGAGTATCGAAAGGAGTTACAAACGGATTCTGCAACAGTGCACGTCGCGACTTACCACGTGGGTAAACTCGTGGCACAACCCGCGTGGTGCACTGTTTCTCGTCCTCAAGACAGTGCATGTCGCGGCTTACAGCGCAGGTAAGCCCGCGGCCTAACCCACGTAATTCACTGTTTTTGTCGACACTCCAGTGCATGTCGCGAGTTGCCATGCGGGTAAACCCGCGGCATAACTCGCCCAATGCACTGGATTAAAACAAAAAAAAATTCGCAAAAACCAAGCTGTGCGAGCACAAGATTTCGGAGCGGCATTCGTGTCCGCAGGTCGCGCCCATGCACAAGTTCGCCGATTTTAGCCTACGAAAGTCTCAATAGGCACCCCCCCTGCACGCGGGTAGGTGTTGGAGTAAAACCAAACAAAGGACTTGTAAGTCCATCTCACATTCATGGTTATAAACCACAAAAGGTTTACTCCTTCCTATGTGGGACAACTTCCCATACCCACTTGGTTTCCACCAAATTCATTCCAATCACCCAACTTTGAGCATCAATATCTCATTTACACATATTCTGTTTTGGACACATAATATATCGTTTCAAAGCTCTCATATAGGAGAACACAAACCCACGAAGAGTTAGATATATACAATACATATACATGTATTTAATTGTGTCCAAAGTTAGTAAAAACCTATATTTTTTACTGAAATTTCCAACAATCCCCTACATGAATGGAGATCGATCTTTGCATACGAAAATTTCCCTATGAAATTTCCAATGGTCGAATCCTGCATAGGATAGGTAGGTGTTATCCTATGAACCTTCCCTTGTGAAACACACTTAGCCTGTAACACCCTCAAATCTGGAAATAGCAACTAAAATAGAATTTCTAATTTCACCAATAAATGATTCCTCTACAAACATAATTTAAGATATAACCTCCACTACACACATACATTCTATACGTACAATCTATAATACGAACGGGTGTTACTAAAACCCAATCGTAGTCGCTATCTCCAAACCGCGGAAGACTTCACCAACCACTTACACTTGCACAAAGCTAAGGCTCAACTCTTTATGACTGCTAGAACCCAACCCCCATCTGGAACCTGATGCACATGCCGACAAATAAAAAGGTTAGGCTTAACGCCTAGTGAGCTCAAGAGTTTTACATAAGTAAACACATTTAAGATAAGGAACTTTACTTAAAATCATGACCTTTCAATTGATGCACTTTAAAACGTGGAATCAACTATTTTCCAATGTCATGCACTTTCGAAGATGAACACTTCATTTCAAAACATGCTTTATAAATTGATGCAACTTAACTAGCTTGAAACATGACTCATCATCAAACCATGTATATCGTACGTCCGAAAACAGGGGCACTAGGTCCAATACTCATGCGAACGTAAAGACCCAATGACAATAAAAGAAGACGTCCTTAATTTAAAATACCGATAGCTGACAACGGGGGAGACCCGTATCCGTTGAGAGTGGAGGAAACACAGAAGTATACCACCCATGCAACGTTAATCGCATGACACCTCCCGACATCCCAGCCCGGTGTCCCTACGACTTCTTTACAAGTCTCACCCCAAGTCAGTTGACCTTGATGGATCATTCCGAAGAACTCCATCCCGAAGGCCCGACACACTTAAAGACTACCTCCCAGGCATTACTTCAAGCGGCGGAGGTCCTAGCGCCTACTATTCCGGTAGCACTAGCCGACTCAACCCTCCTAGCGATCACTTGTAAAGTTTCCGGTCATAAAACATGGGTACCGAAGTTTAACCCCGCAATACCCAATTGACCATCCAAAACAGACTGACTCACGTGCCTATGGATCCATTACACACTGTCTAACCTTCCCGGACTAAACATGAATGACCAAAGCACTCAAGTCCGTAACCAACCTCAATAGGCATCACAACGCATTAATACGTACGTCATAACTGGGCTCTACATTGAGCCATATAAAACCGGACAAGTGTCCTCGAGACTCCTTTAATACGACATCGAGCCAAAATGCTCAAAACCTCCTTTGACCAAAGGTTACATTTTGCAAGTAATAAACTCACTCAACCCATACCATGAAATTACGTGTTCCAAAATACTCGAATGGACTCCAACACAGTTTACGTTGGGTCAAAAGGTTTTCCAAACATATTTAGGCTCCTTATCCTTTCAAAACGCTCCATAACACAAAATTGAACCTTTTACCCCAAACAACACTAAAATGCCTTTTAACCAAATAATCTCATGTATGCAATAAGTTACCAAACACACCCATTGATGACTCATTTATCAAAATGCCCAAAATCACAATAATGTGTGCTATACAGGTTTATAAAAGTTAAATACTTTCAAAATAACCAAACTGATCAGCAGTTAACAATTTCATGTAAAATGTAAAATACTTTAAAATAACCATTTTGGCATGTATACCGTTTTCACAAATCAACTTGAACTCACCTTGCTAGATTTAGGCTAAATCTAGATTTTTCCCTAACTAGAGCTCCTTTGAAGAACACTTGGATTCTCAAAACAAAACTTCCAAAAACCTAAATCCATACATATTCAACCATAAATAAATATAATCAACCACAAAAAGTCGTTTCCCAAACCATATACATGAATACCTCAACTAATACCGAAACCCTAACTTCCATACTGAAGAGAATAGAAGATTACCTTAACCTAAGCTTGAATCCACCAACCAAAACACTTCTAGTTCACCAAAATGGCCACAAATCTCCAATCTATGAAAGGAAGCACAAAGGGTGGATGAAACCCTAGAAAACTTGGTGAAGAAGATGAAGTGGGAGAGATGAGGAGATTACCACCACAAAATACTCTTGTATACTCCAATAGACCTCCAATCTCTTGCTAGATCCTTGAAGAGCTCTCAAAAACGAAACCGTAGCACTTTGAATCACCCAAATCCGAGCTAGGATGAAGGAGATATGAAGAAATGAAGTTTGAATGCTGAAAATCGGTTTTAAGCTTGTCCAGGGGGTTTCGCGACTTGTCTCGCGACCTTGGGTCGCGGCATAAGTCGCCCGTTTCCCCTGGTTTTCTTCTCGATACTGTTTTGGCCATAACTTTTTCGTTATAGCTCCGTTTTCGCTCCGAAAAGAACCGTTGGACTCGTAATTGAATCCTTCATCCATCTAGACTATAAAATCTAGGATTCAAGTCCAAGATTAAATATCTTATTTTTCCTTGATATATCGGTTTCGGTATTAACTTGAAATGATACTTTTCGAAAATCGGGGTGTTACATAGCCTCCTAGCTGTCAGTAGACTCGATGTCCTTGAACTGAACTGCCATTTATGTAGGCGACAATACATTTCACACATAACTCTTCCTAACAAGGTCATATCCTCATAGTCGTGTTCGTTATGGTCATGAACACTAGCCTGGTTCAGCGAGAGCTGATAGGAATTGAGCCCCCACAATTCCCTTCGAAGCGACCCCACTTCTCTCTCACGTAGGTGATCTTCAATAATCATTAAAATCCATAGGCTTAGCCTCACTATCACTGATTCCAGAATTGGAGTTGGAAGTTTATTAACTCCCCCCACAGTGACCTCCCGTATTCATACAACTAGGTTGTCCTTTTGAACCCAGATCTTGGGATCTCCAGTCTTCTGGGTAAGGTTTCCTTTGCATGAATTACTCATTCAAGGGCTTTAGTCCCATTCCTCTTGATGACTTATAAATCGAATCTCTACTTAGGCCTTTCGTAAGCGGATCCGTAATGTTATCCTTTGACTTCACATAGTCAATCGTGATAACTCCGGTAGAGAGTAATTGTCGAATCGTATTATGTCTACGTCTAATATGTCTAGATTTCCCATTATACATTGTACTTTGAGCTCTACCAATCGCTGATTGGCTATCACAATGTATACATATGGCAGTTACCGGCTTAGGCCATTTGGGAATATCTTCCATGAACTGACGTAGCCATTCTGCCTCTTCAACACATTTATCCAAGGCAATAAATTCAGATTCCATCGTGGATCTGGCTATAACAGTTTGCTTGGACGATTTCCAAGATATAGTCGCACCTCTAAGTGTAAACACATATCCACTTGTCGATTGGGAATCCTTTATATCAGATATCCAATTTGCATCGCTGTATCCTTCGATCACCATTGGATATTTTCCATAATGCAGACCATAATCACGTGTGTATCTTAGATATCTTAACAATCTAGTAATACTCTTCCAGTGTTCTAGTATCAACCCATATAAATTACAATGAATGTAAAGACTAAATATAATCAACGAATGATTAATACAAATCGTATACAAAGAAATCGACTGAAGATAAATGTATACGAATAACCGAAGATGAACTGAAACGGTGCTGAGGCTCGTGTATAACATGATTCCCTTAAACAGATTCGTCGTCTGTTCCCAGGGTACAACAGCGTAAGCAGTGTGTACTGTCGGATATAACCACTTGCCTGAAAAAGCCGGAGAGAAAACGTATGCGAGAGTGAAATTCAGAGAATAGTGTGTTGTTCGATATTCGGTGTGTCGAGGAATGAACCCGGACTCCATATTTTATACTCACGATTGAAACCGACGAAATCAATATGTAATTAATCAGAAATTAATAGTAATTATCTGATAATAAAACATATTAATTTTTAACATCAATGAGTATCGAAAGGAGTTACAAACGGGTTCTGCTACAGTGCACGTCGTAACTTACCACGCGGGTAAAATCGCGGCACAACCCGCGTGGTGCACTGTTTCTCGTCCTCAAGATAGTGCATGTCGCAGCTTACGGCCCGGGTAAGCCCGCGGCCTAACCCGCGTAATTCACTGTTTTTGTCGACACTCCAGTGCATGTCGCGAGTTGCCATGCGGGTAAACCCGCGGCATAACTCGCCTAATGCACTGGATTAAAACAAAAAAAAATCGCAAAAACCAAGTTGCGCGAGCACAAGATTTCGGAGCGGCATTCGTGTCTGCAGGTCGCGCCCACGCACAAGTTCGCCGATTTTATCCTACGAAAGTCTCAATCGGTACCCCCCTGCGCGCGGGTAGGTGTTGGAGTAAAACCAAACAAAGGACTTGTAAGTCTTTCTCACATTCATGGTTATAAACCACAAATGGTTTACTCCTTCTTCCTATGTGGGACAACTTTCCATACCCACTTGGTTTCCACCAAATTCATTCCAATCACCCAACTTTGAGCATCGATATCTCATTCACACATATTCCGTTTTGGACACATAATATATCGTTTCGAAGCTCTCATATAGGAGAACACAAACCCACGAAGAGTTAGATATATACAATACATATACATGTATTTAATTGTGTCCAAAGTTAGTAAAAACCTATATTTTTTACTAAAATTTCCAACAGCGGCTTGAGGCCGCGGGCCAAGCCGTGCGTGTCTCCTGTCATGACTCCTCGCGTCTTATGATAAACCGCTCCCCGACCGTTTCTCTCGGCCGGCCGCTGACCGTTCTTTGACTGATCGTTGACCGTTCTTTTGGAATTTACGGGTGTTAAAATGGACAACTGTATATTATTTACCACATTATATTTTGGTGATTTTGGCTTGATATAATCTTGATGCTTTGTATAAATGCTTTAGTATGATTGATGGGATTCTCATGTCGATATTGACATGTACAAATGTATCTTTTTGCTATGATATAAATACAAAGTATCATGAGTATAAACAAAACCAGACTTATGATGAAATTAATCATAAATGGTCACTAGTCCAAGTGGGAGAATGTTGGAATATTTCCTACTTTTATGTGGCCTGAGGACCATTTCTGTAATAAATAGTGGGAAACAAATATATTTACGGTTTATATCCTAAACTATGACATCATGACAAATCAGTTACTTGATGGTAGGGGTGCTCACAAGTTGGGTTGATCGGGTTGAAGGCATTTCAACAACCCAACCCAATGTTGGCGGTTAGAAAATTTTCAACCCAACCCAACCCAAACAAAAGTGCAACCCAACCCAACCCAACCCGTTCGGTATGATCGGGTTGGTCGGGTTGTGTTTATACAAAGTAAAAACAATATTGAAAACATAAAAATAAGGAAATTTTCTTTGAAATATAATCCATCATTCAAAATAATATACGAGTTCATCAAATATTAAGGTACTACATATAACTTTTCAATAATGTATTCTTATGAGCTCCATTGCTCGTTATTACCGAGTTGTTTTTGGTAACTTATACATATTAAAGAGAAATATAAATAATTTTAGAGAAGTCGTTAAAACGTTTATCGGGTTGGTCGGATTACTTTGAGCCTAACCCAATATCAACCCAATAGATTCGGGTTGTCCTAAATTTGTATCGATTACATATCGGGTTACCTCGGGTTGATTTTTTCCCGAGTTGGTCGGGTTGGGTTGATCGGGCTAGTCGGGTTGGTCGGTTTTTTGAGCACCCCTACTTGATGGAATTAACCGCCATATAAATAGATAGTTGATGAGGTAAATTTATTTACCTCATTTACATCACTTTTGTTATATTTTCGTGTTAAAATATATAAAGAATTTGAGTCTTTTATTCATTTTTTAGAGTTTATATAGATTTTTAGGATTTTTTATATGAGGGGAATGAAATGTGAATTTATGTTTATTATTGTGAAAAATCTCTTATTTTGGTATTTTGTTCATATAGGATATTTTTATGATGGTGATTGGTGAAGATGAAGATTTTTTGTGAAGATTTTTAAAGAAGATGATTGATTTTTGAAGATGGGCCGAGATTTTGTAAATGTATGTGGGCCAATCACTTTAAATCATTTTGGGCCGAAAAACTTGGAAAAGTTGTATTTGATATTTTGGATTAGGCCACGGGCCGAATTTCATAGGCCATGGGCCGATTATGTTGGGATAAAAACAAGTAGTTTTATGTTTTAATTCTAGTTGTAATTTCTCAAACCCCTTAGGGGTATTTTGGTCATCTTGCCCATCCATTTTTAATATAAATAGATGGGTAAGGTAAGATGAGTGTTTTCAACAAGCTTTCAAAGGGAGGGATTCTTTAGTTAATAAGCCTCTCCCTTCTCTCTTATTTCTTCATTTTCACAATGGAGAAATAGGTGTGTGAAAAATAGGAGAAATATTATATTAGTTGTGCATGATCGGTTGTTTAGCAATCGATTGGAAGTGTGTTTTAATTTAATCACGTTTAATTTCAAGTCTTGGAGTGATCTCATGTTCCTTCCTTTCATTTCATTATTTGTTGCATTTCTCTCGTTCGTAAGTATATCATAATTCGTTTTTACAAGTCTTGTGTTTTCACTCGTTTCTTTCACAAGGGCCGAACCTCACATATTTGTGATCAAAGTTCCTTATGACCATTGGGTGATTACAATTACGCGCTTTTTACACTCTCATTCTCAACTTGGAATTTTATAATTCGGTTTTCACTCTTTAAGGAATGTTTGATTGTAGTTTTACGTTGGGTTCTTATAAATCCTATCGTGCCGCATCACTATTACTTAAGAGGCCGAAAGATGACTTTCCCAACAGAAATGAGCTGGTCTTTAATTTCTGAGTCAAACCTTCGAGTGCAAGTTAATGATTTTCTCTTGTATTTACCTTTTAGTCTTTTAAATTATGTAATTAACCTTCTCGCACTTTACATTCCGCAATTTACTTTCTTATTATTTGTTATCCACAATTTACTTTCTCGCACTTAATTCTCGTTATTTAATTTTTGTCTTTTATAATTCATGCTTACCGCTTATTATCTCTTCTTGAAATCATTATTTGCACAATAAGTTTCCTTTCCTAAATTATAGTTCTTGCTCTTTATTTTCATGCATTTTCAATCTCTGCTATTTACATTTCAAGCAATTACATTTTCCCAAGTTATGTCGGGTTAATCGGCTTAGCTTGGGGTATGAAGTGAAATTAAGATTAAGATCTATGAAAAGGTAAAAAGGTGATTCGAATGTAACATGATTGTCCGAGTTATTTAAATCAATATTATATTTTATGTCTATATTACATTTAAACAATTGACAATTGTTTATATGTATGAAAACTTTTTAAGTGACATAAAATATCGATCTTGAGATAACGAAGGAATGCTACAATATCTTTTTACCGGATCATTTGTCTCGTCTTAATGGATCTTTGTACCCTTGCTTCTTTTTAATTAATTTATTTAGTGATAACCAACCAACCAAAATATTTTCTTCGAATTCGCTATCTGAAACTAGCTTTTACGGACTGGACTTTAAGAGAAAATTTTACACGCATCCCTGTGGATCGATATCTGGTACTTTTACCATTATTACTTGTTAAGAATACGACAATAGATCAAGATGTATACTTGCTTTAAGATCTATTCGTACGTATTTTGAGGTTGAGTTAAATCGACAACAATAGTCAAAATTATTTTCTCTTTAATGCTTCAAACGCACGGGACATCCTGGGAGACTGATTTCTCTTCTCCTAAAACACCTTAATCTTTACTTTTCAATCTATCCATCAAGAAGGAAGCATTATAACGAGAACAAAGAATCTGAAATCAAACTACTACAATGGTTTCATTTTCATCAATAAACAATCCAATCAAGATTGGATTTCTAAGTAAATTTTTTTTTGTTCTTGAATCTAATTGTTAATTGATGAAATCAATTAGTGACCATGAGATTAACTCTTGTTTTATGTTTAATTTGATTAACATAATGTATTTCTAGGGTTGGGTTCCGGTGAGAATGAAAATTATGGTGATAAGAAAGGATCTTCACTCTTGGATGCACATTAGGATGAGGTGTACCGAGATGCATCGAATCAATTCCTGTATCAAGCGCGGTTCATTGGTGGGTTTAAGATTAAAAGTGATCAAGGGTCTAGATTTCTTCACAGTTCTCACCTTCTCATCTTAACTCTTTTTGTCACACGATCCTTAGTTATATTTCTAGGGTTGAGTCCCGGTGAGAAGTTGAGGTTAGCATGAGGAGTGGTTATCAACCATTGGATGAGAAATGAACACACATTGGGATGAGATGCACCCGATCAATTCCTTTCTAAGGCGCAATTCATGGAAGGACATGAGTTTAAAAGTGATCAACGATTCAGATCCACTTCTCACGCTTCTCATGTTAGCCTCAACTTCTTACATAATCATTCGCCTATATTTCTAAGTGGTTATCTTTGTAAGAGAATCTCCAACAAGTTCTCCAAAATGGAGAAGTAAAAAGTCAAAATCTCAAAAAAAAAATTACCTTCATTTCCAACAGATTCTCTATTTTGGAGATTACACAATTGATTATATTATTAAAATATTCAATACAACTCATTAAATATTATTTTTCTCTCATAATCATTTAATTTAGGGGGAGGCTATTTGCACAAAAAATGTTGCTATTTGCACCTTAATGATTGGAACATTGATTGTGTTTTTTTTTTGTTTTTTTGTTTTTTTGTCTTTTTGTTATCTTTTCTTTTTATTTTTGTTATATATTTTTATTTATTTGTATTATATAGTTTAATTTTTTTTTTTGCTTTTTGGTTTGATTTAAAAAGAAATAAATATTTATAAATATAAATATAAATATTACTAATTTTTTATAATTATATAATTATAAAAATAAAACATAAATATTGCGATTTAATATATAAATCGAACATAAAATAATCTATATTACATTCAATTATTCTAAAATAACATTATCCGTAGTACAATTAACACATAAAAGCTGCATGTAATTCTGTATTCGCTCTGAATACGGGGTAGCCCATCCAATAGCAGCACACGGATAACTGTAATGGAAAAAATGTCCTAAAATTTGCGGAAACAGGTATCCTTCTGTCATATCTAATTTTACATAATGGTTACCATTAACGTACCCAATTGTAAAAACAACATGTTCATGCCACGTTGGCGGAGTGGACCTAAGCGGCAAGTACGTCCCACTGTCGGTCATACTTATAACATGTAATATCACATTATATTTTGAATCAATCAAGACACCTATTTCAGGCACTGTCATCCATTGTTCAAATGGTGCACCTTGATTTGATCGAAAGAAGTTTAAAGTGTTGTAAGTAATATCCCAATGTTCATCTCCAAAAGCGTTGATGTACTCTGTCTTGTATATATATATATATTTACTTTACCTTTTTTTTTAATATTTATAACGAGTTTACTTAATTGGCGGGTTTAACCCCCCAACTATCTTTGGTTGTTATTTTTAATTACGGTTCAATTCGGGTAAGAAATAATTACACGTTTTTAAAACCGAGTTTTACAAGAGAATATTGGAATGTGACTAACATAAAGAAAAATACATTTTACAAGGTTATAATAAAATCAAAAGTTATAAATTTATAAAATAAAATAAAATCAAAAGTTACAAATTTTATAAATTTATAAACAAATTTAATAAATTTATAAAATCAAAAAGCACACACACACACACACACACACATATATATATATATATATAAAGATAATATAAACAAAAATAATAAGAGTTTTCTTATTGGTACTCCATAATTCTTAAATACACTCCATCCCACCCCACCCCTCCTTCCACCCCACCTCCGTTCATTAATCATTACATCTTTTTAATTAATCATTACATAATTATATTTTAATTTTAATATTATATTTAACTTTTAATAATAATAAGTGAACTATTTTTATATATATATGTATATATTGTTTTTGATAAATATATAATGTAATACTCTATTAAATTTAAAATATATTTTAAAAAACATAATCTTTTTTCCAAAATATATATAATTTTTAAATAAATTAAAAATTATAAATAATCGTGACTTACTTGAGATTAAGAAATATTTTTTACATTTTTTAGTTTTTATTATTTAGTGTAAACTACGATGAGGGTGTGAGAGTTTATTTGTTGCATTAGTTTTTTTAATTATAAAATAGATTATTATTAAAAAAACATTATTATTTTCTTTGGATAGTTATACAAGTTATAAATAAATTGATCTATAAAATAATAATATAAAATAAAATAATATATGATATTATAGCATTATGAAAATCTTAAAATAACCCAAAAAATTATTAGTTACAGCTTAAATACAAAAAAAAATACATTTTTGAAGTAATTATATTTAAGCGTTATTTCAAGTTCAATAATATAATTAGTTAATACAGTTTAAAATTTACCAGAATTTGTATTTATATTACCATCATTTAACAATAATTATAAAAAAACTATATTTTAATTAGTATTATATAATAGCAAAAATATTATAATATGCATGTATATATAATACATATAATATAAAGATATAATACTTACAAACTATAATATAAATAATAAAATATAATAATAATAATAAAATATCTTGGAAAATAATTTGACATTTTATTTTTATAAATATTTCAATTTCCAACTAACCACATCATTACAATAATGATAAGAAATAGTAAATATAGTCAAAATTTTACACATCCCAAGGTAATTTACACCCAAAATAGGGTGTAATATATATGGGTAGGGATATTTGCACCCCTCCTTATGTGTTAAAGACACCCCTTCCTAGCTATTATTTATCATAATTCAATCATTGCATCATCATATTTAAATTTATTTATGTTTTAACTATTTTTTATATTTTATTATTATTATCTTTTTTTCATTTAATCAAGCTTTTTTATTTTTATTATTATTATTATTATTGTGAAACTATAATTAATATTATGTTAAATATTTTTTTAATTTATATTTAGTTTTATTATTTATTTATTTTTTAGTTTTATTTCTTTGTATTAATATTTAAGATAAAAAAATAATATGTTTTAAAAAAAATACAAATATAAAAAATGACTAAAAGTAAATTATTTTATATTATTATTATCATTATTATATAACAGTACTTTTTTTATATTTCTTATTACAAGTATATTTTTTTCTATGAATAAAAGATGATACAACATAAACTAATTTATATTCAAAATTTTGATAAAAAAATGATGAATTATTATCTGATTTTTTAAAAGTTCATAAAACAATGATGACTTATTTTTGAATATTCAAAAACTTAAAATAATAATTGATTGGTTAATCTTGAATTTTTAAGTTGAAAAAGATGATGAGTTTTTTTTATTGATTTCTCGAGTTGCAAAAAAATCGATGATATGTTATATGAGAATATAGATAAAATGAAAAAATTTTGTTACTATTTTAGTTTTTGAGTTTTTATTCAATTCATGGAATTTGTAAAGCTGTAAAATAAATGATAGATTATTTTTTTATAAATAACAAGACATTGTTTTTTTTGTTTAATTATTTAAAAAAATTATATATAATATAAATAAAATAATAATTACTTGCACTAATTAATATTATTACCTATTAATAAAAAAATAAAAATAAAAACCAAAAGAGAGAGAGAGTAAAATGATGTTTTTCCTAATTCCTAGGTGATTTAATGATAATTTTTAGAATTTTTTAACTTTTTAATTGCACCCCTACCTATAGAGGGGTGCAAATAACAACCCCTAATATATATATATATATATATATATATATATATATATATATATATATATATATATATAAAAGAATGCATTCAACAATGATTGGGACGGAAAACAATGACATGTTTCATTAAAAAATGATTGAGACGGAAAACAATGCATTCAACACCATAACTTTTTGGTGCAAATAACACTCCCCTAAATTTAAAGCAATTTCATTGTTATAAAGAATAAAAAATTATTTATCTCTCATAAGTAATCATTTTTGGAGATATCTCCAAATTTAGAGATTTTTATCATCTCACTCGTACTTTGTCTGTTGTTGAAAAAAACCCCCCAAAATCACCATTCTAGACTCTAGAGAACCTGATAACTCTAAGGGCTTGTTTGTTTTTTAAAAAAATCTCTTAATGGCTCGATTCAGACCTTTTTACACACCACTTCTTCTTAATCATAACTAAAATAAGACTTCAGAGTTCAGATTTTAGACCTCTTAAAAAACAAACGACACCTAAATTGATAAAATCGCTTACCTTTTCGGTTTTTCTATTTTTGCCTTTCAAATTTGGCCTTATTTAAACGTAAATCGACTTCACAAAATTTCCCAAATTCGAAAGGCAGGGAAAATGCAGCAAAAATCCATACAAAATTTCTCAACTGTAGATCTAGATTTGCTCGATCGATTTCGCCAATTACTCTCATTCACCTGAAATCATGGTAAGTCATCCCACTATCTTCCGGTACTTTATCCGTTCATTCACATTCACTAATGAACACAGACGATTCGCCACGTTTTCCCAGTATGTTTTGTTCGATTCGAGAAGTTCAGTGTGATCTCTATAATTATACCTGCTAGTATGTATGCCGAATTGCCTTTTTGATATTGTTGCTTGTTGCCTTTTGATTCTAATCGTGTTCTGGTTGTTCACTTTGATCTTTGTGTGCGGTGGTTGATTTTCGATAGCGTGTGATTTACGTATTTTTGTTGATGATTTTGCGTATCGCGATTCTTTTTCAGTATAATTTGACGTTGATCTAGATTAGTTTTTCAATTGATAGATCAAGCAGTCCGTATTGCCAGAAAGCAATTGCGCTAATGCTAGTAATCCTAGTGTTGGGTCATCTGAAGATTTGAAGATGACCTCCTGATCTTCCATCTTATATCATCCTACTTAGAATATGTTTAAGGTTCTTTTAGCAGCTTGGTTTCTATACAAATGTTCGGTGAAGTCGAAGATCAGCCGAAGAAGACAAAGAAGGAGTACATCTCTCAAAGCGGATTGAAGATAGTCTCCTCAGCCTAAAGCCAAGCATGCCCAAGTGATCAACACCATCAGCCAGGATGGTGTCAATCACATGTCTCTCAGGAGTATGAAGGTGTCCTCCCATCTTCAGGAGTCGAAGACCTCTCAGGTCTTCGGCAGCCGATGATCTCATCTCTCCTTAGAGTATGAAGGTGTTCTCACATCTTCAAGGAGCAGCCGAAGATTTCTCAAGTCTTCGGTAGCCAATGATCTCTCCTTAGAGTATGAAGGTGTTCTCACATCTTCGGGAGCCGAAGATCTTTCAAGTCTTCGGCAGTCTATGCTTAAGGATTTCTCTCAAACACATTGTACTTTTCTGACAAAGTATATTGTGATATCTTGCATTGACGTGGACCTCATCTGGAGATCAGATCAAGTAAGTTTTGTCTACTACACCATTTTAAGGAAAGGTCTCTACCATCCTTCTGCAGGTCAACACTTCAAGCCAAAACACCTCAAGACAAAAGGTACACCCTGTACCTTGCTGAAGACCTGTGTCCATCCTTTGCTCAACAGGTGTCCCATGCATTTAATGCATAAGGCACTATATATATGGAGGATGGTTCAACATGCAAGATCACCAGCTCTCAAGCATTCAAGCTCTCTAAGTGCACTGGCATTCTCTCTCTAAGAAGTTCTTATTGTTTTCTAAGTGTTTTACAATTGTTCTTCATTTCTCTAAGTGTTAGATTGTTTGAATAGATTTCATCTATTCTCTTCCGCAACAATCAAAAGTTTTCTATGTGTAATTCTTGATTTCAAATCAATAAGAATTAAAGTAAGTGAAAAACTGTGTGCATTGTATTCAACCCCCCTTCTACAATACTTTTCTCCTTTACTAACTACTATTTGGGACCAACAAGTGGTATCAAAGCGGTTTAGTTTAACTCAATAAACTAGATCCGTGATGGCAGCCTCTTCTTCTTCTTTAAAAAATGATTCTTCTCAAAACTTCACTGCTGTTTCATACGACAATGGCTCTATAGCCAAACCACCAAGGTTTAACCCCAATAACTTCTTCTTGTGGAAAAGTCGTATGATACTCTTTCTAGAAGGAGTTGACAGCAGATATCCAACTATTTTACATGAAGGTCCTTTTATTCCTAAAGTTTGGGACCGATATAATGCAGACAAGGGAAAAGCTGATGAGGACTCTTCTGAAGAAGAAAGAACTCCAGCTACTGGGAGATACATTCTAAAGGACCCCATCAAATACAATGATGAAGACAGACGTCTTATAGCTCTTGATACTAAAGTCAGAGCCATCATTGCCCTCTCTCTGCCTGATGAGGTCTATCATTCTCTTGTTAACCTTTCTACTGCAAAAGAAATGTGGTCCACTCTGTGTGTTCTTTATGAAGGTACGTCTGAGGTGAAAAAGAGCAAAAAGATTGCTCTTGTAAGAAAGTATGAACTCTTCTCTCATGAGAAGGGTGAGTCTCTCTCAGACTACTATAATCGCTTTAACAGTCTTCTCAATGATCTTAAACTTGTGGGTCGCATATATGACAATGAGGAAGTCTTGTGCAAGTTCATGGACTGTCTTCCTGAGTTTTGGGAAAACATCTGTACTTGTATCAAGTCTACCAAGGATCTTGACTCTATGCCTCTCACTGCCTTGTATGGCACCCTTTTCAACTATGAGCAGTCTAAACTGCTTAGGAAGTCATTCACAAAAGACATCAAAGGCTCTTCTCTAGCCCTTGTCGGAGAATCTTCCAAAAGTACCGTGTGTGTCCCTAGGATCACCTATCCTTCTGACTCTGACAACGATAGTCAAGAGGACCCCAATGACCCTTCAGAAGTCTATCTCAGTGAGGCTGATGATGAAGGAGAGGATACCTCTGTGGCTCAGCTGTCAGATGGTGTTGCCATGCTGGCTGGCTTTTCTAAAAGGCAAACCTCACTTCCCTTCTAGAAAACCCAGGTTTTCTAGAAAACCCTTCTCTACTCTTTCAAAAAATGCTTCCTCTGACAAATCAAATGAGGAATGTTACAGGTGTGGGAGGAAGGGACACTTTGCTTCTGAATGCAGAAGCAGGTCCTCTGATAAGTCTAGACTGCCCTCCTCCAACCGTACATCCTCTAGGTTTGTCAGAACCAAGTCTGATTCCCTTCAACCCTCTTTTCAAAAATCAAAAACTTCTGCTCCTTCAAACTCTGACCGTGCTGAAAAGTACAAGGCCAAATACAAGAGAGAGAAGGAAAGGAATGCTCTTCTAGCCAACAAAGGAAAAAGTCTTCTTGCCGAATCTCATGATTGGGCAGATGAACCAACTTCCGAAAGTGATAAGGAAATGGCCAATCTCTGCTTTATGGCTAAAATAGATGATGCTGATGATGGTGAAACCTTTTCCACCTCCATGGCTCTTGTGTCTGCTGAGTGCTCCACATCATCTTCTCAGGGTCTAGGGCACCAACAAATCTGGTATCTCGACAGCGGGTGCTTAAGACATATGACCGGCAACAAATCTCTCCTTGTTGACTTCGTGCCTACCAAAGGTCCTTCTGTCACCTTTGGTGATAACTCTAAAGGAAGAACTAAAGGTTATGGAACACTCTCAAATGGTTCCATCACCTTTAATAAAGTAGCTTATGTTGAAGGCTTGATGCACAATCTCCTAAGCATAAGCCAACTGTGTGATCTGGGGTACAAGGTGATGTTTGAATTATCTTCATGCATCATTTTCAACGATAAGATGGAAACTGTACTCTCTGGCTACCGCAAAGAAAATGTCTATGTCATAGACATGGGACATAGCTCATCCTTTGGAACAAACATCTGTTTTGTCTCTGAAAACTCTGCAAAAAGATGTTGGCTTTGGCACAAGCGTCTCTCTCACCTCAACTTCAAGACTTTGAATGTCCTTTCAAACCAGGAGCTTGTTACGGGCATGCCAAAATTATCCTTTGTGAAAGAAAAGCTGTGTGCTGCATGTGAGAAAGGGAAACTCACAAAATCTTCCTTCAAGTCCAAGCAATGCTTCTCCATCACTCAGCCTCTTCAGATGCTACACATGGATCTGTGTGGACCAGTCAGTACTCCAAGCCTTGGTGGTAGAAGGTACATTTTGGTTATTATTGATGAATTCACTCGTTACACTTGGGTATTTTTTCTCAGGTATAAAAGTGACACTACTGAAGAAATCATAAAGTTCATCAAAAAGTCTGAAGTGTTGAATGGGCAGCTGGTAAGATCTGTAAGAAGTGATAACGGAACAGAATTCAAGAACAGTATGTTGGATGACTTTTTCAATGAAAAAGGCATCTCTCAGAACTTCTCTGCCGTTAGAACTCCACAACAGAACGGTGTAGTGGAGAGAAAGAACAGAACGCTATGTGAAGCTGCCCGATCCATGTTGAGTGAATCTCACCTTCCTACCTACTTTTGGGCATAAGCAATCAACACTGCATGCTTTACCCAAAATAGGTCTATCATTGTGAAAAGACACAATAAGACTCCTTATGAAGTCTTTTATGGTAGAAAACCCAACATTGGTTTTCTTCATGTCTTTGGGTGTGTCTGCTACATTCTCAATGATAGAGAAAATTTGATCCCAAAGCTGACGAAGGAATCTTCGTGGGATATTCTCTCACTTCCAAAGCTTTCAGAGTCTACAACCTCCGAAGGAAGTGCATTGATGAATCCATCCATGTCAAGTTTGATGACCTCAAGATATCATCACTCTCTTGTGATGGTGAAGAATTGAACAGATGGATATCCTCCTGTATTGGTGATGGTCCTCTTGCAACATCATCATCGGACATTCCCTACACAGTTCCCACTTCTATCTACCAAAACAATGAACCCTCTACATCTCACAACCCCTCCTCTCATCAAGAGGATGATCCTCAGCCTACCCAACCTCAACATACACTCCAAATCATCCCAGTCTCTCCATCTGACATCCACTCCTCACCTATACAAGCCGATCTTCCATCCATCTCTCCTCAAAATTGCCCTTCCAACTCTCCTCTACAAATCTCTTACCCTCCTCCTTTACCTCCTGCCCTCAAGTGGACAAAAGATCACCCCATTGATCAAATCATTGGTGATCAACAAGCTGGTGTACAGACTCGAAGAGGTGTTGGTAACATCTGTCTCTATGTGAATTTCCTTTCTCTAATTGAACCAAAAAAAGTTGACGAAGCTCTAGCTGATCCATGTTGGATCACTGCCATGCAAGAAGAACTTTCTCAGTTCGAAAGGAATAAAGTCTGGAGATTGGTTCCTCGTCCTTCCCGAAAAACCATCATAGGAACCAAGTGGGTCTTTCGGAACAAAATGGATGAAGAAGGCACGGTGATCAGAAACAAGGCTCGACTGGTTGCACAAGGCTATAGGCAAGAGGAAGGAATTGACTATGATGAAACATTTTCTCCAGTTGCCAGACTTGAAGCCATTAGAATCTTCCTTGCTCATGCTGCCTACAAAAACTTCAGAGTCTTCCAGATGGACGTCAAGAGTGCCTTTCTGAATGGGGAGCTAGCTGAAGAAGTCTATGTGAAACAGCCCCCTGGCTTTGAAGATCCAGTCCATCCTGACTATGTGTACAGGTTAGACAAAGCTCTCTATGGTCTAAAGCAGGCTCCCCGTGCCTGGGATGACACTCTTGCTGACTTTCTCCTAAAGAACAAGTATACAAGAGGTAAAATTGACAACACTTTGTTCATCAAGCAAACCTCAGGTAGTCTTATTCTTGTTCAAATTTATGTGGATGATATCATTTTTGGTGCCACTGATGAGTCACTGTGTGATGAGTTTGCCTCTCTCATGAAAAGCCAATATGAGATGAGTATGATGGGGGAGCTTACCTTTTTCTTAGGACTTCAAGTTAAACAATCTTCAGACGGAATCTTTATAAATCAAAGCAAATACATACGTGATCTTCTGAAAAAGTTCCATTTTGAAAACTCCTCCCCCATGAAAACTCCCATGGCACCACCTTTGAAACTCCATGCTGATCCGGATGGTGTATCTGTGGATATCACCAGCTACCGAGGCATGATTGGCTCTCTTCTTTATCTTACTGCGAGTAGACCAGACATTATGTTTGCTACTTGCCTGTGTGCGCGTTACCAAGCCAATCCGAAGGAATCTCACTTGGCTGCGGTTAAACGCATTTTTCGGTATCTGAAAGGTACCATGAATCTGGGTCTTTGGTATCCCAAAGACTCAGGTTTTGATCTAATGGGGTATTCAGATTCTGATTTTGCAGGCTCTAAGATTGATAGGAAGAGCACCACTGGCAGCTGTCAACTCCTTGGTGGCAAGCTTGTTAGTTGGTCTAGCAAGAAGCAGAACTCAGTTTCTACCTCTACCGCTGAGGCTGAGTACGTAGCTGCTGGAAGTTGCTGTGCTCAAATCCTTTGGATGAAGAACCAACTGAGAGACTACAATCAACTGTACTCTCATATCCCGATTCTGTGTGACAACTCAAGTGCGATCGCAATCGCAAACAATCCAGTGCTGCACTCTCGTTCCAAGCACATCGACATCCGGTATCATTTCATCCGGGATCACATCTCCAAAGGTGATGTCGAACTCCATTTCATCCCTACCGACCTCCAACTGGCGGATCTCTTCACCAAGCCTCTTGACGAAGCTAGGTTCAAGTTCCTCATCGGAGAATTCGGTATGTTAAATGCCGATTTTTAATTCAAAAAAAAAAAAAAAAATGAGAGAAAGAAAAGAAATCAAAAAAAAAAAAAAAAAAAAATCAGTATTTTTTTTCCCCTTATATATTTTTTTTCATCTCACACACAACCCTCTCCCTAGCCGAACCCCCCTCCCTCCTCCCCCCTCCCTTCGGCTCTCTCCCTCTTCCCTCCTCCCCTCTCCCTTCGGCTCTCTCCCTCTTCCCTCCCCTCTCCTTAGCCGACCCCCCTCCCCTCATCCCCCTAGCCGAACTCCTCCCCCCCTCCCCCATCCCCTCTTCTTCGGCTCCCCTCTCCTCTCCCTCGGTAGCCGTGACCATCACCCCACCCCTCCTCCTTTTTTTTCCCCTCTTTTCGGTTACCAAACAACCCAAACCCCTTCAATTTTTTCTTTCTTTTCTCACTTCGCCGAACCACTCTTCCCCCCTCCCCTTTTTTTTTCGGCCGAAGCCTTCTTCCCCCCCCCCCCCCTTTCTTCTTTTTCGGCCGATCCCCATCCCCTAATCACCTCCATTTTGCTTTGACTTTTTCCTAACCCCCTAACCTACTTTTTTTTTCTCCTTTTCCTTTTATTTCCCTTTTCCAAGACTCACCTATCCATCCCATCCCATCCCTCCTTTTTCTTACACCTCCTACCTCTCCTCTCATCCTACCACTCCATACTTATTTTTTTATTTTTTATTTTTTTCTTTCCCAAGACTTTCACCCAAACCTTTTCCATCCTTACCATACTTACACATCTCTTCCTATTATCTTCTCCCTACTTAGCCTACCCATTTCAAATCCCTTCCATTTCTATTTCCCTCCTATTTTCACTATAAATACCACCCTTCCTCCTTCATTTTTTTCACCACCACCACAACAAACACCCATCTCCTCTTTCTCTCACTCATCACCTTTCTTCCTCCTTCTATATTTTTCATGGCTTCCTCCTCTTCCCCCAACCTTGTCAAGAAAAATGTGTTCACTTCCCCCACCTCTCACTCCGATCTAATTTTCAACCCATGCAATCATGTTGCACGGTTGGAAAGTGATCCCAAGCATAGTGAGTTTGACCCGATTGCTTCCTTTCTCATGAAGTCTCCTCTCCACTATGCCTTGACATACAATCCACCAAAAATAAGCAAATTGCTCATTGGCAATTTTTGGCTTACTTGTCTCTATGACGCTACATCCGAGAAAGTGTCGGCTTCCATCCTCTCCGATCCCGCTTCGCCGGATCTCTCTTTCGGGGTTGAGGATGTTCGTTCGGCACTTCATCTTCCTATATACTCACCCTATGAGAAATTCCCTCTTGGCACTGAGCATGAGGAAGTTGTTGCGGCTCTGAACTACATCCGTGGAGAACATGACAGGAGTCCGGGCACTCTGCTTCGCAAAAACATGGGAGGTATCTGGCATTTCTTCTTCTCTCATGTTATTTTATGTCTTAGCAAGAAAACTACTGGACATGATCAATCTCCCTCTTCCATCACCCAACTGGCACATGCTCTTATCTTTCAAAGAAAGATTGATTTTGCACGGTATTTCTTCCGTGAATTAGTCAGTGTCATCACCCCTCACAAGCGGCCCCATGTCGCTTTTCCTCGGTTTATATGGCTCATCATTTATCAGAAATTTGCTACTGCCATTGATGCCTCTCATAGCATCACTTTTGACTACAAGGCGCCGATTATGACCAAACCCCTTCTTCATAAGGGGCCTTTGGCAACTGACAACCCTTTGCTCCCAGGTATGGTCTCTTTCCTTACTTCTCCCAATCTACAGTGGGGAGATGCCAAGGACACTCCAGTGTCCAAAGGTCCCTCCTCTGTAGTGGACCCTTCCCCCTCACCTCTTGTGATGTCGGCTAGCACTATCTCATCATCAACTACCGACACCGTCGCACCTGCCCAAAGGGCCATACCACTGAAAGGACCTTCGGTGGTTACCCAGGCCTCACCCACCACCTCAAAGCGGCGGCACTCTACCTCTTCCCCTCCCTCTTCTCCCAAAAGAACGAGGAAGGTTTCTAGGGCCATCCCCCATACTCCATCCTCCGATTCTTCACAATCGACGGATGTTGACATTGTCCCATTCGGGCCCGGGGATTCCGACATACCCACTGCCACCACCTTTGTATCCTCACAAAAGGATGCAACTGTAATATTTGGGGACCCTCAACTTCCCTCTTCCACTCTCTCCTTGGTGAATGAGGATGACTTGGTCTTCTCCCCGGACCAAGGATCTGCTTTCTCACTGCACGGCCTATCACCCGACCAATTTTTGGTCGATGCTTATGCACTTCCCGGTGAAACACGGGTCTTACCAAAGGCCAGTGTGGAGGGTATTTCACAATTTTTGGCTTATTTGCAACAGGGAAATGAGCAGGTGTCACCTTCCCCAATTCCTTCTACCTCTACTGTGCGGGACACTCCTACCTCTGCTCCCATCATTCCCCCAGAGGTTCTGGCCGATATTCAGGAAGCCAACCGACAGCACCGCCTCATTGGTGCTCAGTTTCGTGAACATCAGACCATTCTGGGCTCTCTTGTCAAAGTCACTTGTGACAAACTGTTATCTCTTGAGACCTCCAATCAGCACCTCACTGCCTTGGTCACTGCTCTTCAAGCAACCTCTAGTGCTCGTGATGAGGAGGTTCGCCGGCTTCAAGCGGCTTCGGAGTCTCATCGGGCCCTCACTACTCAAATTCTTGAGTCCTTGCGGTCTCTTCATCAAAAGGTTGATTCTGTTTTGGTTGCTCCCCCGTCAGCCGCTGAGGGGGAGAAAGAGACGGTTCCCATTCCTTCAGACAACGGCTGTCAGGGTCCCACTCCCATCACCAATGCTCTAACTAAGGGGGAGCATTCTAGACAAAGCAGAGACAAAGGAAAGAGCAAGCTATCTCCAGATGAAGAGGCCCTTTTATCTCAGCAACAAAAGTCTGCTTCTCTAAAGGCTGTTGTTTCTGAAGCTGATAGGCTCAAACTTCAACCACCAAACAAAGTCACCTCTGACTTTGGCCTTTCTAAAGCTAAGCTTGATTCTCATGACATCCCTTGGTACCGAAAGACTTTAATGGAAAGAAAGTTGAAGTCTAAAATTGTTGAAATAAAGCTTGGCACCACCAAATGCTCAGATGAGGTTCGGATGTTAATCATTAGAGAAGACAAAAGTCATCACTCCACCAAGTTCAGCGATCTTGAAGACTATGGACTCTCTGAATGGTACGAACTCTCTGAACTCTTATCTAAATCTCTTAGTAGGCACAAAGTTTTGGCCAAGAAGACCATCAATTGTCTTCTTGAAAAAATGAAAGACATTGCAAAAGATTATAAGCATTCTCCTGAAGAAGAAGCTCAAGTTCAATGTCTCAAAAAGATGTGTCTCTCCTCCTCTCCACAACTCTCCTCTTCTGTCACACAAAACCTCTTCAAGGACATGGTTGCCAAGGGAATGATTCCTGATATAAAGAATCTAAATCTGAAGACTCCAGGTGGTCCGTGTCCGACCCATATTTCAGGCACTACTGGTACTGTAGTGTTTAGGCCAACCAAAGGAGTCTTTTTCCTTAATGAAAAGGAAACTCCCATGTTCTTCAGACATAAGGATATCCCCATTGCTGACACCAAATTTCTGGTTGCTATCCTATCTCTTATCCCCATAAGTTCTGAAGGTTCTCTCTTCCGTCGGGATATCCTTGCTGAGCTCCACAAAAGACAGAAGAAAGAATGAGGTTCTTCTCTAAATCTTTTTATCTTTCTAATGTACTTGTAACCGTTGTTTTGCTAAGTGATGTTTAATACAAATGCATTTCCTCTATTTAGTCTGTACAAATATACTTCATTCTTTTATTCTTTTGTAAATGTCGGATATTCTTATAAATCCTTATATCAAAAAAAAAAAAAAATCTATGTGAAAAGAACCCAAAAAGAGTAAATACGGGTCAAAATGAATTTATTCAGTATACTCTTTGTTTCATTCTTTAGTATGGATGTCATCATCAAATAGGGGGAGATTGTTGGGTCATCTGAAGATTTGAAGATGACCTCCTGATCTTCCATCTTATATCATCCTACTTAGAATATGTTTAAGGTTCTTTTAGCAGCTTGGTTTCTATACAAATGTTCGGTGAAGTCGAAGATCAGCCGAAGAAGACAAAGAAGGAGTACATCTCTCAAAGCGGATTGAAGATAGTCTCCTCAGCCTAAAGCCAAGCATGCCCAAGTGATCAACACCATCAGCCAGGATGGTGTCAATCACATGTCTCTCAGGAGTATGAAGGTGTCCTCACATCTTCAGGAGTCGAAGACCTCTCAGGTCTTCGGCAGCCGATGATCTCATCTCTCCTTAGAGTATGAAGGTGTTCTCACATCTTCAAGGAGCAGCCGAAGATTTCTCAAGTCTTCGGTAGCCAATGATCTCTCCTTAGAGTATGAAGGTGTTCTCACATCTTCGGGAGCCGAAGATCTTTCAAGTCTTTGGCAGTCTATGCTTAAGGATTTCTCTCAAACACATTGTACTTTTCTGACAAAGTATATTGTGATATCTTGCATTGACGTGGACCTCATCTGGAGATCAGATCAAGTAAGTTTTGTCTACTACACCATTTTAAGGAAAGGTCTCTACCATCCTTCTGCAGGTCAACACTTCAAGCCAAAACACCTCAAGACAAAAGGTACACCCTGTACCTTGCTGAAGACCTGTGTCCATCCTTTGCTCAACAGGTGTCCCATGCATTTAATGCATAAGGAACTATATATATGGAGGATGGTTCAACATGCAAGATCACCAGCTCTCAAGCATTCAAGCTCTCTAAGTGCACTGACATTCTCTCTCTAAGAAGTTCTTATTGTTTTCTAAGTGTTTTACAATTGTTCTTCATTTCTCTAAGTGTTAGATTGTTTGAATAGATTTCATCTATTCTCTTCCGCAACAATCAAAAGTTTTCTATGTGTAATTCTTGATTTCAAATCAATAAGAATTAAAGTAAGTGAAAAACTGTGTGCATTGTATTCAACCCCCCTTCTACAATACTTTTCTCCTTTACTAACTACTATTTGGGACCAACACCTAGAATCTGCCTAAAAGTATGGGGAGTTGTGTTTTTCTAATACAAATCTTGCTAATTATCTGAGTTGAGACTTTTATTATAAAGGTACTATTGATAATTCCAGCAACAACAATGACCAAGATCGTACTAACCGTCACTCTAATCATAGTCATAAAAATAAGAAACATCAACAAACTTTATCATACGGTGCTGGAAATTTGGATTTGCATATTTGTGAGGGTTATATGTAGATGTGAACCTATCTAATTTGCCTTTACCCAAAGAAGTTTGGTGTAGATAATTTTACTGTTATTTATGCATTTTGAATGCCACGTGAATTAGTAATAGTAAAATTTGTAGTGGTTGATTGCTTGGTAGTGAATGGTGTGTGATATGAAACGGCTTGCGAGGGATTATTGGTGCTCTGGTGGGTGAAATAGGCTCGTCTTTTCTATGTTATTGTTGAAGTACTGAAATTTCTGTTATTGTTGAATTATATAGTCCTTCTCTAGTTATTGCTATGATCTTGTTACCAACCAAATTTCTATGTTTTACTTTATATTCACCTTTTGTATGATGGTTGATTGATAATTTGTCAATATTCTAGGCCAATGCAGCATCCGGGATGGCTGTGCATGATGAGTGCAAGCTAAAGTTTCTAGACTTGAAGGCAAAGAGGACCTTTCACTTCATCGTTTACAAAATTGAGGAGAAACAGAAGCAAGTTATAAAGATTTTACAGCATGCCACCCTGCTGATCAATGCCGTTATGCTGTCTATGATTTTGATTTTGTGACAATAGAAAATTGCCAAAAGAGCAGATTTTTCTTCATTGCTTGGTAACAGTCTTGTCAATGTTTCTCATCCTTCCAATTATAAGTTGTGTTTTACTCATCTCTTTTCATTATCATGTTAATCTGTTTTGAAAGGTCCCCAGACACTGCACGAGTGAGGAGCAAAATGATTTATGAACGCTCGAAGGATAGGTTCAAGAGAGAACTTGACGACATTCAAGTAGAGTTGCAAGCAACCGATCCTACTGAGGTGGGCCTTGATATTATTAAAAGTCGAGCTAACTGAAGCTGCATTTTCATTCACACAATGCTAATGGAGAGCCCCTTTTCATAGAATCTCATCGTTTATGTTAAATGTCTAATGGTTGTGGAACGCAGGATGAACATTTAGGTATGATATTTGTCAGGATCGAATTCTCAACAAGAATTATGAATACTCAGAAACAATATCAAAGAAGTTGCGGAATAACACTTTGATATTCAATGTAACAGTAAACAAACAGTGAGTTTGATTAACAACTTGTAAACTTGTATTGAATGATTAAAATCACAAGATTACACACTCAACCTCAATCTTGAAGAACAGACTCTTTCAAGACGAATTCTACTTCTCTAGAATTAGGAACTATGCCTTGAGGTTGATTTTCTCTCTAGAATTAAAACTTAGAATGAATGATAATTACCAAAAGTTATCTCACTATTCTAAACAATACAATATATATACTGAAGATAAAAGATAATTACAATTTATATAATATCTCCAGAATATCTTCCATCATTATCTCTAAGCTTCCATGAATATCTTCAGTTTATCCAGCTGTCACTCTTTTCCATACGGATCTCCATCTCATAAGAAGTATTAATCATAAGCAGCATTAATACTCTGAGCAGTATTAACTCCAGCAGTACTAACCATGCTCAGCAGTATTAATCTCTTCAAGCAGTACTAAACTTGTTGAGCAGCATTAATCTTCAACTAGCAGCATTAACCACAGAAGTACCAACTTAGAAGTAGTAATTGTTTTCTTCTAGCAGCATTAACTTCACTTGTGCTGTACTTGTGCAATTCTTCAGTTCCCAACAATCTCCCCCTAACTTGACTTTTAGGAAGAGAAGTCAAGTTCTTCAGATCTGATCTTCAAGATGCTTTCAACACCTCTCATTCAGTTGCCCAAATTTGGATCTAGGCCCATACTTTGATTGATAGTTCTTCTCACCACAATTTTGGCCATTTCAGAATCCTTAGCACATACTAGCTTAGCTTTCAGCATCCCTTCAAGTTTCTGCTTGCTATGATCATATATTTTGTCAACTAGGTAGTATTCATGATAACATTTATCAATTGTAATCATGTACACACCACAGTTTTCAAAGAGTATCCAATTATCAATCTTTTTGAACACATACTCATGATGAAGATCTTTAATCCTATGCCCCACCTTCTCTGGATCAAACATCATACATAAGTATTCCATTGCTACTTTAAGAAGATTCTCTTCAGTACCTTTCAATACAGGCTCATAGAGTTTCATTCCCACTTTGTACATTTCCTCTATGTCTGCTCTTGAACAACCTCTGATTACTCTCCCCCATGTTGAATATGCTTCAAATGTACCACCTTATCTTTTGAGTCTAAAGAAATCCTTTCCATTGTCTCTTAGAATATCCCAAAAGATGATCTCTGGAGCCTTCATGGAGATTGGAACAGCCTGTACAGGTTTTAGTATAGTCATATACAACCCCATATGCTCATCTGATTGCTTTTTGGACTGTTCTAGATTCTGCACAGGTTCTGTTGAAGGTGTGACTGAAGGTTCTGCTTCCTTTTCAGCTTCTTCCACCCTTGTCCTTTTAGACTGCCTTTTGGAAGCAATTGTCTTCACCCTTTTTGCAGATTTGGTCTCTACACTTACAAACTCAGGCTCTTCCTTCTTTTCTTTTGTAGGTGTAACTTCCTCAGGAAATGGTTGCTGAATGTTTAGATCATGTCTTTCCTTCATTCTTCTTTCAGCCTCTTCCCTTTGTGAGGAGTCCCCTTGAAGCTTAGCCATCTCTTTCTTGTACAGATCCTCAACCTGACTGTATGCCATGTTGGTAAACATTTCCCCTTTGACACCAATTGCACCTCTCAGGAAGTTAATCATTCTTCTTCTTTCCTGATTGGCCAAAAAGGTCTTGGAGGGTTGTCTTTTCTGCTTTTGAATTGGCATTCTTTTGACAGGTAACTTCTTGGCCTCAGCTGGTTCTTTTAAACTCTTTTGATATTCTGCATTTAGCTTTCTGGCCATTATCTTTGCAAGTTCCCTATCTGTTTGAGTTTGAATTTGTTCTTCCTTTTCCATTTGCTCTTGAAGCTGCTTTGCCATCTCCTCATCCATTTCAATCTGAGTCTTTTTCTTTGAAGGTAGTTCAGTTTCAACTATCTTTTCCTTTCTTTTTCCCTTTGTATCCTTCAAGATTGCCTTTTCTTTTCCCTTCTTTGAGATCCCTCCTTCATTGATGACTACTCCCTTGGACTTTTGACTAGCCTTAACCAAAGTTTCTGCTATCTCCATTTCCTCTACAGAGAGCCCTGTTTCTGCTGCTTCTGTTTCTACTGCTTCTTTTACCTCAGTAGCATTAACTGTTTCTTCTATTTTAGCAGCATTAACAGTTTCTGCTTCTATTCCATGCTCTGTCTCCCCCTCAACTTCAACTCTCTTTTCAGCTGAACTTTCTTTCTCTGTTTCTCCCTCTTGCTTCTCCCCCTTGTTGAAAGGATCTTGAACATTTGCCCTCTTCTTGAGTACAAATTGTTTTCTCCTCTTCTTTTGTATCAGCCTTGTCACCATTTTCTTTAACTTGGCAATCTGGACTTGTTGGGACAGAACTACAAGTTTAAGTTCTTCTATATCTTTTCCCTGCTTGAGGACATCCATGTTGATGTTTCCCATGGTTTCCATCAATTCATAATAGTTATACCTGTCCTCACCTTCTCCAGAAGTGTTACCCTCTTTTGATGGATCATTGGATCTTTTTGTAGTGGAAGTCTTCTGCCTAGCAGAAGCACTATCCACCCCCTTGGTTTCTTGGCACCTGGGACCTTTGGATGATTGCTCACCCAAAGTTGCCATGGGGAAGGTCTTATGTGTGTTACCACTGACCTCCTCTGTGCTAGCAGGAGTAGTGGCAGCCTTAGCACCCATATGCTCAACCTCCACCTCAGTGAGCACCTCCTTGGGGTTGGGAGACACCCCTGTGGTTTCCCTATGGATATTCTCTAAGGGAGAATTCTCCCTTAGATGGCTAGAAGGCTTAGTGGGATATGGTACAAGAAGGTAAGGAGCCTTCTTTACCTGTTTCCTTGTATAAGTTTGGGTAATTGGAGAAGTGGGCTTATGAAGTAGGGACTGTGGGATAGATATAGAGTGGGAAGGTTGGGATTGGCTAGCAGTGGGATGATCTAATGAGGGCCTTGACCCTGATGCCATACCTTCTTCAGTGTGGGACACCACCATCATTGTAGATAACAATGGGGTGTCAACTCCTTCCGAGTCCAGAGGGGATCTTTTCATGTTTGAAAAGACCTTACCTTTGGGAATTTTTGGTACATATACCCCATCAAAATGAGGTATATCCGTCAATTCATGGGTTATTACTTCTTGTACAAACCTGGGGTACATATAAAAACTCTTTTTACTTCCCAGGTTTGAGACAAGATCATTAAAAAGCATTTGAGAAAAATTGTACTTTCTGGCAGTGGCCAAGCACACCAAAGCATAAGCAATGGTGCTACTGAACTCACTCCATCCAGTAGTCTTTTTAGAGATACAATGCATAAGGGTATGGACAAAGAAACGCCATTGGGGTGAAAATTTAGGTTTTGAGAACTTAAACACACCCAATGGGCCTCCATACCCCATTCTTGTAAGAGTTGAGAATAACTCCTCATTAGGAATAGAGGTTATACCTACAGCATCATCTAGACGTAGACAGATGCGTATCACCTCTTCAGTAACTGTCAACGGTTTTTCACAGACCCTTGTCTTGATCATTTGCACACCATTCTCAGTAACAATGGTGGCATTTGCCCAGATTTGCCTCTGATGCTCTATGAAGATGGTAGGAGATACAGTGAGAGCATGGGCAATATGGCTTGTCGTGAGGAAATCCACAATCTGGTGGAAACCAGCGGCCTGTTTGGGCTTCTTTAACATCGCGATTTCATTGTGTTCGTCTATGAATGCCATTGATGCCATTGATCTTGAAGGTCTTGCCTGAACACTTGGAACTTGAGAGAAAAGGGTTAGAGCGCAAGTGAACAGTATGCAAAGAGTCGTTATGAACTTTTTAGGCGGGGAAAGGGTATTTATAGCTTGTGGATTATAAGCAGTACTAACCCTAAAAAGATAGTGAAAGCAGTATTAACAGTGAGCAGTATTAACTGAAAGAAGTATTAACTGAAAGCAGTATAACTGAAAGAAGTATTAACTGAAAGCAGTATTAACTGAGCGCAGTATTAACCACTAGCAGTATTAACTAACTAGCAGTATTAACTGAGAGCAGTATTAACTGAAAGCAGTATTAACTAACTAGCAGTATTAACTGAGAGCAGTATTAACTGAAAGCAGTATTAACTGAGAGCAGTATTAACCACTAGCAGTATTAACTAACTAGCAGTATTAACTGAGAGCAGTATTAACCACTAGCAGTATTAACTAACTAGCAGTATTAACTGTGCACTGGCAGTATTAAAAATGCACTGGCAGTATTAACAATGCACTGGCAGTATTAACAATGCACTGGCAGTATTAAAAATGCACTGGCAGTATTAACAATGCACTGGCAGTATTAAAAATGCACTGACAGTATTAACAATGCACTTTTTGACACCATCCTTTTACTCATACTTTTTACTACTTTGTTCATCCCCTGTTCCTTTTCTTCTTGATCCTTCATGATCATTACTTCCTCTGGAGTATTACTGACTTCAACCTGTTGTGTGCCAAGAGCAACCACTATCTGCATTCCAAATGCTCTTCCTCTTGAGCTTTTGGTTGCACTGCACACTTGATAAATCAGTTAGTCTTTGAGGGAACCCAAGCCAAAGTGGTCTTGGGTTGTCCTTTCTCATTTATATAATCTGTCAGTTTGGTCTGGATGAGTTGTTTAGGAATCTCATGGCTGGAATACTTTGTCAAGATTATAGGCTTTGCAACATTAATACTAGTAGAAGCACTATCCTTGTTAGCAGTAGTATTGGTTGCAGCAGCACTATTTCTGTTAGCAGTACTATCTGGGATAACAGTACTAACAGGTTTCTTTACAATTGGAACCCAAACTTGAACAAAGTTGTTTGCTTTCTTTGTCTTTAAATTACTCCTTGGCTTATTTGGAGCATTTTTCTTTGTATTAGCAAACTTGTTCTGAGCATGATACTTTTTAGGTGCTCTGTTCTCAGCCATATGATTCCTTCCTTGATTTCTATAACCAAAAGAGTTTTGTGGTTGTCTTTGAAAAGTGACTCTTTGGTTTATAGGATTGAAATAACAGTATTTGGCAACATGATTAAGCTTTCCACAAATAAAACAAGGTTTTGGTCTATTGATTTTACTTAGATCAACCCCTTGTTTTTGTGCCCACTGATTATTCCAGTTTCTCTGATTTTCCCTTGGTTTATCATGTTTTTGGGGCTCAGATTTATTGCAAGCACACTGTTGACAAGGAGCAGGTTTCACAACTGTGGTCTGTTTGTAGTGGACTTTGTTAGACTTTCACTCAGTCTTCTCAATGTTCTTAGATTTGACCCAAGTCTTTCCACATCCCTCATTGGTGATAATGTGATTTTCTAGAGGAATCTCACCACTCACATTGTTCTCCTTATTTTTTTCAATAGAGTTCTCTTCTTCAGAGTCTGTTTCAACCATCACTTTTTCTAATGGATCTACCTTAGTGGCTCCATCAGATAATTCCTTCCTATCCTTGGTCTCTAGCAAGTCTGATATAGGAGGGATGTAATTGTTGTTGTATGGTGGTGGTGTGGTGTTATAGCCTATTCCTCTTCTAAGTTTGTCATGGATTTGAGTTTGGAGCAAAGAGTCCATTGCTTTAGAAGCATTGGAAAATTTCTCAATATCCAGCTTGGCTTTCTCAAACTCCCTCTTTATCTTCTCATTCTCCTCTTCTTTCTGTTTAAGCTTAAATTCATACTGATCTTTCTCCCACTTCCAGTAGTTTGTGTCATAAGAGTGTTGAAGCTCATTGGCTTGGAAACTCTTAATATGTTCCTCAAAACTCTCAACAATTCTTACATAGTCTTTTATATCTCTCTCTAATCTTTTAAGGTCATCACTCATTGTCTGGTTGTGATCCCTGTACCTTGTAACAGTTTCAATACAGGATTTAGAACAAAGATTAGATGTTACCTCTGTAGGAATTTCTGAGCTTGAAGACTCTGAACCTTTAGCCATGATGATGTGATTTTGAATGTAGGTTTCTGAGAATACTAGCTCTGATACCACTTGTCAGGATCGAATTCTCAACAAGAATTATGAATACTCAGAAACAATATCAAAGAAGTTGCGGAATAACACTTTGATATTCAATGTAACAGTAAACAAACAGTGAGTATGATTAACAACTTGTAAACTTGTATTGAATGATTAAAATCACAAGATTACACACTCAACCTCAATCTTGAAGAACAGACTCTTTCAAGACGAATTCTACTTCTCTAGAATTAGGAACTATGCCTTGAGGTTGATTTTCTCTCTAGAATTAAAACTTAGAATGAATGATAATTACCAAAAGTTATCTCACTATTCTAAACAATACAATATATATACTGAAGATAAAAGATAATTACAATTTATATAATATCTCCAGAATATCTTCCATCATTATCTCTAAGCTTCCATGAATATCTTCAGTTTATCCAACTGTCACTCTTTTCCATACGGATCTCCATCTCATAAGAAGTATTAATCATAAGCAGCATTAATACTCTGAGCAGTATTAACTCCAGCAGTACTAACCATGCTCAGCAGTATTAATCTCTTCAAGCAGTACTAAACTTGTTGAGCAGCATTAATCTTCAACTAGCAGCATTAACCACAGAAGTACCAACTTAGAAGTAGTAATTGTTTTCTTCTAGCAGCATTAACTTCACTTGTGCTGTACTTGTGCAATTCTTCAGTTCCCAACAATATTGCTTGCCTTACCTACTTTACCTTTCAAGTTGCTTCGTCAAGAATTCTATGAATTCTGGTATAAATTGTGATGTTTTTCGTGTGATCCTACAAAAAGAAATATGAATGGGTATTTATGTTCATATCATTTCCATACTCGCTTGTGAATGTTATAACATGTAAGCCCCTCCTCATGCCAAATGTTTGGTTTGGTGAGTAATATACAAGCTTCTTATAGTTTTATGGCCTTACAAATATTTCTATTCAGTGGTAGACAGCAATGGCAAGGGACATGGTTACCCTAATTCTATTAGTATGAAACTAGTTATAGTTAACCGGTAGTTAAAGGCTGATTCTTTGGACTTGGACATTCATATCCTAGTAGTTAATACCGGAGCCCGGTCATTTAGGAGAATAACCTTCTTACATCAACTTTTTTTTTCTTTTTTTAGAATGGATGACCTTCGACAGATTTAGGAACGTCTATGTCTAACAGAAAAAACGTCTCTTCCAAACATAATAACGCATTAAAAATCTGTTAGAAGGTTATTCTCATGAATACCTCACATAGACTCTGTCGGCCGCATAAGCCAAGTTGTGGGTTTCCAGTCAAGAATTTAGGTATAATAAATGAATGCCCCTAAGAAAAAACTGTCTAGCTTCCTGAAAACTGAAAGGAAGCCCACAACTTGGCCTATACAAGACCCTTTCAGTCTTCTATCAGATATTTCTTCTATCAAGAATTTGATGCATGCAATGCATGAGAGAGTCTTGATAGAAGTAATATCTGAGAATTCATTTAAGGGATATAAAGTGAAGTCTTATTAGTAGATTTGAATGGGTATATATATATATATAGGTGAATAATCGTGTGAGAAGATGAGGTTAATGTGAGAACCGTGAGAAGTTGATCTGAACCGTTGATCACTTTTAATCAAATGTTCTTCTATTAATTGCGGTTTAGAAGGAAATTGATCTGGTGTATCTCTGTGAATTTCATCCTAATGTGCATCTATTTCTCATCCAACGCTTAATAACCACTTCTCTCACGTTAACCTCAATTCTCATCGGAACCCAACCCTATATAGTGGAAGGATCGTGTGAGAAGTTGAGGTTACCGACTTACCGTGAGAAGCGTGAAAGTGGATTTGAACCGTTGATCACTTTTAATCAAATGTCCTTCCATGAATTGCGGTCTAGAAGAGAATTGATCTGGTACATCTCAGTGCATCTTATCTTAGTGCATCTCATCCTAACGTGCATTCATTTCTCATCCAATGGTTGATAACCATTTCTCATGCTTCTCACTTTAACTTCAATTTCTCACCGGAACCCCAACCACCCTATATATATATATATATTATTGCAATTTTAGAAGGATTGTATTTGTTAGAAAGTAAGGAGATTCGAGTTTTTAATTAGGATTTTGAAGATCAGTATTTTTTGTTGAGAAGGTAATAAAAAGGGTAGTGTGGTTGAGTAAAAATGGGGGTGAAATTAATTGATGGGGTGGAGACATGGTTTTGAAAAAATAAAATTAAGCATGGAAAACAAGGGGCGAAAGAAAGAGAGAGTAATAAATAAGTATATCACTTCCCTTCCGTTCAAAACACCTTCCAAGGTCAACATGTAAATTACACAACACTGCAATACAATTAACCAGCTTTACGTTATAAACCCTTGTTGTTTTATATTTTCACATATCTTGGCTATATCAATATGCATAAACAAAAATCAATTATATATTTAAAAAAACATTAGAAGAATGATTCTTTTCAAATGAATTTCACATTTTTTTATTTAGTCAAATTTTTATTGTTTTAGTTTCAAATTTTTTAATAGAATATAAATTCTTATATTTTGTTTTACTTATTATTGTTCTATACTCTTGTTACATATATATGTTCAAAAAATGAGATATAAGATGGCAATTTTGATGATATAAACAGTAGATGGCGACAAAATAGAAATTTTAACATGATAGTACTTGACATTTATTGAGTCGGTGCTATGGTCAGCCTTCTTGCATCTTTAACCGAGAAGGGGCCCCACATGAAATCAGCTGCATCACAATCTGAGAAGCTTTCATCCTTCCAACACTAACACTACCTTCAGCCGTTGGATCTCCATCTCTCACGTTCACCGTCTGATGATCCACGTATTTCGCCCCCTCCGAACTCGAATTGGAAGGCGGTGGAGACGGAATCCGTATCTCTTCTCTGCTCACCTGCTCCTTCCTTTCTCCTTCAAAACTACGTCGTCTCCGTTGCTCCTCCGTCTGCGTTGCCGCATCCGCCGCGAACCTTGCCGCCAATTCTCTGCTCGATTCGCATTTCACCACCATGTATTCTTGCGGATTGTCGAACGAACTCCATGATTGAGTCCGTTGTCTGATCATTGTCGCTGCTGCAGTTGTACAATTGTCGCCGGTATGGTTCGCATCCGTCGGAATTTGAGACTCGTGTGTTTCCAGAAGCTCCGATCCTTTAAGAACGTAATCATGACCATTTGTCGCTTCAACCAAATCGTCTTCCGATAAATCGTGCCATACATATCCGCTTTTGTAGCTCCTAATTTTGATTCACGAAATTTCAAAGCGAATCGCTAATTAAGAGAACATAGACAATCAACAGAGAAAACTGAGATTTTGTTATTATTAATTTCATACCGTTTGAAAGACCAGGAATACATGTTCGCCATTCCTTTACCTCTGTGATAATTCAAGGTATTCATAACATCTACAAACAAAATCAGGAAAATCGTGTAAAAATCTGTTAGTGAACTCGATCAAACAAAATGCGATTATATTACCTCTGAGATAGAGACCGTGAGGAGAAGAGAGAGGAACATCGATGAGATGAGGATGTTCAAGGTGACCATTCCGTGTTAGGTAATACAGAACCGGAACTTTTCTGGCTTCCGTTACCATAGTCGCCACCGCTGCCGGCTCTGTTTTCGGTTCAATGAAGATCGGAGTTGTATGAGAAGCATTGGCAAGGATCAGATCCCTATTTCCATTTGCATTTCCATTAAGACGATTTCGATTCTTCTTAGGCCTTCTGGAGATGAACAACTCGGTTCTCGAATCGGCAGCCATTGAAAGGGGGACAGGAGAGTGGGAAAAAGAGTAGGGGGTGGCGGGTAAATTCAGTTAGGGAGGGAGGGGTATATTTAAGGAAAAGGGGAAACATTCTGCACGCAAATTGGTAAGCAACATATTCCCTCCGTTCCAACTTTTAAGTGTCCACCTTACTATTTTAGATTATCTCAAAATAAATATTCACTTTCAAAAGTAAGTTTCTAATTTCGCATTTTACCCTTAATTATAAGGTGGAGAAAATTTATCTCTCAATTTTCAAGGGTAAAAATATTTTTTAATTATTTAAAAAGTGTAATAATTGTACATTCATAAAAGCTCTGTGTCATTTTCATTATGAACATTTATTTTGGGATGAAGGGAGTAGTATTTTTCTACTCTCTCCCTCTCTCCTACAAACATATTTAACACTCTTTTTTATTTATTCTTTTTTTTAATTAAGCCTAGATGTTCAGACCAGTTTTTGTACGTGCCTTAACTAATTTCAAGGATTTTGAAAAATGATCAAGAAAATCCCTAGTGGTCTTAGAAGACTCGAATCGATGACTTTTTCTTTTATTTTTTTATTTTTCTTTTTCATGGTTATAAAAATTGAACACATCACTCACCATGCTTTAATTTTTATTTAAATTTAATGATCAAAATAATAAAACATTTAGGGGTTGTTTGGTTCAGACTATGGAATAAAAATGAAAATGACAGGTAATGAAAATGGGAATGAATTTTCATTCCCCTCTGTTTAACTTGGAATGAAAGTTTCGGTTTCTGGGGGATGAACCCATTATATTACATAAAACCAAATAGTTTCATTTATTAACATTGTCATTGATTATTGTTTAACAGCTCTAACCAAATATTCCCTTATTTTTTTTTCATATCTATTTATGACTGACAACTTGTCGACAAGGATGGAGTTATGAAGGTTTCACCCGGTGATTACATGCTAAATTCTGAGAGTAGCTATGAGATATTATAAATATCAACCAAAAAAAGAATCCCTCGGTATCAACTAAGAACTTGAAAAAAAATTCATCGAAATCAACCACAAACATAAAAAAAATACTTCAAAATCAACCAAAAACCTCAAAAGATTTCTTTTAAATAGTGGAACTTGGCTAAAAACACACCGAGCTTACACCTTAGACATAGTCTTGTGTCTTGCTCAAAAGGTCGATTAAAGTTGGAAAAATATATTTTATTTTCCAAATCGACACAACTGACTTTTCTAAAAGATCAAACCATGACTTTACAAGTGTTTGATCCATTTTAAAGATGCACCCGTTCGACTAAAATCTTAGGTCCGTCACTACTTGTAGATCTTGTAACCATTTCTGACATGGATGACAAGTTATCAAATGATAAAACTCGTTTTGTCAAGTAAAATAATATAAGAAATATAAAAAAATAAATATTTATTAGACCGACTAGAAACATAAATAAATTTTATTACAATTGACACATTGTCTTTAAAATATAATATCTTAAATCAATTTTATATGGTGATCGTCACTTAAAAGTTAATATCTTGATTGTGATACAATGTTGTTTTTATAAATTGTTTTAAGTTTACCAAAGTTGTGTTAAACTGAAAAAATAACAAACTATTATTTTAAAGAAAGTATGCATGTGCATATGTGTGTATATTAAGGGACACACATGATGACCAAAACGATTTTTTGAACTACTATTTGTGTTGGTCTCGGTTATGAAGAGGGTTTCCAAAATTGACCTTATAACTAACTCCTATACCCATGTGGAATAGGATAAGGCAAGTACATAAACCTCCATTTCAGTAGATTACTCTTCAAAGGAGCCATTAAAAAGATAATGAAATTTTAAGTCTAGTTGATGTAAAACTCCAACAAATCTAAGTACGTTTGGTTTGAAGGAAACTTCAATGGAATCCACAATCAAAGGATTTAGAAATCCCTAGTAGGTGGTTGTCATTTCAAATCCAAATCTCAAGGATTTCAATTGTTTCTATCGCATCTCTACCCTGCCTATTTCATTAAATATGTCATAATCTCCGCATCGCCTTCACATTCTCGTCTTCTTGAAAAGCATAATAGATATGATCATGATGTTTAAATTTCATTCCAAATCCTACAAAGCAAACAAGATTTCTAAATAATAGAATTCAATTCCATTCCAAATCCTACAATCCAAACAGACCAAAGATTCCAAATCGTTCCACGAAATGGAAAATGTTGGTTCTGGAATACAATAACTTTCAAAGAGTGTGTTTGTAGAAGGGGGGTTGAATACAAACACAACAAATTTTCACTTTTAGTTTTATATTCTATTAAAACACAAAATTACATATTTGTTGCAGAAGCTAGGAAGGTAAGACTTGTGATCCTAAACAATATGACTAGTGATAAATTTGCTAACACATAAAGAGATTAGAAAGAACGTTTTCTTTCAGATCTGAATAACTAAGATAGTCTTCAGATAGTGACGTTGGTTTTGCCAAAGAAGCTTCACAAAGAAGTTCTTTCAAAACGGGTGATTTGCAACTAATGACAAGGAAGACATTTTATAGCCTCCATTGCATTAAATGCATTTCTCCAACTTTAACAGGTGTCTTAACTTGATTTGTAGATCCATGCATGTTTGTACTTTTCACTTCAAACTTTTTAGTTGATGTAGACACTTGTTAATCCATCTCATCCTTTCGTATGCAGAGGGAACAGTAAAGAAAGTATGACATTAATATAATAGTACTTATTTTACTTTGACTGACATGTTTTTGCATGTTCCCATACTAGAATGAGAGTTTGGCAGAGTTGGTGCGCCAAACCTTGTTGGACAAGATTGCAGTACAAAGTTCGGTTTGCCAGTAGTAGTATTTGTCAGACTACTAGTTGGCTTTATCTTGACATCACTTTAACTAGTCTTCAATTTCGTTGAAGGGTTTTTGCTCTTTTGAATCAATATAGATAGTTACAAGACTTTTACAAGTAAAAATCTTATCTTTGTCTACTCCGAAATATAAGCTATATAACGGATTCCAACTATAGACTTTTATGAAATAAGTCTATCTGATGTACAATGATTTAGAATCTTTTGATGATGAATTATGAATCTGATATGTTAGAGTAACATATGCTCTTTATCAGATTTTCACATAGAGTAACACAAAGACCAAAACTGAAGTTGATCTTTCAAAACATTCTTAGTCATAGATCCGATCACAACACTATATCTAAAACCTTAAGTTTGCTAGATCTTCCTTTTCATACCAAGGGTTCAGATGATAGATTGTTTGAGCTATATCTGATGGATGTTGTTCCTCGGATATGCTCTTCTTTAGGGCAAGAGGAAAGAATGGGTTTCTAAGTGTTTGATCAGATTTCTATTTGTATTGTTTACAAATCCGATGGTTGAGACTAACAATCTCCCCCTATTTGTCAATAATACATATAAATATCCTTAGATAAAAACACTTTAAAAAACGGTACCAAAACTTATAAGCATAAGAAGAAAATATGAACTCATAGATTTTGTGATCCATTTTTTGGATTCTTTTTGCCTTTTTCTCCTTTTTAAGGCTTTTTGTTTTGTTTTCTTCATTCTTTTTCTTCCTTTTCCTTTTCTTTGGATTACAATTATGAGTACATGGAAAAATAAAGTAAAGTCAACATAGTAAGCTACTGAGAAATGTAAACTTTCATTCAAACTGAACAAATACTTAGATTGTTACAGTGAAAGCTTACATTCTAACAAGACAACTATTCTTCCAAAATGAGATCCTCATACTTCACTTCTCCCATTCTGCATTCAGACTGCCAATTTTGTTTTGGAGTACTGACTTGACAACATCAGTAAAATCCTTTCCCAACTCATTGTTTAGGATAATTTTGAGAAGAACTTGAATATGCTTTGTGTCTTCAATCGAAAGCTTAGTTGATCGTTGAAATCTAAGATCTCCGAAAAGATCATAGAAATACATCTTAGCAATCGGAAGAAATAGAACTATTCCTTGAGGTGTCGGATCTCTAGGAGGAAGAGATAGATTAAGATTGGTAGTGGAAGGGAGATTACCTGATAAGACTAGTGAGTGAATAGTCTTCTCATCAACTGGAAGTTTGAGGGGAACAGAAGGAGTAATTGATGTTGTTGGAGAGGCTGGAGAATTTGAGCTTTCAAAGGTTTGGAATGATCTTTCGAAGATTAGAGGGGTGGGAAATCCATACTTCTTCCTGACTTCATTCACCTTTTCTATGAGACTTCGTATCCGTTGAATAACTACTAGCTTGTAGATATTTTTGCTTGTTTGGATGGATCCAAGAATTTCCCACTATTCCATGTATCCGTAAATGCACAACCAATGTATATCTTCCTCTTTTCTACTCCAGTCTTCCCTTTCTAGCCTTACTTTGACAAGTGGATCTTTAAACCTACTTTTCTTGCATCCGATGACTATGGCATTGATAATCTTTGGTTTGAGGCTTCTTCTAAATAAGATTTTGTTGAATTATTCTAGCTTCTCATCTCTTTACAGTTGAAGATCTTTGGTTGCAGCCAACTCTTTATTCGAAAGATTTAGATTGTCCATAATTGATCTGGGAGGAGGAGGCATCCGAAGAATATCTGAAGGATCAGTTCTCTGGAGTAAGTTTTCGACTTTCTTCTTCTTTCTTGACTCCTCCTATTCTTCAGAAGACATAATGCCTTTCCTGTATATATTGTTGTTTGTGGTTCAACGACATCAGATTTTGCTTGAGATGAACTTGGAGGAAGAACTGACTTAGTTAAGGAAGGCCCTGTTTGAGTTAGTTGCAATAATCGTTAGTGTATATGCCCAAAAGCCAATCATTAGATGATTCTGTTTGGACATTATGTCATGATAATTATTAATAAATAAAATGCATTGCCCAATTATTATGTTTATGGAATATTTTGTGCTATATCTACACATAATAATAACCTTAGAATAATGTATTCTAAAATGTCCCTAGTCAATTACTAATTTGGGTTTGGGTTGAATTAATACGCTACGACTAGTACATGCAGGGATTCGTATAGAGATACATAATCCAATATGGGAACGAGATGGGAGCTTGTATCGAACGTGACCCGCTATGAGAACATTTCATTGGATGGCATATGAGTGTCATAGATGGTTCTTATGTGGTTATTGTACAATTAGTCCTTTGTCTTGAGATCATGGAGTTTGCTTTGTGTGAGTGGCGAGGGTACTTTAATAACTGGTACTAATCTGTAACGCCCAGAAATTTCTCGTAAGTAATCTTGAGTTTTTGACCTCATTCATTTATGTTAATGTTAGTTATTACTTATTAATGGAGGGGTTTAATCCCCTGATGAACCCCATCCGACCTTGAACCATGAGATCGTGAAAATAGCAGAATTTCGAGCAGCTAGCCTGTGTTGAGCGACTGTGACTAGCGACTATGACACTGGTCATAGTCGCAAATGGCAATGTAGCTGGTAGAAAGGAGGCCACTGTATGTGGTCTGCGACAATGCCCTTGGTCAAAGTCGCAGGACAAGGTTGCCCCCGTAGTGTTGGCTTCTATTTAAAAACGTAACCTGATGGATCATTTGAAAGAAATTCATTTGGGGAAAACAGGAGATAACTCTTGAAAGCGATTTTGAGCTACCAAACACCCTTCTCATTTATTTTCTAGGGCTTAGGGTTGGTAAACATATTTATTGGTCATCAAGGCAACTCCAAAGCATTTATTGAAGTGTTCTCATCAAGATCTCCTCTCCTTGCAATCAAGTCTTCCACTATCAACTTCTAGGGTTTGCTATTTTCTAGGTTTTAACCCAAAACCTAGATTGTGAGTTCTTAACACTTTGTTAAACTAGATACACATCATTTTATATCTTTTAATGTCTTTATTTCATTCTTACATGATATTTATCTTGAAGCTTTGGTGGGGTTTATGTATGTATGGTCAAGCACTTGTGTTCTAGATGGATGAGGGGTCCTTAAATGTTTACTTGGAACCCTTTAGCCTTCAATAAACTGGAGATGTACTTATATAGGTCGTTTTCAAATAGTGGTTAATATGGGTGGATTTAACCTAACCTTGTTAAATGGATTATTTAATGCTTATATGATGATAAGTTGTTTTACTAGACCCTTGACGAAGAATGTACTATGGAATTGGGTGATTTAATACTTGTGTATACAAGATGTGAAATTTAGTTATATTGATCATGTCAAGTATATGTGAAACCTATGTGGAGGCTATACATGAAACGTGTATTTTGTTATCCCTATTTTTAGGGTGTTACAAGTTGGTATCAGAGCGTTAGTTTAAGTGAAGTAGGTATTGACTTAGCATATCTAGACTTAAGCTTTACGCGTTAATAATATGTTGTCTACCTTGGGGTAAAAGTCATAAGTGGGGAGAGCGTTAGGATCTACGAAATTACATTGATTAAGAGTCGTGATGACGGTAACGACATATCCTTATGTATAACGCAATCATAATATCACATAGCTAATGCTATTATGAATGCGCTCTTACGTGAGCATGCTTGAATTGCTATTATTATGATAATTGATAAATGTATTTATACGTACCATGAGTTCAACACACTTAGTCTGTTCTCAACCTCTTTCTTGTACGTGTGTGACAGATAACCATGGTAAATACTCGAAGCAGGTTACCAAACCCCCGGGAGGGGCATGTGGAGGATGAATCTACCACCGACCAACCTCCCATGGTCGTGACCTCCATGGGGCCTCCCATACCCACTGTCTTGGGTGGAGGGCCCGAAAATCATTCCACAAGTGCACCTTGTCTCTATCAATCCGATCATGGAGGAGGTAACGCTCAAGACGAGAATCAAGGACAGTATGATACAAGCCATGAACTCTGCCATGGAGCAACAACAAGAATTCTTTATGAAGCTTTTGGAAGACTGCGACGCTAGTCATGGAAGGCCCGAAACGGTGGCGGAGAATGTCGTGGTTGGGTCAAGAGGTGGGCCAAACGTCGTGGGCACGGAAGAGCATGTAATTGTTCGTGAAAAGCAGAAGGAGTCAGGTTGCACATATAAAGCTTTTCTGGGGTGAGGGCCACCCAAATTTACAGGTACCGCTAATCCCGTCAGTTGTATATATTGGACTAGAGAGGTGGAAATGGCATTTGAGGCTAGTGAATGCGACGAGTCTCAAAGAGTAAAGTTTGTTTCTCATCTACTTAAGGGCGAGGATTTGACCTGGTGGAATCTCACCCGATCATCTCTCACTCCCGAAGTGTTGGCCAAACTCTCGTGGCCAACCTTTAAGAAGAAGATCCTCAACAAGTATTGTAGCGAGAGGGACTTAGACAAAATTGAGCTTGAGTTCCGTAATATAAGAAAATGTAGCATGTCCATTTCCGACTACTCGAAGCAATTTCTGGAGAAACTAAATTTGGTGGAGCATCTGGCTCCCGATGAGAAGACAAAGATCAATGACTATCTGTTGGGGTTATCGACCGAGATGAAGATGACGGTAAGGAACGCCAAAGTGTCAATGATAGAGGAGGCAATTAAAGAGTCGTTCCTTATGGAGGACTACATTGCACAAGGAAGGGAAGAGAAAGGTCAAGTTGTGGAGAAGCGGAAGTGGGAAGGGCCACCTGGGCCCGTTCGTCAGTCTAAACCGTTTAAGGGTGGAAGGTTCGAAGACAACCGCCGAGAATCAAGGTGGTGCCATAAATGCAAGGCCAAGCATTTTGTCCCATGTAATCCAAGACCACCCTCAGGTCCCGTCGAGTGTGCTAAATGCGGGAAGAAAGGCCATGCCATCCAGGATTGCCCCATCCGGGGGCCGGTGTGTTTTGAATGTCGGGAACCGGGTCACATGAAGAAGGATTGCTCGAAGCTAGTGGGCGGAGACCGTGGAAATTCTGTTGGGTCAACGACAAGAATCAAGCAACCTTCAAGGGTGCCGAGCCGAGCATTCCGGATGACCACCGAAGAGGCGAAGGAGACCGCCGATGATGTGTCGGGTACGTTCCTAGTAAAATCCTTGCCCGCTTGTGTGTTATTTGATTCGGGTGCAACGTGCTCTTTTATGTCGAATACTTTCTGTAAGCGTTTCATCACTCCTGTTAGTACCATATCCGATGCTTTGATAGTTGAAGTAGTTAATGGGGACCAAGTGGTTATTCATGAACGTTTTGTTGACTATACCTTAGAGATCGATGGGAACTCCTTTAGAGTAGATTTGTTGCCTATGGCTATAGGTGGCTTTGATATACTCATAGGCATGGATTGGTTGTCAAGACATAAGGCCGACATCCTCTGTTCCAAGAAGAATTCAAGTGCCTTTGCCGGGAAATGGTGTGGTCACCATCTATGGAGAGAAAAGGAAGAGATGTAATCCTATCATCTCCTCTCTTAAGACTCGCAAATTCTTAGCAAAGGGTTACTCTTCGTACCTAGATTAAGTGGTGGATGCGAAGAAGGAGAAGAAATCGGTGGAGGACATGAAAATCGTGCGAGACTACCCGGATGTCTTCCCGGAGGATCTACCCGGACTACCGCCGGAACGCCAAGTGGAGTTTCAAATCGACCTTACTCCGGGAGCGGCGCTGATAGCCTGCGCTCCCTACCGTTTGGCTCCGACGGAAATGTAAGAGATGATGACGCAACTTCAAGAGCTTCTAGAGAAGGGGTTCATCTGACCGAGCTCGTCTCCTTGGTGAGCCCCAGTATTGTTCGTGAAAAAGAAAGATGGGTCTATGCGGATGTGCATAGACTATCGGGAGATGAATAAGGTCACGGTGAAGAACAAGTATCCATTTCCACGAGTCGACGACCTCTTCGATCAAATCCAAGGTGCGTGATGTTTTTTGAAGATCAACCTTCGGTCCGAAGGAGGACATTCCGAAGACGGTTTTCTGAACAAGATACAGTCACTACGAGTTTTTGGTGATGCCCTTTGGTTTGACCAACGCTCTGGCCGTATTCATGGATTTGATGAACCGCGTATGCCGCCCTTTCTTGGACCAATCCATGATTTTCTTCATTAATGACATCTTAATCTACTTAAGGGATGAGGTCGAGCATGGAAAACACTTGTGAGAGGTGTTGGAAGTTCTCTGAAAAGAGAAGTTGTTCACAAAGTTCTCGAAATGCGAATTTTGGCTTCAAGAGGTTCAATTCTTGGGCCATGTAGTGTCAAAAGACGGAGTGAAGGTAGACCCGAAAAATATCGAGGCGATGATGAGTTGGGAACTGCCAACGAGCCCGACAGAGATCCGAAGATTCTTGGGGTTGACAGGCTATTATAGACGGTTCATTCAAGATTTCTCAAAAATCGCTTCGCCACTCACCTCCCTCACAAGAAAGAATGTCAAATTCCTTTGGACCGAGACGTAAGACCAAACCTTCCAAACTCTTCAGAGGAAGTTGTGTGAAGCTCCAATTATATCCCTACCTGAGGGATCAGATTACTTTGTGGTGTATAGTGATGCTTCCAAGATGGGCCTCGGGTGTGTGCTAATGCAACGAGGCAAGGTGATAGCTTATACGTCACGTCAACTAAAGAACCACGAAAACAATTACCCGACTCATGAGTTATAATTGGCGGCAGTGGTCTTTGCATTGAAGTTATGGCGACATTATTTGTACGGGACGAAGTACACTCAATTTACTGATCACAAGAGCCTAAAGTACATCTTCGACCAAAAAGAACTCAACATGCGACAAAGAAGATGGCTTGAGCTATTAAAGGAATACGATTGTGAGTTGCTCTATCATCCCGGTAAGGCCAACGTAGTGGCGGATGCCTTGAGCCGTAAGAGTTATGAAGGCGGTGTCAAATTGTCCCTCACTAGGATCGATGTGGTATCAAGCATGTTGGAGAGCATCAAGACATGTCAAACGGAAGCACTTAAAGAAGAAAACCTCAAAACCGAAGTTATGGTGTAGCAAAGTGGACTATTGTCGGAAGATGGTCGTGGACTCAAACTATTTCAAGGCCGAATCTGGGTACCAAAGTGTAACACCCTCAATTCTGGAAATAACAACTAATTTAAAATTTTCTAAATACGCCGATAATTGATTCATCTACAATCACAAAATAAGGTTTTAACCTCAACACATATAATTTATTCTCTACATACAGTCTATAACAAGGACGGGTGCTACTAAAACCCAACAATAATCGCTATCTCGAAACTGCGGAAGACATCACCAACTACTAACACTTGCACAAAGCTAAGGCTCAACTCTTCATAGCTGCTAGAACCAAACCCCAACAGGAACCTGATGCACATGCCGACAAATAAAAATGTTAGACTTAACGCCTAGTGAGCTCAAGAGTTTTCAACATATATAAATTAATCATTTAAAAATGAAGAATGCAAATAAAATCATAATCTTTCAAAATGATATGCTTCACTTATGAAAACAACTCGTTTACCAATAATTATGCATTTCAAACGAAAGAGACACCGAGTTAATCGTTAACCAAACCAAACTGTTTTAAATACTAAGATCCCAATATAAAATGTTCTTTCGTAAACTTAGATTTAACCCAAAACTTACTCAAAATGAGAATAGAGAGAGGACTCCCAATTTTATAAAATGCGGGTAAAAATGTTATAACTCGAAATACCCAACACGGGTGGAACATGATACCCAACCCATATACCATAGATGAAAATCTATATAAATAAATATCACCGTGAACACGGATATTAGCCCAAAACTCACACGACCATAAAATGGACGAAATCAAATACCGAAACGTGAAAATGACGTATGTCATTCAAGCCTTAATATACGCGAGGGAAAACCCAATATTAAGGCCATCATTTACCGTCGACCACACAAAAAACAAAGTTGGCAAAATACGACATTAACATTTAAAATACCACGGTTCAACGATGGGGATACCCGTATACATTGAGAGTAGAGAAACACACGAGTAGGCCGCCCATACAACATACTCGCATGTTATCTCAACGTTTCCATCTTGGGTGGCGAGAACACGTGAATGGGTCCACCCGTGATGTTATTGGATTTCACCACATATCCCAGACCTAGTTCCCATGCCACCACCGACATCATAATCCTCAGACCGTTATGCCTCTGGACATACTCCGTCGAGTTCCACCTCAAGTACTTACAGACATGGGTGCCTATCTAATCTAGATGAGTTACAACTCGGAGGCTCGATCCACCTATTGCCTACTCGCTATCGAACCCAAGCGGTCAATGGTCATAACCAACCTTACCCGCTTTACCAAAACAGACAGGCTTACGTGCCTATGGATCCAATACCACACTGTCTAAAATTACATGACCCCAAATGAAAGACCAAAGCTCCCAAAACATGAAACTTTCAAATGACATGAAATATACGCCATCATACTCAAAACTCCACAACTATTTTTAAACCGGACAAATGTCCTCAAGACTCCATTTAGTCAAAACCGAGCCAAAGGCCCAACAATTTACGTAAACCCCAAATGAAAACCAGTAATAACCACTGAAACATGATTGACCAACTATCAAGCAAACACAACGACCAAAAGTATGATTAACTCAAATCTCATCATTGGTTGAGGCAAACCATTTTCCAAATGGACTCATACTCTTATATTTTCAAAATGCCTCATAACACGATAATACGCATTTCCAAAAAGGTTTATAAGATCAAATACAAAATAACACTTACGCCAAATGAACTCCAATTATATATGTAAAATCATCACAGAAACATTTCAACATCATTTATTTACTAAAATTCTCAAAGATCCCAAAATGGGAGTTTCACCATGTTTATAAAACTAAACATTTCAATATACCCAAGACTTATCAGGTGATTAACAGTTAACAATTTCATGTAAAACACAAAACACTTTAAAATGAACATTTTGGCATGTACACCGTTTTCACAAATCAACTTGAACTCACCTCGCTAGATTTAGGCTAAATCTAGATTTTTCCCCAACTTGAGCTCCTTTGAAGAATTCCGAATCCACAAGCAAATACTTATGAAACCTAGATACACAATTTCCACCCATAAACAAACACATTTAACCATTTAGAATCGATCCCCAAACACTTTACATCAAAATCTCCATTTTGGTCAAACCCCTAATTTTGACCTAAATTTCTCCAAAATCTTTCAAACCGAAATTGAAGTAATAAAACACTAGGATATCATCAATGAAGCATATATGTTACCTAATAAGGTTTAGAAATGGAGAGGATAAACTTACCACTTAGGTTTTGAGCAAAACCTAATAAAACCCAAAAATCTCTAGTATTGGAGGTGGGAACATAACCTTGCATCAAGAGGTGAAGTCATTATCATAATATGGAAGGGAAACGCTTTGTCTTCATGGAAAAGCCTCAAAATCGGCTAGGGTTCAAGAGGGGGAGGGAGGAAATGATTTGGGAGAGAGTGGAAAGGGGTTAGAAGTGAGAAATGAGGAGAATGGGTGAAAATTCGGACTTAAACAACCTCTCAATCCCCGCAGGAGACATTGCCATGCGACAATGACCATGTCAAAGTCGCATGACATAGTCGCATAGACTGCACCGTGCGTGCCCCTCTTCCTGCGACATTGCCAGGCGACAATGACACTGTGATAGTCGCTTGGCATAGTCGTCGGGCTTGTTCCGAGCCCCAAAACCGACTTTTCCAATACCATGTCCCTCTACACTCTTAAGGACATTTCATAAAGGTTTCCCAACAAAACCCATCATTTACCAGTCATAAAAATATTTGGGTGACCTTTACTTTCCGAAAATTACGGGTGTTACACAAATCTTGGTGGTAACCGGGATCTACTCCTTGAAGAAACGCATAAATCAAAATATTTTATGCACCCCGGTAGCACCAAGATGTATAGGGATCTAAAATTGAATTATTGGTGGCCGGTGATGAAACTTGACGTGGCCAACTACGTGGAGAGGTGTGTCACGTGTCTTCAAGTCAAGGCGGAGCATCAAAAACCGTACGGAAGTTTGCAACCATTGTCCATTCCCGATGGAAGTGAGACAATATCACCATGGATTTCGCGAAAAAACTACCGAAGACCTTGCGAGGTCATGATACTATTTGGGTAATCGTAGATCGAGAGCGTGCACTTCCTTGAAATGAGAGAGACCTTGCCGATGGAGAAATTGGCCAAGCTTTATATTGATGAGGTGGTATCGAGATATGGAGTTCCACAATCTATTGTGTCGGATAGGGACAGTCGATTCACATCAAACTTTTGGGCTAGTCTACAGAAAGAGTTGGGCACGAGATTAAATCTGAGCACGACCTACCATCCTCAAACGGACGGTCAAAGTGAGAGGACGATTCAAACCCTCGAGGACATGTTGAGGTCGTGTGTTATCGACTTTGGAGGGATTTGGCATTCACATCTACCCTGAGTAGAATTCGCTTACAATAACAGTTATCATTCTAGTATTAGAATGACACTTTTTGAGGCGTTATATGGTCGAAAGTACAGAACCCCCGTTTATTGGCTTAAGGTGGGCGAGAAACAATTCGCTGGACCAGAAATCGTTCAAGAAATGGCGGACAAGGTGAAAGAAATCCGGGAGAGATTGAAGGCGACTTAAGATCGACAGAAGAGTTAAGCGGATAAGAAAAGAAGACCGGTCGAGTTTCACGTGGGCGATCGCGTCATGTTGAAAATATCTCCATGGAAGGGGATCATCTGATTTTGGAAACGTGGAAAGCTTAGTCCCCGTTTCCTTGGACCTTTCGTTATCTTAGAAAAGGTCGGACTACAAGCTTACCAGTTGGACCTGCCACCGGAAATGGACGGAATACACCCCACCTTCCATGTGTGGAAGAACCGAGTTGAGGAGGAAAATGTAATTCCTTTGACAGAAATCCGAGTCGACAACGGGAACCGTTGTGTGGAAGAACCGGAGGCAATTTTGGAACCAGAGGTAAAGAATTTGTGACATAAAGACGTGGTCATGGTTAAAGTCTAATGGACGCACCACCACGGTGCCAACGTTACTTGCGAATCGGAAGAGGATATGAGAAAGCGTTACCCTCACTTATTTTCTTAAAGTGAGATTTCGGGGACGAAATCCTAACTAAGGTGGGGAGGATTGTAACTCCCTAAAATTTCTCGTAAGGAATCTCGAGTCTTTGACCTCATTCATTTATGTTAATGCTAGTTATTCCTTATTAATAGAGGAGTTTAATCCCCCGATGAACCCCATCCGACCTTGAACCATCAGATCGTGAAAATAGTAGAATTTCCAGTAGCTAGCCTGTATTGAGAGACTGTGACCAGGGACTATGACACTGGTCATAGTCGTAGATGGCAATGTCGCTGGTAGAAAGGAAGCCACTGTGTGTGGTCGACGACAATGCCCTTGGGCAAAGTCGCAGGGCAAGGTCGCCCGCGTGGTGTTGGCTTATGTTTAAAAACGTGACCTGATGCATCATTTGAAAGAAATTCATTTGGGGGAAAACGTGAAATAACTCTTGAGAGCGATTTTGAGCTACCAAACACCCTTCTCATTTATTTTCTAGGGTTCGGGGTTGGTAAACATATTTATTGGTCATCAAGGCAACTCCAAAGCATTTATTGAAGTGTTCTCATCAAGATCTCCTCTCCTTGCAATCAAGTCTTCCACTATCAACTTCTAGGGTTTGCTATTTTCTAGGTTTTAACCCAAAACCTAGATTGTGAGTTCTTAAAACTTTGTTAAACTAGATACACATCATTTTATATCTCTTAATGTCTTTATTTCATTCTTACATGATATTTATCTTGAAGCTTTGGTGGGGTTTATGTATGTATGGTCAAGTACTTATGTTCTCGATGGATGAAGGGTCCTTAAATGTTTACTTGGAACCCTTTAAGCTTCAATAAACTGGAGATGTACTTATATAGGTCATTTTCAAATAGTGGTTAATATGGGTGGATTTGACCTAACCTTGTTAAATGGATTATTTGATGCTTATATGATGATAAGTTGTTTTACTAGACCCTTGATAAAGAATGTACTATGGAATTGGGTGATTTAATACTTGTGTATACAAGATGTGAAATTTGGTTATATTGATCATGTCAAGTATGTGTGAAACCTTTGTAGAGGCTATACATGAAACGTGGATCATATGGCCGAATATTGTACCCATGGTTGGTATTGTGAATGTCTCATGTGGAATGCGTGCCTTGAGGTTCTAGTGGCGCCGCTTCTAAGCAGGCTTAGGTGGGCCTTGGTTAGAGCTTGGGGAAGGTGCATTTGGGCGCACTTTTTGAGAAGACGTCCATTGGGTCTATAGGCGACACCCTTTTTGTAATCTCTTTTCTATTGTAGAAATTAGATTAGTTGGTTGCTGTTTATTGCCGTTGAATTACAAACTGTAATTAAACAGGTTTTATTTATTCCCCAGTTTTGGGAGGCTCTTTCTATGGCAATTTCTATATACCTCATGTCCGTTTTTCCGGAATTTTGTTATCCCTATTTTTAGGGTGTTACGTAATCAGTCCGTAACTGGCTGACAAAACTGTTGTTGGGTTTGTCGTGTATCACTTAGTAGTTCTACTATGGATCAAGATAGGATTTGTTCCTCTTGTATGTTGAGAGCTATATCCTTGGGCCCTTTAACACCCCGATTTATGAGTAAGCAAATATTACCTTTTTACCATGTTTCGCTTGTAGTGTAGTGTTAGTTCATGATCTTACCTTGAAACCTGTCTTATTTGAGGGTTGACCATTATAGCCGAAAATGAGGGCAAAGGGAACAACACTGTTCTGCACGGATCTCCGCACGACTTGAACCGCACCACCATCCGCGCGGGGCTCTGCCTTTACGCGACTCTAGTCCTTGGCGCGACTCTCAGCACGGGTTCAGCCGCATGGGCATCCGCGTGGACCTCCTGGTCGATTAAAAAGGGGGAAATCGGCCCCAAGACTCATATTCTCCAAAATCACTTCCCTAAAACACTCTCTTCTTCTCCCTCTTCATTAATTTCGGCCTACAACATTTATTACTACCATTTCCCTCCAATATTCAAGTGGGAATCATTAATTTCGACCATTTCCCTCAACATTTATTAATTTCGACTGAAATGGTGAATACTCCGAAATTCACGAGGATAGCACGTCCAACCCAAATCCAGTGGTCAGGGAGGTGAACGTTGTCCCTCCCAATATGCCACCGATATTCACCGGAGAAGTTGAGCACATACCCAAAGTGGATTTGGCATCCATGAACCCGGTCATTCAAGAGGCAAATGCTCAAGCTGATATGATGGCCAATGTCATGCAGATGGTGACATTGGCTATGGAAAAGCAGCAAGAAGCATTCCTGAAGATGTTAGAGGAAATGGATGCTAGTCTCCGAAGGCCATAGGTTGTTGCTGAGAATGCAGTGGCCGGTTCGGGTGGTATCGGAGATGAGAATCGTACTGATGGGTTGGTGACCTTGGAGACGAGGCAACCCGAGAAGGATTGTTCCTACAAGACCTTTATAGGCTGCAAACCGCCAGAGTTTGTCGGGTCCGATGACCCCGTGGCTTGTATGAATTGGCACATGGAGATCGAGCACACCTTCCAAGCCTGCGAATGTGGAGAGGATCAGAAGGTAAGATTTGGGTCTCAACTGCTCCGAGGTTCCGCTTTGACATTGTGGAATGTTTTCATCTCGACAATAGAGGAGTCTGTTTTGACAAAGATGACTTGGGCGGTATTCAAGAAGAAGGTTTTGGAAGAATATTGCAACGAGCAAGAGATGGATTTGATTGAGGAGGAGTTTCGTGCGTTGAAGAAATGAGATTTGTCGGTGAGAGAATACATCCGACTCTTCATGGAAAAGATAAATCTTATGGGGCGTGTGGCCCCAACCGAGAAGGAAAAAGTGAAGGCCTATCTGAAAGGTTTTCCCGCGGATATGATGTCGAGAGTCCGCAACTCAAAAGCTACAAACCTTTGGGAAACTATCGAGGAAGCCAAACTCATGGAAAGGGTCTATGCACAATACAAGGAAGAGAAGTCAAAGGTTGTTGAGAAGAGAAAATGGGAGAGCCCGCCAAACTCATTCAAGAAGTCGAGATTTCATCCAAGTGGTAGGAGCTTTCATAACCGCCGGGAGGCGAAATGGTGTTCCAAGTGCAAAAGCAAGTACTTTGGTTTTTGCAACCCCAATCCCAACCCAATCTTATGTTTTCAAGTGTGGCATACTAGTCCGAATTTCCCTGTTCAAGGGACAACATGTTACGAGTGTAAGGAAGTGGGGCTCGTGAAGAGGGATTGCCCCAAGCTAAGGGGAGGAGCAAAAGGAGGAAACTTGACGATCTTACCAAAGAAGGAAGTCACCCCTAAATCTCAAGGGAGGGCCTTCCAGATGACGAGAGAAGAAGCGAAGGAGACCACCAACGTGGTGTCGGGTACGTTCTTACTCAACTCCCTTGTCGCTAAAGTATTATTCGATTCCGTTGCCAATTTCTCTTTTGTGTCCATTGTGTTTTGCAAAGCTTTGAATGTGCCTTCTAGTACTCTTAGTGATGCCTTGGTAGTAGAAGTAGCAAACGGAGAGCAAGAGATCTTGCGCGAAGTTTTGGAAAAGTGCCATCTAGAAATTAGTGGTGAACTTTTTGAAGTGAATCTACTTCCCATGGCGATTAGGAGTTTTGATGTGGTGATTGAAATGGGTTGGTTGTCTCAACACCAAGAAAATATTTTATGTTCGAAGAAATTGATCAGATTACTGACCTCAAGCGGGGATTTCATCTTTGTATACGGAGAAAAGCGTAAGGGTGAAGTTTCTCTTATTTCAACCATCAAAGCAAGAAAATGTCTAGTGAAGAATTGTCCGTCATTCCTCACCTACGTATTGGATGCCAAGGCGGAGAAGAAGAAGATCGAGGACGTGCGGATCGTTAGTAAATATCTAGATGTATTTCCCGACGACCTTCCAGGCCTGCCGCCCGATCGCCAGGTGGAGTTCCGGATCGACCTAGTTCCGGGTGCGGTGCCGATTGCCCGTGCACCTTACCGCCTTGCTACGACCAAAATGCAAGAGATGATGTCTCAACTCCAAGAATTGATAGAGAAAGGATTCGTAAGGCCGAGCTCTTCGCCTTGGGGAGCTCTGGTACTCTTCGTCTAGAAGAAGGATGGGTCGATGCGAATGTGCATCGACTACCGGGAGTTGAACAAGGTGACCGTGAAGAACAAGTATCCGCTACCCCGAATAGACGACCTCTTCGATCAACTACAAGGAGCCGTATGCTTTTCCAAGATTGATCTTCGTTCGGGCTACCATCAAGTAAAGGTTAGAGAAGAAGACATCTCCAAGACTTCCTTTAGAACCCGTTATGGTTGTCGGTCCAACAATACTAATATCAAGTTCTTAGAAACAACACATTAATCGATTACCAACCTGTATTGATATATAACAACGGTTACAAGGTTGATCAGATTCAAGGTTTGAATGTGTTCTCTGTTTTCTCTCTATTACACCTTTAAGTGTGTGTTTGTGTGTGTATTCTTGATCTGATGATTTGAGAAACTTGAGATACACCTAATATCTTAACTTAGTGTGTTAGACACACTTCCTACAACTTGCAACAACAAGTTGTATTATAAAACTATTATCACTAAATAATATCTAATATCTAGATATTATTTCTAATAACTAAACTAGAAACTAATAATAACTAACTAAGTTAAATACTAGAAACTAACTATTACAATACTATAACTTAGATATTTAAATCTAAGTAAACTAAAACAATTACATTGACATTTATTACAAACGACATAGACTTTAATATCGAGAGTCGACGTTCCGGCTTTAGCTTCAGATTGCGATCTTCGTATTTGGATGATCTTGAATCCAATGAGACTGTGGTCTAACAATCTCCCCCTTTGGATCAAGATCGTTACGAAAATGATTTTAGCAATGCAGTCTTCTTGTTCAGCTCAGAAGATGCAATCTCTTTCTCTAGCTCTGAGATCAACATGTCTTTTTCTAACAATCTCCCCCTTTGAAGAGTGGACGTGATTCTTGAAACATGTGATATTTACCATTTCTTTTGCAGTCATTCTCCCCCTTTTTGATGTTAAGTGCAACGACTTCATCAAAATTATTTGTAAGAAATGTCTATCTTGCGGTTAGAGCCCCTGATCCGTCAATTCAAAAGATATTCATCCAGATCTTTTCAAATCCAGATAAAAATAGTCGTGTAACACCTGAATCAACTAATGAATCAGTTAACATACCTGTCAGTAACACTAAGTCACTGTGTGTAACAAATACACATTGGAAAGGAGCTGTTTGATGTTGACTCCCCCAGGGCTTCCATTTAATCATCGAAACACCACAAAGGTTATTTCTATAAACGTTATGACAAAGAAACTAATTCCTTGTGTGTTCGTGCTTGTGTTAGAAAGAATTAAGCACTTGATGATTGCTTATTAGGCTCAAAATTGTGTAAACCACTGAGACAACAGTAAGTTAAACACAGACTCAATTGTGCATGATTGAAGTGCGAAGGTGGGGCAGACTTCCTTCTTTTCAATATCCAGATTTTCCAAATGAAAATCAGATAGCAAATGTGCTGCATCCCCTTTGAAAATGCGAAACATTTTCTTGTTGAGAAGAAAATGAGTAGATGGTGAGGTTTGATCAAGAGTTGGCATGGGTTAGTTGCCTATTTCAATAATGATCACCAAAGAATTGTGAATCACTAGAATGGTGGCTACCCGACTCAGAAAAAGTTGGTGCAGAGTTGTGATATTCTTTTAACTCTGTTCTCACATGCTCTTTCTTTTAAACATTTAGCTTACTCTAATCACACTCATTTCTTTTCGCTTCTCACACTTAATCACTAAGGATTAACTTCTTGGGTAGAAATCACTGGTTAAGGTGATTCCATAGAAGTTGTGTTAATTCCTAGCACAAAGATTCTTGTTTTCCTATGATGCATGTGATGCTCATATTGGTTTAACTATTTCAGTTAACGCACAATTTAGATCATGAAAACATTTAAAATACACTCCCAAAATATAAAATCTGATGAAAAATCGGGAAGTGGTTTGAACATTAAAAACAATGTTTTCTTATGATTGAAAGTTGTCCTTCTTTCAACCATATATGAGATTAAGATAAAGGATTATACCTTATCGTGTGATCTTTCATCTCATGAAGCTAAGCTTTAAGTCATAAACATATGAACTTGTAAGCTTCTCTCATAAAAAAATTCTGCAAAAGTCTTATGTCAAGTCAAAGTAAAATTTATTCACTTAAAATGAAAAGACAAAAAGCAGTAAAACTTTTTAAAGTACTAGTTCTGATCAGAAATAATCAGAAGTAATATCCGTACTCCCTTTTGACTTGAAGAGCTCCCCCTAAATCTTGCATTACAAAAAAAAATTTGACATTAAAAGGTACATGCACAAATTTTATGAGCTCCCCCTCGAAGTAATATTGACCACTTGTCAATTTCTTCTCATTCTCCCCCCTTGGATCATGAACAATTGATAGAAGTGCAGATATCAATCAGAGTTAAGAATGAAGAAATGATGAAAAAGTATACAATTTAGAAAACTTTTATAGGTAACTACTGATTAGATTTTAAGATTTAACATACCAAGCTTAGAGATAAGAAAGTTGAACCTCTTTTCGTCTAAGGGTTTGGTGAACAAATCGGCAAGTTGATAATCAGTTTTTACAAAGAAAAGTTCAATTGTTCCCTTTTCAACATGATCTTTAATAAAATGATACCTGACATCTATGTGCTTTGTCTTGGTGTGTTGAACAGGATTCGCCGTAATTGCGATGACGCTCTTAGAGTCACAATATATCGGTATCTTGTTGAAGTGAAACCGTAGTCGCGTAATTGAGTTCGCATCCATAGGACCTGAGAACAGCAGCTAGCAGCAGCTACATATTCTGCTTCGGCCGTGGACGTTGAAACACAAAGTTGCTTCTTCGATGCCCAATTTACTAGTTTGTCACCGAGGAACTTTACGTGTCCTGACGTGCTCTTCCTGTCTAACATACAACTTGCATGATCTGCATCTGTGTAGGCTGTTAGTTCAAAACTAGTATCTTTAGGATACCACAGACCAAGATCTGCAGTGCCCTTCAGATACCTAAAGATGCGCTTCACAGCAGACAAATGGATTTCTTTAGGATTGGCCTGATATCTTGCACATAAGCATGTTGAAAACATTATATCTGGCCTACTTGAAGTAAGATACATTAAAGAACCTATCATCCCTCGATAAGTCCTAACATCAACAGCCTTTCCCGAAGGATCGGTGCCAATCTTAGTACCTGGTGCCATTGGGGTACCAATCGGTTTTGAATTTTCCATTTGGAACTTCCGAAGAATATCCCTAATGTATTTTGATTGATTGATAAAAATACCCGATGAAAATTGTTTTACTTGTAAACCGAGAAAGAAATTCATCTCTCCCATCAAGTTCATTTGAAATCTAGACACCATAAGGTTTGCAAAATTCTTACAGTACTTAGTATTTGTAGAACCAAAGATAATATCATCTACATAGATTTGAATTAAAATGATATCGCCTTTTTCCTTTTTGATAAACAAAGTGGTATCCACCGTACCTTTTGAAAACCCAGACTTGACTAGAAAAGTGGAAAGGACATCATACCAGGCTCGAGGTGCTTGTTTCAGACCGTAGAGTGCTTTGTCGAGAATGTAAACATGATTCGGCTTCTCTTGATTGACAAAACCCTCTGGCTGAGAGACGTAGACTTCCTCCTTCAGAATTCCATTGAGGAATGCTGTCTTCACGTCCATTTGAAAGACCGTGAAGTTCTTGTGGGCTGCGTAGGCTAGAAACATTCTGATTGCCTCTAATCGCGCCACAGGAGCATATGTCTCGTCGTAGTCGATTCCTTCCTATTGTCTGTATCCTTTGGCTACTAGTCTTGCCTTGTTTCGGATAACGGTACCATCTTCGTCTTTCTTTATCTTGAAAACCCATTTCGTACCTATAATGGTTTTACCTTTAGGCTTTGGTACGAGTCTCCAGACTTGAAGTGCATCGAACTGTTTAGCTCTTCTTGCATAGAGATCACCCATTCTGGATCAACAAGTGCCTCTGATACGCATGTTGGCTCAAACTTGCTCAGAAAGGAGTCATGCATGCACATGTTCATTGATGCTGACCTAGTTTGCACCGGTTTTGATGGATCGCCAATGATCTGGCTTAGCGGGTGCTCTTTGGTCCATTTATGTTCATGAGGCAGTGGATTAGATGATTGTATGTCGGTTGTATCATCTACAAATCCACTTGTACCTTCTTCTGATTGTTCAGGAGGGTTGATGATTGCAGTTGAAGTAATAGGTTCAGAAGTCTCAGCAGGTACAGCTTGATCTGGCTGTAAATTGATCTGTATAGTATTTCCTACTGTTTCAGCTACTTCTGTCTCTTTATCATTTGTTACTTCTTCAACTGTTGGAGTCGGCATTTGAATTGTAATCTCTTGTTGAATCGGGGCATTTGATTCAAAAGGAATATCTGAACTGGTTGGATGAGTAGTCGTTAAGTCTTCCATCCTGTCAACCACAACAGATTTCTTTACATTAGATCCAAGAAATTCATTATAAAACAATTCAAATAATAAATCTAAATCAGATAAATGGTTAGTTGAAGTTGAAGCTTCGTCTGATTTATTCTGTTGAGACGCAGTTTCTGGACTGAGTTGCCCAGAAGCTAGTACTCCGGTTATAACGGGTTCTGAACGTTGTTGTTCGGAAGCCATTTCTTCATCAAAGGTGACGTTGATGCTTTCAATAACCGTTCTTGACTTCTTCAGATAAACACGGAATGCAGTTGATGTCGAGGAATATCCAATGAAGATTCCTTCATCCGCCTTAGCACTGAACTTATTAAGACTCTCCCTATCGTTTAGCACAAAACACTTACATCAAAATATATGGAAATATTTGATTGTCGGTGTTCGGTTGTTGATTAACGCATAAGGAGTCTTCTTGAATCTTCGATGTACCATGGAGCGATTCTGTGTGTAGCACGCGGTCGATACAGCTTCAACCCACAAAAATAGAGGTAAGTCTGATTGACTTAGCATAGTACGAGCAGCCTCGACTAGCGTTCGATTTCTTCTTTCAACCACTCCATTTTGTTGAGGCGTACGTGTAGCAGAGTATTGATGTGAAATCCCCATAGATTCGAGATATTCTTCAACCTTTTGGTTCTTGAACTCTGTGCCGTTGTCTGTTCTTAGAAACTTGACCGGTTTCTGCAGATTCACCTGGGTCGTCTTTAGGAATGTAATGAGAACATCAGGTGTCTCATCCTTTGAACGTAGAAACTTGACCCATGTGTATCGCGAGTAATCGTCCACGATCACTAGTATGTACTTCTTGCCGCCTAAGCTTTGAGTTCGCATCGGACCGCATAAGTCCATATGCAATAACTCTAACAGAGCATTGGTACTTGGTTCAGGCTTCGGTTTATGAGGTGCCCTCTTCATCTTGCCCTTTTCACAAGCTGCATAAAGATGTTCTCTTTCATATTTGAGCTATAGAAGTCCTTTGACGAGCTTTTCACTGACCAGATTGTTGATGTACCTGAAGTTGAGGTGAGAGAGCCTTCGATGCCATAACCAACTTTGTTGCATCGATGCTTTCGTCAGTAGACAAACTTGCTTGTCAGTCTGGACATTTGATAAGTTGATTGTGTAGAGGTCTGATTCTCGAGTACCGACCAAGATTTCTTCGCCTTCTTCATTGCAAACTGAACATCTCTTGGCTTTGAAGTTGACCTCTAAGTCTTTGTCACAGAACTGGCCTATACTGAACAAGTTGTGTCGTAAGCCTTCTACATAGCTCACCTTCTTGATAGTGATATTGTCATGTTGTACATCACCGTATCCCATGATTGGAGAAAACTGGTCGTTGCCAAATCTTACTGTTCCACAAAATTTGTCTTTGAAATTGGACAGTATCTCTTTTTGCCCTGTCATGTGCTTGGAACATCCGCTGTCCAAGAACCATGTATGACTAGTCTGCATAAGAGAAATTGCAAATTTAGATATTTATATGACAACTTTGGAATATTCACTTTGATTATCGAAGTGCGAGTCTTGAACTGATTTGTTCAAAAGCCTATTTTGACTTTGATGTTCGGGTTTTGAACTACATTATCCAAAAACCTATTTTGACATTGAAGAACGAGTCCTGATCTGTACATAATCAGAAGTCGCGTTTTCTCTAAGCTTTGTGTGCCTGCAACACAGATTTAGCTTTAGGTACCCATTGGAATTTGGGTCCTTATGTGTTAGCACAAGATTTTGGTACCCATTTCAAATTGGGTCCTATTTTCTTTTGAAATGCATGTGAAGAATTGGTATGAGATGAATGCACATGGTAATTTCCAAACCAATATCCAGAATCTTGACAAGAGATAGGAATATGTTTATCATAAAAAGAAGACTTTCCAGCAGATAAAGATAACTGAAATAATTGCTTCATTGTTATATTGTTTACGAGAAACAACAAGTTTTGGGTTCAAAACAGCAATATCAGCAATTACAACATCTTTACTAAGCGAAGTCTTATTACAATTAACACTACTAGATGATAAAACGGTCTTGTCAAGGTTCCGTTTTGGTTGCCACAGAGAATTTGCTTCTGGCCTTTGATTGCTCAGATCTAAAACATGTAAAGCTGGTGAGTTAGACCTTGGAGCAACAAACGAATGCTTCTTTTTGGAATTACCAGTAGTGGTCGGTTTCTGTGAATGTTGAGATAAATTCTTACCTTTAGCACTCTTAGCGTTCACAGAGACTGAATTATCAACTTTCGTTGAATTTGCACTGTTCACAGGCATACTGTTTTTTCTTGAAGATTTCTTAACAAAAGATGAATGGTTAGGAAGATTTTCATTAAAGTCAAATTGATTAGAACCATTATCTAAACCACCGCCAGAGTTCAAAAAATCAAATCCTTTATTTGATGAACTAAACAAATCCTCAGAGTTTGAAGTCTTTGAAAGAACATAATTTGAAAACACGGTTGAAAAAACGTTTTGCTCAATATTTATCAAAAGTCTTTCATCTGACAAAGAATTCTCGAGTTCAGAAATTTTACGTTCTAAAACGAGAGGAGGGACATATAGTTTACCTTGAATAGGCTTCGCCTCCATTTCCTTTTCAGAATAACTTGGAAAGAAATCACTTGAAAAAGTTTTCTTCTTTTGATATATAGGATTTTCATTATAACTATTATTCGTCTTCGCATAATTAAATGGAAGATGAACTTTAGCTGATTTCAATCGTTTTTCCGTTTCATTGACTTCATCCTTTTCCGATAGTTTAGTCCAAAATGTTTTAAACTCAGGGATTCTGCGAGCTAATTGCATTGAAATATGATCATAAAGTCCTGGCACTTCAGACATCCCTTTTTGTAGACAGTGAGGATTCTTATAACCGATTCCCCATCTCTCTATTTCCTCTTTGGGTTTGTTTAGAAAAATAGTTTGTTCAGTTTGATCCATTTTATATAACTTCTCTTCCAAACTTTTTAATTTTCCCAGTAAAGAAAAGTTTTCTTTGGTACAAGAAGCATGCAAATTTGTAAGCTCATAAATATCTATCTCACTTTTTAACAGTTTATATTTAAGATCAGAATTCTCTTTAAGAATTATTGTCTTTTCCTTAGCGTTGGTATCATTATCTCTATGAAGAATCTCAACTAATACTTTCTGCTCAGCAATTTCATTGCTAAGTTTCTGTATCAATTGGTTTTTATCAGTTATGACACCATTTTCTTGCTTAAGATTAGATTCTAACTCTTTTTGTTTTAAACTCATGGCATGCATTTTATTCATGAAATCTAAATCTGATAGATTACATACCTCCTCTTCTTCATTGTCTGAATCAGCTTCAGCATCTGATTCTATCTGGCCCATTAAGCACATGTTGACGGCTTCATCCTTCTCTTCATCCTCTTCTTCATCATCTGAGTGATCAAGCCAGTATTCATCTTCAGCCATCAGTGCTTTGCCAGCCTCCTTTTGCTTTGCAAGAAGCATCTTGTTCTTGTAATAATCGGAGTTTCTGACTTTTGGCCTTCGGCAGTCTCTGGCATAATGACCTGTTTTGCCACAGTTGTAGCACGTTGGTGGCTCTGTTTGACTGGATCCTTCAACTTTGAACTTTCTCTCTTCTGGTTTCCTCTCCTCTAATCTCTTCCCTTCAGGCTGATACCTTCTTTCTTCAGGCTTCCTTTCCTCTGTTCTCTTCCCTTCAAATCTCTTTCCTTCATATATGCTTCCTTCAACCCTTTCCTTGTGAATGTAGTTGTTCGGACCAGATGAGTACCTCTGACTGTTTGATGTTGGCTTTTTGTAGAATCTTTTCTGAAAAGCATTTGTCAGCATCATCATTGCTTGCTTCAGCTGATCATTTTCATTTGTGTCAGAGTTTGCATAAGCTTCATCTTCATCTGATTCGTACACAATCGTCTTATTCTTCTTCTTCCTAACAACAAGAGCGACTGTGTCATCAACTGTCTTTCCTCTCTGTCTATTCTCAGCTAGAATTTCATCCACCTCTTCTTCATTCTGACGGAGGGTTTCATACACCTCGTGAAGTGGAATCTCATTCAAGTCTTTGATCTGCTTCATCTGTCTTGCAAATCTTTTCCATTCTGGTTGAAGAATGCTCAGGAACTTGACATTCAACTCAATTTGAGATTTGTGGACTTTGTTCTTGCTAAGTTCGTTCAGCAAAGTCACAAACCTGTCATAGGTTTCTTTCTAAAGTTTCTTTGCCGGAGGCCTTGTAGCTGTCAATCTTTACGTATATTTCATTTGGGATTCCTTGTAAGATGTATTACTTAGCTAATTTGTCGCCTTTGGCTCTTCTAAGGTTATCATCTTGTAGCTCATGAAACTTAAGTTCAACTTCAGTCGGCACATTTCCAACTACACGAGTCGTTATGACTGGTTTCATAACCCCTTCTTCAATAGATGTTCTGATGAAATCACCCAGCTCATGTCTGTCAATGAAGTTCAGAAACCGATCCTTCCACTGTTCGTATTCTCCTTTAAAGAGAACTGGTGGCTTGGTGTCAGTTCCTATTGCAAGAGCTTCTCTGGATGTCATTTTGTATTGATTAAGAGAAAAAATGTATTGATATAATCGTTAATCCAGATAAAATTTGATCACACAAGAAATTTTTGTCCCCCTAGGCAGACTTAGCACGGGGGTCCCGCTAAGTCCCATTAAAGACCCTATTACAGCTTTGAAAAATTCTCAGAGAAAAAGATTCTAAGTCTGGATTGGAGCAGAGAGGTTTGCGTTTCTAGTGGGAAGCACAAAGTATGGTTTGCGTTTCACGTGGGACGCGCAAAGTAAGGTTTGCGTTTCACGTGGGACGCGCAAAGTAAAGTTTTGCGGGTCTAGTTGGAAGCGCAAAGTAGAGGTTTGCGTTGCTGAGGTTTGCGTTTCTGACTTGATCCGAGAAGTGAAGTTGAGGTTTGCGATTGCTCTTTGAAGCGAGAAGTGTGCTTTGCGTTTTGGCTTGAGAGGCGCAAAGTGAGGTTTGCGGGTCACTTGAGGAGCGCAAAGTTGGACTTTGCGTTTCACTTGAGGAGCGCAAAGTTGGACTTTGTGTTTGTTGATGGACGCGCAAAGTGAAGTTTGCGATTGTAGTGGGAGGCGCAAAGTTGGACTTTGCGTGTGTTCTTCTTCTGCTTTGCGTTTGTTCGTCCTGTTCTACGAAAAATCAACTGAAACTTGTTTTCTTTGTCGATTAGCAGTACAAATCTCTACCAATATGTCTAGAATCACTTCTAGAACTGAATGTAAGCACTCGATTTCACTAAAACACACTATTTGAAGAAAAATTTTATCGCACAGTACCATTTTCAAACTCGACTTTTTCTCACTAAAATCACAAAATGGAACTCGATATAAGCTTTATACTGAAATTAATTACACACAACTCGATCTAGCATGCTAATCGATCACAACCTGATCGATTTTAACACCTAAAACACTTTAAATCACAAAAACGATTTTTCTTGAAGAACACAGAGTCGTTTTCTGAAAAACTTGATTTTGATCTTTATCAGGCTCTGATACCAATTTTCGGTCCAACAATACTAATATCAAGTTCTTAGAAACAACACATTAATCGATTACCAACCTGTATTGATATATAACAACGGTTATAAGGTTGATCAGATTCAAGGTTTGAATGTGTTCTCTGTTTTCTCTCTATTACACCTTTAAGTGTGTGTTTGTGTGTGTATTCTTGATCTGATGATTTGAGAAACTTGAGATACACCTAATATCTTAACTTAGTGTGTTAGACACACTTCCTACAACTTGCAACAACAAGTTGTATTATAAAACTATTATCACTAAATAATATCTAATATCTAGATATTATTTCTAATAACTAAACTAGAAACTAATAATAACTAACTAAGTTAAATACTAGAAACTAACTATTACAATACTATAACTTAGATTTTTAAATCTAAGTAAACTAAAACAATTACATTGACATTTATTACAAACGACATAGACTTTAATATCGAGAGTCGACGTTCCGGCTTTAGCTTCAGATTGCGATCTTCGTATTTGGATGATCTTGAATCCAATGAGACTGTGGTCTAACAATGGTCACTATAAGTTCTTGGTTATGCCTTTCGGGCTAACTAATGCACCGACCGTGTTTATGGATCTGATGAACCGGGTTTACCGACCCTTTCTAGATAAGTCGGTTATTGTGTTCATCGATGATATCTTGGTGTACTCAAAGAATGAAGAGGGGCACGAGAGACATCTCAGAGAAGTATTGGAAGTGTTGAGGGATGAGAAACTCTACGCTAAGTTTTCCAAGTGTGAGTTTTGGTTGCAGGAGGTTCAGTTCCTAGGTCACGTGGTGACAAGAGAGGGAGTTAAAGTCGACCCATCAAAAATTGAAGCCATGAAGAATTGGGAACCACCAAAGAGTCCCATGGAAATTCGGAGCTTCTTGGGCCTAGCCTGCTACTATCAGAGATTCATTCAGGATTTCTCCAAAATCGCCTCTCCATTGACGTCCTTGACAAGGAAGAATGTGAAGTTCCTTTGGACCGAAAGTAAATAGCGGACCTTTCGGACTCTACAAAAGAAATTGTGCGAGGCGCCAATCTTGTCCCTACCAGAGGGAACAGAGGATTTTGTGGTCTACAACGACACGTCTAATATGGGTTTGAGATGTGTATTGATGCAAAGGGGCAAAGTGATAGCCTATGCATCAAGGCAATTGAAAGATCATGAGAAGAACTACCCAACCCACGATCTCGAGCTAGCGGCAGTAGTGTTCACTTTGAAGTTGTGGCGACATTACCTTTACGGCACGAAGTGTACTCTTTTCACCGACCATAAAAGTCTAAAGTATGTCTTCTACCAAAAGGATATGAATATGCGACAACGAAGATGGTTGGAGCTACTCAAAGACTATGATTGTGAACTCCTATACCATCCCGGAAAGGCCAACGTCGTGGCGGACGCTTTGAGCCAAAAGGAGTATGGTAGTGGCATTCAATCTACCTTTGCAAGAGTTGAAGTCGTCTCAAGCCTCATTGACAAAATCAAAATGTCCCAATCGGAAGCATTACTTGAAGCAAACCTCAGGGGAGAAGCTATGGTGAAACAACATCTACAATTGACCAAAGACGGAAGAGGTTTATAGCTTTTCCAAGGGTGAATCTGGGTACCGAAGATCGGGGGATGTCAAGACTTGTTATTGGAAGACGCGCATAAATCCAAGTACTATATTCATCTGGGAAGCACAAAAATGTACCAGGACTTGAAGCTGAATTATTGGTGGTCGGTGATGAAATTAGATGTAGCTAGTTATGTGGAGCGATGCATAACTTTCTTACAAGTGAAGGCGAAACACCAACGACCTTACGGTAGTCTACAATCCTTAGAGAAACCGGAATGGAAGTGGGAGCACATCACGATGAACTTTGTAACCAAGCTACCGAAGACCTTGAGGAGTCACGATACCATTTGGGTGGTAGTGGACCATTTGACCAAGAGTGCACATTTCTTACCTATGCGAGAGACTCTACCGATGGATAAATTAGCTAAACTCTATATAGACGAGGTAATCTCAAGGCACGAGGTGCCACTTTCTATTATGTCCGACCGCGATAGTCGTTTCACTTCCCATTTTTGGGATAGCTTGCAAAAGGAGTTGGGTACTAGGATCAAGTTGAGTTTCGCATATCATCCTCAGACAGACGGACAGAGCAAGAGGACCATCCAAACTCTCGAGGACATGTTGAGATCGTGTGTCATCGACTTCAAGGGAAAATGGGATTCACATTTTCTGTTAGTCGAATTCGCCTATAACAACAGTTATCACTCGAGTATTGGTATGGCGCCATTTGAGGCGTTGTACGGAAGAAAGTGTAGGATGCCCGTATGTTGGCTAGAAGCGGGAGAGAAACAGTTTTCCGGACCGGAAATCATGCAAGAGACGGTCGACAAAGTGAAGAGCATTAGAGAGCGACTGAAGGCGGCTCAAGACCGTCAAAAGAGAAGACTGATCGAGTTTCAAGTGGGAGAGCGGGTGATGTTGAAAGTTTCACCGTGGAAGGGAATAATTAGGTTCGGAAAACATGGGAAGCTTAGTCCCTGTTTCCTTGGACCTTTCACCATCGTTGAGCGCATTGGGCTTCAAGCCTACAAGTTGGATTTACCGCCCGAAATGGACGAGATCCACCCTACCTTTCACGTATGTTACTTGGCGAAGGTGTTTAGCCAAGGAGGAGAGCGTCATTCCTTTATCGGAGATCAGAGTGGATAACGGCCGATGCAAGGAGGAGCCCAAGACTATCTTGGAAACGAAGATGAAGAGACTGCGACACAAGGAAGTTGTTATGGTGAAGATTCAATGGAAGCACCACCGGGGGGGCTAACTTGACGTGGGAATCAGAAGAAGATGTGAAAAGGCGTTATCCTCACCTATTTGTTTAGTTTGAGATTTCGAGGACGAAATCTTTTCTAAGGGGTGAAGGATTGTAACACCCCGATTTCTGAGTAAGCAAATATTACCTTTTTACCATATTTCGCTTATAGTGTAGTGTTAGTTCATGATCTTACCTTGAAACCTATCTTATTTGAGGGTTGACCGTTATAGCCGAAAATGAGGGCAAAGGGAACAACAGTGTTCCGCGCGACTTGAACTGCACCGCCATCCGCGCGGGGTTCTGCCTTTACGCTACTCCAGTCCTTGGCGCGACTCTCCGCGTAGGTTCAGCCGCACGGACCTCCTGGTCGATTAAAAAGGAGGAAATTGGACCTAAGACTCATATTCTCCAAAATCCCTTCCCTAAAACACTCTCTTCTTCTCCCTCTTCATTAATTTCGACCTACAACATTTATTACTACCATTTCCTTCCAATATTCAAGTGGGAATCATTATCTAAAGGCTTGGAAGGCTAGGGTTCAAAGATCTATTTCCTTGTGTATGAGGATTTAGATGGCATATTTATATGTGGTTATAATTATTGGTCGTTTGGTCACTAGCGGGTAGGCTAACGTAAGTCCTTGAGGTGCAACTCGTCTAGATTGGATAGACACCCATGTCCGTAAGTCCTTGAGGTGCAACTCGGTGGAGTAGGCACTAGAGGCATAAACGGTTTGAGGATTGTGATGTATGTTATGGCATGGGAACTAGAACCAGGATATGTGGTGAGATCCAATAACATCACGGGTGACCCTATTCACGTGTTCTCGTCACCCAAGATGGAAACGGGTCTCCCCCGTCTTTCAAGAGATATATCTTCTGTATTTGTATAGGCGTGGAACACTTTTACAAATTGAATGTTGGCATTGGTCCAACCTTCGGTGGTAACATTTAATTACATCGTAATTGTTTACATTATAAACTGTTAAATTCTTACAATATCTCTAGACTTTGGTCTAACACTTGTTTTGGTGTTTATCGGCTTAAAGGTCATCTTAGTGGTGTGCATAGGGCACCTTGATTCGTCGGGTGCACACTTAGGAACCTTGAAGGACCGGTCATTTTTGGGATCTTGTGAGAAGAGCGTTTTGAAGTCATAGCGACACCCACCTTAATCTAGTTTTTAATTAATGTTCTAGATTAAATATGTTGTGTATTATGTCTTATTATTCCGCTACTTTAATGATGCAACTATCCCAACTCTATTGGGTTTTAGTCATTCAGATTTACAGGTTTTATTAACCCTCGCATTATAGACGTCATATTGCCGAAATTTTAAGTTTTAAATTTACCCAATTTTTAGGGTGTTACAGGCCCCTCGATTGAATGATATTGTGGAAGTGAATGCATGCTTAGATGATCAATATAGGGATACTGATAATCAGTACATGATACTGATATCTATCTTTTCAGTATAATCCGGAATTGAGAAACTAAGGATCAGACATAATGAGGATGTCACATCCATGCCTCGTGTTCGATCTAGATATCTGAACAAAGGGACATAAATATGAACACTGATAATGACTACACAGTTTGTTGATTAGTTGAATCACCAAACTCTATGATTTAGGTAACGATGATATATTGCTAGATGTCGCTATTCGTTGATAATTATAAATATGATTTATAATAATTACCAACGTGATAAAGTCCCAATGGGTCACACACAATAAATGTATATCTGAATTAGGAGAAAAAATAATTAAATATGTTGGTCCCGAAGGTACTTAACAAGTTTGTAGAAGGGGGGTGGATTGAATACAAACACATATTTTTATAGTTTAATAAATTGTTTATTGATAACTCAAATCACAATTTACAGTTTGTTGCGTAACAAGATTAAGTAAAACCTAATCTAAACAAACTTAAGAATCACGCATGTGTTTGCACTTAGAACTGGAGATAGAAGGTTTGGAGGATATAGAAATCAAGGGTTTCTATATTTAGTTCACTAAGAGAAAGGATAGAAGGCAACTCTTTAGAGTGAAGACCAACCTTTCTATTTATACCATATGCATTAAATGAATGGTAGGGGTACTTTACACGTATCACTATTTGGTTATTGCATGCCTCTGACGTTTGGCGACATGCTTTTGGACGAATGGTGAACAATGTAGTCTTTAGAGTTGTTGTACGATTTGCAGTAGAGGTATGTCTTTTCTTACAGTTGTACTTTTTGTTCAAGGATAAGACAAAAGAAACTTGGAGAGGAAGCTTTGTGTCATCAATCGTTGAGGGGTTATTTTCTTTAAGGAGTCTAAATTAAGGCCAGTGATCGTTGAAGATTTTCTTCAAAGTTCTTCACATGTTGTGGACATGTCTTGGTTTCACTGATGTCCGCATCAGATCATGAGTATACTTGTCACTTGTTCAACGACTTTGTCTTTGATGTCAGCGGTGAACGTCTTTGTCACAAAACTTGTATTTAGGGATTACATTTAACATAATTCATTAGAAATCATCAATGATACTGAACAGACTCAGTATGTAATCGCTGAATGGTGAAACACTAATACATACAGATGTTAAACATAATTCTCACTAAGTATTTTAAAGGGTCATCATCAAATCACTGAGAGAGATTGGATCAACAAAATAAGATTTAATTATTATCATCCGATTTTTATAAGAGATAAAAATCGTTTATATCTTGTGTGACAAGATGGGATGGACAAGTATGGACTTGTCAGCACATTGTGTAAAGAGAAAGGAATCTCTTGAAGATATGAGATCTTCAAAAAGACTATCACCACTCTTATCAGCCACATGCCTGTGTGATAGGCATGACTTTTCCACATGTATATAAAGAGAGAGAAAGTCCCCTTGTGACAGAGGTTGGTATTCCATCAGGTTTAGAGAGACACCTTTTGAAAGGTTCTAAAATGTCCCTCTTTCTCCCTCTCCAAAATCTCTGAAGACTTCTCCTCCTCCTCTTCCATAGGTTGGAGAACCGTACCTAGCATTCGGGAAGGAAGGAGATCTCTTCACTTGACGTTGGACGACAAGAGGAATTAAAGACATTTGCTTGGATACCATGGAGGAAACGGGTTAAGTTTCGTTGCTACAATTCAGACACGACACCAAAGGGTTGCTGCTCGTTTCTGGTAAAATTTTGAAACACCCATCCTACTCTGTTTTATATGGATCTATGGTGGCATATGATTTATTTCAGCTGCATGTATGGATCACGTATTGCAAAAATAATATCATCAGTGATAGCTGCATCACAGGATTCTAAAAATATAGCATTTGCATCGGAATCAAATAATATTTCTTCTTCAACAGTTTGATTGATGATTGGAGTTGTTTCCCTTTCGATTGGAGCAACTTGGGGTACTTCCATTTCCTGAGAATTCTCCTCCTCAATATGAGATCCTCCCCCTCAACATGAGTTTCGCTCTTTGGAACGCTATCTTGATATTCTTTCCTCTGAGCTTGGTCTTCTAACACTAACTCAGTAAATTTTCCACTTGATGGTTCTTTATATGACGGTTTGTAAGAAGTATCATCTGATCCTATGCTGGTGGATTATGTATTATTCTCCCCCTCACTAGCACTAGGATTCAGATCTAACAAGGTCTTTAGTAAAACAACAACATTATTGAAAAGTACTGCAAGCTTTTTGGTACGTCTTTTAGTAATGTATAGTAGTTCCTTGTCACAATCCGAAAGTACGGATCTTGGTCCAGCGGATTAGAAGATTAATTAACGTTTTGAAGAATGGTACAAAGCAACTTATTTTGTTTATCAAACTTGTTGGAGTTGATTAAGATATTCCTTGACTTCATCAGAATCAGACTTCCTTGAAAATCTTTCCAATTCAATAGTGGCAATTCCGACATGAGTTTCCTAGATCTTGACTAATAGATACCGTGTTGATTGGTGTGATTCATTATGAATTTTGGTTGTCTCTAAGAAGTCAAAGGTACGGCTCAGGGAATTGTTGTTCTCCTTTTGATGTTTGAGTGCTTTGTTAGTTTTATCATGTGATCGTTCCAGAGCTTCCATATTTTTAGTATCTCACCCAAATTTCCTTGATGATCCTCAGCTTGTTTCTTTAGAGCCTCTTCCGATTGTTTTCATTTTTCATCTACCAATCGGTTTTGCTCCACAACACTTTTAGTAAGAGTAGCTAGTTGAGATGCAGTCAAGAAATTTTGAAGATTGAAATCACATAACTGCTCAAGAACCTGAGTAGGTTGATCATACAATGTTCGAATTTGATTAAGGTGATCGCATCATGGATGAATTGCAGCCGATGGTTGAGGCTAATCAGTAAATTGGATTTCAGTGACTATATCCAATGAAGTAAAGACTGGTTGAGATCCTGTATAGGTTTGGGCTAGAAATGTATAAATTATCATAGCTTGAGTTCTAGAAGCAATTGGTATACTTGATGACAGCGAGCTTAATAAATTATAATCCTCCCTTTTAGAGGATGATGAAGAGAGAGTAATAGGAGATATGACAGGTGAAATAATGGTTGATTGAGCCATGGTGCCACCATTAGTTTCATTAATATCCTGTTATCCATGGATTTCTTGCAAGAGAGCCATTAGATATGAGTTTTCCTCTCCTACAGGTATAGGTGTAACTGCAGGTTCATCGGACTGTGCAGATGCAAGTGTAGATGAGTCTAAAGTAGTGATCAAAGGTGGTTGGATTTGGGGTGAATCCTTATTTGCACCATTGGCCAACAAAGATGTCATAATGGATTTAATAGTCTTTCCCTTTTGTACAATAGTGCCCTGTTAGGAAGGTACTAAGGAGCTTGTTTCGTGAATAGATGCCATGGACCGTGGTCGGGAAATTTCAATATCCGAAGGTTGTTGAAAACCTTTACATAGTTTTGAGGTTTTGGTCCTTGTGGTTAAGGGGGACTTATTTGAAGATCCCAGTTTGGCTAAAGATAGTAACTTCGGGGTTTTTTGGACTATTGAGAGACTTGGGTAGAATACGAAGGTTCTTTCGAATTCATAGTCCCTTTTGATGGTGGTACGGAAGTAGCTACCAATGGAATATAAGAGGAATTTGATACAATTTTTCAAGTGGTATCGTATTTCTTAGATTTCTTGGATGGCGTAGAAGAAGGTGAAGGGTCTTGGATCTTTTCTCTGATAGGGAAGCAATTTTGGCTGTTAGAAAGCGCCTTGTTGCATCTCTATCCACAGAAGAGTTCCAAGTTGGTCTAGGAGATCGAGCAAAGGAAATCATACTTATAGGCATCTGCGGTTTGGTAGTGGAGGTCCTTTTACGGAAGATGTTGAAGGTGATGTAGTTGACTTATTGGCATTGATTTTCTCCGGAAGGGATGGAAATGTTGTTTCCAAGCTTATCAACAACGAGAAGAGCCAGAAAACTAATGCAGGGAACATGAGATTTACTCTTGCTCTTTATAGTTACCTTTCATAACAGTTCATCAAAAACGTATCTTCCAAAATTGATATTTCTTTAAAGATCAGAGCATGAGCAAGTCTAGTGACATTGGTTGGAGATTGATCATAAGCTCTAATTTTCGTACTGAGGCACTAAACTAGATGTGTAAAGAAGTAATTCCACACCCTGGACATGTGTTCGAGACGAATTGTTCATGAGGAGTTCGCCTCGGAATCCTTTAATCTCTACTCAAGAATATGAAACACTTCCTCAAGTTATTCATCTTAACACATTTCTCATAATCATTGGAAGAAGATGAAGGAAGATGTAAAACTTTGGCAACGTCATCTGCAGTGATAGTTACAGCCTTGTCATTGAGCACTGATGCAATGATTGAGTCATCTTCATTGGGATAGACGCACGAGCACCAGAAATTTCCAAGAAGAAAGGTGCTTATCTGAGATGGTGATGGAGAGACAGTAAGAGCATGATTCACAGGGCTCTTTGTCAAGAAATCAATCATATCATAGCAGTCTGGATGATCAACATGTTTATCAAGGTAGACAATGTAGTTCGACAAGGTGATCTTAACATCATTACGGGAAAGAACAAATCCAACAGGTTTTGAAGACATTTGGAGAGAAGAGATTTTGGAAAAAAATATTTCTTGATTTTTGTATTCTTGAGAAAAAAAGAGAGAGGATTTGAGCAAGGTAAGAAAGAAGATTAGGGTTTTAGGTATTTATGTTTGAGGAGTTGATATGAGAGAGAAAGGTAATAATGAGAGATTTATGCGATTAGACAAATAGTGGTGGTTAGGTGGACAGTTTTTTCAAAAACCACCCCCACGTCAGATATGACAGTTTCAAGATTTTGTTTTGATTTTACCAAACTTTTGGTCTTATTTTGGGGACAAGATTCATTGGATTTATTAGTATTTTGATAGAGAAATCTGATGGAGGGAAGAAAATTGGATTTACATCGGATCTGAGAAAATTTGTGATTTTAAAAGATTCATCGGAATTTTGATCAAGGGATAGGATTTAGATGAGATGTGAACAATCATCCAATGTCAAGAGATGATAAGTCATCGGATTTTAACCAAATTTAACAAAAATCTGATAAAGTAAAGAAATGAAAATTTAGTGAACATAAGTTTTCTGACACAAAGCCATCTATCATGGAGTAACCAGTTGTTTGATTTCTGAAAGTTTGAAGCATGAATTGGTCCCTGCTAAAATAAGAAACTTATTTCTTTGGTACCCATCTTTTGAAAGAACATTGACTTCATAAAATCTTTCTAGTTTTGTCATGGGGACAATCTTTTGCATAGTGAAAGGGTTTTCCTCGGTTATAGCATTTCCTAGAAGAAAGGGATCTTTGAAACCTTTGAAAATTCTTTTGAGGAAACGTAGAAATTCTTTTCAAAGGAAAAGTGTGGTTGAAGACAGATGGTTTAGGTCCAAAGATTCCCTTTTCATTTGTCCTTTTGGGAATAACATATTTTTCAGGATTCCTTTTTTTTCTTAATTGAATCCTTTTGAGTTGGATAAGATGCAGATCAAACTGATTCACACTCATTTTCTTCTGACACATAGTCAGCCCATTTTTGATGTAAGGTATGAACAAAACCATTGACTTCTTTCTTCTCCTTACCAGACTTTGAGGATTTACAAAAAGAGTGTTTTGAAAAAGATGTCCTTCCAGAGTAAGAGAAATTTGTTATCACTTTGTCGGAGTCTTTTGAGGAAGAAGGAAAACCCAATCCATGACCATAACTGGGTATTTTATAATCCAAAACTTTTATGTGATCCATAGTTGCTTGATTCCAATTCTTTATGGTGGATTTTTCTTATTTGAGCTCTTTTAACAAAAGACGTTTCTCTTTGTTAAGAAACTTGCAAACAACTTTCAGATCTTCTCACTCAGTTTTAACCTTGATAAGATCTCTGATTTGTTCAAAGCACTCAGACAATTTGATAGTTAATTTTTCAACTTTGTTTTTAGGCTTTTCTTTAGATTCAAGAGCATTACACATTTTTACATAAATGCGATCATAAGAGGAGAGAGAAGGATATACCTGATTTGTCAGAGGTGATTGATGTTCATATCCTTTTGAAGAAGAAACATTCACTTTGAATTTTACGGTATCATTTAGATCAGATAAATGAGCCATGAAGCACAAGTTAGCTTTTCCTTCTTGTTTATTGTTAGATGAGGAGGAATGTTCTTCCCATACATGTTCGTCTACCATCATGCCCTTTTCTTTTCTTTGAGATTCCTCTGATATGTGTTTCTCATCTTGTTTTCAGTCTCTCATTCCTTTATAGGACTGTGATCTTTGAGAAGTCTTAGAGAAAGATGTGATTGGTCTTCTTAATCTGCAATTGACAGTAAAATGTTCTTTCTTTCCACAGTTAAAGTACTCATCATTAAATTTCCCATGAGGGGACATGGTTTGATTGATAAATGATAGTTTCATTAGGACCTTCTTTTTGACCTTTTGTGAAAGTTGTTTTGTCTGGCAACTTTATTAAAGTTTGAAGCGACTAAAGAAAGAGAGTCACTAAGATCTTGCATGGAAAGTCTTTCCATTCCATCATCAAAATCCTCATAGGATCTATGGTAGAGTTTTCAAAATGTTCCTCAAAGCATTCAGATTCAGTGACAAAAGAGGCATTTAACAAATGTCCTATTCTTTTTTAATCTGAAGAAACAAAAGCAATATTTGTGTTTTAGCCTCATTCCTATTTTGGGGAACCAATTTTTAAAGTCATCATTTAAGGGTTTGAAGAAAACTTTTGATATATTTAAAGGTCTCTGTTACCTGATTACCTGCTAATGATGACATGGCACAAGTAAATACCAATAAAATTCCATGTCATATTTAAAAATAAAATTATATACCTATAAATGATGACATATGAACATTTTAATCATTTTGCAATAGTTTTATATTTTAATATAAATGTACATTTATTTAAAGCTTTTGTTACAAATATATAAAACAAATTTAAGAAAAATGAAAAAAAACTTGATTGATTCATTCCCGTCGTCCTTCCAATCACACATTCTAGATCCAGACTATAGGTCATATTCTACAAGAACCGCCGCTTTCTGGAACAACCCCATCGTCTACCCTCTTGTCGCCGCCTTTCACCACCCACCGAAAAACAAATGAAGGAACCATTCGAACCAGATCGGTGAACAAAACTCGGAGGAAAAATCAAAATCTTTACGGCCACCACCTGACCAAACCCATCGAACCAGACCTGCAACCAGCCAACCATCACCTCCCATTCACCGTCCCTGCAAATCCTCCCCTCCCTTCACAGAAGCCCCATTGCAACCACGACCACACGCACCACTATCACCACCATCAGCAGAAAATTAAAGTTTGCAAGAAGATGATGGTGGTTCCAAACGATGAAACGACTGCAATGGTGATGGAGGAAGCTCGAAGGTGTGAGGGGTTGAATCGCAGTGCGATGTTTATGTTGTAAGCCATAGATGGAGGTGGTGGCAGGATGATACTGTTGGTGGGTGTTGATATGAAGGGGTGCATCGGTAACTCGGTATTTACCGGAGATAGGAAAGGAGAAGAAGGGGATGACCGAAGGAGGAAGCCGGTGTCGGTGGGTCGCCGTGGAAGAAAACTCAGAAGACTGCTTCAAATCCATGTAATACTTTTTTAATTATTGATGAGGTGTCTTTTTAAAATCCATGTAATACTTTTTTAATTAATAAATTAGACACATCATAATAAGGTAACCGGTTACCTATTGAGCCGGTCAGCGAGACCCTTAAATATACGAAAAGTTTGCTTAAAACCCTTAAATGATAACTTTAAAATTTGGTTCCCCAAAATAGGAATTAGGTTAAAGTTGGTTCCATTTTGATGCAATTTTCCCTTTCTTGAAAAGTATTTTTCTTTATAGCTTTAGTTTGTTCAAAGTTGTACAAAGTTCCTGTAACACCCTAAACTTTATACTAAGATTTCTAACAAAAATTCGGCATGACCCGTTCATATATTCATGTTTTTTTTCCATTTTTGTAACCTGTATACATTTATTTATAGCGACATCCCAAAAGACTATGTAAAAAAAGCCACATAAATGGGCAAATCTAAGTTATACGACTATTTACAAAGACGATGATAATTCAATTTCTTCCAAAATAGTATTTGCAACTAATCATCGCCACAAAAGAGATATCGATCAACATATCATCCACCACTATCAAATACTAGTTTTCCTTACCCCAAGTATTACCTTCTACACCCGATTATGATCCTAGGATACACATCGACAAACAAAACAAATCAGACTAAACGTCTAGTGAGTTCAAGAGTTTGTATTATAAGCCATTCATATAAAAAGAAATTAAACTGATTCACAAATTCAAACAATGCATGATTGGTAACCAATAATGATAGGGCAAACCAACACGTTACTTTTCACTAAAACATATAACAACATGGTTATTATTTTCATAATGAGGTAATAAACATCGTACCACGTGGGGGAGACCCACAACAAAACCGGAATCAGTGAAGGAGCACTACCCAGTAGTCCACTTATCCATTAGGCTAATTTCGGCATAATCACTATGTGAACGTTGTGTCTTAGAGACACTATGCCTATTAGCCGAGTATCTGGAACATCAGTGCACGGTACTCCATAAAACACCCAATGGGAGAAACCCATTTAATTGTAAAGGGAGCGACCCCAATACAAACGCAGCATAGGGGGTGACCCTAAGTCGCCAGATCCGGATCTAAATACACTACTTCGGTGAGCGAACAAATAGCTCACAATACCTCATTTATACAAAGTGTATTTCAGCAAAATTTAAGTTAAAAGCATGCTACATAAACCTCAAATTTCAAAACATCAAAACAATATTCCATGTAGTTTATCATAAATATTTAGCATTTTCATTTTAAAATTTACTTTGTATAAAACAACAAATAACCACATTTCATAACACATTGAAATCAAGCATTTTTGAACGACACAAATTCAACATAAGCGAAATGAATCAGTTATATAAAATACATACTTTGACGTGTACCCAGTTTTAAGACTAGTTGAACTCACCTTACCCTTTTTAGTTAGTACTTCGTTGTTGCTTGGCTTGAATACCCGCCTTAATACCTAAACAACCACATAAAGATCTTATATCAATACAACAATCTAAACAACCATTTAGATTACACTTTCTTATCTTAATATACCATCAAGAATAACTCGAAATAGACTTAAAACCCTTTTCTTATATGGATTTAAAAGAAACAATTCTTCTACTTATGTCAAAAATAGGACAGCCCTGCAAAATCCATTTTTAGACCTATTTAGAGCCCAAACTACTTCATACTTAAAACATATCGATCTTAGAATACTTCTCGCCGGTTTCAGATTGATATTACATGTCTAAATCCGAGTTACGAGTGATTTTATACAATTTATACAATTTTCAGCATCAATTTAATTTAATATGGCGACTTGCTCTTATTTCTTTCGATGCTCTTGGCTTACATAAAAACCTTGAATACATGCTTACTATACATTTTAAAATATGCTTAGAAGGTTCACACATTGATTAATCACTTAAATTCTAACTAAAGCATATATTCTCATATTTTAGTTCCAACCGAATTCAAACATTCTTTAACTTTCTAAAACCATTAAAACCCATAAGATATATTGATTTGATCATTGTAATACCTTTATTTACCATTCATAACTATATCCACCGAATTTCAATCCTTAATTTTGCACAAAATGTCTCAATTTTAGGATTAACCACAAAAGTTTGACTTTCTGTAAAAAGTCAACTATTTTGAACATAACCTTCAATCTACCATCAAAAACATGTTTGGGTGGAAAATTTCTTCTTGATACCATCAAATATCACCTTAATGATACTAAGAAACAAACCATATCAAACATCTTAACCTTTTTATGATAGTTTCGTTACTCATCATCTTATTTTGACTTTTTTTTAGAAGATTGTCAAAGATTGTGATTTTCAACTTCAACTCTTGATTGAACATTTTAGATGTAATCAAAACTATTCTAAACAAGAAATGAACTTACCCAACAACCACCTCTACCAATAAGGCTTAGAATGCCAATTATTGTTCCTTTTTTTGAAGTATTTTAGGTTCTAATGCATCAAAATCAAAATATATCACACTGGGATTCAAGAGGGGATTAATATACATCATAAAAAACGAAATTATCATAGAGAACACATACATACATGATTGTCCCCCAAAACAGAAGATTGAATCTCGATTTTCTAACCTAAAACCCCAAAATCGACTCTAATACTAGCCTAAACATCGAATATATCAAGAAAACGAGCTTATACATAAAGAGTTTACCTTAATTTGTCAATTTGATGCCAATAAATCGAGATATCGAACCCTAGATTAGAATGTTGGCACAATAAACCCCTTGATGCCAATAATACTAGCCTGACTTCTCTCTTCTATTTCTTCTTCTTTTCTCTTTTTTTTAACCCTATTTAAATTATTACTAGATTAGAATGTTGGCACAATAAACCCCTTGAATTCCTTTATAAAACAATCCTACCCCAAAACTAAATATATGTATATATACATATATTACATTAATACCTTCAAATAGGATGCTACATATATAAATAATAAATTAATACCTGGAAATAGGATGCTACAATTCTCCTCCTCTAAAAAGAGATTTTGTCCCCGAAATCTAAGTCTCGTGAAACAAGTGTGGGTAACGCCTTCTCATTTCATCTTTCGGTTCCCATGTGACATTTGCACCCCTACAATGCTTCCATTGAACTTTAACCAACCCGATCTCCTTTCAATGTAATTTCTTTGTCTTTCGTTCTAGTATCGCCTCTGGCTCTTCAACATAACGCATTTTGTCTTCTATTTAAATTTCAGATGACGAAATTACGTTTTCTTCTTCTGTCAAACAGTTCCGTAGGTAACACACGTGGAAAGTGTTATGAATTCCTTGCAACTCTGGTGGTAAGTGTAGGTGGTAGGCTTGAGAACTAATCTTTTCCAACACTGTGAAAGGCCCAAGAAAACGAGGATTGAGTTTTCCATGCTTCCCGAATCTGATCACTCCCTTCCATGGTGATACTTTTAACATAACTTTATCACCCACTTGAAACTCTACGGGTCGCCTCTTCTAATTTGCGTAGCTCTTTTTGTTGATCCAAACTCTCTCAGTGATTTGATAACGACGCTCTTCTATACTTAGTGAAAATTACGTTTTAATATGTATTAGTGTTTCACCATCAGCGATCAGATTGAGTCTGTTCAGTTATCGCTGATAGTCTCTCTTGTAAACATTTATATGTATTAGTGTTTCACCATCAGCGATCAGACTGAGTCTGTTCAGTTATCGCTGATAGTTTCTGATGTAAACATTGAACGTAATCCCTGAAGACAAGTTTTGTGTCAACAGATGTTCATAGCTGAATCGAAGACGAAGCTGCTGAACAAAGACAAGTCTACTAGTGACCTGATGCGGATATCAGTGAAGCAAAGACGACTCTACTCATACGCGAAGAAACCTGAGGAAAAGCTTCAGCGATAGCTGAACTTCTTTTTATCTCTGAAGAAAGAGATATTTAGCGATCTATGATCATTTAGCTTATGCCTCAAGTATCTTTTGTCTTACCTTGCACAACCAGTACGATGTATCAGAACGGACATATCTCTGCCACAATTCGTACAACAACTCTATCAACTACACTGTTCATGATACGGCCAAAAGCATGTCTCCCAAAGTCAGACTCTCTCAGCCAATCAATGAAGGATACGTGTAAAGTGCCCTGCCATGCATTTAATGCATAGGGTATAAATAGAAAGATTACCTCTTCATCTGAAGGGCATGCTTACCTCTAGCCTTCATCTTTTTATCTTATAGAAACCTTTGTTTTCTATATTCTCCAATCCCCATTCTCTATATTCTTGTGCAACCATCTTAATGTTTTCTTAAGTTTGTTTAGATTGAGTTCTACTTAATCTTATTCTGCAACAGACTTGTAAATTGTGTTTGATTTATCAATAAACAATTTATTAAACTTTAAATTATGTGTTTATATTCAACCCCCCCTTCTACAAACTTGTTAAGCACCTCCTAGACCAACTAGTGGTATCAGAGCAGAATGTTTAATCTGATAAACAAGATCTTGCTTTATTCTCTTCCTTGTTGTTCTAATATGGCACTTAACACAAACACAAACACAAACTACTATGATAATGGTTCACTTTCTAAACCTCCTCGATTTAGCAGAGATAACTTCTCTCTCTAGAAAAATAGAATGATGTTATTTCTTGAAGGTGCAAATTCCACTATACCTGAGTATGTAGCTAACGGACCCTATGAACCTGTCCAAATCATAGCTGCCATTCCAGCTACTGCCACCACTCCTTTTTTTCCTGAACGCTATATTGCTAAGGAAATCAGACAATGGAGTGATGAAGACAAAAAGAAGGTTGGTATCGATGCAAGGGCAAAGACCATTATCTCTATGGCCCTGTCTGATGAAGTTTTACATTCCATCATGCATCTTAAAACTTCTAAAGAAATGTGGGAAACCATATGTGTTCAATATGAAGGCACCACTGAAATCCAAGAGACTCGAAAGATTAACTTGGTAAGACATTATGAATGTTTCATCGCTGGTAAGAATGAATCTCTTTCTAATGTTCATCAGCGGTTTAACTGCTTAATCATTGATCTAAGAACCGTTGGCAGGACCTATTCTAATTCTGAGGTCCTAACAAAATTCTTAGAATGTCTTCCTGAATGCTGAGACAGTTATTCAATATGTCTCAAGCTGACAAAAGACTTAAATTCTCTTTCTCTCAGCACCTTGTATGGAATATTGCTCAACTATGAACAATCAAATCTCTTAAAGAATAATCTTATAAAAGATTCTAAAGACTCCAAAAGCACCCCTGTTGCTTTAGTCTCTTCAGAGATAATTTCATCTCAGCGATCTACTCTCACCATCACTGAGTTAGATTCTGAATCTGAGGATCTATCAGACACTGATCTTTCAGAGTTTGATGAGTCCTTAGCACTCTTGACAAACTCTTTTAAGAGATTTGCAAATAAAAGAGCAATTTTCGAAGAAATAAGCCTCTCTCCCTCACTGACAAGCCAAAATCAATTCCTGTTGATAAGGCTACTGCTACTTGCTTTAACTGTGAAAAGATTGGACACTTTGCAAGTGAGTGCAGGTTGAAGAAAGTCTTCAAACCTTCTACCTCTAGAAGATCCAGCGATGACAAATACCTTAAGCTGAAAGAGAAATATCAAAAGTTGAAAAACTACAAGCGAAAAGGTAAAGGTCTCATCGCTGAAGAACATGACTGGATTGAATCAGAAGAATCAAGTTCTGATGAAGAAGAAGTCGCTAATCTTTGCCTCATGGCTGAGATTAAAGAAGAAGTGGAAGAACCAATTGAAACTTCTATGAGCTATATATCATCTCAGGTATCTCTACTAATCCCTCTCTACCTGAATCAGAGAGAAGTCGCGCAGTTAATGTGCTGACGATTGATCTTTACAATGCTCTAAATGGCAAATCGCTAGCTGAAAGCAAAAACAATGATTTAACTGAACAACTGCAAAAAATGCCATGAAAAGATCAGAGAACTAACTCTTTTAGAAGAAAGTTTGAAAGATCAAGTTGTTGTAAATAAAATCATCAGCATAGAACGCGAACAAGCCATCGCTGCTCTAAAAGCAGAAAAGGCTACTGTTGAAAAATGGTGCAACTCCTCAACAAAGATCACTGAGATAATAAATGCTCAAACTCCTGGCGGTGCTAAAACCGGTCTTGGTTTTTGGAAACCACAGGATGAGCATAAAGAAGACAGTTCCATGCTTAAGTTTGGAATGTTTGTCTCTTCTATCTCAGACACTTCTTATAATCAGTTATATCCTTCATCATCTTCTAATCCTATCCCTGAGGAAAAATCCAAAGGATCTAAGTCTACGGATAAAGGAAAATCCATTCTCTATCCTCAGAAGGCTACCAAGAAAGCAAAGCTGAAAGTTCCTTCTAAACCTTCAGCGAATCAATCGTCTAGCTCTGTGATAGAAATCTTTGATCTCTGTCCTCCAAAGCTAAAGATTGATCTTAAGCTTAAGAGATCTGAAGAAATAAAAATTCCTCATAGATCTCATGAGAAAAACATTCTTGGAGCTAGACCTGCTCATCTTAAATTCTCAAAACCTTTTTCTCATGGTCCTAAAACCACCTTCAAATATAGAAAATGCTATCACTGTGGATTCACTGACCATATTATAAGCAAATGTACAACTACCACTAAAGTTGATAAATCAGCTAAAGTGAAGATGAATGCCTCCAAGGCTGAGAAGGTCACCAAAGCTGAAAAATCTACGAAGGTGAAGAATACCACTAAGGTTAAGAAATTAACCAAAGTGAATATTACCACTGAAGCTGAATCTTCATCTGCTGTGAAGATTGTTGAACCTTCCATCTCCACTAACCCTAAAGGACCCATTGATAAGTGGGTACCAAACAAAGCTTAATCTTTCTTATGTTCGCAGGGATCAAAGGGCATCTGGTATCTCGATAGTGGATGCTCTCGTCATATGACAGGACAAAAAGACCTTCTCACTGAATGCAAGGAAGAGAAAGGTCCTTCTGTGACCTTTGGTGGAATGGAAAAGGATATACCCGAGGGTTTGGTGTCCTCAGCACTGGGACAACTACCTTCAGAAGAGTCGCTTATGTAGATGGACTGAAGCACAACCTTCTGAGCATCATTCAGCTATGCGATAAAGACTATGAAGTTCGCTTTTCCAAGAAAGCATGTTCAATGGTGAATGAAAAAGGAAAACTTGCTCTCAGTGGTTATCGTAAAGAAAATGTCTATGTAATAGATATGGACTCTACTAACACTGAAAACGTATGTTTTCTCTCTAAAGCATCTTCTGATGTCAACTGGCTATGGCACAAAAGGCTCTCTCATCTAAATTTCAAAACCCTGAATTCTCTCTCATCTAAGGAACCGGTGTCTGGTCTTCCTCATTAATCATATGCTAAAGATTTTCTCTGCTCATCATGTGAAAAAGGAAAACATACAAAAGCTAGTTTCAAGTCTAAACAAGTTTCCTCAGAGACAAGTCCTCTTCAACTCTTGCATATGGATTTGTTTGGTCCTGTCAACATCCAATCAATAGCTGGAAAGAAATATACGCTTGTCATTAAAGATGAATACTCTCGTTGCACCTGGGTTATCTTTCTTCGCTGCAAGAGTGATACTCTAGAAGAACTAATATCTTTTGTTAAAAAGATGGAAGTGCTGAATAATCTCACTATTCGTTCAATAAGAAGTGATCACGGAACTGAATTCAAAAACAATTCTCTGAACAATTTCTTTGAGAACAAGGGAATCTCTCATAACTTCTCTTCAGTAAGAACACCTCAGCAAAACGAAGTCGCTAAAAGAAGAAACAGAACGATCATTGAAGCTGCTAGATCAATGCTAAGCGATCTCACCCCCTACTCAATTTTGGGCTGAAACTGTAACACTGCATGTTTTACTCAAAACAGATCGCTGATAGTGAAGCGATTTGGAAAGACAACTTATGAACTTTTTCATGGAAGAAAGCCTTCTATCAGCTTTCTTCATATCTTTGGTTGTCAGTGCTTTATTTTAAACAACAAAGATCAACTTGGAAAGTTCGACCCAAAAGCTGATGATGGAATATTTCTAGGATTTTCCTCCATCTCCAAAGCCTACAGAGTTTTCAACAAGAGAAGACAATCTGTGGAAGAAACAATTCATGTCACTTTTGATGAAACTCGCTCAGCGAACTCTAAACCAATCGCTGACAATGAAGAGTTAAATGCTTGGATGTTTTCTCATTACAGAGAAATAGAAACTTTCTTCTCAAACCATCTACAAAAGAAGTTGTGTGAAGCTCTAATTTTGTCGTTTCCGGAAGGGTTGGATGACTTTGTGGTCTATAGCGACGCTTCGAAAATGGGTTTGGGTTGTGTGTTAATGCAAAGAGGCAAGGTAATCGCTTACGCCTCGAGGCAACTTAAAATACACGAGAAGAACTATCCTACCCACGACTTGGAGTTAGCAGCAGTGGTGTTCGCCTTAAAGCTTTGGCGACATTACCTTTATGGAACAAAATGTACACTCTTCACCAATCATAAGAGTTTGAAGTACGTATTTGATCAAAAGGAGTTGAACATGAGGCAAAGGCGGTGGCTCGAGTTACTCAAGGACTACGATTGTGAATTGCTTTACCATCACGGTAAGGCGAACGTGGTGGCCGATGCGTTAAGTCGGAAGGACTATAGCGGAAGTATTCGGGCTACCTATTCGAGAATCGAGTTAGTGTCTAGTCTTGTTGAAAAGATCAAGACATCGCAGGTTGAAGCTTTGTTGAAAGAAAACCTCAAGGAGGAAGTCATGACGAAGCAGCGATTGCTCTTAACGGAAGATAGCCGAGGGGTAAAACTGTTCAGCGGTCATGTGTGGGTACCCAAAAGTTGGGGATAACCATGATCTTTTACATGAAGATGCTCACAAGTCCAAGTATTCCATTCATCCGGGAAGTACGAAGATGTACAGGGACTTGAAGTTGCATTATTGGTGGCCGGTAATGAAGCTTGATGTGGCGCGTTATATGGAGCGTTGTGTTACGTGCTCTCAAGTTAAGGCCGAACATCAACGAACGTATGGGATTCTTCAGTCTTTAGAGATTCCCGAGTGGAAGTGGGAGCATATCACCATGGATTTCGTGACGAAGTTGCCTAAAACTCTTCAAGGTCACGATACCATTTGGGTGATAGTTGATAGATTGACAAAGAGCGCTCACTTCTTGGACATGCGCGAGACATTACCGATGGACAAGCTAGCAAAATTGTACATCGATGAAGTGGTCTCGAGGCACGGTATACCATTGTCGATCGTGTCGGATCGCGACAGTCGGTTCACTTTGAACTTTTGGGATGGGTTTCAGAAAGAGCTTGGTACCCGAGTTAAGTTGAGTATGACTTACCATCCCCAAACCGACGGGCAAAGCAAGAGAACGATCCAAAAGCTAGAAGACATGTTGAGGTCTTGTATCATCGATTTCGGGGGTAGTTGGGACTCTCACATACCTTTGGTGGAGTTCGCTTACAACAATAGCTACCACTCGAGTATTGCGATGGCACCATTTGAGGCGTTGTACGGACAGAAGTGCCGAACTCCCGTGTGTTGGCTTGAAGCGGGATAGAAGTAATTCGTCGGACCTGAAATAGTGCAAGAGACGGCCGATAAGGTCAAGTGCATTCGTGAAAGGTTGAAAGAGGCTCAGGATCGGCAGAAGAGCTATGCCGATAAGAAGAGGCGACCGATGGAATTCCAAGTGGGCGACCGTGTGTTGCTTAAGGTATCGCCGTGGAAGGGCATTATACGGTTCGGAAAGCATGGGAAGCTGAGTCCCCGTTTCTTTGGACCTTTCAAAGTGCTTAAGCGGGTGGGTTTGCAAGCCTACCAATTGGATCTGCCGCCAGAGTTGAGCAGAATCCACAGCACCTTCCATATTTGTTACCTTCGGAAGTGTTTGGCGAAGGAAGAAAGCGTCATTCCCCTCTCAGAGTTAAGAGTGGACGAGAGTAACCGTTGTGTAGAAGAACCCGACGCTATCGTAGAGAGAAAGTCTAAGAAGTTGTGTCACAAAGAGGTCATTATGGTCAAGGTGCAGTGGAAGCATCATCGAGGAGACAACGTGACGTGGGAATCCGAGGAGGATATGAAGCGAAGATATCCTCATCTTTTCGGGTAGATGGGATTTCGGGGAAGAAATCATTCCTAAGTTGGGGAGGATTGTAACACCCCGGATTTTCATTCTGTAATCTTGTTATTCTTGTGTTTAAGCGTTTGTCATTAGCACCGTGTGTGGTTTGAAGTGGAGTTTGGATTTTGGTGGTTTTGGACGACCCACAGTGTCCTGCGCGAGTTGCACCGCGACTTGGGGTCGTGGCACAACCCGCGAAAGCCCCTGTTTGTGTGGGTCTGGTGTTAGCGGGCGAGTTATGCCGCGAGTTGAGGTCGCGGCATAACCCGCGTAGTGGGCTGACCGACATATATTGAGTTTTCTCAAAATATCTCTTTTGGTAGATATTTTCTAATTATCTCAAGATCTCTTTCCTCTCTCTCTTTCTTGGTTTCGAGTTTGGTTCTTCGGTTTCCGTTTGTTGCTAGTATTGAGTGTTCTAGCAAGGGTTCGGTGTTTAAAACTTCACCTCTTCGTCGTGGTCAATATCTGATTTTTCGGGTTTTATTCTAAAAACCTACTGGTGAGTTCCTACTACCTTTTACAAACTTTATACATGTCAAAACTTATATTTTTGAAATCCAAAGTATTTCTATGGTATGGATTTAGGTTCTCTACATTTTGACATAACTCGAGTTTTTGGTGATTTCGGGTTCCCTATCAGTTTTGACTAAAATGATGGGTTCCACCTTATTTGAAGTAAAAGGGGTGTTTTACTTGCACATTTATGTGGATTACTTGAAAGAATGTTTAAAGTTCATTTTGATGATTTTCATCCTTACTAGAAGTTAAACTTGAAAATGCATTCTGTTTATAAATGTATTTTATACCATAAGACTATCTATGGTTGGTCACATATGTTGTTGTGACGAGTCTGTACCATTACTAGTGGATCCCTAGGTATTGAGTCGGCTTATATTTGGGATGTCTTTTCCCCTATTTGTAAATGGATGTGTATGATCCTCGGGGGCAACTTAGTACGATTATTTAAGATCGGTTACTAGCTATGGATCATATTTTCCCTTATTTGTAACTATGGATGCATGTGATCCTCGGGGGCCATTTAGTACGGTTATGTGAGACCGTTTACTAGCCATGGGTCATAGTGTAGTCCTAGTGAACGAGTTTTGAATTGGTTTCCTCGGGGGCCCTCCCTCACATCCTTATGATACAATTGTTTATATCTCTTGAAATTTATAAACTGTATGTTCTCACTAGGCTTTAAGCCTAACACTTTTTCTCAAATGATATGTATATCAGGTTCTCGTTAACGGCAGGTTTCCAAGGGCTTAAGTGCCAGGATTGATCTCGAGGGTTTTTGAGATGATTAGTATTGGATTGTTGGGCATTTGTTAAGTCCCATATTTTTGGATGAGTCTGGATCCACAACTGATGTAATCTAGATAGTATATGTTTAGATTAGTTCGTTGTTAGAATCCTCATCCGTATTCTGGCTTTTGTAAAGGTTAAGTACAGTTCCCCTTTTGGGAGGATTATACCTATTGATGATGCTTGATTGTATAGTTTCCGCAGTTTTCAATTCAATCTGGTTTTTAGGGTGTTACAATCTAACAGCGAGCCGACCTGACATCATGTACTCTACTTGTTTATGTGCACGCTATCAATCTGAACCCAAGGAATCCCATCTGATTGCTGTTAAGCGAATTTTCAGATATCTCAAAGGGACTCCTAACCTCGGTCTTTGGTATCCCAAAGACTCAGGGTTCGATCTAACTGGATATTCCGATAGTGATTTTGCAGGTTGTAAACTCGATAGAAAGAGCACCACTGGTGGATGTCAACTCCTAGGAGGAAAGCTGGTAAGTTGGACAAGCAAAAAGAAAAATTCAGTATCCATTTCCACAGTTGAAGCTGAATATGTAGCTGCTGGAAGCTGTTGTGCTCAGGTCTTATAGATGAGAAATCAACTATTAGACTATGACTTTCAGATATCAAAGATTCCAATCTATTGCGACAGCACTAGTGCTATCGCTATAGTAAACAATCCAGTGCTTCATTCAAAGACGAAACACATAGATATCATATATCATTTTATCAGAGATCATGTGATGAATGGTGATATTGAACTTCACTTTATCCCCACTGACTATCAGCTAGCTGATTTGTTTACCAAACCTCTTGATGAGACAAGGTTCAACTTTCTTATCAGTGAGCTTGGAATGCTGAATCTTGAAGAGTAACTCTTCCTCGTTCATGCATTATGTCAGTGATTATAAGTTCCCCTTTATCACTAAATCTCTGAATAAAATTTTGAATCTCAGGTATGTTCTCTTACTCTCAATCACTGAATCTTCATTCAGTAAGACGTTTTAAAATAAAACTTTGATCACTGAAGTTTTCTTCAAATGATTAAAAGCTTTTTGATAAACAAATTATATCACTGACATTTCTCTTCAGTGATCCTTCTGAAATAAAAATCAATCTCTGAATTTTTATCAGGGATTCTTTCAAAGGAAAACCTATCTCTGACTTTTCTTCAGAGATAATTTCAAAAAGGACAAATGAAACGTTTTTCTCTCTCCTCATGACATCATTTGAACCGACAATCCATGACATGCATTTTTCTGACACATTCGTCCGTTGCCCTTCTATCCAATCAACTTCGTGGGACGTGTCCATGTCATGATGAACATTTGTTTTCCCGCCTCTCTCTCTATATATATATATATATATGTATAAAAGGAATGTTTCTTTTCATTCTTATCTTTTACGCTTTCTAGATATCTTTTTTCAAGCAAGAACTCTCTCAAGCATTTGCAAGAACCTCTTTCAAAACATTTGCATCTTCTTCCGTAAGGATTAACAGGTTATTTTGATCTTCCTTTATTTAAATCTTGTTACTAAATCCTATTCATGTTCCATCATTATGGATTTTTATAAGATTTCTATTCACTTAAATCATTCTTTTTTATTTTATTCTTTCAAAACCTTTGGTTTTCTCATTTTTCTTCCTTCTTCATCTAAGAACACTGTCTTAATCTTCAAATATTTTAGTTTTTATACGTTTCTTTCTACAAATAGAAACTGGTAAAAACTTCTCTATTTTTAGATTCTAATCATTTCCTTCTATTCTCATTTCTTTCCTTATTCAGAAATGGCACAGTCAGCTCTTACTGCCTCCAAGACAGTCAAGTTCGCTCTCACTGATTCTGAAATCCCCAAGAATAACCATCTTGGATGTTTGGACTTCGACGGTATCAAATACCCACACCTCGTGGAAGCTGCTAGGTTCCTGAAGCAATCCTGTATTGCTTATGCCCTCACTGTTGATCCCAACAAGAGACCTCTATCACCAACAAGAAAGGTGACCAGGTTCCTGCTATCTCTTTCAGCACTGACTTAGGATCAGGCATGATGACAGCTTTCAGCCTGAGGAAGGCACTCAGATTTCCTGACAAACCCAGGAGTGGATTTGACGTTCTGCCAACTGATGCTGAACTCATCCAGTTTCTGGATGATATGGAATATTGTTGGGACAACAAGCCCTGCTCCACAATCCCCAACAAGAAACTGACTCTCATCAAGAAGGCAAACATACCTTCTCAACTGAATTTCATCTTTTCTCACTTCATTCAGTGTATGAGTGGGAAAAGTGGTTCACTTGATCAGGCAACCAAGGTTCAACTCCAGATGGCTTACTCAGTCATCGCTGGAAAGAACTTCGAATTTGCCACCGCTATCTTTGACGATCTTAAGTCAAAGATAGAGAAGACGGAGAGGGATCCCAAGATCCCATATGTACGGTTTATCTGTGTATATCTGAAGTTTCTCTACGCCAACTCTTACCCCACTACTCCTGATGGATCCTTCGCCAAAGTGGGTTAGCGTACATTGGAGGTCAAACTGCTCGACAACGAGGTAAGTATCCCTACTCTACGCTCTCGCCTCTCTCTCTCTCTTCATTCTTCATCTTCAGCGGCCGCACCGGAGGTTCCTTCTCCAGCTAACCCTGCCGCTAAAACCACTTCTAAATGACCATCTGCTAGTCTTTCTGGTACTTCAAAGAAGGCCAAATTGACTAAGGGGACCATTATTCCTAATTCAATACCTGAGGTAGTTTCTCGACAAACTTCCTTGGATGATTACATGGGTCTCTCCTCCACATCCTCAACTATCCCATCATCAACCGTGCCAGCGATCTCGGTCGCTGTCACAACATCAGTGACGCAACCACCTATCTCAGTACCAACTGAGGTAACTACCCAACTCCCAACTTCTTCTATCCCGGTCTCTAATCCCTCTATTTCTTTGGTCTCTAACCCTCCTTTTCTCATACAGCAACCTCACGTTGCATTTTTAGGACCTGATGCTCAAACCTTTGAAAGAGACATGCAATTTTTCAAGATGTTTGAACCATCAGGTATACCTAAACCCTCCAATACAACTCCCATCTCTCCATATAAGCCTGTTACTCAGAAGCTAACTTTTTATTTAGGTCCTAATATGGCGACTATTGACTCTCATGTCAACAGTTTAGGTGTTAAGGTGGATTCCCTCACCACCTCCGTCAACGAAACCACCAGCACCGTCAATACCACTGGTGAAGAGCTGAAGCAATTGACAGCTACCTGCTCCACCAAAGCTGAAGCCTCACAAATCTTAGCTCTTCAGGGGGAGCTCCTCAAAGTAAAGGAGGATACTCAACTTCTTCAGGGACGATTCGATTCTCTAAACGACAATGTCCAGGGGTTATCTACGAAGATCGATTCCAGCACAACTCTTCTACAGCAAGTCCTTGAGAAGCTGAATGCACCAGCTCCGGCTCCTTCTCCTTCCTTCACAGAGGCTGACCGCACCTCTCTGAACGTAGCTGTTGAATTCATTAATCAAGCTACTTCAGACCTCCCTGTGATTGAAGGACGCTTAGAAATTCTGGAGGCTGAAGTCCGCAAGTTGGCCACTTCACAACCTTCGTCTCCACCTAAAGTCCTCTCCCTTGCTGATAATGACAAAGAGGGGGAGAAAGTTGCTGAAGAAAATAAAGAGGAAGCTGCTGTTGAGGTTCACCCGGAAGATCCTCCCTCTCATGTTAAGGGGGAGAAGGTTGCTGACAAAGCCTCTCCATCTTCTTTCGAAGGCTTAATAGAAGAAGAAGAAGAGGAGGAGGAGGATGAAGAAAATGAAGATCATGATCTTCAAGATCAAGATGAAGAGCAACATCCAGAAGATGATGATGATGACGATGAAGAAGACCAATCTTTATGGTTTTCTGCAGCTGCCACATCATCAGTGATAGCTTCGAAAGAAGCTGTCACAGTAGGGGGAGTCATGAAACATCTTCAGGAGCCCCTTCCCAAAGCAGATCTAAGGGTGTTGCTGTTGAGGGAAGCCTGACTAACGTTTCACTATCTGAGGAGAATCCTTCTCAGGTATGCCTCGCACTTGTCCCTGTATCTTTCTATAAACCCTCTATCTCTTTCTAGCCTTTATCTCTCTTCTTCCCAAACAAACACTAACTTCTTTTTTTATCTATTTCTGACCAGACAGTTCTCTCCCCTGCTTAAGGGTAAGAAAATACAAATAATCTCAGCTTCTATAGCTGATGAGTCAATAATCCCAACTTCTATAGTTGATGAAGAAGATGAAGAAGAAGAAGCCCTGCACCATCCAGAAAGGCCCTCAAGAACATCTCACTGGTCAGAGGAAGAGATGAAGAGAAGAACAGAGATGATCTCTCATCTAGAGAGTCAACGGCTGAAGATCCCTCTTCAAACAACTTCTACAGAACTAGACTTCCTGACTGAAGCTGAATTGAAGAATCTGTCAGGGCTGAGAAACTGATTGCTGATTATCAAAGAGATGCCTCTCTAGCTCTCAAGGTACAATCCTCTTAAGTCAAAGACAAAAATCTGAAAAAAAAACTAGTGGAAGTTCAGGCTGCTCTATTAAAGGAAATTGAAGAGGAGCGCTCAAAAGAACTTGCGGTCAACGATAACTCAGTAGAATGGTCCAAACATAAAATCGACTATCGCTCTGACCCAATGAAGATCGTATTTGTCGTCATCTCAAGGAGAAAGAAGAAGGACCAAACTTCCGTCGCAATGGAGATAACCAGAGAGGATGGAAGTCGTAAGGATATATTCGTTTCAAAGATGGAAAGCTTCGGTTACATGGAATGGCTAGAGTTCAAAGATGCGATGAAGAAATCCAAGTCAATCTATAGAGGCTATGTTGAAGGGATAAATAATGCTCTCATCAAGAGATTCGCTGCCATCCTAAAGGTGCCATCTACTCTTCCTTCCAAACCAAGGCTATGTTGATCTATCCCTGCCTCCTGGTGGTCCCTACATTGCAGGGCAAGTACTCAAAGAACCTTTTGGAATCTTCTTCAGAGATGATGAGGAACAACTCATATTCCAAAGAGTATCTGAAATTCCTATATGTCCTCTCAGTCATCTCAAGGATCTCTTATGCTTATGGTGTGACTTCTCTTCTGCTGCTGAGCAAATCAAAGCAATCATTTGTCAAGAATCTTCAGAACGAAGGCAAAGAGGAGAAGAAATACCTGAGTATATGATCAATCCTCCTAAGTCTTCTTTAGATAGCTGATAGATTAGTTTCCTATTTTCTTGTAATCTATTAGTTAAACTTACAGTAGTTAGTTCCTCACTTGTATTTGTAATTTTCATATCTTGTAATTCTATCTCTGAATTAATGAAAATTTCAATGATGTACTTAAATCTATCAGTACTGTAAAAGATCCCTCAAAATAGTAATTGGGACATGTATGTTATGAGTCCTAATTATTCCTTTATTTTGAACTATAAAGTAATTTTGTTCAGTTACTTTGTCATTATCAAACAGAGGGAGATTGTTGATCCAAACTCTCTCAGTGATTTGATAACGACCCTCTTCTATACTTAGTGAAAATTACGTTTTAATATGTATTAGTGTTTCACCATCAGCGATCAGACTGACTCTGTTCAGTTATCGTTGATAGTCTCTCTTGTAAACATTTATATGTATTAGTGTTTCACCATCAGCGATCAGACTGAGTCTGTTCAGTTATCGCTGATAGTTTCTGATGTAAACATTTAACGTAATCCCTGAAGACAAGTTTCGCGTCAACAGATGTTCATAGCTGAATCGAAGACGAAGCTGATGAACAAAGACAAGTCTACTAGTGACCTGATGCAGATATCAGTGAAGCAAAGACGACTCTACTCATACGTGAAGAAACCTGAGGAAAAGATTCAGCGATAGTTGAACTTCTTTCTATCTCTGAAGGAAGAGATATTCAGTGATCTATGATCATTTACCTTATGCCTCAAGTCTATTTTGTCTTACCTTGCACAACCAGTACGATGTATCAGAACGGACATGTCTCTGCCACAATTCGTAGAACAACTTTTTCAACTACATTGTTCATGATACGGCCGAAAGCATGTCTCCCAAAGTCAGACTCTCTCAGCCAATCCATGAAGGACACATGTAAAGTGCCCTGCCATGCATTTAATGCATAGGGTATAAATAGAAAGATTACCTCTTCATCTGAAGGGTGTGCTCACCTCTAACCTTCATCTTTCTATCTTATAGAAACCTTTGTTTTCTATATTCTCCAATCCCCATTCTCTATATTCTTGTGCAACCATCTTAATGTTTTCTTAAGTTTGTTTAAATTGAGTTCTACTTAATCTTATTCCGCAACAGACTTGTAAATTGTGCTTGATTTATCAATAAACAATTTATTAAACTTTAAATTATGTGTTTGTATTCAACCCCCCCCCCTTCTACAAACTTGTTAAGCACCTCCGGGACCAACACTTTTGTCGATCTTCTATGGCTTTAAGGCGTGCTCTAATCACTTTGACTTTGTCTGTAGTCTCTTGTACAATCTTAGGACCTGCAAACTGTTTCTCCCTGGCTTCTAACCAACAAGTGAGTTTCCTACATTTTCTCCCATATAATGCTTCAAAGGGCGCCATGGCGATGCTAGAGTGACAGTTGTTATTATATGCAAATTCAACCAAAGGCAAGTGCACATCCCAACTCCCACCAAAGTCAAACACACAAGAATGAATCATATCTTCTAGAGTTTGGATCGTCCTCTTACTTTGTCTAAGCGTTCAACAATGATTATAAAATAATATTGCCGGTAATTTATGATCCTATAGGGTCACACCAAAAACAAGTAGACACCTAATTAATATTTATAAGAATTCGATTCTTGATAAATATTAATAATTCTTGAAAATTATTATTGAATGTGATACATAATAATTGATGCAAATAAAAGATTCTAGTTTATTTATAATATGATGGGCTCATATGTAACTAGAATTAAAAGAGGGACTTATAGTGATAAAGTTTGAATTGTTAAAGTTATGATTTTAACTATTCAAACTAAGGGGACCAAGAGAGAAAGTCTTGCATGGTCAAACTTTAAACTAGATGGTTTAAAATGAAAAATTGCATGGTTAGACCCATTTTTATTGGTGGACTTGATGGTTTTGGAAAACCATCAAAATTGAAACCATGGAATATGACAATAAAAAAGTGGGTCTTACAAGATGATTTGGTGGTGGCTTTTTATGACAAAAATAAAAGAAAGATGTCATCTCTATTTTTCTCTCCAAGAAAACTCACAATCACCACCACCATTTTGATGTGGTTTTTGTCTTCTACAAAATCTATAGATTAGATTCTTGGTAGAAGAACCTCTTTTGCATCATCAAGAAGGAACTAGCATTCCACAAAGTGTTGGAGCTTGTTGGTGGATACCGATAGAGGAACTCTACGTTGGGTTCTACCATCATCATCAACGATCAACCTCCCATGAGGATCCAAAGTCTTCAAAGGTTGTAGTTCCAAACTTTTATTTTCAAGTTAAATCTTTACATGCATGTAACAAGATCCTATTGTGGGAGTTAAAACTTGTTTAATTTTGTTTATGTTCAAAATTTTATTTTGCTTCCGTTGCTCAAAATTTATTTTGTGGTTTTTGAAACTCTCTTTTGAACGTAAAATCCCAACACTTTGTCCGTCAGTCTGAGGATGGTAGGCGGTACTCAGATTCACACTCGTCCCCAACTCTTTGTAGTCCCTCCCAAAACTTAGAAGTGAATCACCTGTCTCTATCTGAGACGATGGATAACGGCACTCCATGTCTCGAGATAATCTCATCAATGTATAACTTAGCCAACCTGTCCATTGACCAAGTTTCCTTCATCGGTAAAAAGTGTGCGCTTTTCGTTAGTTTGTCTACATAAACCCATATTGCATCATGACCCTTCAACGTCTTGGATAATTCAATCACGAAATCCATAGTAGCATGATGTCATTTCCATTCTGGTATATTCAATGGTTGTAGACTCTCGTATGGTCGTTGATGCTCAGTTTTACTTGTAAACATGTCACGCACTTCTTAACATACTTTGCTATATCAAGTTTCATGGCGGGCAACCAGTAATGCAACTTCAAATCCCTGTACATCTTGGTGCTTCCTGGATGATTAGAATATTTTGATTTATGCGCTTCTTCTAGTAATAACTCACGATTACCCCTAATTCTTGGCATCTAAATTCTACCTCAAAATAACTTTAAACCCCGACTGTCTTATTTGAGTGAATATTTTGTTTTACCATGACTTCATCTTTTAAGTTTTCCTCCAATAAATCCTCTTTTTGAGCTTCTTTCATTCTTTCAATCAAGCATCTGCAACTACATTAGCTTTTCCAGGGTGATATCTAATTTCAAAATCGTAGTCTTTGATTAACTATATCCAACGCATTTGCCTCATGTTTAGGTACTTCCAGTGTCATTGTCACCAAGGCATAGTCGCGAGGGCCTTGGTGCTCACGGTACAAAGTTGGCGAGAGTGACCCGCAAGAGTGACATTGGCACTGTTGCCATGTCACAATCGCGGGGAGGGGACGACTTACGGTACCTCTCGGGAGATTATGCCATGTGAGAGTGCCCCTGGCACAATCGCATGGCACTATCTCATACGGAGATAGAGGCTTAAATGCCTAACTTGTTCAACTCATTTCATTTAACAGTCTCACCTACCAAAATACCCTCTCATTCCCTCTCGTTTTCTCTCTTTAATATTCAAACCCTAACTTCATCTAAGGCATTAAATACTTAGATTCCAAGAGGCTACTCCATCATCTTCATCATAGTTGATCATCTAGAGTTCAAGGTCAAGGTTGCTACCATTTTGAAGATTTCTTGGTGTCTAGGGTTTACCCAAACCAAGCATTGTGAGTTCATACTCTCTTTTTCTTAAACCTTATACATGTCAAAATAACATTTTTGAACTCCTAATCATCTCCCTACTTTTATATTCTTGTTCAAGAGTTTTGACCTAAACTAAGGTTTTGGAGATTTTTAGGTTTTCATCATTTGCTACTAAGATAAAGGGGTTTTACCATATGGGATGTAAAATGTGGTTTCACATGCATATTTATGACGGGTTACTTGAAAGAACTTATTTTTCTATATTAATAATTTCATATTATGGTGAAGTTATTTGATAAAATGAATCTTTGTGAAGAAAGAAATGTATTATTGATGTTTGGGTCAATGACAATCATAGAAGGATATGATCTTTGAGGAAAGTATTTTGAAAAGAATCTATGTTAAAGAATGGAAAATGGTCATTATGTTACTCTTGGATGGATTTGGTTTTACTAGGTGATTGTTTATACAAAGAAATGCATTTTGGGAAATAATTGTTACTAAGAACTATATGTTTGATTATAGTTTGTCACAAATGTAATTGTGACAAGTCTAGACTATTACTAATGGATCCATAGGTATAGATTCGGCTTAACTTTTGGGTTAACTCCCGTTTTTAGCTAGTTGAGACATTGGACCCTAGGGTGGCAACTTACAATTATGTGGGACCGGATACTAGCCGTGGGTCGTGAATGTAAATCCTAGCGAATGAGCATGATTAGAATCATTGGGTGCCCTCCCCCACATCTGAGTACGAGTCGACGAGCTCATGGCCTTGATCCTAGTATGTTGAGCTCTGTAGCTTGGAAAGTGGCCTACTTTTGTGTTCCGCCACAATCCTTGGAAAATCGGGTATCCCCCGTCATCGCAAGATGTATTTTAGACCGTAAGGTCATTATGTGGTTATTCTTACTATTGAAAATCCAACTCTTTGAAAGGTTAGTTCTTGTCGCATTTAAATTATTTCCAAATCATTTATATAAATTGTATGTTCTCATTAGGCGTTAAGCCTAACGCTTTTTCTCAAATGACGTGTATAACAGGTTCCCTTAGCGGTGGGTTGCCGAAGGTTTGAGTGATAAGCGTGGTGCTTGAGGCATTTTTGGGATAATAGATATTTGGAGTCATAGGATTCAAAATATTTTGATATTTTGGGATTTGGGTTGACAACCAATGAAATTTAGATATAATTTATTTAGATTAGTTTGTTGTCAATTTTCATATTCATCTACAGGTTTTTTTGTAAACGCTATATTACATTTACCCGTTGGGGCGGTTTACTTCATTTATAAACGTTATATTGCCAAATTTTCAATTTTTAAATTACTCTAAATCTTAGGGTGTTATAATACTCGAAAGTCATCAGATCCCTCTGGCAAAGACAACACAGGTGCTTCACACAATCTCTTCATCAATGTTTCGAAGGCATTCATATGTTTTTCGGTCCAAACAAACTTCATATTCTTTTGAGTCAAAGCAATCAATGGTGAAGCAATCTTCGAGAAATCTTGTATGAATCTATGGTAATATCCCGCCAATCCCAGAAAACTACTTATCTCTGTAGGTGTTGGTCCCAAATAGCAGTAAATAAACAAGCAAAGTATTGTAAAAGGGGGGGTTGAATACAATACACACAGTTTTTCACTTAATTTAATTCTTATTGATTTGAAATCAAGAATTACACATAGAAAACTTTGATTGTTGCGGAAGAGAACATATGAGATATGTTCAAACAATCTTACACATAGAGAATAAAGAACAATTGTAAAACACTTAGAAAACAAATGAACTTCGTAGAGAGAAAGTTGCCAGGCACTTAGAGAACTTGAAGGTAGTAGAGCTGGTTCTGCTGGGTATCTTGCATGTTGAACCATCCTCCATATTTATAGTGCCTCATGCATTAAATGCATGGGACACCTGTTGAGCAAAGGATGGACACAGGTCTTCAGCAAGGTACAGGATGTACCTTTTGTCTTGAGGTGTTTTGGCTTGAAGTGTTGACCTGCAGGATGGTGTAGACCTTTCCTTAAAATGGTGTAGGAGACAAAGCTTACTTTATCTGATCTTCATATGAGGTCCACGTCAATGCAAGATATCACAAATATACTTTGTCAGAAAAGTACAATGTGAAGAGAGAAATCTTCAGGCCTTGAAGATTAAGAAGTCTTCGGCTCCTGAAGATTGAGAAGTCTTCGGCTTCCGAAGATTGAGAAATCTTCGGCTTCTGAAGACTGAGATCGGCACCATCCTAGCCAATGGTGTTGATCAAGTAGGCATACTTGGCTTTGGGCTGAGGAGTCTATCTTCAATCCGCTTTGAGAGATATTCTCCTTCTTTGTCTTCTTCGGCTGATCTTCGACTTCACCGAACATTTGTATAGAAACCAAGCTGCTAAAAGAACCTCAAACATATTCTAAGTAAGATGATATAAGATGGAAGATCAGGAGGTCATCTTCAAATCTTCAGATGACCCAACAATCTCCCCCTATTTGAGGATGACATCCATACTAAAGAATAGAACAAAGAGTGTACTGAATAAATACATTTTGACCCATTTTTACTCTTTTTGGGTTCTTTTCACATAGACCCTTTTTTTTTGTATATCTGACATTTACAAGGAAATGAAAAAGTATAGCTATACATACGAATAAATGAATACAATGAATAAAGAATGAGAAAAAAAAATACAAAGATATAGAAGACAGTAGTCGGGATTGTTTGAACTTGAGTGGTTGGTTGCTCCCCCTCAATTCATATTCCCCCTCAACTAATGTCAGGTGGCTTTGATCACATAGTCCATTGCAAAAGCAGAGTTTAAGCTTGAGTGGTAAGTTGCTCCCCCTCAACTCATACTCCCCCTCAACTAATTCATGGTGTCGGAAGGTAAGAAGTTAGAAGATTTTTGGGATCCTCCGAACCTGCTCCTGGAAGAGCATATTCATCCTTGGATCGTGCAGAAGCATCGGGATTGAGAATCCCGGGTGATAGGCTGTGAGGTAGAGAAGAGGCACCTTGGATAGGGAAGGAGTCCAAGTCATCCTTATCAACCAAGGAAAAGGTTGATGAGGGAATAATAGGGGTCCCCGATGTTACAATTGTATCCTTTTGTGAGGATACAAAGGAGATGGCTTTGGGTTTAGCAGAGTCCCCAGGCCCGGATGGGAAAATTTCAACACCTGCCGAATGTGGAGAATCGGTGGGTGGAGTTTGTGGCTTGGCCCTTGAAACCTTCCTTAGCCTCTTGAGAGGAGAGGGAAGGGAAGAGGTAGAGTGCCGCCGCTTTGAGATATGGGGTGTGACCTGGGTAACCGCCGAAGGTTCTTTCGGTGGTATGGCCATTTGGGTAAGTGCGGCGGTGCCAGTAGCAGTTGAGGATTTATTGCTAGCCGGCGTCACTAAGGAGGGGGAAGAAGGGTCCACTACAGTTGAGGGACCTTTGGACACCGGAGTGTCCTTAGTATCACCCCATTGTAGATCGGGAGAGTTTATGAAGGAGAACATACCTGACAGTAGAGGGCGATCGGTGTAGAGAGAGACATTGTTCAAAGGGTCTTCATGACTTTCTAAGTGTTGGTCGAAGAGTCATCACCAAATCAATTAGAGACCAAACAATTTTTCTCCCCCTATTTGATGATGACACCAACACATAGAGAAAAAAAAATGGTACTGACACTCAGAAAAATTACAAGACACGAAGAAACTCATAAATTCAGTGGCCCCTTTTTTTTGATTTTTTTTTTGGGGGGGGGGGGCTCTTTTTTTTGTTTTGTTTTGTTTTTATTTTTTTTTTATTTTTTATTTTTTTTTTTATTTTTTTTTTGGAAAAGAAAAAAAAGGGAAGAGAGAATAGGGGAAAGGAAGAGAGGGGGAAGGGGGTTAGGTAGGCACAAGAGGGAAGAGAGGGGGGGAGGATGGGAAGGGTAAGGGTAAGGGGAGGGAAGGAAGAGAGGGACCGAAAATAGAGAGAGAGAGAGAGAGAAGAGGGATTCGGTGGGGGTGGGTGAGAGAGGAGAGAGAGAGCCGAATGAGGGATAGGATGAGGGGGGGGATTGGTTCGGTAGAGAAGAGAGAGAGAGATAGGGTAGAGAGAGAGGGGTAGCCGAAAAGGAGGAATAAGGGGGGTTTTCGGCTTGGGTGGAGGAGAGCCGAAAAAAATGGGGATATAAAGGGGTGTTTCGGTGGCTTCGGTGGCTAGGGAAACCGAAGACAAAGAGAAGAGGGGAGGGGTGGGTTCGGTGGATTCGGTGGGGAGAGGGCCGAAGGAGGGGATTGTTTTGGTTCGGTGGGGGAGGATGTGAGGGGAGGGGGTTCGGTGGTTAGTGGAGGCCGAAGACAAAGGGAAGGGGTGATGGGGGTGTGGTCTTCAGTGGCTAGGGAACCAAAAAAAAAAAGAGGGATCGGCTAGGTGGGGGGGTTCGGCTAAGGAGGTGTTCGGTTGAGAGAGGAGAGGGAGAAGAAAGAGAGCCGAAGGAAGGAGAGGGGCCGAAGGGGGGGGGGGTAGTAGGTTTCGGCTAGAGGGTGAGGGGAGGGGATGGAAAAGGTTCGGCCGAATGAAAAGGTAAGGGGGTTGTTGGTTTTCGGCTTGGGCCGAAGGTAGGGTGGGACGAAGATGAGATCTTCGGTGGTCGGGTGAGGAGAGCCGAGATGGTTGGTTATCGGGGGTTGGAATTTCGGTGGCTTGGGAGAGATAAGGTTCGGTGGGGGTAGGTGTTCGGCGGGTGAGAGGAGGCCGAAATGGGGTTGTGGGCCGAAAGGGAGCAAGGCCGAAGGGGGGTTCGACTTGGGTGTGCGAGGGCCGAAGAAAAAAATAGAAAAGAGGGAGGTTCGGTTGAGTATTGGGAGTAGGGGTGTTTGGTGATGTGTTGTGGGAGGCCGAACGAAAAAATAGGGATGGGGGGTTTGGGGGTGTTGTATTCGGGGGGGATGTGGGTCGAAGGTAAGGTGAGGGGAGGGGGGTTTCGGTGGGGAGGTATAAGGGGGTGTTGGGATTTCGGTGGCAAGGGGGAGGGGAAAGGGAGAGAGGGAGAGAGTAAAAAAACTTTTTTTTTATAATGAACAGTACACGTTGGAAGACGAAATTTTTTTTTTTTTTTTTAATGAATAGTATTTCGGCCGATGAACAGTATTTCAGCAGATTTTTTTTTTTTTTTTTTTTAAGTTCGGCCGATGAACAGTACCGCCGAATTTTTTTTTTTTTTTTTTAAATGTTCGGTGGATGAACAGTACCGCCGATTTTTTTTTTTTTTTTTGGTTTGGCCGATGAACAGTACCGCCGAAAAAAAAAATTTAATGTTCAGTGGATGAACAGTACCACCGAAGTTTTTTTTTTTTTTTAAGTTCGGCCGATGAACAGTGCCGCCGAAAAAAAAAATTTTTTTTTTTTTTTTAATGTTCTGTGGATGAACAGTACTTCGGCAGATTTTTTTTTTTTTTTTTTGTTCGGCCGATGAACAGTACCGCCGAAAAAAAAAATTTTTTTTTTTTTTTAAAAGTTCGGTGGATGAACAGTACCACCGAAGTTTTTTTTTTTTTTTAAAGTTCGGTAGCCGATGAACAGTACCGTCGATTTTTTTTTTTTTGTGGTAGATGAGGAAGAAAGGAATGTTGTAGGTGAGAGTTGGATGGAATATCTTTGAAAGAGATAGATGGAAGATTGGCAGGAATAGGTGGAGAAGGAATGTATGGTTGAGAAAGTGGGATGATTTGTGGTGAAGTTTGAGGTTGAGACGAGAATGAGGTATCAAATATGGATGATGGAGGAAGGAGAGGTGATATGATGAGAAGATAGGTAGTTCACCATTATGATGAGATGTGCCTTGAGAAGAAAGGAACATATGGATTTGAGTTAGATGAAGGATTATGAGAATCTTCACCAACACATGATGATATCCACCAACCATCATCTCATGAAGAGATGATGACTTAAGATCATCAAACTTCACATGAGTAGATGCAGTTTCTCCGAAGATGGTGGACTCGGTAGGCTTTTGAAGAGTGAGAGAGAGGATGAAGAAAGTGAGAGAGGGTAAGGGCCGAAGGTGAGGTGAGGGCCGAAGAAAGGGAAGGGAGGTATAATGGAGGTTTGTTCTTTGGTGGGTTTAAGAGGCCGAAAGAGAGAGATGAGAAGAGAGAGAGAGAGAGAGAGAGGGATGTACCTGGGTAGGAGGTAGAGCACTCAGCAGACACAATGGCCATAGAGAAGGATTGAGCTTCACTGTTCATCAACATCATCTATTTTAGCCATGAAGCAAAGGTTGGTCATTTCTTTGTCACTTTCAGAAGTGGGTTCATCTGCCCAATCATGGGTTTCAGTCATTTGACTTTTTCCCTTTTTGATCAAGATTTCATTTCTCTCCTTCTCTCTCTTATATTTTGCCTTGTATTTCTCAGCCCGGTCAGACTTTGAGGAGACAGACATATTTGTCTTTTGGAAAGAAGGTTGATTAGAATTAGACTTGGTTCTGACAAACCTAGAGGAGGTACGGTTAGAGGAGGGTAGTCTGGATTTATCAGAAGACCTGCTTCTGCACTCAGAAGCAAAGTGTCCCTTCCTCCCACACCTGTAACATTCCTCATTTGATTTGTCAGAGGGAGTGATTTTAGAAAAAGTAGAAGTGGATTTTCTTGAAAACTTGGATTTTCTTGAAGAGAAACGAGAGTTACTGGAAATTTCCTCACCTTCGTCATCAGCCTCACTAAGATAGGCCTCTGAAGGATCATTGGGATCCTCTTGACTATTATTAACAGAATCTGAGGGATAGGTGATTCTAGGAACACACACAGTATTTTCGGAAGAATCACTAACAAGAGCTAGAGAATAGCTTCTAATGTCTTTTGTGATAGACTTCCTAAGCAGTTTAGTTTGCTCATAGTTGAAGAGAGTGCCATAAAGAGCAGTGAGTGGCATAGAGTCAAGATCCTTGGTAGACTTGATGCAAGTACAAATGTTTTCCCAAAACTCAGGAAGACAGTCCATGAACTTGCACAAGACTTCCTCATTATCATAAATGCGACCCACAAGTTTTAGATCATTGAGAAGACCGTTAAAACGGTTGTAGTAGTCTGAGAGAGATTCACCCTTTTCATGAGAAAAGAGTTCATACCTTCTTACAAGAGCAATCTTTCTGCTCTTTTTCACTTCAGACGTACCTTCATAGAGAACACACAGAGTGGACCACATTTCTTTAGCGGTAGAAAGGTTAACAAGGGAGTGATAGACCTCATCAGGCAGAGCAAGGGCAATGATGGCTCTGACTTTAGTATCAAGAGCTATAAGACGTCTGTCTTCATCATTGTATTTACTGGGGTCCTTTACAATGTATCTCCCAATAGCTGGAGTTCTTTCTTCCTCAGAAGAGTCCTCATCAGCTTTTTCCTTGTCTGCATTATATCGGTCCCAAACTCTAGGAATAAAAGGACCTTCATGCAAAATAGTAGGATATCTGCTGTCAACTCCTTCTAAGAAGAGTATCATACGACTTTTCCACAAGAAGAAGTTATTGGGGTTAAACTTTGGTGGTTTGGCTATAGAGCCATTGTCGTATGAAGCAGCAGTGGTGTTTTGAGAAGAAACATTGTTTAAAGAAGAAGAAGAAGAAGAAGAAGAAGAAGAAGAAGAAGAGGCTGCCATTGCGGATCTAGTTTATTGAGTTAAACTAAACCGCTCTGATACCACTTGTTGGTCCCAAATAGCAGTAAATAAACAAGCAAAGTATTGTAAAAGGGGGGGTTGAATACAATACACACAGTTTTTCACTTAATTTAATTCTTATTGATTTGAAATCAAGAATTACACATAGAAAACTTTGATTGTTGCGGAAGAGAACATATGAGATATGTTCAAACAATCTTACACATAGAGAATAAAGAACAATTGTAAAACACTTAGAAAACAATTGAACTTCGTAGAGAGAAAGTTGCCAGGCACTTAGAGAACTTGAAGGTAGTAGAGCTGGTTCTGCTGGGTATCTTGCATGTTGAACCATCCTCCATATTTCTAGTGCCTCATGCATTAAATGCATGGGACACCTGTTGAGCAAAGGATGGACACAGGTCTTCAGCAAGGTACAGGATGTACCTTTTGTCTTGAGGTGTTTTGGCTTGAAGTGTTGACCTGCAGGATGGTGTAGACCTTTCCTTAAAATGGTGTAGGAGACAAAGCTTACTTTATCTGATCTTCATATGAGGTCCACGTCAATGCAAGATATCACAAATATACTTTGTCAGAAAAGTACAATGTGAAGAGAGAAATCTTCAGGCCTTGAAGATTAAGAAGTCTTCGGCTCCTGAAGATTGAGAAGTCTTCGGCTTCCGAAGATTGAGAAATCTTCGGCTTCTGAAGACTGAGATCGGCACCATCCTGGCCAATGGTGTTGATCAAGTAGGCATACTTGGCTTTGGGCTGAGGAGTCTATCTTCAATCCGCTTTGAGAGATATTCTCCTTCTTTGTCTTCTTCGGCTGATCTTCGACTTCACCGAACATTTGTATAGAAACCAAGCTGCTAAAAGAACCTCAAACATATTCTAAGTAAGATGATATAAGATGGAAGATCAGGAGGTCATCTTCAAATCTTCAGATGACCCAACAGTAGGACTCTTTAGATCCTCCCAACTCATTACTGCTTCAATCTTGGACGGATCTACTTTCACACCTTTGCTGCAAACCACGTGACCGAGAAACTGTACTTCAGATAGCCAAAAGTCACATTTAGAAAACTTTGCATAGATTTTCTCTAGTCTCAATAACTCCAAAACCTCTTGCAAATGTCTTTCATGTTCTTCCTCATTCTTGGAGTAAATGAGGATGTTATCGATGAACATTATAACTGATATGTCTAAGAACGACCGACAGGCTCGGTTCATTAAATCCATAAAAGCAGTTGGAGCATTTGTCAAACCGAAAGGCATAACCAAGAATTCATAATGACCATACCTGGTCCTGAAAGCAGTCTTGGCAACATCTTCCTCGCGCACCTTCAATTGATGATAGCCTGACCGAAGATCAATCTTGGAGAAACAACTCGCTCCCTGGAGTTGATCAAACAGATCATCAATACAAGGAAGTGGGTATTTATTCTTTATAGTCACCTTGTTTAGCCCGCGGAAGTCGATACACATCCTTAAGGTGCCATATTTCTTTTTCACAGATAATACTGGAGCACCCCACGGCGAGGAACTAGGTCGGATGAACCCTTTGTCGAGTAATTCTTTCAATTGAGTCATCATTTATTTCATTTCCGAAGGAGCTAAACGATATGGAGAACGAGCGATTGGTGCAGCACCAGGAACGAGATCTATACGAAACTCCACCTGACAGTCTGGTGGTAAGCCGGGCAGGTCATCAGGAAACACATCAGGGTAATCACACACTACCCGAACATCTTCAATTTTCTTCTTTTCCATTTTGGCATCCACAACATATGCCAAAAATGAAGAACAACCTTTAATAAGACATTTTCGTGCTTTCACTACTGAGATGATCTCTATGTCACCCTTTATCTTATCCCCATAAACCAATAGTGTCTCTCCATTCGGTCTCAAAATAGAAAGCATCTTCTTTGAACATAAAATATCTACTTCATTCTTAGACAACCAATCAATACCTATCACAACACCAAATCCTCATATTGTCATGGGTAACAAGCTAACTGGAAATGGGATACCCTCAATTTCAATCGAGCATCCATTATAACCTCACGCACTAACACTTGCCCCCCATTAGCTGTCTCTACCACCCATTAGTTGTCTCTACCACTAATGCTTCTAATAGTGTGCTAACTAGCATGTCAAATTGCTTACAAAATGTCATGGAAACAAAAGAACGGTTGGCTCCTGAATCAAATAACACATGAGCAAGTATAGAGTTGATTAGGAACGTACCCATGACTACATCATCTGCATCATGAGCTTCTCCCGCTGTCATCTGAAATGCTCTACCCGGAACTCTCAAATCCTTCTTTGACTGATTACTTTTTGATGTTCTCTTCCCAGACTCTCTGAACTTTAGGCAGTCATGACGGATATGACCTTCAGATCCACAACCATAACATCGAAGATGATTGATGTCACAATCTTTACTAACGTGTCCCAGCTTCCCACACTTGTAGCATGATATTAGATAATCAGAACACCTTCCCACATGCTTCTTGTAGCAACTCGGCATGTCTTTGGTTCCATTCTCAAGCTGAACTTTCTTTCACTTGGGGTAGTAACATGTCTGAACTTACTTTTTGTCTTTGTCTTTCCTTCCCATTTTCTCTTTTCCCCTTTTGTTGGCATATCTTCTTTCATTTATGTCATGTCATCCTCAATCAAATGAACTTCCTCCATAGATTCTTGCAAAGTCTCTATACATGCGGGTCGTATGAGGGATCTCATTAGTGATGGTAATCCTGCTAAATAGAACTTTATCTTACTCGTTTCATCTGGAGCCACTTGTTCTAACAATCCCAACTTTTCCATAAATCTTCTTGTACTCTGCCAATGATAAGTTGTCTTTCTTCAGATTTCTGAACTCTTTTTCAATTCGGTCTCGAGCCCTTTCATTACAATACCTTTCCAATATCTTCCTTTTAAAAGTTGACCAAACCATTTCTAACATAATGGTTGGCCCAAGAGCTTATCTAGTCACTGTCCACCAACTCAAAGCTTCTCCACATAGCATCTGTGAAGCAAATTTGACTTTTTGATGCTCATCACATTAACTAGATTCAAATGCTTGTTCTATTTCCTGTAACCACTTCATGTATTTCACTGGATCAACACCACCCATGTATTTTGGAGGTTTGCAACCCAAAAACCCTTTAAATGAAACAGTCTTCTTTGATTGACTTTCATTCCCCACTTGTTTTTCTTTGTTAGTGTTTGTGGTTCCTACTTTTTTTATGAGGTTTATTGTTTAATGTTAGCGGCATCTCGATCCTCCATCATTTTTGCAAACATTTCTTGTTGTTTACTCATAGCAGCTTCCATCAGTTTCATCATATCTGACATGATTGAAGCCCTAAGATTCGCCTCTGGAATGTCTGGATTCTGAATTAGAGTTGAACTACTAGACTCCAAGCTGGATTTAAAGAAGGATTTTCATTTTGATCCATACCGAACTGTTACATAATCATCACAGACGATCAATATAAATTCCAAATTCAATCAAATAAACTTCTAATTCAACGTATATAGTTCACTAATCTAGCAAATCATAGGTTTAAGATTAGGTTCTTTTAACCTAATTCCCTACAACCATTGCTCTGATACCAAATTGTAACACCCTAAACTTTATACTAAGATTTCTAACAAAAATTCGGCATGACCCGTTCATATATTGATGTTTTTTTTCCATTTTTATAACCTATATACATTTATTTAAAACGACATCCTAACTAAAACATATATTCTCATATTTTAGTTCCAATTGAATTCAGACATTCTTTAACTTTCTAAATCCATTAAAACCCATAAGATATAGTGATTTGATTATTGTAACACCTTTATATACCTTTCATAACTATATCCACTGAATTTCAATCCTTAATTTTCCACAAAATGTCTCAATTTTAGGATTAACCACAACAGTTTGACTTTTTGTAAAAAGTCAACTATTTTGAACATAACCTTCAATCTACCATCAAAAACATGTTTGGGTGGAAAATTTCTTCTTGATCCCATCAAATATCGTCTTAATGATACTAAGAAACAAACCATATCAAACATCTTAACCTTTTTATGATAGTTTCGATGTCTCAAAACTCATCATCTTACTTTGACTCTTTTTTAGAAGATTGTCATCTTAATATCATCTTAATGATACTAAGAAACAAACCATATCAAACATCTTAACCTTTTTATGATAGTTTCGATGTCTCAAAACTCATCATCTTACTTTGACTCTTTTTTAGAAGATTGTCAAAGATTGTGATTTTCAACTTCAACTCTTGATGGAACACTTTAGATGGAATCAAAACTATTCTAAACATGAAATGAACTTACCCAGCAATCACCTCTACCAACAAGACTTAGAACACCTTGTGTTTCCTTTTTTTTTTTTTGAAGGATTTTAGGTTCTAATGCATCAAAATCAAAATATATCACATTGGGATTCAAGAGGGAATTAATATACATCATAAAAACGAAATTATCATTGAGAACACATACATACACGGCTGTCCCCAAAACAGAAGCTTGAATCTCGATAGCTTCCACCGCTTCCTTCTTCTTCTCCCGACGTCTCTCTTCTATTTCTTCTTCTTTTCTCTTTTTTTTTAAACCCTATTTATATTATTACTAGATTAGAATGTTGGCACAATAAACCCCTTGAATTCCTTTATAAAACAATCCTACCCCAAAACTTAATATATTTATATATATATATATATATATATATTTACATATTACATTAATACCTTCAAATAGGATGCTACATATATAAATAATAAATTAATACTTGGAAATAGGATGCTACAATTCCGTACAAAGTAGTAAGAGTCTTATGATGAAGATCTTTGGAAGTTTTTAAACACACGGTTATGTTTCCTAAATATCTGGAAAGCAGTCCATAAATTTGCATAGAACTTCATCATTATCAAACGCTTTATTATAGACTTTAAGATCATTCAGAAGAGAATTGAACATGTTATATACCTATGTAAAAGATTCATTTTTGTTGCATACGAATAATTCATATTGTATGATGAGACCGATTCTCTTGTTTTGCTTTACTTCGGATGTTCATTTATATAGCATAGTGAGAGTGTCCACATGTCTCTTGCAGTGGTAACATTCATGATAGAGTAGTAAATATCATCAGGAAGAGACATCATGATGATAGTTTTGACTTTTGTGTCAACAACTACTTGTTTCTTATCATCTTCTGTCCAAAGATCTGGAGACTTCATGATTTGTCTCCCTGGTCCGACCGCTTTATCATTTTCATCTCTATCACCTGGAACAAAGGAGTTAGGAACATATGGACCATTTTTAGGAACATTTGGAATTTGATTGTCAACTTATTCAAGAAAGAGTAACATCCAATTTTTCCAAAGTGAAAAGTTATCTTTTTGAAAACGAGGAGGTTTGGATAGAGAACCAGGAGGTCATTTGTTCTGGAAGCCATTTCGGATCTTGTTTATGAGATTAAGCAAACCATTATGATACCGATTGTTGGTCTTGTAATACAATGAGTTTCACAGAGTATGATTTTAGAAGGGGCGGTTGAATACAAACACAATAAATTTTCACTTTTAATTTTATATTTTATTGAAACATAAAATTACAGATTTATTATGTAAGCTAGGAAGGTAAGACCTGTGATCCTAAACAATCTGACTTGTGACAAATTTGCTAACACTAAAAGAGAGAAGAAAGAAAGTTCTCTTTCAGGTCTGAAGAACTAAAATAGTCTTCAGATAGTGACGTCGATTTTGCCAAAGAAGCTTTCACAAAGAAGTTCTTTCAAAACATGTGATTTGCAACTAATGACAAGGAAGACATTTTATAGCATCCATTGTACCTCTAACTTTAACAGGTGTCCTTAATCTAATTTGTTGATCCATGAGTGCTTGTACTTTTCACTTCAGCATTTGTAGTTGATGTAGACACTTGTTAACACATCCCATCTTTTTGTATGCAGAGGGAACAATAAAGAAAAGTATGACACTAATAAAGTTGTACTTTATAATTTACTTTGGCTGACATGTTTTCGCATGTTTCCATATTAGAATGAGAGTTTGGGAGAGTTGGTGAGTCAAACCTTGTTTCCCAGTAGTAGTATTTGTCAGACTACTAGTTGACTTTATTTTATATTGATCTTCTTTCGGCTAGATGACAAACCAATCCGCTTTGGTGACTACCTTGACCTCACTTCAACTAGTCTTCGATTTTCTTGAAGGGTTTTTGCTCTGTTGAATCAATACAGATAGTTACATGACTTTTACAAGTAAAAATCCTATCTTTGTTTATTCTGAAATATAAGCTATATAACGGATTCCAATTATAGACTTTTATGAAGTAAGTCTATCAGATGTACAATGACTTATAATCTTTTGATGATGAATTATGAATCTGATTTATTCTCATATAGGATAACACAAAGACCAAAATTGAAGTTGATCTTATAAAATATTCTTAGTCATATATCCGATCACAACACTGTATCTGAAACCTTAAGTTTGATTAATCTTCCTTTTCACACCAAGAGTTCGGATAATAGATTGTTTAAGCTATATTCGATGGATGTTGTTCATCGGAAATGCTCTTCTTTTAAGGCAAGAGGAAAGAATGAGTTTCTAAGTGTTTGATTGGATTTCTATTTATATTGTTTACAAATCCAATTGTTGAAACTAACAGAAAGCCCTCAAAAATATATTGTCAAACTAATGGGCTCTAAGTGAATTTTGTTTATGATTTAGATTATCAAGTACATATGAACAACTTTAAATTGTATTTTAGGTTATATATATATATATATATATATATATATATATATATATATATTAAAGACGAAAAAAATATAATTTAGGTGGATTTTATTTATGTATTGATGATTTACAAGAATATATGTATTAAATAATTCATTTGACGTCTAAAAATAAAATATTTGTAAGGCATAAAATTACAAGTAGATATAAATGTATCTCTGCAAAATCCACCTTTATTTTGTTTATGCAAAAATACAAGCAAATATGATATTGGTGTTGTAGGATAAGTGTGTTATCGTTTAAACGATATTACGATAGAAATAAAGATAGAGATAAGTATATCAGAGTTAGATTAGAACTGAAATATCTCATAGTTATCTACTTGTAACTCATCCCTATTTAAAGGGCTTTTGATTAATGAGAATCACATATTTCATTCCCTCTATTTACTGTTGTTCTATTCTGCTTTCCCTATAACACGTTATCAGCACGAGACTCTTCTACAAGAAATGATTTGACGCTACCTAACTGGGCTACTGTTCCATCATGCTTTGTCGCCATTAGTACATCACTTGCAGAACTTCCAATTTTTTTGGTACGGAATATGGTGATATCCCTGTAAGTGTTCGAACTATTATCTTGAAGTTTCACCCACTCATGAGCACATGATGATGCTTATATACTTTCATATCCATGGTGTTGAATTTATGAAATCATATTTATAATATATCAATGCTTCCATAATATATAATTCTTTTACTGAATCGACTTCTGTATACTATAAAAATCATGAGTACTATATGTATATTTATGTTGTTTAAGTGTGGTTTCTTGTAATTGCTTCAAGTTCATGATTGTCTATTACTTTTCCGGATACAATGGTTTTATTTGACTTTAAGTCAATAATATATTTTATTAAATCAATTAAGTTATAATTGAGTTTGATCAAAATATTATAAAATTTGTTTTTTTTTCCTATCTCATTGCACAGTATGCATATATTTTGGTTGATTTAATAAATATTGTATTTATTTCGATACCATTGTTTGAATCTTTCATTAAATATTGAGCCAATATTGCTTTAAATGGTTAAAAGATTTGTACATATTTTTGTTGTTGATATTAATTGGTTAAATGAGGAATGCATATTTATTTTGGATCGTTATCTCTTATTTTTATGTAGATGAATTAGTTTATATTTATCTAGACCAATTAAATTTACTGATTTATTTTATTCATAATAGACATCTTTAGTTAGTTTCATTTAATTCTACCTCTTTAATCTATTTTTAGGCTAGTTTAAATATTAAATTAGGCTACTAGTTAATTAATTTAATTTTAGTTGGATTAAAATAACTTTATTGTTGTGAACATATTATTCATTATTTAGGCATTCTCCAGAATGTTTAATTGGTTAATTTAATCACATTAATGCTATTTATTTATTTGGATCACTAGTTAATTTGATTTGATCATTTAAGTTAGACTAATATATTATCATGAGTATTGATAATCATTTATTATTATTTAAATTGTCGATTAATTTATTTAACTATTTTACCATTTTATTTGATTATTCGAATCTATTAGTGTTTACTAATTTGGTTAGGGATTTTTTTGGAAGAGATAAGTATGGATTTAGTGTTTGATTGATATCCCTAAATATAATATTTAGATTTCTATCTTAATTATAAATAATTAATAATCTTATAATTACTCTTTGATAGTTACACTTCCAACTCTCATACATTTTGCCTTTTAACTAAAAGCTACCAAAATATTATTAATATGTTAAAAATTTGACATCGACTTTATGTCAAAACCAATATTTATTTGTCTCATTACAAAATCTCTCAAAATATCATTAAATTATTAAAACATTGAGATTGACTTCATATGCCAAACACATTCATTTTGGCATCATGCCAAATGCTCTATAATTAATAATGTTATATCTAAATGAAATAAATCACAAGATATCGACTGGATTTTGTCAAACGGGTGTAAACAGCCCTAAGGTTTCTAGGGACTTAAGAAATCCATGTGATTCCCCTACTACTTGAAAATCCAATAGATTGAGTGATTTCTTTTTCGCAAATTGAAATATTGATGAAATATTATCAACAAAATATAAGCATACAAAAATCTAATATTGTTATGATAATGAAATTTCATAACCATAATCCATTTTCTTATCAAAAAGAAAATCTTATATTATCCTTTATATATGTAAATGGTTGAAACAACTCATCCCAAAGTCAACGTCGTAAACTCAAAAGAATCTAAGTATCATAAATGAGTATATAAATCTCCTTTTGAAAGGTACAAGAAAATACCTAAAGTCCATCAACTCCCTATTGACCCTAAAACAACATTTTGAAAAGGTACAAGCAAATACCCTCATGTTTTGAGACGACATATAAATCATAACTTTCATAGGAATACCTTTACTATAAACCCCCAAAAAATTGTGGGATGTCCAGAAAGGGAGAATCGGGAGTATTCATGACATATGTACTTCCCGAACTAATCGTATAGTGGAATGAAACCCACTTTCTCGCTTATAAAACGGTAATTGATTTCAACAAATAATGTCATATCCAAAACGCGTCTCAATCTTTGTGGCAAGGAACTCGCAGAAGATGACATGATTCCTAACATTATGTCCATCTTTCATATATAAGTAAATATTAATATAAGTTGGAATGTAACCTTTAAACAAACTCATCAACCTACTGCAAGTGGTTGAGAGACATAACAAGGTTCTTTCGAATAACACCACATATGTCGGGACAAAGAAAATTCCTGATATCAATAATGAAAGCGTTAGAGGTGGAAACAACTCCAAAGGATTGTGAGTTAAACAATTTCACACATGTGACATTTATGCACCATGTGGACGAGACCCTAGAAAAGGTGAGGAAGGATTTTTCAACACTTGGAGTAGGGATACAAGTACTACCCCCACAGGTGATAATGGACAATCAAATATGAAATGCACTAAAAAGTGCTTCTATAAAAAAAGGAAACAAATTAAAAATGAACTATATCATATTAATTTTAGAATGATAAAGCATAGGTTTCTTTGAAATTTATTTTATAGTATTTTACTTAATTTCTTTTGCTTAAGTAAAATCAAATATGTAACCATTATAGATGTAAAGAAATACATGAAAACAAATACAAAACTTTCAATATTCTCCGTTCCATATAGGAATGTATCGAGGAGAACTTGATTTTTTGTAGGACATATTACACACAATCTAAAATGATAGGCAAATACTTATTTTATAATTCATCAACCAAAATACTTAGACGATGAACTGTCATTTTCTTGTTGGTACAAGATCAATAGTAACCTTGTAACGATATTCGTATCAAATGGAAATTATAATGGAAATGAGCATATATACATAAGTTCTAATTAATATGAAAGTAAACATATATCATGGAAATTATGTGTCAAACTAGTAGATTATTGAGTCATCGGAATATTTTTGTCACCAATAAAGAACTTTAGGGAAATGACACGTATATGTTTCGACATGACCATGTGGGACACCATGGTTATGACATAGTGATCCGTGTATTGCAAAATGCACATAGACACATTCTCTTTCGAGTGAAAGGCAAAACGAGGCAAATTGCAACTGTTGACTTCTGCAGCATAGGAAACAACATTGCCATCATAATATGCTCTCTCGAATACCTAAAACTTTTGTATATACCCTAATCCTTAGCCAAGACAGGAATGAGATCATCCTAAAGCTAAGGACATAATACAAAAATATTCCATTGTTACAACGAATACAAGGTGATATTTATGGACATAATCATCCAGAATGCAGACCATTAAAGTACTTTATGGTTCTAGTTTCGACACGATGAACGCATGTCGTATTATTGTCCACATGAAATACTGCACTCTTAGCACTAGCTATACGTTTAAGGGCTCACCACCCTGATTATTTCATCAAGTCTACATGACTTGGAATGCTGGAGAATTTACATCATAAGGATTTGATGTTAATTACATATGTATTAGGATCAATGTAGAGTTTCCTATACCCCATGTGTATATATAAAATGGTCTCATAGAAGTTGTTATCAAAAGAATATGATGACATCTGGGGTATTAGTAATGCGCACCAATTTACCCACATCTACCTGGGGTCATGTAATTATTATATGCAGTTTTTTTTTTCGTTTTTAGACCCACTGCTTGCTAACCAGCTTCATGCGTACCAGTTGGCAACTGGATATAAGCCTGATAGTTTACATTTACATATGTTTGGTTCTGTAGTATATGTGCCAATTGCGCCCCCACAGCGCATCGAAATGGGTCCGTAAAGACGACTTGGTATATGTTGGATATGAATCCCTTACAATTATCCGCTAATTAGAATATTTGATTAGTGATCTCTTTACTGCTAGATTTACGGGTTGTCACTTTCATGAGACAGTTTTCCCGTTGTTAGGGGGAGATAGGAAAAAGGATTTTCCATGGGAACAACAGGAAGTGTCATTGAATATTCTCACTCTGTCTCATTTTGATCCCTAAAACTTTACAACGTAATGTTGAAGTCAAACGAATCAGACTCGGTACCTGATACGTTTAATGTTATTCCAAAAGTGACAAGATCACATATACGAGCTGCAAATATACTCACAAGGTTAAAAAGTCCCCAACAGGGGCACAACGCCATTGGAAAATGCGTTGCAATCATACATAGTGGAGGTGTGGTTGAGGTCGTAGCTACCAAATGGAAGTAGTGGAAGCTACTTGGTTCGATGGATACTATTCTAAAGGAAGAGAATAGTTAGGCACATCCATTTATCATCAATACATAAAACTCTCATAAGATGGTCTCTAACTATAATTATGTCCATGAATCATCACTGTAAGACGCTCCGAAGTTAATATTGATTCTAGAGATGAATATTAATCTCGAATGAACTATGAGAGTACACATGAGTCGATGGACAAATCATATATAATCATTGATGATTTATTCGCATATACGATGGCTCATAAGATGATCGAGCACGATGACATCGAGCCAGGCTCATTTGAATAATATCAACAAATAGCATATTGACCTAAATGTAAATAAACAATCCAAAAAGAATTATATTATTTGACAAAGGATCGGGTATTTGGTCTGGTAGTGCTAACCTACCAAGTGTAAAGCCCGTAGGACATAACTCAGTCTTTGTCAGAAAGCGTAACGAGAATAATGAAGTCCTAATATGTGAGGCTCTCATTTGGCTCAAGGTTTCTTACAACGTCCTGGATTGACCACGAGGAGACTTACTCTCTCATGATGGATGTTATGACATCTGAATAATTTGTTAGCCTAGTAGTTTCCGAAGGACTGGAAATGCAGCTCATGAATGTGGTTACCACATATCTCTACGGGGATCTAGATTTAGAGATATATAAAAGTGCTTGATGATATTACATTACCAAAATCAAGTAACTCTAAACCACGAAATGCGTTTGCAATAAAATTGAAACACCCACTTTATAGATTAAAACAATATAAGCGGATGTGGTATACCCGCCTAATGGAATACTTGATTGGGAAATGATATATAAGAATGATGAACTGTTCCCTTGCGTATTTATTATGAAAAACAAGTTCCAGATTTTCAAAGTAGCTCTATATGTCAATGTTATGAACATAATAGGCACTCTTGATGAAATAAGAGAAACCACAAGCTACTTAAATTATGATTTTGAGAGGAAAGATCATGGGAAAACTTAGTTTTGTCTAGATATTTGAGCTAGGACACGGAGTTTGTGAAATATTAATTCACCGATCGCATATGTTCAGAAAATAATCAGGCAATTTAATATGGACAAAGCGCATCCGGTTAGCACTCCCATGATCGGTCGAAGTGTCGGATATAAGGAAAGATCCATTTCGTCTAAAGGATGATGACGAAAAATGCTAGGAGCTGGAATTCCCTATCTAAGTACAATATGCGCGTTATCGTACTTAGCATAATACACTTGACCATATATTATATTTCTCAATGAACTTGTTAGCTAGATTTAGCTCAGCGCCAACGTAAAGTCATTTGAATGATATCAAAATTAATCTTTTGGAACCATTGACATGGCATTATACTTTCCCTATAGAAAGAAAAATGGGATTGATAATGGAACTTCAATACCTACTTAGAATATAAGCAGCAAAAGTACTAGCTCTTATAGAAAAACACCCAACAATGTCTTGGTATGTCTTTGCTAATATTAGGTATCTACCTGACCCATTCAAATGTTGTTCCCAAACTTGATAAGGAATACCACATGAACACCCATATTGCTTGAAAGTAAGCTAAGCAAACCCTTGTAATTACCTCCATGAACTATTCCAAGAATATTACTCTCCATGAGATAATTAAAGAATGTATATGATTAAGGACTATCATTACATATATTATAGGAGCTAGTAATTTTGGGTTCAACCAGTATCCTACTTGCATATATGGAAATAATGCATCATGTATCGAAGAAATGAACATAAGATACATCAAGGGTGATAACACAAAGCATATTCTGCTTAAGTTTCTATACAATCAGCAATAAAAGACTCTCCTTTAGATTCAAGTGAATCAAGTAAGGTGTCAAAAGAATGTGACATATTTTACCAAGTAATTACCTAAACCCATATATTGGGAAACATGTAAAAAGTAAATGCAAATGTTTTCCAAACTCCCTTGATTAATGCACGAATCAGGGGGAGTGGTAGACAAAAGGGGGAGTCTACTATATTTGTGATATATGTTGTGCTCTTTACTTCAACCAAGGTTTTATTTTTCCCATTGGGTTTTGTTCCTTGGTGTAAGGTTTTAGTGAGGCAACGGTTTATATACCATCATGTTTTCCTAACTCTCATGATTAATGTACGAATCTAAGAGATTAGACTGAAGGAAAAGTCTATGTATTACAAAAAAGCTGGTGCGTTGTACTCTTTCCTTCGTCAGACTTTTATTTTTTCCCACTGGGTTTTTATTTTGACGTAAGGTTTTAACGAGGCAACAATTGTGCACCGTCACTCCTCTAACTCGGCACAAGGGGGAGTGTTGTTAGACCTGGCAAACGTGTCGTGTCGTGTCGGGTTCAAAGTTAAACGGGTTGAAAGTGTCTAACCCTAACCCGACCCGTTTAATAAACGGGTCAGAAAATCTCAACCCTAACCCAACCCGCCTAACCCGTTTAACATTTATAAAATTAAAATTAAAAATCGAAAATTCACAAAAAAATACAAATACAAAATTCAAATGAAAGCATTATAAATCCAAAATTTGTAGTTCAAAATTATAATCAAATCTAAAACACTAAAAATCCAAAGCATTAAAAGGAAAAAACTTATATATATATATATATATATATATATAAACGGGTTATTCGGGTCATTTTCGAGTTGAAATTTTTGACCTTGACCTTACCCGTTTAATTTTCGTGTCGTGTCATGTCAACCCGTTTGCTTAAACGGGTTGAAATGTATTACCCAAACCCGTTTATTTCGTGTCGAGTTCGTGTCGGGTTAGCGTGTCGGGTCAGTTTTTACCAGGTCTAAGTGTTGTAGGATAAGTGTGTCATCGTCTAAAAGATATGACGATAGAGATAAAGATAGAGATAGAGATAAGTATATCAGAGTTAGGTTAGAACTGAAATATCTCATAGATATCTACTTGTAACTCATCCCTATTTAAAAAGGTTTTTGATTAACGAGAATCACAGATTTCATTCCCTCTATTTACTGTTGTTCTATTCTGCTTTCCCTTTAACAATTGGTAATTATTAATGGATATCAAAAACAAATTATTTCAAGGGATTTTCTTTGTTTTTATGTTGTAGCACTTATTTTTATAATACTGGAAAAATAGAGACAAAAATTCAATAAAAATTGGTCAGGACCAAAACCCATGTTTTCATATGGATGTAGAAGAAATAAGTGTTCAATAATTAATTGGTTACGATAAGTTAACATGTATGAATGTTAAAAAAAACAAACAATTAATACTCATTTAAATGAAGAAGCAAACAAACAAAATGTCTCGATTAACAAATAAATGAGTCAGATTATTAAGAGACAAACAAATATTATAAACCCTTACAGAACTGTTTAAACTTTGAAGGTTAGGCAAGAATCAATATTTAAATGTTTTTTAGTTATAACTGATAAATGGCTTTTTAAAAATTATATTCACTAACAACTCTTGTTAATCTTGAGAGAGAGCTCAACTGATAAATAAATGCTAGGTCTTGCAGTTCATCTCTATAGGTTGTTATTTCAGATCACTTCAAACCTATAAGAGATTTTCATGATTGTTATCTTTAGGACCCATAGAATTAGACGAGATACGTAAGCTGGTCTAGACACCTATAGTTAAAAAACAACTCTTGTTGAAAACAAGATGAGCAAAAATATAATTATCTATATCTATACTATATTATAAAGCACGAATAAAAAACTCTTAAATACAAATTATTAGGCACAATGTACCATCATTTTATGCAAGATTTTAAAAAACTCTTAATTTACAAGTATCAAATCACAAGATACATATTACTACTGCAGACTTCTAACACCCACCAATTTGGTATGTGTAGGGTCTTCTTTTTATGCAGGCATTTTCATGTATCACTATTAATTAATATATTATATTATTATAATTTTGTTTTAATTATATTATTAAATATGTAATTGATTATTTTTCCTAGATGTCATTAAAATATATAAGATAATCATTGAATTCTAACAAAATACTTAATTTTTTTATATAAAAAACATTATTTAAGCCTAAATTAAACAAATTTATAAAAAATCCATTATCACTTTCTCAAAACCATCCAAAATCGTACTGTAAATCGACAAAAAAATAAAATGAAACATTAAAATCGTGATGTATCTTGCTGCATTGCGCGAGTACGCTTCTAGTATTTATTGAAATTCATATGTAATTGTTGAAATCTAAATCTTAACCATTAAATAACAAGATAAAATAAAATTATTTCAAGATTAGAAGATGCATGAATATCGATTCCTAAAAACACCCATTTTAAATAATTATTTAACCTGTAAAAAAACGAGTACATGATGGAAATATTTATTTATTTTTCCATTGATGTCCAAAATTGGACGGACAAAAGGCCAACATTTTCCATGAATACATCATAGGTTATACATATATAAAATTGTAAGGCAATATTCCAAATACTTCCCATTTTCCAAGATGCCCCCCGTGACTCTTTTCTGTATCCACATTACATTTATAATAATGTATCCAACTTTGAGGATAAAATTGACATTCTCCTGTTGCAAGTTTGACCCTCAAAGGTCAACATCATCTTTTTGTAAAATAAATAAAAGACAAATTGTACTTTGTAGGACCATGAATCAACCTTATTTTTATTTAAAAGATCATGAATCAAAAGGGAGTGCTATTTGTACCAAAATTATGTCAAAATCAGGTCAATTTATGCATTGGGAATGTAATTTATGCATTGGAAATATAAAAGCAGATTTTGATGTTGATGTGTGTGAGGAGAAAATTAATCATATTGGTGCATTTAGCAAAATTAAAGGTGTAATTAACGTTTCCCGAATCAAAATTTACCCAAATAAATAGATAAATTTAGTCATAGGGCCCCTTAAATAAATAGCTTTGAATAATACTTCACCCAAATTAAGGTTTTGATTCATGATTGTCTAAAATATTAAATTCTAAGATTTTTTTTCTTGATAATTTTTGAACTTTAATAACAAAACAAGAAATTAGACAAATGTTGGTTGTTATTTTTTGAATTTATCCCCACAACAATTAAATAATTTGTTATAAAGTTATTCCCAACAATATGTAAAAGGATATGACATCATTATCTGTATTAATTTCATAGTCATCACTAGGAAAGTAAATCGTTTTCAAAAGGTGGTGGGTGACGCCTATTGTCGAACCTCAAACCTCTTGCATATTCTACAAAGAGGATCATCTTTTTGCTGACTAGACAAAAACGCAATGGCAAGTCTCAACGTAGTAATCCCGTGAAAAATGATCCAAATGGTTGTCTTTTTCTACATCACCTAAGGTATCAAAATTCATGACCTCCTTATTTAATAAGAAAAAAATGGTTTCATTCTTATAAAAGAATTATGGATTTAATTTATTTTTTGAAAAACTCGTTATGAATTTAATTAAAAACTCATTTAAGGTTACTTTTTAAAAGAGTAAACTACAACTTTGGTCCATGATGTTTACCGGTTTCTTTGAAAATCGTCCCTAAACTTCAATAACTACAGTGAGCGTCCCTGAGGTTTGCATTTTGCTTTGAAAATCGTCCCTGGTCACTAACTCCGTTAAATTTTTCCGTTAAGTCAGGGGTAGTTTCGTCCAATCATGTTTTTCTCTCTTTTTTTGCAATTTTCTTTATTTTTTCTTATTTTTGTAAAAACCATGAAACATTATGGACCTAATTGTAATTTACTCTCATTTATGCTCAATCCTTCAAAAACCCATAAACACACTGCCAGCGATCCTCCTTCATCATCTTAATTGCGAAGACCAACCTCCTTCATCTTGATCTCCTCCTCCTTCATGACCATAATAAAAAACCCAACGATCTTCACAAACACACCTCCTTAAAAACTCCATTAATGTCTCCACAACCACCACCATCATCACGCACCAAACCCCACCAAAACTCACTCCCAGATTTCATCTTTTCCGATTTCCACTTCTTTTTCTTCTTTCCTTCTTTCAAACCCACCTCCAATTTCAACCCTCGTCGTCGTTTCTTCAACCTCTCAATCATGTCGTTAACTACCACCACCACCAAAACACCCACCATCAACCACCACCACTTCGCTACCCCACAATCCCTCTCTGATTGGCTCCGCCCCCGTCTCCCATCCAATTCTTTTGTCTCGTGGGGAACCTACAACTCCGACCAAGATCATCGCAACGTCGACGGCCAAGACCATTGCACCCACTGCCAGAGATCCTCCAGCCCCATCCCTCTCATCACTTTTCGTCTGCTTCTTATCCTTTATTTTCTCTTACAAACAATCCCGACCAAAAAGGGACCATCGAACAAAAAGACACATGGACCATCGATTACACCACACTGTAACCTCTCCCGCCATCTCTGCACCACCATGACCAATCCGCCATACAAGGACGATCCACCCAACGGAATTGAAGTTGAAGTCAAAACTGAAACCTTACTAAAAATTTGCATATTTGTAGTCGAAACTGATTCGGTTGTTTACATTTAATCTTGATTTCATGTTTGTATAAATCTGGGTTTGATTTGGGGTCTGAAAGATAGGGGTTGTTAATGGACATTTTTATCATTTTCAAAGAGTCGCCGGAGAAGATGACCGGAAGGTCGCCAAAGAAGATTGTATTCACCAGAGGTATAAAATCTAGGGAAGAAGATGAGGTTGGGGAAGAAGATAGGGTGATGCATCAATGAGTTGTACTGTAACGCCCTCAAATCAGAAAGGAGCAGCTAAATTAAAATTTCCAAAAATGCCTCAAAGAAAGACAAAATATCTTACAACAAATCTATTCATGAAATACTGTTCTAGATTTAACCATCAACAAATATAAATAAAGCCTTACACATAGACTAATCAAAGGTCGGATGTTACTAAACCCAAATACAAAAGGCTATAACCCAAGATAACGGGGGAAGACTTCACCAAACTACTCACCCTCGAGCATAATCTATTTCTCATATCTTCACAGTGTCGCTAGCACCACATCCAACCGGGACCTGATGCACATACCGACAAATAAAAAGGTTAGGCTAGCGCCTAGTGAGTTCAAGAGTTTTCAACATGAATAAATAAATCGTTAAAAGGAAAGAATGCAATTTAAATCATAATCTTTCAAAATGATTTACCTCAAATATGAAAACGACTCGTTTTTCAATAACATGCATTTTTAAGGGCAAACGCCTCGATACAAAATATTGTTTATAAAATAATGCCGCCCAAAACTCACTCAAACGTGAATAGAAAACGGACTTCCAATTATAAAAACGCGGATAAAACTTTGCATCCCGAAACACCCAAAAACACGGGTGTGACGTAATACTCAATTCGTAAATCATGGAAAGCAATCCATATAAATGTAATATGCCATCGGAAACATGGAACTAAAATCCAATACTCACGCGTCCATAAAATAGGATGAACCCCAATGTTAAAACATGGGCAATTAAATATCCAAAATACTGATGGCCGACGACGGGGGAGACCCGTATCCGTTGAGAGTGGAGGAACACAAAAGTATGCCACTCATACAACGTTAATCGCACGACACTTCACGACATGAAAGCCCAAGTGCCCCTACGACTCCCTTCAAGCTACACCAAAAGAGACAAAATATCTTACAATAAGTCTATTCATGAAATACTATTCTAGATTTAACCATCAATAAATATAAATAAAGCCTTACACATAGACTAATCAAAGGTCGGATGTTACTAAACCCAAATACAAAAGGCTATAACCCAAGATAACGGGGGAAGGTTTCACCAAACTACTCACCCTCGAGCATAATCTATTTCTCATCTCTTCACAGTGTCGCTAGCACCACACCCAACCGGGACCTGATGCACATGCCGACAAATAAAAAGGTTAGGCTAACGCCTAGTGAGTTCAAGAGTTTTCAACATGAATAAAATAAATCGTTAAAAGGAAAGAATGCAATTTAAATCATAATCTTTCAAAATGATTTACCTCAAATATGAAAACGACTCGTTTTCCAATAACATGCATTTTTAAGGGCAAACGTCTCGATACAAAATATTGTTTATAAAATAATGCCGCCCAAAACTCACTCAAACGTGAATAGAAAACGGACTCCCAATTATAAAAACGTAGATAAAACTTTGCATCCCGAAACAACCAAAAACACGGGTGGGGCGTAATACTCAATTCGTAAATCATGGAAAGCAATCCATATAAATGTAATATGCCATCGGAAACATGGAACTAAAATCCAATACTCACGCGTCCATAAAATGGGATGAAACCCAATGTTAAAACATGGACAATTAAATATCCAAAATATTGATGGTCGACGACGAGGGAGACTCGTATCCGTTGAGAGTGGAGGAACACAAAAGTGTAACACCCCGATTTTCGAAAGGTATCAATCCAAGTTAATACAGAAACCGAGATATTAAGGAAAAATAAGATTTTTAATTTTGAACTTGAATCCTTGATTTTATATTCTAGATGGATGAAGGATTCGATTACGAGTCCAACGGTTCTTTCCGGAGCAAAAACAGAGCTATAACGAAGAAGTTATGACCAAAACGGTTTTCGGGAAATCATGGGCGCGCTGGAGGGGGCACATGGGTCGTGCGCGGGCCCTTCACAAAAACGCACGGGCCGTGCGTTGGGGTCAGAGGCGCGGGTTAAAAGCCTGGTTCAACCTCATTTCACCCAAAAACTTCATTTCCTCATATCTTTTGATCCAGAGCTCCGATTTGGGTGATTCAAGTTGCTACGGTTTCATTTTTGAGACCTTTTCAAGGATCTAGCAAGAGATTGGAAGTCTATTGAAGTATACTAGAGCATTTTGTGGTGGTAAGCTTCTCATCTCTCCCCATTCATCTTTTTCCCCAAAATATTCTAGGGTTTCATCCACCCCTTGTTCTCCCTTTCATAGATTGAAGGTGTGTGATCATTTCGGTGAACTAGAAGTGTTTTGGTTGGTGAATTCAATCTTGGGTTAAGGTAATCTTCTATTCTCTTCGGTTATGGAAGTTAGGGTTTCGATATTAGTTGAGGTATCCATGTATATGGTTTGGGAAATGATTGTTTATGGTAGAATATGTATATTTATGGTTGGAACCTTGTGGATCTAGGTTTTGGAAGATTTGGTTGGAATAATCAAGTTCTTCAAGGAAAGTTCTAAGTGGGTAAAATCTAGATTTAGTCTAAATCTAGCAAGATGAGTTTACTAAACTTTTGTTAAAACTGGATACACATCATATTTGCTTATTTGTTGTTATTATCACATATTCGCTCAAAATGGTCATCTTTACGGGTTTAAGTATTTGATGGTATTTCCATGAGATTATGTGAGATACATGTATATGAAGTATCATCCCATGATTTACTCTATGTTGTGTAATTATTTGGGGATTTACATTATGTGTGCCCACAATGGGTATTTGACATGATTATGGAATATATGTTTGGTGTAACATGATGATTTCCATACGGGATACACTCTTGGTGTTATTGTATCTACAACGTGGCTATGTGGATATTTAAGTCTTATGTTGGACTCATGCTATTAGGAGGGATATATCATACCCATGGTTGGTATTGAAGTACATTTGGTTGAAGAATACCTAAGGACCTCCTATAGGCATTATGTTGGACGAACCAAGTTAATGACACAAGGAGGATGTAGTCGGAGGCACCACCGTGATGGTATGTGCTTAGACCTCCGCCACTCGGATAAGGTGGAATTTTCGGGTGTGCCGGGCCTTTGGGATGCGCCACTTGGATAAGGTGGAATTTCCGGAGGGCATCAAGGTACATCGACTCTGGGGTGGAATTGATTGGTGTTATGGGTCTCCCCCGTTGACTCCATACATGTGGAAAATTGGTTAACTGCTGATAAGAATTGTATATGTTCTACCATGCTATTTATTGTTCAACTCACTAGGCTTTTTGGCCTAACACTTGTTTGGTGTCGATGTGTATCTCAAGTTTTAGCGGCACCGGTTCTAAGCGGGCGTAGTGCTTGGGTGAGAGATTTGGGAATATCGCTTTTGGACTTATTCTTGGTAGAGAATCCTTTGGGTCTATAAATGACACCCTTGATTGTAATCTCTTTTCTGGTTATAGAAATTAGATTAGTTGGTTGTTATTTATTATCCGTTTAATTACGTTTGTATTTAAACAGGTTTGTGTATTTCCCCCATTTTTGGGAGGCTCTTGCTTTGGCAATTTTAAATACCGCATGTCCGTTTTTCGGATTTTTGTTATCCCTATTTTTAGGGTGTTACAAGTTGGTATCAGAGCTCTAGTTTAAGTGAACTAGGCATGAATGTAAGATGTCTAGACTTAGACTAAGTGCGTTAGGCGATGATTTGTGAGATGGGTAGAATTTCTAAGATGGGTTAGTCTTAGAGTCGTCAGGAAACTATGGTTATCAAGCGTTGTGGCGATGGTAACGAGAACCTTTATGTATTATATGTTCATAATCTCACCTAGCTAATGTTATTATGAGGATATTTATACGTGATGGTGCTTGAAGTGCCGTTACTATGACAATTGGTAATGTAGTAGTACGTTCTCTTGTGCTTGGTTTGCTAATGTTATGATATTTTGTAGATATAGTAGTACGTTTCCTTCGTGTTCAATTCTGTTACTCTCCTTCTTATTCATTCTCGTACTTGTACGAACTGCCTTGGTATGTCGACCGTTGGGGTAGTAAGAAAATTTCTGAATGGGTAACTATTAGAAAAGGTTGATGATTTTGTTATTCGTTACTTGGAGTGACGGTAAGTATGGTGATTGCATTAAGTGAACAGTTCGAGTCGGATTAATTGTTTGGATTAGAACCATGGACTTTTTGAATCGATGTATTCAAGGAGAAATTGTGAGGTGAACCTATGAAGTCTGTGATATCTGCCGGAAGATGTTGAGCATCTGAATGACGATAGTGTATCTGTAGAAATCGAGGAGTGTGAGTTCAAGTTGACTTGTTAAAACGGTGCACATGCCAAAATGGTTATTTTAAAGTGTTTTACATGAAATGGTTAACTAACGGTAAGTTTTGAGTATTTTGAAGTAAAAATGTATTTTACTTGGTATTTGTCAAAGTGTGAGTATTTTAATGAGTTTTCATATTTGATATACTTGGCTTATTTTGGTTCCATAAAATACTCATATTTGGAATTTGGACATCTTGATAAGTAGTAGCATGATTATAGCATTTTGGGATTTTGTACAAATAGAGTTCATTTCATGACTTAAGCATCTTGGTAATTTTGGTACAAATGAAGTCTATTACATGTTGTATGCATTTTTGTGAATTTGCATTCATAAACCCTTTTGAAACTCTTCGGTCCCAATATGTGTTGAGTTTCGGGTTAATCACGTCTTTGAGGCATGTGTCTTTATAAACGTCGCTTAAAGACATTTCATTATTTGGGGGACCGATAATTATTGGTCAGAAGGATTTCGAGTAGTTTAGCTCGGTGTTGGCTTAAAATAGTCTTGTGGACATTTGTCCGGTTTTAATGGCTCGATGTAGAATCCAATTTATGACGTACATCTTAATGCATTTCATTGCATATGCATAATCATTACACGCTCGAGTGCTTTTGTCATTCATGTGTAGTCGCGTATTTTTTTGGGTTGTGTTGCATTGGATCCATAGGCACGTGAGTCAGTTTTATTGGATGGTCAATTGGGTAGTACGGGGTTGGACTCCGGGACTCATGTTTTATGACCAAAACTTGACAAGTAGGCACTAGGATGAGGTAGTCTTGGGCGACACTGTGTGGGTGTGCGCCTAGATCTCCGTCGTAGGGGAATTTCCTCAGTAGTAGTCCTCGGACGTGCCGAGCCTTTCGGGTGTCCTTTGTGGCATCAAGGTATCTCGTCCCTTGGATGGAACTTGTCAAGGATTCGTAGGGACACTTGGGCTTTTATGTCGTTAGGTGTCATACGATGAACGTTGTAGGAGTAGCATACTTCGTGCTCTTCCGCTCTCAACGGATACGGGTATTCCAGTTATTAGTCACTGTATTTTTGATATTTAATTGTCCATTTGGTGCATACGATTTTATAAACCGTTGGAAAATTCGTGTCATTGAACTAGGAGTCGTTTTGAAAACATGAAGAGAAAGAGTTCATTTGGAAAACATTTTGTTGCAACCAATAGGAAGTTTTGATTATTTGGAATGTTTAGTTTTATGAGCATGTTGAGTCATTCATTTTGGAATCTTTGGGGATTTTGGTAAATAAATCATGTTGAGATGTTTCCTTGATGATTTTACATATATATTTGGAGTTCAATTGACGTAAGTGTCATTTCGTGTATTTGATCTTATAAACCTTTTTCAGAAAATACATATTATTGTGTTATGAGGCATTTTAAAAACATAAGAATATGAGTTCCTTTGAAAAAAAAAATGGTTCGTCTCAACCAGCAATGAGATTTTAGTTAATTATACTTTGGGTCATGTATGCATATCTTATTGGAAATTTCCGTCATGGTATTTTAGCCAATGTTTTAGAACGATGAGGGCATGTTTATATTTGGCTTTGAACTTGAAAATGACATAAATTATTTCATGTTTTAACCGGGTGCATACGCATATCTATCTACTAGCTTTGTGAAATAAACGGTCGCATGCAAGTTTTGTTGTGAAATCTTATTTCGTGCCGCATTGTGACTAAAAGAGAGAAAACTTTAAGAGTTTGATATTGAGCATGTGGTCTTGGATTTTGCAAACATTTTATTTATACAGTTTAGAATTAAACTAAATTACTCTTACAATTGCTCAAATCGCATGCATATGTCTTTACTAAATCTTGGAGAATAAACCGATGTATGCGAGTCACTATGAGAAGTTTTATTTCATGACATTTCATGGTTAATTGCAGAAATTTTAAGGATCGATTTTGTGAATTTCCCTTCTGTAGCTTTGTATGAAAAATTTATGGTATTTCGGATAGAACTTTTGCCCAGAACATATTTCAGTTATTGATTTTACTGATAGGAGTTTTTCCGCAATGCATGAAATGAATTTTCGGTTTGCATGTCGTAGTAATTACAATTTTGGGCAAGTACGTTTTATCGGTGCAGCCTAAATTTGAAACGCGAATAAAAATATATATACATATATATTTATTTATTTATTTACGTTCCTATTGTGTTGTTACATTTGGGAAATGATCGGACGTATATATATCTTGTTGGAAATTTTATCTTCCGACTTTTTGTGTTAAATTAAAAGATTTTAAAGTTGAAGTTGTGAAATCCTCTTTTGTGAGTTGTACAAACTTTTATTGCTCGTGTTATAGGGCGGAAAGTTATTTTCATGTGCATGGCATAAATTGATGCATACTAAGACCATGGTAGTCCGTTGAAAATTTTGTTACGCATTTTTCGTTATCGTTTTATTAGCGTAGGTAATGAGCAAATGAGTTTTGAAAATGGTTTTATATGTGTGGCATTGGCGATCAATTTTGAAAACTATCGAATGCACGATAGTGTATTTTCACCGCACGTTTAACTGTTATAAAACTTATGTATTTGAGAGTTTTATAAATTTCAAATTGGCATCATAGTGTGAAAAACCTTGAACTCATTGGGCTATAGGTGTAAGTCCCCTCGTGTTAGGAGTCGATATTAAGGATTTAAAGAGTCCTCGGAGTTTGAGGCATTAGTCATGTGTTTTCTCTCAGTTAGTTAGATAACGATCGTTATGCTTCGTTAAACCTACGGATTAAAATCGTGTTCGGTTGTTTGGGTATGGTTGGTTTTGGAATTGTGGGATTTTGATACAACGGTATGTTATGTGTCGGTGGTGTACTATATTGTTGGATACTCGTGATTAATGATGATGTTATGGTTGACTGGTAAGGAGGTTGGATTTGGGTGACTATTTCCAAGAGTAGGTGTCAACTTTGAATCGACATTACTAATCGGGAAGGAAATATTTGGTAGTATACCCACGTTTGCAGAATGGCCGTCTCGAGGTTAGGTGTTGGCGCGTAATTTGAGGACAATGATTGTTGGTGTGCTTCAATGTATTTCCATTAGATCTGGTGCGTCTGTAGGACGAGCGGTAAACTTAAGGAAATTAGATGTTGATAATTAAGAAAATCAACCATTGGTATTGTGATTATTGTCAGTACTTTCGTTGATTTGGAAATCGATGCTTGAGAGCATGGTGGGAGTTTGGTGGTAATGTTTATTTGATACATTTTGTGAGAATGTCGATGTGGATTTTAAGTACAAATCGATTATCAAGGAGACCTTGATACGTCGTATTTAGAGGTATCTAAACGAAATGTTTGATTTGGGGTAATACGAGCAATCTAAGGTTGGGAGGCAAACGAGATTTAATGATTAAGAAAATGATTAATCAGGGACTCAATGTTCATCCTGACATCGGCAAAATATATTGAACATTAAGGTTTAGTTTGTAATGGCACGGTATGAGAAACGCAGCGACAACCTAAACCGAGATGCAATCGGGTCGTATATAAGGTGAAGTCTCATGAAGGTATTCCTTTTGGATAGTAAATCAATCAATATTAGCAAGTGTGATGTTGGGTGTTTGGTGGTTCCAGATTTCGAGGACGAAATCTCTTTTAAAGTTGGGAGGATTGTAACACCCCGATTTTCGAAAGGTATCAATCCAAGTTAATACAGAAACCGAGATATTAAAGAAAAATAAGATTTTTAATTTTGGACTTGAATCCTTGATTTTATAGTCTAGATGGATGAAGGATTTGATTACGAGTCCAACGGTTCTTTCCAGAGCAAAAACAGAGCTATAACGAAGAAGTTATGACCAAAACGGTTTTCGGGAAATCATGGGCGCGCTGGAGGGGGCGCACGGGCCGTGCGCTGGCCCTTCACAAAAACGCACGGGCCGTGCGTTGGGGTCAGAGGCGCGGGTTAAAAGCCTGGTTCAACCTCATTTCACCCAAAAACTTCATTTCCTCATATCTTTTGATCCAGAGCTCCGATTTGGGTGATTCAAGTTGCTACGGTTTCGTTTTTGAGAGCTTTTCAAGGATCTAGCAAGAGATTGGAAGTCTATTGAAGTATACTAGAGCATTTTGTGGTGGTAAGCTTCTCATCTCTCCCCATTCATCTTTTTCCCCCAAAATATTCTAGGGTTTCATCCACCCCTTGTTCTCCCTTTCATAGATTGAAGGTGTGTGATCATTTTGGTGAACTAGAAGTGTTTTGGTTGGTGAATTCAATCTTGGGTTAAGGTAATCTTCTATTCTCTTCGGTTATGGAAGTTAGGGTTTCGGTATTAGTTGAGGTATCCATGTATATGGTTTAGGAAATGATTGTTTATGGTAGAATATGTATATTTATGGTTGGAACCTTGTGGATCTAGGTTTTGGAAGATTTGGTTGGAAGAATCAAGTTCTTCAAGGAAAGTTCTAAGTGGGTAAAATCTAGATTTAGTCTAAATCTAGCAAGATGAGTTTACTAAACTTTTGTTAAAACTGGATACACATCATATTTGCTTATTTGTTGTTATTATCACATATTCGCTCAAAATGGTCATCTTTACGGGTTTAAGTATTTGATGGTATTTCCATGAGATTATGTGAGATACATGTATATGAAGTATCATCCCATGATTTACTCTATGTTGTGTAATTATTTGGGGATTTACATTATGTGTGCCCACAATGGGTATTTGACATGATTATGGAATATATGTTTGGTGTAACATGATGATTTCCATACGGGATACACTCTTGGTGTTATTGTATCTACAACGTGGCTATGTGGATATTTAAGTCTTATGTTGGACTCATGCTATTAGGAGGGATATATCATACCCATGGTTGGTATTGAAGTACATTTGGTTGAAGAATACCTAAGGACCTCCTATAGGCATTATGTTGGACGAACCAAGTTAATGACACAAGGAGGATGTAGTCGGAGGCACCACCGTGATGGTATGTGCCTAGACCTCCGCCACTCGGATAAGGTGGAATTTTCGGGTGTGCCGGGCCTTTGGGATGCGCCACTTGGATAAGGTGGAATTTCCGGAGGGCATCAAGGTACATCGACTCTGGGGTGGAATTGATTGGTGTTATGGGTCTCCCCCGTTGACTCCATACATGTGGAAAATTGGTTAACTGCTGATAAGAATTGTATATGTTCTACCATGCTATTTATTGTTCAACTCACTAGGCTTTTTGGCCTAACACTTGTTTGGTGTCGATGTGTATCTCAAGTTTTAGCGGCACCGGTTCTAGGCGGGCGTAGTGCTTGGGTGAGAGATTTGGGAATATCGCTTTTGGACTTATTCTTGGGAGAGAATCCTTTGGGTCTATAAATGACACCCTTGATTGTAATCTCTTTTCTGGTTATAGAAATTAGATTAGTTGGTTGTTATTTATTATCCGTTTAATTATGTTTGTATTTAAACAGGTTTGTGTATTTCCCCCATTTTTGGGAGGCTCTTGCTTTGGCAATTTTAAATACCGCATGTCCGTTTTTCGGATTTTTGTTATCCCTATTTTTAGGGTGTTACAAAAAGTATGCCACTCATACAACGTTAATCGCACGACACTTCACGACATGAAAGCCCAAGTGCCCCTACGACTCCCTTCAAGCTACACCAAAAGAGATAGCTGACCTTAGCGAGTATTACCATGAATACTGCCAAAGGCCCAGCAACATTCGAGGACTACAACCATGGCATTACCCCGAATGGCGGAGATTCAAAACGCCCATCAATCATGATAGCACAACCGGACTCAACCCTTCTAGTGTACACTTGAAAGGTTAAGGTCATAAAACATGGGTCCCGAAGTCCAACTCTATAATACCCAATTAACCATCACATAAAGACTGACTTACGTGCCTATGGATCCAATGCAACACAGTCTAACATTACATGACTACATAGGAGTGACCACGCACTCGGGTATGTAAGTATCATTAATATGCAATAAGATGCCTTAAGATGTAAATCATACATCGGCTCTACTTTGAGCCATTAAAATTGGACAAACGTCCTCGAGGCTCTTTTAAGTCAAAGTCGAGCTAAAATGCTCAAAATCCATTTGACCAACAAATAACGGTCCCCCAAATAATACAATGCATTTAAATGGCGTTTATGCAGACACATACCTCAAAGATGTGATTAACCCAAAACTCATCACGGGTTGGGGCAAAAAGGTTTTCCAAATGGGTTCATACCCTTATGTTTTCCAAAATGTCTCATAGCACGGAGACAATCATTTTCCAAATGATTTATGAAATCAAATACACCAAAAAATGCATAAATCATAGATTAGACTTCATGTGTACAAAATCACCAAAAATTCATAAATCATAAAATATACTTAATTTTACAAAATCACCAAATGCATAAGTCATATTATTTACTTATCAAATATTCAAGTCTAAATATGGCTTTTCATGAAATTCAAATAACCCAAGTTTAATAGATATGAAAACTTATTAAAATACCGAATACATTGACAATTACCAAGTAAAACATATTTTTACTACAAAATACTCGTTTTAGCATGTATATAGTTTTCACAGAGCAACTTGAACTCACCTTGCTAGGTTAAGTTAGACCTAGGTTCCAAACTCAACAATTGCCTCCAAAAGTGTAGATTCCACCATTTCCAAGTCATCACCAGCAATAAGCTAGAGTTTCCAAGCAACCCATTCCTTCAAGTCTAGAAATGAACCAACATCAAATAAGATTTTTAGATCTACAAAGATCCTTATACTAAAGCTTAGATTACTCAATGAACTTACCACTTTAGATATTGAGACTTTCCACCCAAAGCTATTCAAGGAACCCATCCAACTCTTCAACCCGAGCTTCCAAATACCGAACCTTTATACTTTTTTATGATTAACCCACCATGTATGCTCCAAATCTGAGATAAGAGCTCTCAAAAATCGCACCAATGGAGAGGAGAGAAAACCCTAAAATTTGGGTTTTAAATCGATCAGACCTTCCTCGCGGCCTTGGTCGCGACCCCAAGTCGTGGGTCAAGTCGCGCGTGCTACTTGCCTGCGCACATACAGTGACTTACGCGACCTTGGTCGCGGCTTGAGGCCGCGGGCCAATCCGCGTGTGTTACTGATCGTGCCTCTCGCGTCTTGTGCTAAGCCATTCCCCGACTGTTCCTCTCGGTCGGCCGCTGACCGCTCCTTGACCGATCGTTGACCGTCTTATTAGAATTTACGGGTGTTACATGTACACATGCTTAAAGCATGTGTACTTTAAAAACTATTTAATAGAAAAAGAAAACAAGAAAAAGATAAAAACAAAAAAAGAGTAAAAAGTGTAAAAAGACAAAAGTACCCCTCACTTAACTGAGTTTTTTAACGGAGTTAGTGACCAGGGACGATTTTCAAAGCAAAATGAAAACTCAGGTGTAACACCCATATTTTTTTGTCTTGAGAAGTGTTACATAATCTGAACAATTCTTCTAAAAATACTCCAAAATTTCGGCTAAATTAAAACCGTTTACAACGGAAGACTTTAAAATAATAAATATGTAACATAAATGTTAACCCGTCTCATACCGAGTTGCGTTACAATATTTATTTGTCATAAATGCATGAACATAAATATTGAACTTAGATAGGCTAGGCAAGTCTCTAAGTGTACCATTTTCCTTTGTCCAACCTGAAACATTTTGTCCCTGAGATACATATTATAGTCAACTTATAAAGCTCGGTGAGTTCATGGTTTGCGTGAATAAAAAGCATTTCACTTCATATATATCAATTTGTAAACTCTGTACCAAATAGTATGTAATTTCTGAAAACATGCAACGCTGAAAGAAAAGAGATCTTATAACATGTCTCGTCGGGTATGGGACATTTAGTCACAGACACGCCCTGGGTTGATATGTCTTGTCATAATTAATCACCCACTTGTCTGTGTCGTGTCTTATACTGGTCGCGACTTACTGGTCAAATGTCCATCCGCTAAAGCTGATCATAAAACTTGCGTATGAAATAGCATGCTAGAGTTATTTCAAAACAAAATAAACACATAGCATGCAACTGATCATAAATAACATACATGTTAAAATATATTGTATCATATATGTAAACTGAAACATCATACATACATAAACATCACCATACAAATCATATAATGCTGAAAATAATTTGTACGTAGGTATGTATCCCATTGTAAGTCTCATGAAAACTCACCTAATTACGTGTAGATCGAATACTGATAGCTCTTGACTGAAAACCTACACATTTCATACCACCATATCCAATTAATGGCTTATTTTCTTCAAAAGTCAACTATGGTCACCCTGACTCGACCTAAAGTCAAACTCCATAACCGGGTCTTTTAATAACTCAAAAATCTCCATTTAACCTCATCGTTAAAATCCTTGTGGGTCAAACGAGGTAAAAGTTAACCCTCGGTCAACGCGGTCAACCTCGACTAACTTTAGTCAAACCCCAAGTCTAAAACTCGATAACGTCCTAAAACGTTAAAATAATCATTTTATAATCTGATAAATCCATTTCTCCAAATTAAAGCGTCGCAATAATCATTTAACTCAAATACGACGCTTTAGTCTTATTATAAAAATCATCTAAATAATTAAATGATTTATTATAAACATCCCTCCTTAGAAAATAATAAATTAATTAATATTCTAAATTATATTAATTAGATAATAAGTATATTAATTAATTTAAAAACTAATTAATTAATTAATATCATCTAGATAATTATGGCTTAATATTTAAGCCCAAATTAATTGATTGTATCTAAAGCCCAAATAACTTAATTTATAGAGCTACACCATTTAAATAAAAAGCAAGCCCATCTACATCACTCAAATGTCGGCCCAACAACCGGCCCATACCTGTTGCAACATCCGGCCAAACCATCAACGTGATTAAACTCGCCAACAACAAGTTTTTAGACCGATTGGCCTCAATATTCTATCGTTTTCGTCGGTTTCTTTTGCTAAAACTCTAAAATTATTTTCGTCAACCATAGAAACAAAAATCAACAAAAACCATCAAGTGTTGAATCTCATTTGCTCATTTAAAATTTGGGTTAAAACCCACTCGAAAATCAGTAATAAAACGTAAAATCGGACATTCTAAACCAAAATCTGAGACATAAGACTACTAAGGTTCGATAAAGGACTTAAAAGGGAAGCTAACCATTTAAAGAACTCGAAATTTGGTTGAGTATTTTACCTCCAATCGTCGATAAACGGAGTTTTTTGACACCGAACTTCAACCTTCGATTTCTCCTTCTAAACTCGACCAAATCTCGATTTTCTTGAACTCATCTGCTTTCCAACCGGTTACCTTTGTTTATATGTTTTTTTTGTCTTATTAGTTGAAAATTGGAGTCAATAGGAAGCTAAAAATCGTCCCGTCATTTTTAAATCTGAAAATTTTCAGATTTAATATATTTACGAAACAGGTCCCTCTGGTTTGGATCTGTTGACGTTTAACACCGCTCCTGAACTTTCAGAAACTACATTCGGCCCCCTGGCTTCAGAGGTCTGGCCAAACTTACATTTTTCACCCTTTTTTGACCTTTTCTTTTATTTTTAGTCCAATTGATCATAAACTCATTTTTTCTCACTTCTCACTTTCGTTAACCGACACGATTGGCTCTTTTCCACGTTTTTCTTCACATTTTTTATCTAATAAAATAAAACCCATTTTATTTTACTTTCCCTTTCTTTTTATTTTCCTTTCTTTTCATTTTTTATTTATTTGCCCCATTTTGGGGTGTCACATCAGGGACGCTCACTGTAGTTATTAAAGTTTAGGGATGATTTTCAAAGAAACGGTAAACCTCAGGGATCAAAATTATAGTTTACTCCTTTTTAAAATGACCAAATTTTGCGTAGACTGAATTACACTGGTAGTCCCTATGGTTTGCTTAAATTTTGGATTTAGTCTCTAAGACAAACTATCTACATTAGTGGTCCCTAACTTTTCATTTTCGTAGCACTCATGGTCCCTCCACTTAACAACGTTAATTAGCAAATAGCAACCATTAGGAATGAGATTAGTCTTTAAGAATCCGTTTGGTACGCAGACTGTGTGGGACAGGACGGGACAAAAAAAATAGTCTCATATTTAGTATGACATGGGACAACATGGGACAAAAATCAGATTTCATGGGACAAAACTTAAGTTTTTTAGTTCTACCAAAATAAGTGGAACAACATGGGACTAAATGTAAGATTACAATATTATCCTCTTTCAAACATATGATTTTAAACCTAAACTAAATGTGGGATAGACAGTTAGTCCCGTCCTATCCTGTCTCGTCCCGTCCTGTCCCGTCCAGTCTGCATACCAAACGCTGCCTAAACAAACTATAGGGATAAAAAGTGTTCTGCTCTAAAATTTAATGTGATTCGCGTTTTTTTATTATAAATTATTTTATATCTCCAATAACAAATCAAATTTCTTAAAATAAACATATTAAATAAAAATATTTATTTAAGAACTATTATATTCACAATAAAAAAACATAGCCTTAAAAAATTCAAGTTTAAAAAAATAACGGAAATCAAGATACATTCACAATATATGTGAGCAAAATATTAAAAATTAAGTTTGATTAACGTAAAATTATTAATATATATTCAAACTACAAATAATTAAAATAAAAATTATAAACCAAGATTAAAAAAATATTGATTATTCAAACAATTAAGAAAAGTTATTACTACGGCAAAATTAGGTTTATATGACGCCAAAAAAAATTAAACGTTCTAATAAACCACTTTATAAGACTTAATTTATAGGATCAAAAAATAAAATGTCATATTTAAAAGCGTTGCAATAAGTTTATGGGACATTTTTGGACGTTCTAACGAGTTTTTAGAACACTTAAAATACAAAGCGCATTAGCAGTTTCATATATATGACACTATTTAAAAAAAATCTTATAAAAAGATGGGTTTTTAGGAAGCTTAATTTTTTTTGGCTTTATATAATCTAATTTTGTTGTAGTGGTAGTTTTCCAATTCTGAACTCTAAATATATGTTATTTATCTTGATTTTCTTTGTTTTTTTAAACTTGAGATTTTTTAACATTATCTTTTCCTTTTTTTTTTTTGTGAATTTAAGAGTTTTTAAATGAATAGAAAGCTTTTTATTTAATATGTAATTTATTTTAAGAAATTTAATGTGTAATTGATATGTATAAAATATTTTTTAATAAAAAATACGTGAATCAAATTAAATTTTAGTGTAGAACACTTTTAGTCGCTATAGTCTATTCAAAGACCGATTAGTCCTTCCTAAGAGTTACTAACTAATGTTGTTAAGTGGATGGACCATGGGTGTTATGAAAATGAAAAGTTAGAAACCACCAGTATAGATAGTTTATTTTAGGACCAAATCCAAAATTTAAGCAAACCACAAGACCACCAGTGTAATTCACTCGTTTGCATAAAATAGAGATAAGGGACGAGACAAATCGATCACCGAGTCCAACAAGTCATGCAACAATTAGACTACGGGTCAAAAATAAATGGATCCTCGGCGTCCATCAATTGCTTTAATGGCCGAATCCTATTATAATAAATGCGTACGAAATAGATGCATTTATGTTATGTGGTGTTTTGGGTTCGAGAAATTAACTTAAATAGCTATATTGGATTAAGTTTTTTAGAATTTAGCCACCAAAATTATTATTTTTCGAAAATGTTCGGAATCTGTAACGAAAATAGCAATTTTTAACGAAAATAGCAATTTTTCTAAAATAGCAAATCACAAGCCACCTTTTCCTTGTGGTGTCAAACTTTTTCTAACGAAAATAGCAATTTTTAGGAAAACCGCAAGTTGCAGTTTTGACTTTGGGGGAGGGGGGTAGAAAGTTTTTTTCCCATAATTTATCAAAAAAAAAGTCTGACACCGCAAGGAAAAGGTGGTTTGCGGTGTTAAGACTTGCGAGGTTCCGGACATTTTTGAAAAAAATTAATTTTTGTGGCTAAATTTTAAATTAATTAACCCAATATGGCTATTTATGTTAATTACTCTTGGGTTCATCCTCTTATGAATCCAATGCAAAATCCAACTTCACTACAAACTATGCAGGCAATGAGGCGGGATCGAAGATAATATACCAACCACGACGGTTGTCACCACCGTCCGCTACCACCACCATTACTACTGCCGCCACCACCACCATCGTCGCCATACTATCAGTTAATATTATTATTAATTTTATTATCACATAGTATTTATAATTTTAGGCAATAAAATATGAAAAATGTCATAAACAAGTATTTTGCTCATTTATTATTATTTTATTACAATTCCAAAGTTATATTCAAATCGATCCAAATAGATATATTTTAATTAATTTGACAGATTCCACACCGTAAAAGTTAAAACAAACGATCAGCTTTGGTTCATTTGTTTATGGTCATTGTCTTCCGTAACTCATCTTCATTTTGTAAACCACAAAATGGTAGGAACAGAAAGCACCAAACAAAAGATGACTTTATGACAAGAACCATCAAGGCTTTCAAACAAAATTATGAATCCAATTATGCAGTTAACATATATATAATGACAACCAAAAAAATACGTTGTGTTCTACTCTTCATACTTCGGAAAAAATGTAGCCCAACTTCGTATTCGAACATGATTTCTATCCGTTAACCACCACAAAACATATGTCAACACGAATCATTGTTTCATCCTGTGCAGCAACATCAGCTCACCATTAACCACCAACCACTTCGGCTACATACCAAAACAAACCATATGAGCGTTTTCAGCCACCAAAGTGGGCATCAGGAAGAGCTGAACCCATAGCTCGCAAACTAGACTACCACGGCACAACCCCAGGGACCAGACCATCACAAAGCCTGAAAACAAAATACAAAAACATCGGTCATAATCTTAGCATCCTTGTCTTCAAACAAATACTATTTTTTGTTTAAGCAAATTATTTAACTATTTGTGAAGTATCTAAATTACCCTTCAATAAAAACAAAATGCATCGACCTAAAAATGGAGCAACGGACTCGCACTCTATCACACCTAAAACTAAAACAACACGTTTCACCATTGATCATAATATGGAGTAAAAAAGAAATTTTAACGTACTTGATTATGCAGAACCAGGGTTGATAAAATCCGTTTTTTTGTTTGGACACATCGAGGAAAGATGACCCTTTTCACCGCACTCGTAGCAAGTCCTCCTCCTTATCTTACCACCACTAACAGAACCCACCACACTATTACCAGCTTCGTTACCAACAGCCACCACAGGTTTAAGTTCCTCGGCTTTCTCAACTTCCATGCCGTTAATAGCTTCCTTGCTCGAACTGATCACATCGGCTGCTTGTTTCTTCGGGCATAACGATGATAGATGACCCCGTTCACCACATTCATAGCATGTTCTCCTCCTTAGCTTACCATCACTAACATTGCTAACAACCGCCATAGTTTTAGGCTCCTCCGATTTCTCAACTTCCATGCCGTAAGCTTCTTTGTTCATATTCGCCACATCAGCATCTTGTTTCTTTGGGCATAATGACGATAGATGACCTCGTTCTCCGCATTCGTAGCATGTTCTCCTCCTTAGCTTACCATCACTAACGGAATTGATCATGTTATTGTCAACCCCTCCGTTACCCATGGCCACCACAGGAGCAAAAGAGAAGTCATTAGCTTTAATGCCCGAGTTAGCCACATCAGCAGCTTGCTTTTTCAGGCATGATGAAGAGAGATGGCCCTTTTCACCACACTCGTAGCATGTCCTCCTCTTCAGCTTACCGTCACCGATATTATCAACCTCGTTTTTATCTATATCCACCATAGATGCAAAAGTATCGGTTACATCAAATGCCACGTCATTAGTTTCATTACCTGTATATGCCACATCAGCAGCCTTTCTGTTTGGGCACGATGAAGAAAGATGGCCCTTTTCTCCACACTCATAGCCTGTTTGCCTCTTTGCTTTTCTGGCCACATCATCATTAACTACCGTATTGCTGGTGGCACGCACGGGCGCATTAAAAGCATTGGCCTCGTTTTTACCAACGGTGGGTTCCAACTTTGAACTGGGGTTTACTGATTTTGGTGGGACCGCACATCTAATTCTGACGGGTCTCCCGAAAAGAGCTTTTTGATCCAATTTCAATGCCATTGTTAAGGACAGACTATCGACAAAATCCACATGGGCGAAACCTCGGAACTCCCCTGTTTCTTTGTCCTTACCAAGTCGAATAGAGGATATACGGCAATCTGAGAAGAGTTTCTTTAATTCATCTTCTGTCGTCTCCCATGACAAATTTCCTACGTAGATCCTGTTGTAGCCCTCCAACATTGCAGGGGCAAAGTCGGAAACTTTTTTATCTCTGATTGGCTTGTATGGTTGGACCTTGAGTAATAGTCCACCCCTGCAAACAGGAGTTAAGTTTATGTTAACATTATAAAAAAAAACTGTGACGATCATTTTTCAAAGAAAATGATTGTGTTGCTCACATATCTGATCCATCTAGCGCTAATGCTCTCTTTGCTGCAGCGTCAGTCTGTAACAAAAGATTGGTGTGAAAGTCAACGTTAAAAGCTTGCAAGTATTATAGATGTCAAATTGAAGGTTACAGAATAGGTGGTAGTACACAAGAGCACATTTTGTTACGTATTAGTCTCCCTCCATGCTACAAAAGTCCCCGTAAATAATATGTATGTGTCCCAAAGTAAATGATATATTTGACTTTTCAAGGAGATCAAGAAAAAGTTAAAGTAAGAGATAATGTATTTGTTACCACGAACAATGTTTATTGGGAATAAATCGAGAGAATTGGAATGTCTTTAGGCTTTAAGAGGGCAAGAACTCTATCTAAAACTCCATTATCATGAAGAACCACGGAAAACAAGGATATCTGCTCTTTTACTGATCTCAGGAAAGCGAATACAAATGCATATATATATAGAGAGAGAGGTGGTTTCAATTGGAAACCATGTTAGATTGGAAACTTTGGAAACCGTCAAGTTCATTGGTTAAATTAATGAAATTGGTTCATAAAGTTGTTTCATATAATTATTTTGTTAATGAAATTGTTTCATACATTTGTGTTTTTTTATGTAGTTTCATCTATTTTTCTCATTCTGATGAAATTGTTTCATGTATTTTCGCAATCCTTTTCATTTTTACATAAAAAACACAAATATATGCAACGATTTCATTAATAAAAGAATTATATGAAACAATTTCATCAAATTAAAAAATTTCATGAAACAATTTCATTAACTTAACCAATGAAATCGAGAGTTTCGACGGTTTTCAAAATTATAGTGGTTTCCATTTGATCGCTCCCCTATATATATATTTATATAAATATATATATATATATATAGAGAGAGAGAGAGAGGGAAGTTCCATTAGGAACCCAAAATTGATTAGGAATCTGTGAACCATCCACGGCGTACCATGTGTCCCTCTTCAGGATGAATATTCATCATGAATAACACATTCATGATGAATATGTTACAACATTCATAATGAATAACAAGTCCATATTTCTAACGAATATGTCACATGTCGCGCTGTGGGCGGTGCCCGGGTTCCTAATCAATATTAGGTTCCTAATGGAACCTTCCCCTATATATATATATATATATATATATATTATATACTATATAGCATGACAATGTTGAGTGCATATAAATCACTTCTATCCAGTTTATACCAATAATTTGATGCATTACGAAGAATGAGCTTTCAACAACGTTAACAACACTATGAAAAAAGTAAACTATGGTTGCCCACGGATCATTCATAAGTGAAATCCAACCCAGAAAGACAGATACAAAAACGCATATAATAAATCTGTAAATAACCAAAGAACCTCTTATCTTACCCGAAAACTTATCATGGCAATCCCATTAAACTTCCCGGTCTCTGGAAACCTCAGACAATCTATTTCAGTAATGCTTCCACACCCTTCAAAGTAACTTCGAATATCATCCACCGTTGAGTAGTATGGAATGCCTCCGACATAAACTTTTGTAGAAATACTCTCATCTTCTTTACTGCGTCAAAAACATGTAGCACAAAAAGATGATAAATAGGGCTTAGGATTTTCATCATTATTGAGGCTCAATATGTTTATATATTTCTTGCCCATTCTCCATTTTGTGGTATACATGGGACCCATATAATTGAAGAATTGAATGATCAAGATCAACAAGACCAAATACTTTTAACCAGATTAACTCACTCTTTAAGAGTAGATACACAACCAAAAAAAGTCAATGGTTATAGATTTGTCACTCTTATTGACCTGAACGTCTTAAAGACCAACATTATAACTTGGAATATATGCTATCTACGTCTCAAATTAGTTGTTCTTTATGTTTGTTACTTGTACCAAATAGTTGAGTAGAACCCTCAATTTTAACATCTTACTCCCTCTGTTCCAAAATAAACGTCCAAAAATAAAAATAAAAATAAAAAACTCACAGGTTTATGAAATGTATAATTATTATACTTATTAGTTAACCGGATGACAATTTTACCCTTAATAAACGTTCCAACAAATTCTTCAAACGTTTTTCTCCCAACTAATGAAATCTCTATCTTTATGCACTGTTAACTATCTATGTGTCATAATTAAGAGCAGAATTGGAAATTTAGTAAATTATAACTATCAATTTTTGAAAGAGAACACTTACTTTGGGCCAGGGGCGGAGCCACCTTAGCACCCGAAGGTGCAGTGGCACCCCCTCACCCTCTTTTTTTCTTTATGTATTAGTTTTAAGGTCCAACATTTAAAATGTAATGGACTTGGCGCCTTCTCCCCCTAATAATATTCCCAATTTTTATGTATCTGCTTTTTCCCGTCTCTACGAGTATCGACACTTTCACAAAAACAAAACAAATCATATGTCTACTCTATTTGTTTCTATAAATATAGATATAGTTATGTTGTTTAGGTCACTCATGTTTTTCTTACAACTATTTACTAAAAAAACATATATACTAAAAAGGGTTTCTCAACCATTAAATCATGATTTTTCTTACATTTTTTCTAGGCACCCCATAGAAAACAACTTAAATGGATGGAGTAACTTGTTAGCAAGCCCACAAAGCCTAAAGGGTTGGAGGGTAAAGCCCTTGTAAACAGGCTTTCAATTGCATTATTGGCAATGTGGATGTTTCTATGACTCAAACATGTGACTTCCCTCTCTAATAAAGCCTTGCCTTATTGGTTGCTCCAAGAACCACCCTTAATCAAAAACCTTTAGTTGAATGAGTTTTTGTATATTCATAAAAGATAGAATACAAGCCCTATATATAGGGAAAACAATTACACTTTAATACCCTTAATAATTACACTTTAATACTTCAATAATTACCCTTTAATACTTTAATAATTACCCTTAATAATAACTTAGTCTAACATTCCCCCGCAAGTTGAGGGCGGGGAACGACCTGCAACTTGGACCGTAGAAACTCAAATCTTTGTGAAGACAAGGGCTTCGTAAAAACATCGGCAATTTGGTCATCAGTGGAGATAAACTTGACATTCAGTTTTCCTTGAGTAACTTGTTCACGAACAAAGTGGTAATCAACTTCAACGTGATTTGTGCGGGCATGAAAGACTGGATTTGCAGAAAGATAGGTTGCGCCAAGATTATCACACCAAAGTGTTGGTGCCTTGTTATTCAAACCAAGTTCATGAAGAAGGGACCGTAACCAAATCAGTTCTGCTACAGTGTCAGCAATAGCCTTATATTCAGACTCGGTTGAAGATCGAGAGACAGTTCGTTGTTTGCGAGCGGACCATGAAATAAGATTTGAACCCAAATAGATAGCATATCCCCCCGTGGATCGACGATCGATAGGGCAGCCAGCCCAGTCTGAATCGGAGAATGCTCTAAGATTAGTAGCCAAGTGAGAGTCAGAAAAAGCTTGAAGCCGAGACCCCGTGTTGTGACGAAACAATAAGCCGAGGGTGATCGTGCCCTTCAGATAACGTAGGATTCGTTTGACACCAGCCCAATGATTCTCAGTAGGAGCATGCATGAACTGACACACCTTATTAACCGCAAAGGCAATATCAAGACGAGATAAAGTGGCATACTGAAGGGCACCGACTATCTGCCGATACCGAGAGGGATCATCAAGTAAGGGGTTGTCATCAGGTAATAACACTTGAGAAGTACTCATAGGAGATGAAACTGGTTTGCAATCCGCAAGACCAGCCCGTTGAAGAATATCAAGAACATATTTCCGTTGAGACAGAACCAAATCAGAACCATGATGCACCACTTCAATGCCCAAAAAATAATGTAGTTGACCCAGATCCTTAAGGACAAAAAGAGAGTTGAGACGATCAATGATGGTAGTTACAGCGCCTGGGTTATTATCGGTGATGATAAAGTCATCGACATACACAAGGAGATAGACAAGCGTGCCAGAAGAGTTGAGAATGAATAGTGATGGGTCAGTTTTGGACCCATAAAAACCCAGTTGACGAAGAGCAGTAGACAATTTTGTAAACCAGGCACGAGGAGCTTGTTTGAGCCTATATAAGGACTTATTCAGTAAGCACACATAATCGGGCCTGTCAGGATCAATAAAACCAGGAGGTTGTCGCATGTAAACCGTCTCCTGAAGATCACCATGTAAAAAGGCAGTCTGGATATCTAACTGACGCAGAGACCATTTATTTGTGACGGCCAATGATAAAACAGTTCTGATAGTAGCGGGCTTGATTACTGGGCTGAAAGTCTCGTGATAGTCAACCCCATGTTGTTGATGGAAGCCCTTGGCAACAAGTCGGGCCTTGTACCTGCTAATCTTACCATTCTGATTCGTTTTCAACCTGTAAACCCATTTACAATCAACCACGTTAGTATTAGGAACAGGAGGAACTAATGTCCACGTTCCAGTCCTATGAAGCTCAGTCAACTCGTCAGCCATTGCTTGGCGCCATTCTAGGGACTTGTTAGCAACGGAAAAAGAGGTAGGTTCAACAGGTAAGGTGGGGGTAGTGGTGGCAGTGTAGGCAGGGTGGTTTGTTTAGGATTGGGGCGAAGATTAGGAGGCCGAGGTCGAGGGGCTGGGGGTGTTTGGGTGGGGGTGGAATTTGGGTCTGGTGAGGGCCCGGGAGTAGGGGTTTGGGACTCAGGAGTAGTTGAGGTGGTTGAGGTGGCAGTGGAGGGAGAAATGGATGTGGTAGAGGGTGAGGGTGGTGGTACGGAATGTGGTGGTGGTGAGTTGGGTTCGATTGGAAAACCGGGAGGTGGGTTAGGAAAAATAGATATGTATGGAGAGTCGGACCGTGATGGGGATTGGGTAGGGGTAGGTGGAGGATAGGGAAAAACATGCTCATTGAAGCGAACATGTCTGGCTATGTATATCCGTTCGGTGGAAGGATCAAAGCACCGGTAACCATGGTGGACGGGACTGTAGCCAAGGAAGACACACGGAGTGGAGCGAAAGTCAATCTTGTGACGGTTATACGGACGAAGATAGGGAAAACATTGACACCCAAAGACTCGAAGAAAAGAGTAATCAGGTTTGCGTTTAAAAACATGTTCATAGGGAGATTTGTTGGAGGAGACACGAGAGGGAAGTCGATTGATTAGGTACACGGCTGTTTCAAAAGCAAATTGCCAGAAGCGTGGAGGAAGACTGGATTGGGCCAGGAGGGTAAGTCCAGTTTCCACAACATGACGATGACGACGTTCTACAATGCCATTTTGTTCGCTTGTATGAGGGCAAGAACGTCGATGAATTATGCCAAGGTTGCGACAGAAAGTAGTGAGAAGACGAAACTCTCCCCCCCCCAATCAGATTGAATGCACTTTAACTTGGTGTTAAATTGGCGTTCAGCCATTTTAATAAAGTTTGTTAAGACTGTGTAAACATCAGATTTTCGAACTAAAGGATAAAACCACATGTATCTAGAGTGGTGATCAACACACAACAAAAAGAAACGATAACCATCGAGGGATGGTGTATGCGAATGGCCCCAAACATCACAATAAACAAGATCCAAAAAATTATTGCTACGAAAATTGGAATCGGATAAAGATAATTTTGAAGACTTTCCTAGTTGACAAGAAGAACACAAGTTATTTGATAATTTGTCCGAAACAGGTAAAGAACAATGAGAAATAATTGAACGAAAAACTTGAGCATGAGGATGTCCCAAGCGTTATGCCAAATGTTCGAGGAAGCTTTGACAGCAGTAAAAGCAACCTTGGGTAAAGACTTGAGCTTAGGAAGACGGATGGAGTACAATCCCTGTTCACTGGGGCCCGTTAGGAGGATAGTGCGTGTAGACTCGTCCTTCACAACAAAATAAGATGAGTGAAATTCAAAGAAAACATCATTGTCTATACAAAATTTTTGAACAGATAAAAGGTTTTGTTTTAGTTCAGGGACATGAAGTATATTGGATAATTTAAAGGTTTTGTTAGGGGAGTAAAGTTTTGAGGAACCAATATGAAAAATGGGTATAGAGTTACCGTCACCAACAAGTAAAGAATCGTTACCAAAGTAGGCCTCGGAGTTGTCAATGCTAGATAGATCTGGAGTGGCATGGTGATTTGCGCCAGTGTCGGGCTTCCAAGCGGATCCTGATTGCGAACCAGCATCTGAGTAAGTAGCATAGTTGGCCTGTGGCGCTGCACGAGATTGGTTAGGTTGGTTAGGACACTGAGAAGGTAGATGACCAATCCCACAGCGGTTACAATGACCATACACCATGTTTTGAGTAGAAGCCCAAGAGAATTGACGTGTGCCATTACTATCACGATTGCGAGAGTTGAAAGCAGCCCGTGAGTTGCCACGTGAAGATCCACGAGAACCGCGACCACCACGGTTGTTATTGAATGACCGGGATCCAAAATAAGCCTGTGGTCGTGGTAAAGGTGCAAGGTTTAGTTGATATTCCAATTGAGAGGCCATGAGTTGAAGAGTATGAAGTTGCTGCTGAATGGAGTCGAGATTGGGCTGCTGTAGGGGTGTAGAGGCAGTCGTAAGGGGCTGCTGAGCAGGAGAGGCAGACGCAAAAAAGGCCTGGGGAACTTGCGAACTGGTTGCCAAGATCCTTGTGATCATATAATCATGGTCACTTAATAAGCCATGCAGTTTATTGAAGTTAACAGGAGGGGAAAGAGCCAAGAGATTTGCCTTGAGACCATTGTATTCTTCACGAAGCCCTGCAAGAGTTAGCATAACCAGATCTTTGTCTTTCATTGGTTCGCCTATATTGGCTAGGGCAGTTGCATATTCTTGTGCTCTGCTGAGGTATTCGGCAGGTTTTTCATCACCCTTAATGGTGATTCGAAGTAATTGATTTTTAAGAGTAAATTCATGGGATGAAGTAACCGGAGCATACGCTTGTTCTAAAGACAGCCATACTTCACGGGAGGTTTTACCCTGAATGTGTTGAAAAGATTCTTCTGACATGGTAGAGATGATGAGCATACGGATGTGGGCATCGTTGGAGACCCATGGTTGGTAGCTTGGATTGTCTGTAGTAGCAGATTCATTTGTAACCTTTGGTTCTGGACACGGAATAGTGCCATCAACATAGCCAAAAAGGTTGTGAGAAGTAAGAAAAGACTCGACCATTGATCGCCAATAACCATAATTCGTAGGTTTTAGGGTAAAAGCAAACTTGTGAGAATTATGGGTCGTCTTTTCTTGATTGGTGAGAGTTAAGATTGCAGCCATGGTAGTAAAGGAGCGAGGTTTTGGCCGGAGGTTGCGTCGGCAGGCTGGAAGAACGCCGGAAGTTGCAATGGCTGAATTAGAGTTTGGAGGAAGGAATATGATCGGCCAAAGAATTGAAGCCGAAGAGATAGAGATTTGAACAGCTCTGATACCAAATCAAAAACCTTTAGTTGAATGAGTTTTTGTATATTCATAAAAGATAGAATACAAGCCCTATATATAGGGAAAACAATTACACTTTAATACCCTTAATAATTACCCTTTAATACTTTAATAATTACCCTTAATAATAACTTAGTCTAACACCCTTCAATTAAAAAAGCCAGAAAAAAAAATATATATATATATATGATAAAACTCCTTCATTCATCAGAAACAACCCAAATCACAATACTCCAAACACTTGAGTTCACAAATCAAATTTTGCAATACACAATTAGGAAATGGATCACCTTTTTTTCTGACTATTACTACTTAATTAAACTATGCAAAGCATGTTGCAACAGAAGGACTTGTAAATTACCACAAGTTTATAAAACAAAAGACAGTCAAAATAGAAAGTATGAGCAGATGATGGGAAGTTTGGAATGAAGTAAGACAAAAATACAAGTTCTACAAAAATAGGCTATGTGATTGAATGAAAACTGTAAACAAACAAACACAAATACAAGATGGGTATCTGGAATATAGCAACAAAAAAAAATACCTAGTATGAGTTTGAATTGCCTCTGCCACAACTATTTCTTCACTTCCTCCATTTGCATTTTGCAATCCCTCTTCCTCCTTCTTCACCACCTTCTTTTTCTTATTCTTTTTCTTCTTCTTTTTACCACTCTTCTTTTCACTCAAATCCTTCACCTCAACTCCATCTTTCTCTCTCTTCCTCTTTTTGTTTTTCTTCAATCCACCACTACCCTCATCACTTTCTCTCACTTCAACACCATTTTCATGATTTTGAAGCTCTGAGCTTCCTGGAAGAGATGGGATTTTAACTCTGCGTATTTCTCTTTTGGATAATTTGGGTTTTTGGGTTGCCGAATTCAAGAGAGATTTGAAGGACTGATGGGTTTGCGAGTCGTTGAGATCGGATTGGTTTGCTTGAGACTCTGATTTAGCCAAGGACTCGGCTAGTTGAGCTCGTATCCTTTGCTTTAGCTTCTTGTTTGATAGAACCATGCTGCTGCGAAACCTTGCAGAAACAATGGAGGCAGAGGTGAAAGAGGCGAAGGAAAACCCCCCCAAAACCCTTTTGATTGGGGAAAAATGTTTCATCTGTACTTCAATCTAGACCCTCAACTTTGTCTTAATTGCAAAATAAGTCCCTAGTGTTTTTCAACTACCTATCCATGTTTTTTTTTGGAAAGGGTATCCTGGGCCTATGACCCAGACTAATCCCTGGCAATTAGGGTCTTTGGCCTAGCTGCTAAAGCGTGCAGCCCTGAGTTTATCCTCAGTGGCCACAAGTAGGCATGGAAATGGGGCGGGGATGGGGCGGGGACCTCAATCCCCATCCCCGTCCCCAATCCCTCATCTTCATCCCCGTCCCCATCCCCATCCCCGCCGGGGAATATGATCACATCCCCATCCCCATCCCCAACGGGGAACGGGGATCCCCATCGGGGAAACGGGGATTTTCTTTTCCGTTTATGTAAGCTATTTAGATCAAATATATGAGACACCGCACATGTTTAAACATCACATATTTCCAATAAACCTAAAATCGAAAGAAATTTAATTTAGTATAAAAAAATCACAACATCATATAATAATTAATAACTTAAAACCAAAAGAAATTCAACCGAATTCGGAAAAAAAAAACTTAACTTCACACGTTCCAAAAGATATCGAGTAATATTCAAAACCATATCGAGTATTGTATTTTGATTGACATCCAAAATACATACTAACATCCAAAAAATAACAATTTTGTATTATAAACCTAATTAGGAAATAGGAAATTATGAATTACCGATTTAGTTTAAATAAATAATATATATTAAATATTAATTAAAATATATAACGGGGACGGGGCGGGGCGGGGAGTGCGATACCCGTCCCCGTCCCCATCCCCGCTTTGAGACAAACGGGGATCCCCGTCCCCATCCCCATCCCCGGTTTAGCGGGGAATCCCCATCCCCGATCGGGGCGGGTGGACCGGGTTCCCCGACGGGTCGGGCCCCATTTCCATGCCTAGCCACAAGTGCTGCTAGTGGGGCTCGAACCCGGGTTGAGTGTTATGAACTCCCCAAGCCTTTACCACCACACCACAGCCCTTGTGGTTAACTACCTATCCATGTTATCGGCAATGTTTGACAAACTAGTCGATAATCTAGCTCTTGTCTAATAAATTATCTGTTAGTTAACAAATTAGTTGTTAACTGACAAACTATCATGTATTAAAGAAGTTATTTCCATACAGTCCCCTTACCTAGGCCCCAGCTTGTAGAAAGTAAAATACTTAAAATGTTGTCGATGATGAAGGGAAAAAATCTTTTAAAGAAATCAATATTAACAACATCCGGTAACGAGAAATAAGATCTTCATAGTTTATATATAAACGTTATGTGACTCCATAACATGTTCTTTATAATAGTGTACATGCACAATGTAGCATGATACATCTTGATTCTGAAACTAAAAGTATAAACCCTCAATTATGAGTCATGTTTTGTTCTATTCTTTGTCTTTTTCGATTTTATTTGATTTTTTGTGTGTTTTGAAGAGCGAGAGAGTTTTGGATTAGTTATTAGTTTTATGGAGTATTTTTTTTGGTAACCCTGGGTTTCCGGACCAGCTTGCGCACACTGATTAATCCCTCAGACGACCACAAATGGCCTGGAGTCATCGTAGGTGAACTTTCATGGCCACAAGGGGTTTGGCATGCCTGGATTTGAACCTGGGGTTGATGAAATTTTCCACTACACCCCCTTAGAGTTTAACCAGTATGCCACAACCCAAGTGGTACCGTATTAATATGGTTCAACGCTTATCTGCACTTGATTTGTTTATACTTCTTTAATAATTTATAAAATGTTTTTTTCCCAAATAAATTGAAGCATAATCACATTATCTGTATGCTAATGATGTATATTATATTATACTAACATTATTGATATTAAAAATCACCAAATATATGTTTTATATGAAAAATGATGAATAATGCCTTGTAATTATGTATCTTATCTTCAAGCAATTGATTGGTTATACATGCTTTTTAATTACTCATACTATTTGTATTATAGAAAAATTAAGAGTTAAACTCGAATGTTTTATAATATAACATAGATAATTATGGTACACATTTTACTGATGACAATTCACATTATGCATTGGATGGTTGTATGATACGAAATATGTGTTTGGAGATTTAATTGACAACGACAAGTTTTTCCTTATAGATTAATTATGAAAATGGTGTTATCAAAGGTGATGTGTATGTGATACGAACCTAGATTACCACTTTTCTGTTTTCAATAAAAGAAACTTAATTACGTTACTTTATTTATTTAAATTTAAAAAATATGGCCTCCTATCAAAGAGTCATCGGTATGTGTTTCTTTAGTCTTGAAGTTTGCTTCATCCCTTAACCTTGCGGAGGAACCCTTAGGTTTTCGGATCGGGGGCATTCGTAGTGACTGAGGGGGGATGTATGGATTCTCAGAGAAGAGAGGAGCCATGGTGGTCCCCCCCAGACCGCCCGGATCTTTAGAATTACCACTGCTTAGCTTTCAATTTGCCTCTGACCATCAAATGATAAGTATTGTACTGCTTTTGAAAGAGATTAAAAAAAAATTCCCATTCTCCTTTTTTTTTGGAGATTTGACCATCTTGATTGGTCTCTATGGTATGGCTTTTGTATATATAGAAGCAAGTTAGGAGAAGATAAAAGGTGTATCATTAAAAGTGATCAGTTATTAATACCATCTCCAACAGATTTTTAAGATAGAAAAATTAGTCTTGAACAAAAAAAATAAAGATAGAAAAAGTTGTCTTTGACAAAAAATTTGCTCTAACAAATTCTTTAAAATGGAGAAAGTATAAGAAAGAATAAAATTCTCCAAACTTAAAGAACTCTATACATATAATTACTATGAAAAAAAAACATTTTTTATTATGTTAAATCAATAGAAAAAAAAATGCTTGAAATTAAATTTATGAAAGATAAATAATATTTTATTAATTATATGAAATATTTTAATATATAATTAATATTATAATATCTAGAATAAAGAAGCTGTTAAAGATAGATTGTACAAAAGAAGAGAACCCATAACAATCTCTTTGTGAATTCTGAGATAGATTGTACAAAAGAAGAGAACCCATAACAATCTCTTTGTGAATTCTGATTTGTCCTTTGGCAGCCACCATCATCACTCACCAGCGCTACCCAATTTGACAACCCAACCCAGAGGCAATGGTGTAAATGTAATGGAAGAACATGGAGATGTAAGCAAATAGAAACAATGGGGGCTATTCCAATGAGTTTCAATAAACCCATGGTTTAAAAAAACGATCGCCTCGAGGCGAGGCGGTGGAAAAACGCCCATGAGGCGCCGCCTCTCTTCCCAGATTTGAATCGTAGGCCTTGTGACCATGAGGCGGTGAGGCGTACGCCTCTATGATTATTTGTTTCCTGAATACATTTTGAATACATTTTACAGCTGTAAACAGCCTTACTTTTACAGTTGTAAAGTAAAGTAAACCACAGGTCCACAGCCTTACTTTTTTTAATTTTGTACCAGATTTTATTGTATATATTTATTTAAAATGCCAAAAGTCAAACCTAACACTAAACTTATTAATAAGAAGACCAAAAGTTGTCTTCTACATCTTGTCTCCACGTTTCCAACAACAATTTCTCCTCTTTGCATTCAAAGCTCCTTCCCACTAGTCAGGTATTTTTTATTCTTTTGTGGTCCTACTTTGAATATTCTTCTCCACTTTCTTTTTTATACTTTTCTTCTATCTGACTGTCGAGAATAACTTCTTACATTGATTATGCTGTTGTACATTGAATATACTGCTTTGTCTTTATTTTTTTTATTTTTTTTTAATAAGTACATTATGAGTTTAATATGCTATATCATATATGCCCTCTTTTATTTCCCTGTTGGTTTCATATAAGTACAACACAATACAATAAACCTTTCATTTGTATTTTACTGTTTTTCTGAGTTTATATGTTACTGTTTTTTTTTAGTTTGTATGTTACTGTTTTTTTGAGTTTACTGTTTTTTTTTAGTTTACTGTTTTTTGAGTTTACAGTTTTTTTGCATGGATATTGTATGTTACTGTTTTTCTGAGTTTATATGCCATAAGTCAATTATTGCAAATTTGCAATTATTGGGAGATAAGTTTATATTACGTATTGAGTTTATTTTTTGGGTGTAATATGCTACTGTTTTTTGTTTTAAACCTAATGGTTAATGTTAAAACTTAAAACATACTTAGGTTCTTTGTAGTTTGAATTTGAAATGGCATCACGGAGAGATCCCGCTTGGAAATATAGTGAGGAAATTGTGGTGCCCAGAGATGAAGCAAAAAAATGATACAAATACTTGAAGTGTAAGTTTTGCCATAAAGAGATCAAAGGAGGAGTAAAGAGAGCTAAATAACATCTTGCACAATCGCATAAAAATGTTATACCATGCCCAAGTGTTCCTCAAGAAGTCAAGGACGAGATAGTCCAATACTTGAGTAAATTCAAAGACGCAAAGGTTGCTTATCAACGGGACTTTCAAGAGACGATGGATCAAAGATCTTACTTTGGTAGCGGAAATGCATCTAACACTCCTTGTCCTAATGTTGGTGGGAGTTCTCGCGGGGTTAGAGGTCCCATAGACCGATTTGTGGAGGATGTCGGAGATGGCGAAAATGTGTCTCCAAGTCCAACACATCCTAAGGAACACCGCAACCAAATTTGCATGGATATTGGTAGAATGTTCTTTGAGAATGGCATTCCATTCAATGTGGCAACAAGTCCTTCATTTGCCAACGCAATCCGATCGATAGGAAATTACGGTCGCGGATTGAAACCTCCCACAATGTACGAGTTGAGAACTTGGATATTAAAAGAAGAAGTCAAGACGACGGATGAAATTGTAAACGAAATTAAAGCGACATGGAAAGAAACCGGGGTCTCATTGTTATCCGATGGTTGGTCGGACATGAGAAATAGAACTTTGATCAATTTCTTGGTCAACAATCGCCATGGGACCGTTTTCTTGAAGACTATCGATGCATCGGATTGTGTGAAAAATGCACAAAAATTGTTTGAGTTACTTGATCAAGTGATCGAAGAGATTGGGGAAGATATAGTCCTTCAAGTGGTTACCGATAATGCTAGCATGTATAAAGCGGCTGGTAACATGTTAATGGAGAAGAGGAAAAAATTATATTGGACTCCATGTGCCACTCATTGCATCGATTTGATGCTTGAGAAAATCGGAGAGTTGCCTCAACATAAGAATGCTTTGCTTAAAGCAAAACGAGTTAGCAACTTTATCTATAATCATCAATGGGTCTTGAGCTTGACAAGAAAGTTTTGTAAAAAATATCTTCTTCGCCCCGCCGCCACACGATTTGCCACAACTTTCTTAACTTTAGAAAGTATGTTTGAGTTGAAGCAAGGATTACAAATGATGGTTATTTCAAATGAGTGGTTGGATTGTGCATGGGGGAAAACCCGAAGGAAAAACAATCAAGAAGATTGTAATGGACGATCGCAATTTTTGGCCTAGTGTGGTTTATTCTATTAAAACCACAAAGCCCCTTGTACATGTCCTACGAGTTGTTGATGGTGAGACCCCCGTGATGGGATTTATCTATGGGGCAATGGATGAAGCAAAAGAAAAAATTGCAAAAAACTTGGATGATGATGTTTCTTCCTATAAGGAGATTTGGGACATCATTGATACAAAGTGGGAGCATCAATTACACTGTGATTTACATGCATCCGAGTACTTTTTGAATCCTCGGTTTAGATGGTCTCCCGATTCTTCTAACCATCCGGAGATTACAAGGGGGTTGTTCGCTTGTATGGAGAGGTTCATCAAGGATAATGTCATGTATACGAAGATTGAACAACAAATTAATGAATACAAAAATAAACGAGGATTGTTTGGCTTAAGAGGATCTTTGTCAAGTTACATGACACGTTCACCGGGTAAATACTCATAGTTTTAGAATTTTTATTTATAAATTTGTAGTTTTTTGTAAATATTCACTATCATTCTCTTTTTCATTGAAATATGTAGTTGAATGGTGGGATACTTATGGAGTTGAGGTGCCCGAGTTGAGGTCGTTTGGAATGAAAATTCTTGGGCTTACTTCTTCATCTTCCGCATGTGAACGCAATTGGAGTACTTTTAATCAAGTACACACGAAGAGAAGAAACCGCCTAACTACAGATAGGATGAATAGCTTGGTGTATATCATGTACAACAAGAAGTTGAAACAACGATATCAAAAGAAAAAGACACAAAAAGATGAAGAAGATCCTTTAAGTGTAGAAGACGTCTCTTCCGGTGATGAGTGGGTAGCTAACCCAAATGACGACGAAGACGGTGATGAGATAAGTAGGGGTGAAGGCGAGAGTTCGAGATCAAGAAAGAGGAAAAGTATTAGTTGATTTAGATGATGAAGAAGATGATAATAGAATTGATTATGGAAGTTTTAGGATGGATAATGTTTCATGAACTTATGATTAGAACTTTTAAGTTGATGCTTTAAGACTTATAATTAGTAGTATTATTGAATTATGGATTCTATGGTTTGGATATTTTGGTATGGATATATAAAATTATGTTTTTTCTTAAGTGTTGGGAATTTATGATTTTTTTTTTGTTTTATTTTTTTGAGGCTTACGCCTCGCGTACCAATTCAAAAAACGCCTCGAGGCTCGTTTCCGTTTTTTAAACCTTGAATAAACCATATGGATGATTTATGCAGTTTAACCATGCAGCCATGGGTGTGATGCATAGACCATTAATAACTGAAATGGCCAAACTATGCCATCATTCAATCATATAAGCAAGCATTAAATCAAAAAAAAAAAAAAAAAACAGAAAGAGCCCCTACCAGGAAACAAACTATAGAAAAATTTTCATTGGCAAATGTGAAGAATCCTCAAAGGTTTTGAAATTGGAATTCTATTCAAGAAATGTCAACTAACAAAACTGTTCCGTTTTCAACAAAAACCCCATTCCAGCTACCTTAGATGATCCCAATCTTGTTAGCGACATCCAGGGCATCATAGTCGGGAGTTAATCGAACATAGGCTTTCTTCGTTCCATCAGGTCTGCATTACATGAAATGAATCAATTTTGATCAACATCAATGGAGTGCAAGTACAAAAAACAATCTCACGGCAACAATAGATACAAATTAACTTCATTTCCTTTTTTAGTGCCAAGGAAAAAAAATTATGCCTCAACATAATACACTGAGAGATCCCATACAGTCCATAAAACAAGGATTTACTGACAAACACACACTGTTATCTACCCTTCTGTCCTCGATATAACTACAAATTAACAATGTAACATAGCTGGCCATGAGAACTGAATTAATTTCATTTAGGTAAAATGCATCAAAATATAACCAAGTTTGCTTTGGTTCCTATTTAAAGTAACAATGAATTTTTTCCTCAATTAGTGTAACAAGCATTCAATACCTTACTATTGTGTACTCATTTTACCTAGTAAACAGGTTTTCAGCCTACATGGTATTGGGTGATTTTGATGTGGCATTTTCCCGCATAATCAAGAATTACAATGACTTGACAATTTGGCATCCACGTCATCAATAGCTACAAGATGTCAAGATATGTCAAGATCTACTGGTTATCGGTAAGAATAGGTAAAAAAAATTGGAATAACTGAACAGTGGTTACACTAATTAAGAAAAAAATTCATCATTACACTATACAAACAAAGACACACTTCTTTGCATTTTGTCCATTTCATTTCTAACCAGAGATATGTAAATGAATGACTGAACAATTTTTAGTGATGATTATGATGGTTGTAAATTTATAATATAGATCAGGAAGTTACCTTATCAAGGTATTCACTTTCTTGGTCTGAATGTCATACATCTTCTTCACGGCAGCTTTGATCTTCTTCTTGTCAGCACGGATGTCAACAATGAAAACTAGAGTGTTGTTGTCCTCGATCTTCTTCATAGCAGACTCTGTAGTCAACGGGTATTTGAGAATCTGATAATGGTCCAACTTGTTTCTTGGTGGGGCACTGATACGAGGATACTTGGGGTTCCTATCTGTCTTCAATGTTCTTGGACGATGGAAAGTAACTTTGGTTCGGATCTTCTTAGCTTTCTTTTTGAAAGTTGAACCTGTCTTCACAGCCTTGGCTGTCTTCAACGCCTGAGCTTTTGCATCGCCCTTTTTTGAAATGTCAGCTGGAACAAGAAAAACACATAGTTTGTTGTGTTAGCAGAATGAGTTGGAAACATAAATTCTAGGTCTCGAACTAAGTAAATTATTGGATGTAATATCATGTGCAAGTGTAACCAGAAGTACGCAGTGGTGCAGTTACACCAATCTATCCCCAAAGACCAAAGCAACACAAACAAAAAAAACCTTTGTGTACAGTGTTCCCAGTACAAATATGAAGTATATCCAATTCAAGCTAATGAAGTTGATTATGCAACACAGGTTAAAAACATAACTACCAGCTACAAAGTGAAACCCATTCAAAACAACCTCATAAGCATATAACCTGCAAAGCTAATTACTTGATTTTTATTATAATTTCAAAATTCGGCTATTTACAGCATGGAATTCACAAATTAATAGCAGGACAACTCCTTTTAGATACGAATATGATGATACAGTTTGCCTTCTCATTGCTAAGTTTACAAAAAGCACAAAAATATGGTTACAAACCATCATTACCAATCTAATTTCAACGCCTTAAAATACCCCTGGTTATTGCAGCTACACCATGTCATACAATTGGCATAAAACAACACTTTGGAACTAATTGCAAATTTCCATTGTGAGACAGCCCCATATTACAAAGTTCCAATCTAATTTCTAGTGTTTTTAAAACAAAATTAACCAATTCAAAAACCCATTAAGCAGATGAACTAAAGGCTTCACTTTATGCATAAGTTATGACTATTTTTGAATTATATTTAAACATATGAAAGTTAAAATTTGATACCATATTATTATGATAAACTCTTTTTAAGTAACTAATTTAATTATTGACAACTTGGAAAAGATTGATGCAATTCACTCCAAGAGAGATTTCATTTGATGATCACAAGTTGATTGAGGAATGGGACAACAAAGAATGTGAATCCCTGGCCTAATGCTAATCAAAGCAAATAAGAGATGCACATATAAACTAGTAAAAGAAATGAAGGACAACACATCACACACTCCTAAACCCATTGTGATAAATAAGACCAACGATCGAAAACAATAGAACATGCGCACATAAGCATAGTTCATATACTCATAAAATCAGAAACAACTAATGTACAGAAAAAACATAGTTCAAACACAGAAACACATACCTTTAGCAGGCGCCATCGCTAAACCAAGCTCCGACGACTGATAAACTGAAATCACATATAAAGAGCCAATATAAGTTGTATCAAATTCAGAAAATTGAAAAAAAATAAATCAAAAGACGATAGATTAACAACGAATCTAAACTAATGATCATATACAGTCTCATTCGTAGAGATCAAAAAAGAAACCTAAAAACGGATAAAAATAAGAAAAAGGGGAATGAAAACATACCTCCGCAACGGAAATGGGCGAGAGTTGGGGCAGGCACAACCTAGGGTTTGAAAGGCATAATAATAGAGTGATTTGGGACATTTTATATCATGGATCAAATTGGGCCAGACCGGGTGGCCCGTTTCAATAATAAGAAAGAAACGCAAATTGTAATATCCCGTAATTTATGTGAAAATATTATTTAAATATATGTATTGGATGAATTTGAAAACCTTATAATACTAGGGGGACTAGATGTGTCAATAAACAAAACTTTGAAAAATTGGGATAATTTCATACATGGATAGCGGTCGTAGGGTTTCTAACCAAATTAGAATTATAGATTATGTTTTTCCTATTTATGGAGTCGATAATTAGTTGACGAAATAAAAAAAATTGAAATAATTGGAGTTTCAAGCATCAATATTAGGAGTTGAGGTTAGGAGTGTGTTGAAAGTTTTGATCGTGACCCTAAAGACTCGTTGAAGAAAGCCGATGGAATTTTCATTAATGATTTTTGGATGTTAGCTAAGGTACGTATTTTTTATTTTCCTCTCATTAATCTGTGTTTATTTGAGTCGTTATATATATATATATATATATATATATATGGATTCTTTATTTTCCCCTCATTACTTTGTGTTTATTTGAGTCGTTATATATGTGTACGGATTCTCTATTTTTCCCCTTTTATGTTTATTCAATCCATTGTATATGCGTTAATTATGTTTACATTTATTTGATTCGTTTACGATTTCCTTGCCTTTCTTTCAATTTCTTCCATTCGATTTGGTGAATGTACTTTACTTCAGCCAAGTTGATTGTGTTTCCGTTCGATTCTTTGATCATTTGATCAGGAATATTCATCGGTGAGTTTTATTTTGGTTTTATATATGATAAACCGAGATTTGAATAAGCTAGAAACCTCGAACTCTATTTATAATTTGCTGAATTTTATTCCGAAAAATTCATGTTATTTGTAAAAATCATAACAAATCGCTCGATTATCGGATTAACGTATACGATATGGTTTTAAAAACCTGGAGATGTCTACCACAAATTATTGTTGTTGGTCCCAAATAACAGTAAGTAAATAAGAAAAATATTATAGAAGGGGGTTGAATACAATACACACAATTTTTTCACTTAATTTAATTCTTATTGATTTGAAATCAAGAATTACACATAGAAACTTTTGATTGTTGTGGAAGAGAACAGATGAATCTGTTCAAACAATCTTACACAAAAAGAAATGAATAACAATTGTAAAACACTTAGAAAACAATAAGAACTTCGTGGAGAGAAATTGCCAGTGCACTTAAAGAGCTTGAAGGCTTGTAAAGCTGGTTCAAATGGTTATCTTGCATGTTGAAACATCCTCCATATTTATAGTGCCTCATGCATTTAATGCATGGGACACATGTTGAGCAAGGGATGGACACAGGTCTTCAGCATGGTACCGGATGTACCTTTTGTCTTGAGGTGACTTTGTCTTGAAGTGTTGACCTGCAGGATGGTGTAGATTTTTTCTTTAAAAGAGTGTAGGAGACAAAGCTTACTTTATCTGATCTTCAGATGAGGTCCACGTCAATGCAAGATATCACAAATATACTTTGTCAGAAAAGTACAGTGTGTTTGTGAGAAATCTTTGGGCTCTGAAGATTGAGAAATCTTCGGCTGCTGAAGATTGGGAAATCTTCGGCTTCTGGAGATTGGGAAATCTTCGGCTTCTGGAGATTGGGAAATCTTCGGCTTCTGGAGATTGAGAAATCTTCGGGCTCCTGAAGATTTGAGATCGGCACCATCCTGGGCAATGGTGTTGATCAAGTAGGCATGCTTGGCTTTAGGCTGAGAAGTCTATCTTCAATCCGCTTTGAGAGATATACTTCTTCTTTGTTTTCTTCGGCTGATCTTCGACTTCACCGAACATTTGTATAGAAACCAAGCTGCTAAAAGAACCTCAAAATATTCTAAGTATGAATGTATGATGATACAAAATGGAAGATCGGGAGGTCATCTTCAAATCTTCAGATGACCCAACAATTGTCACACGAGCAAACTGTGATTTTTATGCTAAGGTGTCTAAAATCTTGGTTCTACGAAATTTGTCTCGTTTTAGACGAGAACAACGCAATTGTTTTCAAAAATTCGTGAAAAATATATTTTAAATCTGATTCTGTTCATTCTTGATTCGTTGGAATCACAAGACATTTATTTAAAACTTCTGTTTAGATATAGCTTTCTAAAACTTACTGGAATTATGATAAAATGTTGGATTTATAAACATGTAAAGTTATGAAAATATTACTACTCGATTTCGAAAAAGTATGAAATTCCTAGTCTACGTTCGGATTTGCTTTGCCATATGTTTTTGTTTTTAAATCTTTTGTGATGGTTCGTACATAAAGTTATGTTATTGGTTTACGTCACTCGTATCATTTAAACTCCTTTTCGATTCGTAAGTCGTTCCAAAAAAATGTTCAAAATTATAAAGCGGTCAATATTTTTGTACATTCAAATACCTTTTGTTTGTTTTGTAACTAGTATGATTTGATATTCATCTAGTGTGATCACATGTATTATGACATATTTTTGAAGTTTATGCGTTAAGGTATACCGAACTACTAACCACCTATGGGAGTACCAAAGACACATCATTGTGGCACCGGTGGTGTGATACCAAATGTGGCGGTGTGATTAGTCCACGACGTCTCCTTTCGATTTATTTTTATGCTCTGATGAAAGGTGGCCATGGTGTGATGAGGGATTCTGTTCAGGAGGCGTATGGGTTGGCCCTAGCGTATTTGATTTATTTGAAGGGTGGATGGCGGCGTAGTGCCCAACATCGCATCTCACATTATTTAGTACAGTTGGATGTGCATGTCCAATGTACGTGCCTGTGTGGCTTATGTCTGACACTTGTTGTATTTGTCTATGGGTGACGCAAGTGTATGCGATTATTTGTTCGAGCTCGATATGCAATCTTATGATATGGTTTTGATTTAAGCTTCTCAGATTTGTTTGGTATTTAGTTGACAATATTTGTTTTGATTTGACAGTCCTGAACTTTGACAAAATTTACTGTATCGATATAATGAATTTGGATTTATTCATTTTGTTATGACTTCTGATTAAGCAATTAAATTTTAGTCATTTGTCTAACTTCTTTGGGTTTCGTTTTCTTTGTTTCGGGGTATTTCGGTCTGTAGTTGAAGTTAGATGTGGAATGATTATACTCAATTTAGCTTTCATGAACACTTAAAAATTAGAGTCGCGTGTCTAAAATTCAGATTTTTATTAAATTCGCTATTGGGTTCAATTATTAGTTTGTTATATATTGTATCTGTGCACTGAGCGTTTGACTCAACCGTATTTCTTTCTTCGCGACAGGTATTCGAAGGGAATCTAAATAGTTTAAGGGATTCAAAGCTTCATCTTATATAAGAGGTTTGTTGATAAAAATTTGTAGATTTATTATTTTGTAAATCATGTATTGGAAGGAAAAAAATGTATCTTTCAAGACAATTGTTATATTTGATGGTGTTTATTTTAAATCAGGTTTAATAGTGTTTTGTATGCTTTTATTGACGGTTTGTTTTAGGTTCAGACGAAACCTCCTTTTCCATCTCGGGAAGGGGGTGTTACACAAATTTTACAAAATTATACATTTTTTTTGCCACCACCTAGGAGTGTTTGCGGTCCGGTTTGGGCGGTTTAACCCCTCAAACCACAAACCGGACCGCTATGGCGGTTTAGAAAATTTTCAAACCGAGCTGTTTGACAACAAGTGACCAAACCGGTCAAACCGGACCATAAAAAGGCGGTCTAGTCTGACATGTTTAGGCGGTTTGCGCCTATTATTGGCTTTAAACTAAAAAAACATGACATTTATATCTAAAATGAAATTTCTATCAATATAACACTATTAAAAAAATTGTATACTGAATTATTCAAAAATGTCTATCTTTAAAATTAGAAAAAGACATTGAGCAAATGAAAAAAGTTAAACAAATTGACCAACAATAGTCGGAATTTTGATCAAACATTGCGCTAAGCAAATGACGATTTGGAAGTTTGAATTTGATTTTTGACGGATTTCGGGATTTTGCCAATTTATAAATGAAAACTAAAAAACATAATGTCTTTGACGAAGTTTTTTTTAACTTGGCCATAAAAGTAAAGTCTACAAAATGAAAAATAAATACAATTCATACATGTGTATTTTTGGCGGTCGGTTCGGTTCAGACCGCCCAAAAAAATGTTCAAACCACAAACCAGACCGGACCGAGCGGTTTGGCTATTTTTCAAACCGGACCGGACCACCAGACCGCTCAAATGCCAAAAACGGTTCGTTTGACTTGGTTCGACCGGTTTGAACAACCCAACAGTTTTTTTGAACACCCCACCACCACCTTTCATTTTTCAAGTTGAAACTTCTAACTTTGGAAAATCAAAAATAATTAATTTTGTTTTTATTTTATTTTGAAATGGATTAGAAAGTGACATTGCAAGAGCAAAGATGGTTAGAAACAATGCGGAAACCAACCGGACTAGTAGAATTGAAAACCAGAGGTGGACAACTCCTCCTATCAATCATTTAAAGTTGAATGTTGATGCATTGGTTGTGCATGGCGCGTCTTCTTTCTTGGTGGGAATGCTCCTTCGGGACAATAGGGGAGCTTTTGTTCAAGGAAAAACTATGCGGTTTGGAGGCATAATTTCTGTTTTCGAGGCGGAAGATGTAGGTGTAAACGAAGCTCTCTTGTGGATTCTTTCGTTACAACTCCAACAAGTCACTATTGAGACGGACTCTCTTCTCGTGGTGAGGGCGCTAGAAGGCACATACCATAATCATCTAGAATTTGGGAACTTTATTGAAAGTTGCCGCATGAACCTCCAAAACTAAGGTGATATCTCTGTTAGGTATGCTCAAAAACAAGTGAACAAGGTTGCCCATTTGATGGCTTGAATCCCTTATCTGTCAATTGCTACAATGTTATTTTGTCTCCTCCACCTCATATGTTGGAGACTTTGATGTATGACTCTGTTTCTTCTTAATAAATTCCCCTTTTCTTTATTTAAGAAAAAAAGAGACCGGCTTGTAAGTATGAAATTTATGCACAATACGTACACGATCTCATAAATTGGGTATCCTCGGCGTATTTGTATTTAAAATGCGGCGACATTTTATATATTGGGTTCAATCAAAAAATTCAAACGACATCATTAATTCTCGATGATATAGAAATCGGATAATAGCTATGTTTTAGGACAACGATGTACTAAAAATGTACTTTCTAATGACGCCAAGAAAGTATGGTTTCAAGGTCGGGGAAAAATATATTGTATCTTGTATGAATCACATTATAACAATCGTATGCCATAATAGAGATAAAATGTAGATATCAAAGATATGTTTGGATTTATACTAGGATTATGCGTCAATAGATAAATCCTGAAGATAAGTTTGATGATAAACCAACACACCTATTTCTAGTTCTTCTCTCTTTTAAGTTGCTTCTTATTCTCCTTTTTCACTTACGACTACAACAAGAATATGCAAATAATTTACACATGCAAATGCGTAGAAATAGAGTACGAGAGGAAGAAGAACATAGTGTTCATAACTTTGTGGCCAAAACGACGAATCAATTGCATATTTAAGTTCAAATCGGTGACAGGATTATCATATATATCTCGTATTCTTTGTGCTTGAACAAAGTGAGTTTCATGCTTTTTATAAACTGTGATACACAGTTACACACCTATGCACAATTTCAGTATTTGAAAGACGATGTATGTCAAGTGGTTGCTCTTTAAAAACACTTAACATCCCAAATGTATTTTGATATGACTATGTACAATACATTAAGCATTAAAAAAGGTTTTAGTATGTGTATCGGTTCACATATTGAGAAGTTAGTAATTATGACAAGGTATGTCGGGGTGAGGTTTGCCCATAATGCAAAAATCGATATAAAGCTCATCTATACCTTGGCGTGGGAGATATAGTGAACCACACCACATTGTTAGGAAAGTTGAGATCTCATGAAAAGTTATGGTTTGCATGTAATGTGAGAGAGTTTATATGCATTACAATGTAATATAAAATGTTTTTAGATGATATGTTTTATGATTGTATGTGATAGGTGTCGAACCAGACAAATAATATAATCCTGTTACCTCGTATTACAGCCCACTAAGTAGGGTTGAATCCACAAGGATTAACCTTGAAAGATTATTGACTCATGCGTTTTAGTAAAAAAAAAAAGTGTGTGTGTGTGTGGGGGGGGGGGGGGGGGGGGGAGGGGTGATTGAGATAATATTAAACCAAACACATGGAAATAAAGCTGAAACAAATAAGAATAAAACTAGCAATGAATGTTAACCACTAATGAGATTGTGCATCATAGACTTGTTCACAGAAAGTATTTTTCTCATTTTATTCCAAAATGACCGAGTATCAATATGCCCCAATACTTTGTTTATCCTTAAGATTAAACTAACATGAGAATCTCTATGAACCAATTCGTGATCGGTTTATTAGTTTTGAGTAACAAACATAAAACCAAGTACCAACTGAAATAAGATCAGACAAACACCGTCTCTAGCCAATAATCACGCCGACTATTTACACTAGATCTGGTGATCAATTAAAGTGTTGCTTGCCACTTCGACAAGACAAGAAACAATACAAATTCCAAGTCTCATCTAGCAATTCAGAATTAGGTTCATCAATCTAAGAGTACCAACTTAAATCAATCACCCAACAATGATAAAGCAATTCATACAAGGTGAATTCAAATGATAATACTCGACACAATTTGAGTCAAATGATTACATATTCATTGCTCGCATGGGAAAAGCTAATTACGAAAAATAGAAATTAATGTCGAGGAAAATGTAAATTCACTAATTATAGAGAGAAACATAAACACACATTCTACAACAAAAGAGATGTTTGAAAGTTGAGTTTCACACCAACACACACACACACACACACTTTGCTTGTTCGCTTTAATAGAAAATACAACCAACCAACCATGCATAAATCCACCTGGAATTTCTGGGAACCAATAAAATTTATACTGACCACTTACTGATCGTAGCATGAACCTGGACCATCAGGAGGGCTTCGAGCATACCGGTTCGTTACTGGGCTAGCTTGAACACCGCGCCTCGTCAACAGGCACCTGAAGTATTGCAACCTTGTTAATGCAGTCTCCGAGTTGTTGCTTCTTGGTGCAGCTTCCATTGAGCTCCATAACCGCTCTACCACACAAACAAAAAATTAAAACTTAAAACTTTTCAAGTGTAGCAAGAAAGACCAGTGTCGACAAGTATGCATCTGTGTGTGTGTGTGTGAGAGAGAGAGAGAGAGAGAGGTATTAGACCCCTCGGTTTCAACTACAAACATGTTCATATTTTCATAAATCGTACAATAATCGATGATCACATGCTCACTTGATCAAAACCATTTTGGCAATACTAAATGTTCATAAATCACATGCTCACTTGATCAAACCTTTTTGGCAATAAATGGAGTAGCCTCGGATCTTATATATTGATCCACTAAGTTTTATATTCCAAATGCCGGATCATGACTTAGTGGTAGTTAAAGTTAAATCAAAGGACCATACAGAAGTATACAAGCTCTACAAGACCTAATTACATATAAATATTGATAAGGTCACTTCAGATGAGTGTCATCTTTGTCAAAGTGAAGGATGCTCTAGCTTCCAAGGCAAAATGAATTGATTTTTTTCTGCATTATGCTTATTATATATGTATCATATCCCAATAAAAGGGAATTGCACATTCTAGGGAGACCTCATCTTTTTCAAACCCTGAGGCTCTTCTTTACACCATTAGAAGCAAAAACAAGACTTTCATAACAAGAAGAAGATAAAAAATCATAGAGATCAAGAATCCCTACAAGGGAAGTTCTTTAAAACTCAATTTGATTCACTGAATGCCTTAATTCAATTAGGCTATTCATTGGGGGTTGAGAATTTTCACAATTAGTTTATGCAAATCCAAATAGGAAGACAAGGGATTACCAGCAGAGTGCAGCCTCCCCGAAGGTCAAGGATTTAATGCTCACCAAAGGAAAGGGCCGTGCGTGACTATTTGAGTGTGTATACTTATATATGATATATACTTCAAAAAAAGATACCTGCAGCAGCTGCAGCACGAGGCCATATTGTTTGCTGAACATTTGAGGGATCAGCAGTCTCACTCCACATACAAACTTCTCCTCCAAGCACAAGTTTCTGCTGAGAAGCATCTGTTATCCCTTCTAGTGGTTCAGCATCATAGAAGCCGTTCCACGGGACGTCCAGATGATCAAGATACCAAAGTCCTTGATTGCTGTAGATGCATTTAAAGCCTAGTTCGACGACATTTGGACAAACGCCAGGGCCCAACCTGAGAAAATACACAGCATTTCTCTGCATTGAGTCCCAAGATCCCTGATTAGGTATGATTATGAACCGTATATAATAAAAGCCCAAATAGAACTTCACCAGTTATGCACAACGGTCCGCGGATTAAGCTTTCCAGGGAATGTGTTGAAGGTTTCTTCCCTGTTTAGATACAGCTCAGAGATGATAGAAATTTGTCAAAAAAATTGTAGTGTAAATCACAAGTATCCTGCTACTGTCATTGAACACCATTAATGTCTTAATGCTCACTTAAAATCCAATATCTGGATCTAACTGTTTTAGTAACAAAGGGACAATTATGTCTGTTATTGTTGAAAGAAAAGAGCCAACATTTAACTTCAGCATGAAACAAAACAAAATTAACTTCAAACCTTGATATTGGATATAAAGTTGCTCTATGTTCAGTACTTTGTAACTACTGAGTAGTTGCTATTTTTTATCCTAGATTTGCCTCAATTATGAGTTGGATTTTGACTGCCAAAGTCAAACATGAACTGGTCCAAGAATAGGTAAAATGTGGAATGTTTCTTTTGAAATGATGGGTGCATTAATTTAAATAGAAGCTTTGTTTTTTTTAAACCAACTTGATGTTAAAGGTTAACCAAAATTACATGTTCGCTATCCTTATTTGTAAGTAGAAAGAAATTAACCGAAATGCATAATTTTAATGGCATGCTTAGTTTTACAATTGAGATCAGACAATCTACATCTGAATTTGATGAATGAGACCAGATCAAAACGTGGACCTAGATGCTGCAATAAAATCTCTAATTACACAAACAACCAACACCAAAATCAAAACCTAGCATACAACATAAATTTTAAAACCTAGTGTATATCCTTCCCTGACATCAATCTTTAACATCCCTAGGTTATACCCTATCTTCCCAAGAAAACGGCCATTAGTCCATCCATGTATATGATCAGTAATTACTTTTTGAAGAAAAATGAAATGACGTGAAATTGCCTAAAAAAACCTGTGTAGGTAGCTTACCCATCTAAAAGAAAGTATGAGACTATTCTATTACCATGGTTATAAGAATTAACATCAACTTACTAAGCATGCCGTGCCCAATTCCAAAACCCACCCAATATCTCCAGATAAGAACAGCATAAATCCCCAGGATACTATTTTTGCATATCATACAAAGTACTTTAATGAGCTCGGTACAAGATATGACTTACCAATTGACAGGGGTCCAGTTTTTTGATATCGCTATCTCTTGAGCTCGGAGCACGAAGTACTGATATGCGTCCTTAGCCGTCATGTTCATCTCCTGAAGCCTGTATTTGGAATGAACAAATGATATTTACAAACCAGAAAAAAGATAGTCAAGACTTTATTACTATCATGAGCGCAAAGGAGAATGTATAAAGTGCACTTCCGAGAAACATAAATTTATGATTTGCAGGAAATTCGGAAAATGAAGGATTCAAAATTCCCCAGGTTTCATAAGCGACAATAACCCTTTTACAATGACAATAACCCTTTTACAATGTCTAAGCTATGCTGTTAATATCGGCGATATACCGGATACCGGTCCTGGCCAAAATATCGGTGGACAAAAATCGGTAATTATATCGGAACCAATAATATCGGCGATATTGACCGATATATCAGCGATATTTTGACCAAAAAATCGGTCCGATATACCGATTTTTAGTTATGTTTTTTTGGGCCTTTTTTATTGACGGCTGGGCTTTTTTTTAATTACTCTAGAAGTAGAAGTTAGGTTTTCTTAGTTTAGTCGACTTCTTTCTCTTCTACCGTTCTACATCGACCCTGGACCTGGACTACTGGAGCATGACGACTGCTTCTGTTTCTTCATGTTATCCTCTTCCTGCTTGCACTACGACTCTTCAGTTTCTTCTCCTGGACTTCTGCTTCTTATCTTCTTCCTTTCTTCTCCTCTTCCTGCTTGGACGACGACCTGGATTTATATTTTTTCCTGTGAAAAACTGGCTGGCTCTGGCTACCTTGCGGAGCAAACAAAAGATCCCCAAATCACACTGACTGTATGAACAAACAAACTTGCTGCTTCTTTCCAGCCACAGGTCCACACTCCACAGCTTCTGCTTAGTCTACTAAGTTAGTAGTTACTGCCTTCCACAACTTCTGCTTAATAGTTAGTACTTACTGCATTATTTTCTACTGTTTCTTTCCAGCCACAGGCCCAACTGCTGCTTCTTTCCAACACAGAAGGTTAATTACTGCCTTATCAGTTATCAATTACCTTCTGTTTTTTTTATGCCTTATGTTAGAAGTTATAGTCTAGTTTCTGCCTTATAGTTGGTCAATTACTGTTAGTCACTTACTGTTGTTAAGGCTTAGTTAAAGAAAACAATGGAAAGTAGAGAAGGAGGTCAATCTTCAAGAGCATCTGTGACCCCAACTACTACTACTTCATCATATGCGGGTACAAAATGCATCAATGGCGACATGGCTTGAGAATGGGCGGTATGGAAAGATCCAACCAAAAAAAATTGTGTGGTGTACTTTGTGCGATAAAAAAAATGAGTGGAGGGATCACTAGATTGAAAGAACACCTTACTCACACCGGAGGTAATGTGCGTCGTTGTCCTAATGTGAGTACCGACATCCAAAAAAGAGTTCTTGCATCAATGAGTGAACAAGATAAGAAAAAACTAGAAACATAGAAATTCTTCGACAATATTCGATTGATGACGATGAGGGGCAAGAAGAAGATGAAATAGAAATTATTGAAGGAGGAAGAGCACAAGCCGGAATGCCACCTCATAGTTTGAAAAGAAAGGTCGCTAGTGATGTTCGCGGTCCTCTTGATGCAATGTTGAAGCCCGACTATGACAAGATTAAACAAACTAATTTGGATAGAAATAACCCTCAAGGAGAAGTTAAAGATGGCCGCTTGGAAAGAGTTTGCAGTTAGGGCATATTCGGTTGGGTTGCCGTTTAATGTCGTACACAACGAGAACTTCCAAAAGTTTATAAATGCAATTGAATAGTACGGAAGAGGTAATAACCATTTCAAATTTTGAACTATATATATATATATCAAAGATTAATTACTAAATAATGACTTTATTCCTATCATTGGTAGGCATGCCTGCTCCATGTTATCACAATATTCGTGTCACTTTGTTGAATGATGTACTCGGAGATACAAATAAGTGTGTGGATTCCTTCCGTTCACATTGGAAGAAGAGTAAATGCACTATCATGTCTGATTTTTGGACAGACGGGAAAGTTCGAAGTTTGATTAACTTTTTGGTTAATGGTCCTCACGGAACAATTTTTTTGAAATCAATTGATGCATCAGAGCATGTGAAAGATGCTCAATTAATTGTAAAGATGATCAACGAGGTTATTGAGGATGTTGGAGAGGAAAATATCGTGTAGGTAACAAATATTCTATCTATATTTAGTATTAACATATTGTATATATTAAAGTAGTGACGAATTATTTTCTTTACTTGTATTAGTCTGTTACCGATAATGGGTCTAACTTTAAAGCTGGTGGAAAAATCTTGGAAGAACAACATCCTTAGATGTTTTGGACACCATGAGTAGCACATTTCGTGAATCTTATGATAGGATATGTCGGAGAGAAAATAATTAAAAGTGTGTTAACCGATGCGAGAGCGGTAGTGGTTTATATCTATAACCACGGAAGGATTTTGAATATGATGCGGAGGCTCACTAAAAATAGGGAACTTCATAGGTGTTGTGTTACAAGGTTTGCAACACAATTCTACACCATTCAGAGCATTCATGAGAACCGACATCATCTCCAAGTGCTATTTGTTTCTAAACAATGGAGAAAGAGTGATTTTGCCAATAAAGCCATCGGAAAAAGAATTGAAAGAACATTAGCTAAGCAAGAATTCTGGGACAATATTGTTCTTGCTTGTTAGGTATTGGCACCATTGGTTGATGTTGTTCGGTTGGTTGACACGGAGGAGAAGTCGTGTATGGGTTACATATTCGATGTTATGGAAAGAGCAAAGGATCAAATTAAGAAGAGCTTGACCGGCACTACTCACGAGAGATTGGTCATGAAAGTGTGGGCTATGATTCAAGCATGATGGAGTGACCAACTTCATCATCCTTTGCACGCAGGTATAATTTATAAAATATTGTTAAGTTTTTTTATTTAACCTATTATTGGTGTTAACTTTTAGTACATTCGTAGACGGATATTACCTCAACCGCGCCATCTATTATGCACAAGATTTAGAAGTTAAGAATAATAGATACATTAAGACGGGATTATATGAGGCAATCGACCGACTTGTGCGTGATGAAGAAAAAAAATGATACTTTAAGGATGGAACTCAATCAATATGTCGAGTCATCGGGGCAATTTGGATCTACGACTGCCATAAGGAATAGAGTTAAAGTTGCACCACGTAAGTATGATATATATATATATATATATATATTTACATACTCAAAATTTTATTTATGTGTTTCTTATTAACTTAATATACCTATAAAATGTAGATGTATGGTGGCGTTCTTATGGCATCGACACACCATTGCTCCAACAATTTGCGATTAGTGTTCTAAGCCACACTTTTTAATGGCTTAGAACACTAATCGCAAATTGTTAGTGAGCCACACACTAATCACAAGTTTGGCTTAGAACACTTTTTAGTGAGTCTCCGCATCATATTCAAAATCCTTCCATGGTTGTAGATATAAACCACTACCTCTCTCGCATCAGCTAACACACTTTTAATCTTTGGTATTTTCTCTCCGACATCTCCTATCATAAGATTCATGTAATGTGTTGTGCATGGTGTCCAAAACATCTGAGGATGTTGTTCTTTCAAGATTTTTCCAGCAACTTTAAAGTTGGACACAATTATCGGTAACAAACTAGTACAAGTTAAAAAAAATCGTCACTACCTTAATATATATACAATATGTTAATACTAAATATAGATAGAATATTTGTTACCTGCATGATGTTCTCCTCTCCAACATCCTCAATAACCTTGTTGATCATCTTTACAATTAATTGAGCATCTTTCACATGCTCTGATGCATCAATTGATTTCAAAAAAATTGTTCCGTGAGGACAATTAACCAAAAAGTTAATCAAACTTCGACCTTTCCCGTCTGTCCAAAAATCAGACATAACAGTGCATTTACTCTTCTTCCAATGTGAACGGAAGGAATCCACAAACTTAATTGTATCTTCGAGTACATCCTTCAACAAAGTGACACGAATGTTGTGATAACTTGGAGCAGGCATGCCTACCAATGATAGAAATAAAGTCATTATTTAGTAATTAACCTTTGATATATATATATAGTTCTTCAAAATTTGAAATGGTTATTACCTCTTCCGTACTCTCCAATTGCATTTATAAACTTTTGGAAGTTCTCGTTGTGTACGACATTAAACGGCAACCCAACCGAATATGCCCAAACCACAAACTCTTTCCAAGCGGCCATCTTTAACTTCTTCTTGATTGGGTTGTAATTAGTTTGCTTAATCTTGTCATAGTCTGGCTTCAACATTGCATCAAGAGGACCGCGAACATCACTAGCGACCTTTCTTTTCAAACTACAAGGTGGCATTCCGGCTTGTGCTCTTCCTCCTTCAATAATTTCTACTTCATTTTCTTCTTGCCCCTCATCGTCATCAATCGAATATTGTCGAAGAATTTCTATGTTTCTAGTTTTTTCAATCTTTTTCTTATCTTGTTCACTCATTGCTGCAAGAACTCTTTTTTGGATGTCGGTACTCACATTAGGACAACGACGCACGTTACCTCCGGTATGAGTAATATGTTCTTTCAATCTAGTGATCCCTCCACTCATTTTTTTATCGCACAAAGTACACCACACATAATTTTTTTTGGTTGAATCTTTCCATACCGCCCCTTCTCAAGCCATGTCGCCATTGATGCATTTTGTACCCGCATATGATGAAGTAGTAGTAGTAGTCGGGGTCACAGATGCTCTTGAAGATTGACCTCCTACTCTACTTTCCATTGTTTTCTTTAACTAAGCCTTAACAACAGTAAGTGACTAACTATAAGGCATTAATAGTAAGTGACTAACAGTAATTGACCAACTATAAGGCAGAAACTAGACTATAACTTCTAACATAAGGCATAAAAAAACAGAAGGTAATTGATAACTAATAAGGCAGTAATTAACCTTCTGTGTTGGAAAGAAGCAGCAGTTGGGCCTGTGGCTGGAAAGAAACAGTAGAAAATAATGCAGTAAGTACTAACTATTAAGCAGAAGTTGTGGAAAGTAGTAACTACTAACTTAGTAGACTAAGCAGAAGTTGTGGAGTGTGGACATGTGGCTGGAAAGAAGCACAGGAAGAAACAGAAGTCCAGGTCGTCGTGCAAGCAGGAAGAGGAAACAGGAAGAAGCGGAAGTCAGGAGAAAAAGCTGAAGAGTCGTCATGCAAGCAAGAAAAGGATGGCAGGGTAGCAATCGTCGTGCTCCAGGAGTCCAGGTCCAGGGTCGATATAGAACAGTAGAAGAGAAAGAAGTTGACTAAACTAAGAAAACCTAACTTATACTTCTAGACTAACTAAAAAAAAGCCCAGCTATAATTAGAACATTAAAAAAGCCCAACTACAAAGATTAAAGCCCAATAGTCAATAAAAAAGGCCCAAAAAAGCATAACCAAAAATCGGTATATCAGACCGATTTTTTGGTCAAAATATCGCTGATATATCGGTCAATATCGCCGATATTATCGATTCCGATATAATTACCGATTTTTGGCCACCAATATTTTGGCTAGGACCGATATCCGATATATCACCGATATTAACAGCATAGATTATAACTATAATTTATCTATTTACGGCTCCTTGATGGGCATAACTTATTGATGTTAAGTTTCTATGCGAAAGATACTCCTTTTCCGCCATCACTTTGGAAAAATGAGTGCACCATTAACCAACATCAAGATAACACTTGAATGCTCATCAGATGTCGCTATCTAAAAGGGATCAAGCTATTCTCAAATACTGGCCAAGCTACTTAAAATCATGTAAAATGTGAATACACATGTGGGGCAATCAATGAATCAAGAACTAAATACAAAAAAAATAAAGGCTTTACCACTGTTTCACATGTGGCGTCTTGCTCCAACAATCTGTAAAATAATAAATACCGTAAGACAACCAAAAATGACTAGGAAGCTGATTTCAAATAGAAGTATCACTGTTTCATGAGAAATAGTGTGACAAGAAATTCCAGATAAGTTCAACATCCATATTGGCAAAACTTATTGATAACCAATTTTGTTTCACCCAATCTTCTAATCTATTCAATACAATCTGCATGGGCCTTCAATGGGACATTACTATTTGTATGAATGGTACATTTTAATAAACCAAACATATACCCCCTAATGATGATTTCAGTCTCTTCTATGAAACAGGTGACCAGGTGCACAAACGCTTCCTGGCGTTGTGAGGGTTGGGAAGGGAACTCCTATGCAGTTTTTGCTTTGCAATTTGCAAAGAGGCTTTTTCCATGACTCAAACTCGTGACCATACGGTCACAAAGGATTAACCTTGTTGCTCCAAGATAATAGGGAAAAAATGATCTTTTTTTCTTCTGCTTCATGGCCAATCCCCCTCCTCATCCACTTATAACTTCAAGTCAGGCTGAAATTAGTGACTAGTTGCCTTCCCTGATGAGCCCACCTCATGTGGCTCAATTGCCTACCTCGTCGCCCCCTACCCAGTGGGTAGAAAAACCTCCTCGAACATGAACCACTGTTTTACACCACCATCAGCATCATTTACGCTAGCTCCTTTGGAGAAGCCATCAATTAGCAACTCACCCCAGCAACTTATGGTGCGCTAGTGCAGACAGCTCAGATGGAGAAATTGGCTAAGCAACCTAGAAGTTTCAATCTCCCATCTATGGCTGGAGAAATGCCGATTGATATCGCTAACCAGCAAGAGCGCACCTGGTTCCTCACAACAGCCGAGTACAGCAAGGTGACCTCAGGACTGATTTGAATATTGTAACAGCCACTAGATTCTGTTAAGAACGATGTATGATGTCACGGCCTAGGAAAATAGGGTGCAACACTAACCATCAAGGAGAGTTCAAAACGCAAGAAAAGATGAGGTGGTGGAACCCCCCCAGCTTGACCGCAAGTGTCTTCTATATAATGACGACCATGAAAAACACTCACCTCTTTTTCTCATGTCCTTGTACCTGTTCTGTTTGAAATAACGTGAAGTTGCATGTTGGATGCAGGGAGCTCCCAATGTATGGTTGTATGTAATCTCATATGTCAAGTCAAGGATGAAAGGGAAATCTATTAGGCAATCATCAAAAATTTACTTCTTGGGGCAGTGGTGTATTTCATATGGCATGAAAGGAATAGAAGAATCTTTTAATCACAATCCAGGACAAAAAAAAAGGTGGACGCCACCCTCTGGAGTGCCCCCACCGGACCGATCCCACGGTCATCACGCGGGAGGTAAATTGTGCATGCATTCTATTGGTAGAGGAGCGGTGCCTGGTCTCTAACCATGGCCCTCACTCATATGACTTACACACACACTTCTACCGCCTGAGACAGATAAGCGGGGGCAATGGAAGCAGGGGCAGAGGTTGTTACTTAATATGTTAGGTTGCCACTAACGAGTCTAAAGACGAAAGACAATGCACAAAGTATAAAATTCGCAGTTCCATCATGGAATTTTCCAATTACCTGTATCGAAAACAATAGATCCATGGACAACTAATTGGAGTTTCAGTCCACTTGTGTTTTGTTTCGATAAATGTGGATATTATAGGTTGCCAACCAGATCCACCCCTTTTTTGGCTTAGTAACCCCCCCCCCCCCCCTCCTTTTAGATTTTAGTCCAGGAGTTTTTGTTTAAGGATGTTTTCTATAATTATGTTATTCTTTCATCAATTAACTTTCCCCCTCAGCTAAGCCTGCCTTTCCATAAAAAAGGAAAAAGAAGATATGAACCCCCATAAGAGAATAACTCCAATCTACATGTTCACTTCTTATCTATGAAACTTGGGTTGAAGAAGAAAAGGTTGCTACACAACTATCATGAGAAGACATCCTCAATTAGAAGGAAAACTTACTAACCGGTATTGACTTCATCACCTCCTAAATGGAAGAGCTCAAAAGGAAATATTTGCCGCATGTCTGCAAAAATGAAAATTGGACATCAAGAAAGTATCAAGTTGGACACTTACACAAATATTTTGAATTATATAAATGAAGCAATTAAAAATGTTTCATGATTTACTTGGGTACAGTTATAGCAGCAATGACCAAATTTACTATCATAATTACCAAAGTTCCTTTATGTAGGAAAAACATGAGAGTAAAACAGTACAACACGCTCTCTCTCCTCATTACACTATTTGGAAAAGGAAAAAAGAAAAAGGTAAGTTTGGTGGTAACATTGGTGGTGGTTATCATAGATTTCTCTTCAACTTTATGTTATTGACGCCAAGAATGTCATCTTTCATCTCTCACTCATTTAAGAACATGTCTTTTTATTACTCAATTGTGATGCAAAAGGTAATAACCATGTAGTGACAGCTAACATCATGTGGTAGAAACTTATTAATAAATGCTATGGTAGTCATCTAAACCACTATACCTCCCCAAGACCATCTACAACTTCATTGTGCCAAAGATACAATTAGATCCACATCATATATCACCCATATTAACTACTAGTAATATACTAACCTTAACAATATGACACACTAACATCAAAATATTAAGTGATTGTGGATGAATTTACAATGAGTTTGCACACAAAAACAAACAGCCTAAAAAACAAAATGAACAAAAAAAGAAGAAGCACACACACACACACACACACTCATCTTTAATATAATCAAGAACATGTTAGTCAAGAACTAAGTGAAAATCATAGGCCTTAGAGCTAGAAACACCACAAACGAGACAAGAAAGAGAATCAATGATCAAAAGTAGCAATGAAGACATCAAGATAATGCACCATCATGGAATCCCAAGTTAATATAATGGTAACAATATTACACTATAAAGCATGAAATTTGGGCACACACAAATTTGTTTTGATGAATACACAAATGGCCGGTCATCAATTATAGAGATTAACCTTCTAAAATTCCAGAAAGCACCTCAAAAGTGAAGTTCTTTGAAACATCCAAAGGTTCTTTACAGGAATCTGAAGGCCACAGATCAGGATACCCCGTACCCCTGCATAGAAAGCAACTCGATTTTTGAATACTAATAAATTAATGTATGTTAACTATCCCATAAAATATATAATGGACAGGTGAAGTTGAAGGTCATAATTATGTGTTTACTGTGCTAATACATTAATGTGCTTGCCTCAGTTCTCATATCACTACGCATGAACATAATTGATGTTAGGACTTGGGGGTTCTTATAGATCTAATTCATTGAAATTCCATCCGGACAACACATACAAAGAGACCCGCCAACAGTCAAATAATTAGTGAATCTCGGAGCTTGCTTCGTGGCGGAGCATTTAGCAATGCTAGCAGCCTGGTGAGGGCCTTCGATAGCTTTCAAGAGTCTCTTTCATACATCGTTCCGGGGTCTCCCCTCTTATCCCCATGAATGGGCTTATAAGAATCATTGTCTTTTGAAACCCAATTGACCTTGCAATGCTTATAACTTTTCTGTTATAATCTACATCAAGAGAAATAATAACTAAAAATAATCAGGAATTTTTGGATTTACATTTTCATGGTGGAACCGGAACACTGCAAACTTGAAGTTATTTCAATTGCCATTCCATATTATGCATAGAGATTGAAAATGCATAATTCTTTTTTTTATCTATCGATTTTCATTCTTTTTTTATTTGTTTCCTAATTCAATTCCTTTTCTTGAAGAAAAATCAATTGTAAAACAAAATCAAAAAAAGTTGTAACTAAAATGCTAAATAATCCCCTATATGCATCTAAACCTCTTCTTGTCTGAATAATTTCAAGCAAAGGCTTGAGAAAGGGAACAGAGTCATGAATATATAAAGAAGAAAATACAAACTAAAGCTTCCAAAACTCATTTACCATGATTCTGCATGACCAGGAACATCAATCTCTGCCATAACATTGATACCTGTGATAAAAATTTAACAAGGACCAACATTAACAAAACAAAACCCCATACACAAATTATACCAATCGCTTTTACTTAATCAAAGAAATTGTACTTAGCCAATCCTTATTTCACCTAGAAATATCTAACAAGTTCCATAATGCTTTAATTTTAAATCCCATGTGATGATCAAGTTATGCCGATAACAAGGGAATGTCCTATAATATTTTGACGTTCAATGGACATATTCAAGTGGAAGGAGGGAGTATAGTAAAATTTTAATCTGAGAATTCAATAATAAAAATGTATGTATATGACTACACAGAAACCACTTTAATAAAATTAAACTAGTATACTATTCACAAGCTTGTTGAAACTTAAAGATGTAAAAGATGAAAGACTACCTCTCATTTTCGCGAAGCTTTACAATAACATCACCATGGAGACATGAAACAGAAAACAAATTTTTAGTAGCAAACCAGAAAGGCACGCAAATATTGATCTAGAAACAAAAGATAAATTTTTAAAGCAAGTGTTATGCGATCATAAGAATCAGCATAGTTGGTTTTGTATAGTTCAAGTAGCAATTTGTTAGATGATTCTTTATAAAATTAAAGTATAAGCATCATACGGCATAGTGCGTATAGTTGTAGAACAACCACTCTTCCAACGACATGGCTTAATCCCACTCCCAAGTGTCCACGATCACCCCACCATGACCCAAGGCAGGAACTAAAAGCAAAACTGGAAAAGGGCACATAACAGCATTGTATGCTTATACATGGGCCCACAGGTGAAATTTGAAAAACTGACAAAAACCATCAAAAAAATTGTGCCACTTCGTAGAGAAGAGAATGAAAGAACCAAAGAGCACTTCCAATACAAACACACGAGAGAGGTCAAGACTGATGCAACATTTATTCTAACACATTGTGGATACACTATTAATGCATATCATATGCACATAGCAATTAACATACATCCGTTGAGAAGGAGACATTGTAGAAACTACATATTAATTATACCAAAGTCACATGGAATTAATAGGTGATAAGAGATTTGTAGTAACAATATACTTAGCATGTGAAAGTCACATAACTACTATAACTGATAGGGCCGAAGAATCTTACTTAACTATTTCATAAGCATCCTCCACGGTATAGCGCTCCCACTTTGTATATGCACCTTTCCATAGCTTTGGATATGCAGGTACTTCTAAAGGAAATGACTGCTCATCTATGATGTGCCAATGAAGAACATTCTACTGAACATAAATCATAACATCAGAAGTAATAAATTCCTACTGTAAATTGCAATCACAATGCAGAAATAATAAAAAGTAACTTACAAGTTTAGCATATGACATAGATTCAATTATTTGCTTGATTATGTCAATTGGGTAATAGTGTCTTGAAGTATCTGTGGAACAAGGTAAACATCATTGCCATCTATAAGCAGAACAGTCCAGAAATAATAATAAAACTAACAATGGTACAGCAAACATCCATATTTATTTATCCTTTTCATATTTTAGTTTGGGTAACAACGCCAATTTAACATCTAACTGTGAGAAGAATTGTAACATACCAAGCAATAACCCACGAAACACAAATCTTGGTTTGTCTTTGATAAACCATGGAGCTTTGTATATTTGTACAGTTTTAGTTCCATAGTCGAAACCACATAATTGGCTGAATGTCTGCAATATAGGACAATTGTATTAAGGACAATGCATCGGTTAAAAGCAGATTAAATGAATAGCTGGCTCTTCTTCACGATGATGTTCTTCTTAACATCAAAACAAGGTATATTTTTGTAGCAGCATCCAAAGAACATATTATGAAACCAGATTCGGCCTACGGCTTTTATTAACGCATAAGTATATCCTGCAGATAAAAAAATAGGATGCATCCACACGTGATGTAACAAATGTACAGCATAACTATGACCTGTTGTGATCATACCTCTAATCCACGCAATGCACCATAAACTGTGTTTGCCTGCATTGAAGAAAATCAAAGAATAAAGCAAAGCAGTCAGGTTTGATTATGGACAACTAGTGTACAGCTTAAACCAAAACGCTAGACAATACCAAAATGTTTAATCATCAAACATGTCTCCTAACATTTCAACAGAAATACGTATGAGAAACCATTATATACATTATACAGTGTTCTAAAAGGCTCGCCGCAACAGCCGTCATGGTGCGCCATGGCTCAAGGCTTGTGTCTGGTGCCACGTTAAGCCTGTGGCACGCCATCGCCTAATGCACAACTTTTGTAACGCGATATTTGATTTTTCTTACATTTTCAATGTCTTGCTTGTTAGTTTTTAATATATAACCTAATTTAAATTGTTTAATATCATTGACTCATTGAGTAATAGTATAAAACATATGTTTATATATATGATATAACGATCACACCATGGCCTGGCCATGACTCCTAAGGCTTGAGCTTTCGTCTCACCACCAGCCAGGCCTCAAGCCATTTGGAACCTTGATTATAAATAAAAATCAACTATCTTGGTGAATTTATACCCTCCACAAGTATATCAAATGATATGTCAATACCACCACAATATTTCTTTACTAAATTGACACGCCATAAGCACTTTAAGGGGGGAAATATTTGCATATGCATGACTTGTTTCCCTTCTCTTGAATGATTTTGCTAAACATTACAAAAACTAATGTGTTTCCAAATGTGATTTTAACACCCATCCGCTCTATATGCCTGGTTATATTTGCCTGATCAACTTTGGGTTCCATCACCTCCCCCATTCCACCAATCATGACTTCTTGACTCCACATACTATAAACAAGCCAGTTTATTCAACATTGTTTTCTCTTCTTTTTGTCTTTTCTTTTAAAATATTCATATTTTTTCCTCTTTTTACCTCGCATAGAAATAACAAACTGTTTCTGAAAAGAAAGCATCATACAATCACTTGTCACGACCAGAAAGAAACAGAAAACAGAGTGAAATCAAGCCAAAGGAGCGTGCCCTTGCAAGAAATAGCTAGCAGCAAGACTGAGTGAAGCAATATTCATATTTGATAGAAGTAGCTAAAAAGAGTTCAGAAAATAATCATGTTCCGTACCCATTATACTTCGTTTATGAAGTTGAAAGCAAAAAATTAAAAATAAATAAATTGCACACGCACGCACATGCATACATACATACCTCAATGGTAACCTCACCAATGACAGAAAGCCCATTATTCTTCGCCACCAACAAAGTATAACTCTCATCAACACCAAGTTGAAGCTACAACAAATGCAAACAGCTAAATATCACCTGTGAAAAAATCTTTTAAGTTAAGCTAATTTCAAAAACTCACCTCTTCATCGTCGGAATTAACAATGACAGTAAGTTTACTAATATCGTAACCTAACGTCCTGGTCCCTCCAAATTTGGAGCTACCAACGTGCTTAAATATAATTGTTCTGTATCTCTCAAACGCCTCTGTAATGATAACAGAATTTCCGCCATTGCCGAAAAGGGAGAGAGATAGATCAGGGTCCACCGCCAAGGTTTGATTACCGGAAGTGAATTCCGAGGGCAACGGCCATAGATATGTGATGGATGAATCGTCGGATAGGTGTGAAGAAGAATCGATTGTTGGTAGGGTTCGAGAAGTGATAACTGGTGTTAAATGGAGAAGGATGGATAGAAGAGTGAAGAAATAGCGTGGTGATTGGATGTTTGGGGTGGGGAATTTGGGTGACATTTTTGGGGGAGATCGGAGAAGAAAGTGTGTGTCGTTGACCTTGGGAGTGTTGCGACAAGATGATCCACATTTCCAGAAGTTCCGTTTATTCCTTTATTTTTACCGGTTTGGATCGACTCAATTATGTGAGAGTTGGGGTTAACTTGCGTAAGAAATGGATATACTTAGGTGGCGTTTGGTGAAAGAGTAGCCTGAATGCTTTTACTATAGTCCTTTCGACTTAATGTATCGGACATCACGTTTGTTTTATCGGAGTAGTAAAGCAACTCGTAATCATAATCCTTAAGTAACTCGAGCCACCGCCTCTGCCTCATGTTCAACTCATTTTGATCAAAAACGTATTTCAAACTTTTATGATCTGTGTTGGTGTTCGGCCTTCACTTGTAAGCACGTCACACAACGCTTCACGTAACGCGCCACATCAAGTTTCATTACCGGCCACCAATAATGTAGTTTCAAGTCCCGATACATCTTTGTGCTCCCCGGATAGATGGAATACTTGGACTTATGAGCATCTTCGAGGATAAGTTCCCGATTACCCCCAACCTTGGGCACCTATATACGACCGTTGAATAATTTCACCCCACGACTATCTTCCGTTAAGAGCAAATGTTGCTTCGTCATAACTTCCCTCTTGAGATTTTCCTCCAATAATGCTTTTACTTGAGACGCCTTAATCCTCTCAATAAGGCTCGACACTAGCTCGATTCTTGAAAGAGTATCCCTAATACTCCCGCTATAGTCCTTCCGACTTAGCGCATCGACCACCACGTTCGCTTTATCGGGGTGGTAAAGCAACTCGCAATCATAATCCTTAAGTAACTCGAGTCACCGTCTCTGCCTCATGTTCAACTCCTTTTGATCAAAAACATATTTCAAACTTTTTATGATCCGTGTAGAGTGTACATTTCGTGCCATAGAGATAATGCCGCCAAAGCTTCAAAGCGAAAATCACCGCCGCCAACTCCAAATCGTGGGTAGGGTAATTTTTCTCGTGAATTTTGAGTTGCCTCGAGGCGTAAGCGATCACCTTGCCTCTTTGCATCAACACGCAACCCAATCCCATCTTTGAAGCGTCGCTATAGACCACGAATGTAACACCCGTAAGTTTATAAGGTAAGTAACCGCTTCTCTTACTCCGTTAATTGTGATTATTTGAAAATATGAGCCTTTATATGCACAAGATCATTATTATAATGCTTTGATGTTACTTGGTTAGTATAATCTTTATAAATGCTTAAACCTCGTGCTCATGATCGAAATTGGCTAAGTTTTTGGGCAGTCTGGGGTATGGCGCGATAGTGCCACGCGACAGTGACATTGTCACTGTCGCGGTAGATGTACCGCGGGTGGTAGGAGTGGCGCTACTGTGACACGCGATTGTGACATGGTCACTGTCGCGGGAGATGTACCGAGAGTCATAAGGTCCGCGCGATTGTGACACGCGACAATGACAATGTCACTGTCGCCGGGCACTGTCGCGAGCGGGCACTGTGACTTAAATGAGTCCTTTAGCCGATTTTCACTTCATTTATCTCATTTCTCTCTTTTCCTTTGGCGATTTATGAACTCCCAAACCGGTTTCTTTCTCTCCTAAAACCCAAACCCTCATAATTACAAACTCTTTTGGTGGTTGGATCATTGATTGCTTGCAATAACTCTCCTCAAGGAAGACTTTCTAGGGTTTCTTCAAGAATAACAACTTCTCATCTTCAAGTCTCATCTCTTCAAGCTAGGGTTCCACATTTTCTAGGTTTTGGTCCAAAAACCTAGATTGTGAGTTTCCTAAACCTTTGTTAAAACTAGATACACATCATTATCTCTTACTTGTATTGTTGTCTATTTTGCTCCAAATGTTCATAACTATATGTCCAAGTATTTGGGTTTCATTATGGAAGTATGATTGGAAATATGTGAAAGTGTATCACACTATGCTTTATTGAATGGAAATCTTGATATGTTGATGACTTATATTTGGGTCATCTTTATTGGGGCTATCATGTTCACATGACAAAAATGGTTATTAAAGGGGTCCTATGTTGGACCTTATATGGTTAGGATGGTGATATTGTACCCATGGTTGGTATTGAAATATACTTGGTTGAAATATACCTCACAGACCTCCTATATGTTTTATGTTGGACGAACCAAGTCAGTAGACACTAGGAGGATGTAGTCTTGGGTGCCACCGTGATGGTATGTGCCTAGACCTCCGCCATTTGGGTTAATGCCATGGTTGTAGTCCTCGGGTGTGTCGGGCCTTTGGGATGTTACTCTTAGTAGTTGGCATCAAGGTACATTGTCTCTTTGGGTGGAACTTGATTGGTGCTATGGGTATCCCCCGTTGACTCCACATATGTTGAAATCTGGTTAACTGCTGATAAGAATTGTAAATGCTTTAACATGCTATTTCTTGTTCAACTCACTAGGCTTTTTGGCCTAACACTTGTTTGATGTCGATGTGTATCTCAGGTTCTAGCGGCGCCGGTTCTAAGCTGGCATAATTTCTTGGGTGAGAGCTTGGGGAAAACTTGCTTTTGGACATACTTTTTGGTAGAAGAACTTTGGGTTTATAAATGACACCCCTTTTGTAATCTCTTTTCTAGTATAGAAATTAGATTAGCTGGTTGTTATTTATTGTCCGTTAAATTACAACTGTAATTAAACAGGTTTGTACATTTCCCCATTTTTGGGAGGCTCTTGCTATGGCAATTTCTATATACCTCATGTCCGTTTTGTTTTGGATTTTGTTATCCTTATTTTTAGTGTGTTACAACGAAGTCCTCCAACCCTTAGGGTAGCGACAAACTTGGGGTTTCACACAACTTCTTTTGCAAAGTCCGAAACGCATTCTCTTGCGCTTCGGTCCAAACGAACTTCACATTCTTCCGAGTTAAGGCCGTCAAGGAAGAAGCGATTTCGAAGAAGTCTTGAATAAATCTCCGGTAGTAACCCGCAAAACCCAAGAAGCTTCGGATCTCGGACGGACTCTTAGAAGGCTCCCAATTCATCATGGCTTCAATTTTGGAGGGTTCCACCTTCACTCTGTCTCGAGTGACAACGTGGACCAAGAATTGAACATCTTCAAGCCAAAAATCGTACTTGGAAAATTTGGCATACAACCTCTCTTTTCTCAACACCTCTAGAACCTCACGAAGGTGTTGCTCGTGTTCCGACTCGCTCTTGGAATACACGAGGATGTCATCAATGAACACAATGACCGACTTGTCGAGGAATGGTCGGCACACTTTATTCATCAAATCCATGAATACCGCTGGAGCATTAGTTAGACCAAACGACATCACAAGAAATTCGTAATGGTCGTAACGCGTTCTAAAGGCCGTCTTCGGGATGTCCTTACCTCTCACCTTCACCTGATGATATCCCAAACGCAAGTCGATTTTCGAGAAACAACCCGCTCCTTGGAGTTGATCGAACAAGTCGTCGATCCTCGGAAGCGGATATTTGTTCTTCACCGTTGCCTTGTTCAGTTCACGGTAATCGATGCACATTCTCATTGTGCCATCCTTCTTCTTGACAAACAAGACCAGAGCTCCCCAAGGTGACGAGCTCGGTCTTATAAACCCCTTCTCTAGGAGCTCTTGGTGTTGAGCCATCATTTCTTGCATCTCCGATGGCGCCAACCGGTAAGGGGCTCGAGTAATCGGAGCCGCTCCCGGTACAAGATCTATTCGAAACTCTACTTGATGATCGGGTGGTAAACCAGGCAAGTCGTCCGGAAAGACGTCGGGAAACTCGCGCACCACCTTTACATCTTCAAGTTTCTTCTTCTCGAGCTTGACATCGATTACGTATGCTAGGAAGGATGAACATCCCTTCACTAAGCATTTTTGCGCTTTTTCCATGGTGATAACCGCTACATCGTCCTTCCTCCTTTCGCCATATGCTACCACCATCTCACCATCTGATATAGGGATTTGGATCAGTTTCTTGGAACACAGGATCTCGGCATGATTGTCCGCCAGCCAATCCATATCGATCACCACGTCGAAACCGCCAATAACCATAGGCATCAGATTGATTGAGAATTTTTTTCCCTTCGATGTGAATCGAGCAATCCTTCAAAACATCGCGAATCACTACTTGACTACCATTTTCTATCTCTACCACTAAAGCATCGTCTAGGTTACTAGTGGCATGGCATGCTTTTGGCAAAAAGAATTAGACACAAAAGAGAAACTAGCGCCGGAATCAAAAAGCACATGAGCAGGTACGAAGTTAATAAGAAATGTACCCGATACCACGTCGGTGGATGCCTTGGCCTCATCGGCCGTCATCTGGAAAGCTCAACCAGGAACTCTGGAAGGGTTATCTTTCTTCTCCGGGGCACTCCCCGTCTTCCACTTCGGACACTCCTTTCGGAAATGTTCCGACATCTTGCACTCGAAACATACCACCCCTTTGATCGGGCAATATCGAGTAGTATGATCTGGTTTCCCACACTTGGCACAAAAGGTGGGGTTGGAGTTACAGTTGTCGTGGTGCTTGCTTCGGCATCTAAGGCACCACCGCGCCTCTTGGAGGTTATCAAAATTCCTTCCCCCGTGGAAAGGTCTCGACCTCTTGGGAGGTCCGGGGTTGTTTTCCCATTTTCGTTTCTCTCCAACCACCACCACAGCCTTCTCCACCTTGTCTCTAGTGTAGACATCTTCCATGATCTGTGCCTCCTCTATGGTCTTACGGAGATTTGAGGCCTTAGAGTCGCGGACCATCGACATCATATCCGCTGGTAGGCCCTTGAGGTAGGCCTTTATCTTATCCTTCTCGTTTGGGGCCACATGCCCTACTAGCCCCAATTTCTCCATGAATTGACGGGTGTACTCCCTCACCGTCAAGTTCCCTTCTTGAGAGACTGAAACTCTTCTTCAATGTGATCCAAGGCCCTCTCATTGCAGTACTCCTCCAGAATTTTCTTCTTGAATCCGGCCCAAGTCAGTTGAGCCAAGACAGTAGGGGAGAGGGTGGACTTGGTGACATTCCACCGTGTGAGTGTCGTGTCCCAAAGCATTTGGGAACCGAACTTCACCCTCTGATCTTCCCCGCACTCACATGAGTCGAAGGCCTGTTCGATCCCCTGAATCCACTTCATACAGGCAACAGGGTCTTCAGAACCAGAGAACTCCGACGGCCTGCAACCTTGGAAGGACTTATACGTGCAAGCTCTTTTGTCCTGTCTCACTTCAGTAATTATTGGTTCGTTAGTCCGGTTCACGTGTCCCGTACCACCAGACCCAATTACCTCAATGTTCTCTACAATCGTTTCATTCCTCCGGTTGCTCACATTGCGGTCCTCAAACATTTTCAAAAGTGACTTTTGTTGTTTGGCCATTGCCTCATTCATTAACAGCATCAGGTTGGCCATCATCTTAGATTGGGGAGTTACCTCCCGAATAGCCGGGTTGGACGAAGCCAGGTCTACCTTGGGAATGATCTCAGGCCCTCCACCTAGCAATGGTCGGAAAGATAGGCGTACAACGGCTTCAACCCTCTCCGGTTGATCAGTAGTTGAGGCGATCACCTCTACACCATCCACCTGTGTACGCGGTATACCGCACGTACTTACCATTTTGATCTGCCACGCACGACAAGGAAAAGGAGTAAGAGAGAGAAATAGAATTAAACAGGAAGGAAACGTACTACTACATTACCCATTATCATAACAACAGTACTTCAAGCACACTCATGTAAAACATCCTCATAATAACATTAGCTAAGTGAAATTATGAACATATAACACGTAAGGGTTCTCGTTACCATCACCACAACGCTCGATAAATATAATTTCCATCGACTCTAAGACCAACCCATCTTAGAAGTTCTACCCAAACTCACAAATCATTACTTAATAATCTCAGTTTAAGTCTAGACATCTTACATTCATGCCTACTTCACTTAAACTAGAGCTCTGATACTAACTTGTAACACCCTAAAATTTAACGTAGTTTAAAATTTTGAAAAATTCGGCAACATGACGTTTGTATTTGGAGTAAACCACCCGAAATGGGTAATTATAGAATAGCGTTTACAAAACCTGCGGATGAATGATAAAATTGACAACAAACTAATCTAAACCATTTACATCTAGATTACATTGGTTGTCAACCCAATTCCCAAAATAATAAGCTTGTTTGTACGCTTTGACTCCATATATCTATCATCTCAAAAATGCCTCAAAATCCGAGCTCACCACTCAAACCTTCGGTGCCCCGCCACTAAGGAAACCTGTTATACACGTCATTTAAGAAAAAATGTTAGGCTTAATGCCTAGTGAGAACATACAGTTTATAAGTAATAATTGAGAAATAATTTAAATTTCCAACAATGGGTAATCTTTTCCAAAGAGTGGATTTTACAATTGAAGTAATTTATGACATAAAGGCCTTACGGTCCAAAATACATCTTACGATGACGGGGGAGACCCGATTTCCCAAGGATTGTGGCGGAACACAAAAGTAGGCCACTTTCTAAGTTATTGAGCTCACCATACTATGATCAAGGCCACGAACACGCCGACTCGTACTAAGATGTGGGGGAGGGCACCCAATGATCCTAATCATGCTCATTCGCTAGGATTTACATTTACGACCCACGGCTAGTATCCGGTCCCACATAACCGTACTAAGTTGCCACCCTAGGGTACAATATCTCAACTAGATACAAACGAGATTTAACCCAAAGTAATCAAGTCGACTCTATACCTATGGATCCATTAATATTAGTCTAGACTTGTCACAATTTCATTTGTGACCAACTATAATCAAACATATAGTTCATGTGAACAATCTCCAAAATATTTTGCGTACTTTCTCAATAATAGATTTTTCCAACTTTTACTAACGTAACAATAATCACCATTGTAGTCATTCAACCACCCATATGATTTCATTTTTCCCATCAACACTTTTATTCCAGAAAATCCCATGGTATATGAAAACCATAAATAGAGATAGAAACATTTATGTAGATATTTAACCATAGATGTGTAGAACACATCACATTTATAGCTCAAACATAAGATTCATAATCATATTTTCAAAATAGTGAGAAAACCCTAAAAATCTCCAAAAATGTAAAGTTAGGTCAAAATAGATTTCAACAAAGAAATATAAATAAGGAGATTATTAGAAGTTTAAAAGTGTTAGTTTGACATGTATAAAGTTTTAGAAAACAAGGATGAACTCACAATGTGGGTTTTGTTGAAAACCCTAGAAATCCAAGTATTCTTGAGGAAGGAGATGGAGACTATGGAGTTAATGAGATCCTAGACTTGATCTTAGGTTGATGATGGAAGCCTTGAGAAAGATGGTGGTTGAAACACTTAAATGCAGACCAAAATCGATTCTTGCCCTAGATTAATGTTGGGAGCATTTAAGAAGGAAATAAAGAGGAATAAATGAGGTTTGGGGCTGATTGCAGCCTCTTATTCACACACAGGGGTCGCGCGCGGTTGCTGGAGTGGATGGACTCGCGCGGAACACTGGAGTTGCACAAGGGCAGAGCCCCGCGCGGATGGTGGCGCGGATGGACTCACGCGGAGAACCACACGGAGCACTATCGACACAAAAGACCTCTTTTTCGGTCACCTCACTCAACCTCCAGTTAGGACAAAAATTCCAGGCAAAAGAGAAGCCAAGAACTAAGACTAGGCTATGAGCGATATACTGATTTAAGGGAATAAATGCTTACCAAAAAATCGGGGTGTTACAACCGTTGCCCACCGCCGTTCTGAACCACCACCGACCATTGCCGACCACCGCCGTTCTAAACCACTGTCGACCACTGTCCATCTGAACCACCGCCGACCACCACTAACCACCTCCGACCACGTACCACCATCATTTTGAACCACCGTCGACCACTGCCGATCTGAACCACCACCGACCACCGCCGTTCTGAACAATCGCCGATCTGAACCACCACCGGCCAACACCGACCACCTCCGTTCTCAACCACCACCGACCATCGCCGATCTGAAGCACCACCGACCACCGTCATTTTGAACGACCACCGACCACCGTTGATCTGAACCACCGCCGACCACCGCCATTTCTGAACCACCGCCGATCTAAACCACCGTCGACCACATCCGATCTGAACCACCGTTCTTAACCGCCACTGACCACCACCAATATGAACCACCGTTACAAATAAAGTATTTTTAATGACTATTTTATTAAAGCATGTTTTGTTTAGAAAAATTAAAATGATCAAAAACGGTATTTTGGTCATTTATCAACATTTCATTCCAATTCCAAAGCTACATTATGTGAACCAGACAGATATATTCCAATTTCTTTAACAAATTCCATTCCAATTTTGTCAACCAAACAGGTGGTCAAACCTGACAACATTCCATTCCAATTCCTTCAAAGTCAAATTCCTTTGACAGATTCCATTCCATCCAAAAATATTATGTGAACCAAACGCCACCTTAGGGGTTTGCAGAATGATTTTTGAAGGAATGGAATATGTTAAAGAAATTGGAATCTGGAAGGAATTGGAATGAAATGTTATCATGTTTGATCAAGTGTTTGGTTGGAGGAAATGGAATGTAATCAGTCAAATGAATTGGAATATGTCTGTTTGGTTTGCAAATGAATTGGAATGGAATGTTATTAGGTTTGGCCATCAGATTCCGTCGGAATCTGGCGAACCAAACGGATTTGATACAATGAAATAAAATGCATCGGATTAATTTTTTTTCTAAGCCATAACTTATGGAAGGGTATTTGATTATAAATGGTTTAGATCCACTTCTCTCGCTTTTTACGGTAACCCCAACTTCTCAAACGATCTTTCGCCTATCTTTATCATCATCTTTTTTTATTTTTATCTCGTAAATAGTAATTGACCAAAATAGTAGATCTCTCCCTAATCAATTTCACTTTTTAACCATTTTTTCAATTGAATTTCCATTTTAGCCGGAGTTTACGTAAATATCTTACACATTTTTAGATTAAAAAAAGTTTTTTTTGTGTAAAGATTTAGACTTTTGTGTAAAGATTTAGATTTTTGCGTAAAGAATCCTTGCATATATGAGTAAAAACATTCTTTATTTTCTTTCTAGAAATCAGTCTTTATGCAAATGCGTAAAACATCTTCGTAAAGACTGGCTATCTTGAGAAGAGTCTCCGAAAAGTGGCTAAAAGGTGAATTTGGGTGATAGGATTGGCTATTTCAGTCAATTTCCAAAAATTTCGCTCTAAGAGCATCTCCAATTCGCTTCTTACTTTGACTCTTTTAACTATTATAAGGAACCAAATATGAAAAAACTCCACTTCAATGGACTTCCTATATTGGCTCCCTACATTAATTTTCATAATCTCACTCCCTATATGAAAGGAGATCCCTACAAATATTTTACATTATTTTATTATATGCATACGTACAACATGTCGTCCGATTATTTTGTTTTAATCAATAGTAATTAAAATTATATACATATATATATATATATATATATATATATTATTAAACTAAAGGAGCATGATCGAAATAATAATGTATTAATTTTCTCATCTCATTAATTTCAGTACATTTCACTCCCTACATTAGTTTAAACATAGAGAGTAACGTTGGAGATGCTCTAAAGCATGTATTTATAAGACGCATCTCCAATAATACTCTCCATATTTAAATTAATTTTGGGAGTAGTTTACTTAAAATAAGGGTAGAGAGTGGTTTTTAATATAGTAATACATATTATTTAATAGTTTATTATGTACTTTAACGAATGGTATTTACATTTTCTAATTATTAATAAAGAAATAATAATCAAATAATGTAGTTATATTGTAAAGATCTCACCACATGTAGGAAGTGATATAATGTACGGAGTCAATGTAGAGAGTGCATTGAAGTGATCTTCTTTTGGTTTAACTCACTACATTAGTTAAATAATGGATGTAAGTAGTGCATTGATGATGTTCCAACGTCTTTAAAAAAAATAAAGATTTTTATATAAATTTAGGTTTAAATATAGAGCAAACTCCATTTTTGGTCCATGTAATTGCATCAAAAACTTAAAAATTGTCTTTGTGTGTCAATAAGTCTTAAACGCATCCCTAAAATTTGCATTCAGGTCTGAAATAAATAATTTATTCTAACTCCCCTCATGGAGACCCAGAGACCCCGTTTGACAGACAATTCTATCATTTTGCATGCTTTTTATTATTAAAAAAATTATGTACGAGCGTACAAATGTGTTTATTATACTAGTTGTGTACCCGTGTAAAGCGGCCGAATACATCTCGATTTCGAGGTTGGCAACTCAAACCCGTAATCTCGATTCATGTTTCGCTCTATTCTCTGTTTTGCTCGATTTTATTTTATGGCTTCATATGGTTTTGAATTGAGAATCAGTTGGTATATATATTGAATGTTATTTTGGTTGATTGACCAGAGATTTGGAAAGAGACTTTGTGAGATTAACGTGTTTCCAAACCCACAACAATTATTGTTCTTAGATTTTTTGAGTAATATTTTCACTTAATGCAACTCATAATTAACAAATAAAACCCAAAATTTATGTTTGAACAAAATGGAAGTATAATCATTTGTAGTAATGCAGATTGATACATACAAAAGACGATAAGATATCACTCAATGCATGTAGACATGCCCCGTAAGAAATGTTGTAACAACCCAAACATTTAAGAACAACATGCACCCAGTTTAATATAAAATAACGCCAAAACGGCCCTAAGTCAACAATAACAATTAACCACAAGGGTTGTGGTGTGGTGATAAAGGCTTGGGGAGTTCATAGCGCTCAACCCGGGTTTGAGCCCCACTATCAGCACTTTTGGCCACTGAGGATAAACTCAGGGTTGCACGCTTTAGCAGCTGGGCCAAAGGCCCTAATTGCCAGGGATTAGTCTGGGCCATAGGCCCAGGATACCCTTTCCAAAAAAAAAACAATTCCAGGTTTGCAATAGGACAACCTAATACACAACTGAGAATAAAAGAAATAATTATAATGGAAGTCTTCTACACATCGGCCCAACTCACATCTTCTCTTTTCCTTTACCCGAACCACCTACTTCGCGACTGCCTGAAAAGGGTTTTTAGTTTTGAAAGAGCGAGGGTTAGACCAAAGGTCTAGTGTAACAACCTAAATTTTTGGAACTTTTAAAAGTAATAATTTTCGAAATAACACGTTTATAATTTGTAGAGAAACAACCTGACACATTTGTATAAAGATCGAGTTTCACAAATGACATCAACCCAATACAATTTTGGGAAAAAGTATAAGCGTTTACAATTTTCCAATGAATGAAAAGAGGATCGACAACCTACTTAACCTAAACAATCTATTTTAGATTATAATTGGGTGTCGTCACCTAAGTCCAAAATATCAACAAGTGATTATGTACGCCCTATGACTCGTCATTTGCTATATCCCAAAAAGTCGGCTCGACACTCCGCTCATGACTTCGCCACCCCACCACTAACGGCACCTGATATGAACACCAAAATAAACAAGTGTTAGGCTTGGAGCCTAGTGAGTACATCCAAGATATATATGCAATAAGGTATAATATTTCGGTGGACAATTTATAATAAATTGGGGGACAAAAGTAGGCCGCGACTCATGTGGAGCATTTAGTAGGAATGGTTATTTACCGACATCAACTCTATTCATGAATCTTTAGCCGTTAGAACATCAACTCTATTCATGAATCTTTAGTTCAATGTAAATATGGGTTCAACTCTATTCATGAATCTTTACCCCAAAGAGTCACCAAGTTCAACCCTATTCATGGATCTTTACCTTGGGACCTCACCATTCCCACATAACATAAAAGTATGACATTTGTAAACATACCTTTGTCAAACAAACCCAACATAACATGCCAAATAGCCTTAACTCATTACAAGACAACTTACATTGGCCTATCAATAACGTCCTCATAATAAGTTAGGTCCCACTCAAAATATAGGACACATTTTCATAAGATTTCATGGATATCATTACCAACAATAAGAACAAGCATAAACACTTAATCCTCTCCTTAAATCATAATTTGAAGTAGATTGCATCCTCTACTCAAATCTTCATAATCCAAAATAAATATAAAACACTAACATTTAGGTGACTATCCATATTATAACCACATAACTCATAGAATGATTAGAATATCCAAACCCTAAAACTTAAACTTAGTAGTTCAAGAACACAAAAGTAGAAAAGTTGAGGATATATGTATTTAAGCAAGAAAAGGTTTTCAAGTAAACATTTAAGCATGTATTAATAAAGATGGACTCACAAAAAGGGATTTTGAAGAAAACCCCCGAAACCCTAGATCTCCTTCTTGATACTTGAAAGGGAAGATGATGAATGAAAACCCTAGCTTTAGATCTTGATATAGATGTGTACAACTTGCAATAAATGAGAAAGATGAGACTTGGAAACCTTAGAAATCGATTCTTCAATGAGGAGGGAGGTTTTTAGAGAGAAATGAAAGAGGTAGGTGTGGATTAAATGAGGAAGGGATCGAGACCCCAACCTTTTAACCCGTCAGGCACACCGCGCGAGATTGACCAGCGACTATGCCCATGGCATAGTCGCCAGGGCATAGTCGCCCGCTCACACGAACTCTCGGTACACCTCCCGCGACCATGACACTACGATAGTGACCCGGGGACAATCGTTGGGCACTATCGTCTCGATTGTACCGTAGGTCGTGGTCTCCCCGCGACTGTGACACCGCGAGAATGCCCCGGATAGCCCATTTGCTCCCAAAACTTCCATTTTCGACCCAATTCAATCCAACAAGCCAACAAGTTCATACATAAATCAAATAAATGGATGAGGGAGTGAAACAAAAGAATTAACTGCTAAGAATTCTTCCTTAAACGACTTGAACCATTAAAATAACTTCAAGGGTCGAAATAGGATACTTACAAAATTTGAGGGTGTTACATCTAGTGAGTTCCCTCTAACAACAGTTTCATGATAAAGCAATACAGGAGGATTTATAGCAAAATAAATCATTTCAGTTTTTTAAACACTTCTAGCATACACTACTGTCACGCGGGGGTAACAGTGTGTCTGGCTCATACTGCTTTTGCATGGGACACCCCCCCCATTAGCATAAACGGGACACCCCCCGATATGAGCTCAGGCGGGACACCCCCCCCCCCCGACTTAAGCCATAAACTGCTATCACACAATGTATGCATACATTACCACATGTCATGAACTTTATAAACAATCTTGCAATAATTAATAAAACATAACTCACATTTATTAAGATATCACATACACATAATCATCGATAAGAGTTTGGTTAGAAAAACTCACCTGACAACAAGAACTTCCTTACGCTCCCTTACGCACGATCTCACTCCTAAAACAGTCACCTAAAGGAGATAAAGTAATTAAGCTCCGGTAAAGAAAAACCCAAATGAAACCTCGGGTCTCCCCCTTCCTTCGCTGCCGACGCCCAACCAACTCTCAGGGTCGTCCGACTCCCGGGTCCCCCCGGCTTACCCCATTTCCCGAGACTAATTTCTCCCTGGGCCCCCCGACTCCCGGGGTCCCCGCCCGGGTCTCATACCCGTCTCCCGGATTCACAATCCTCCGGGCTCCCCCGACTCCCGGGGTCATAGCCCGGGTCCCCGCCACTCCCGACTCCCAGGACTTCCCCTATCCGGGACTCCCCCAGTTCCCCTCCCGTCTCCCGGGACTTCTGTGGCTCCCGGGCCACCCGTCTCTTGGGGTTCGCCCGGTCGAACTGCTTGCAACCCAGAACACATAGGCGATTAAGGGTTTAGTGCGAATCCAGAATCCCCAAACCAAAACAAGATCTCCTTAATCCAAAAGTTTTAATTATCAAATTTAAAGGATTAGGACGACAAATCATCCTTAACCAAAACCCATTTGTTGGGTCTGAAAAGTACTAAGGATGGATACTACTGCTACTTAAAGATTTTACTACTGCTAGTAGAATTACTACTGCTTGAAAGGTTAGTACTGCTAGAAGAATAGTTAGTACTGCTTGGAGAGTTAGTACTGCTAGTAGTTAGTATTGCTTAAAGATTACTACTGCAAGAGAAGAATTACTACTGCTAGCATGATTAATACTGCATGCATAGTTAGTACTGCTGAGGATGTTAATGTTGTTGAAAGATTAATGCTGCTAGATAAAGATGAAGTTAATACTGCTTATGAAGATAAGGATGCTGAAGATAGAGATGAAGATAATTATGGAATGAAGATCAATTTTGTTTTGATAATTATCTTGTAATTAGTTCTGTATATATAGTTTAGAAGTTTTTGATAGTTTAACAGAATTCATAGAGAATACGTTTGTTTAGAGAGAATTAACCTCAAGGTTCTTTGTAGTCCTTTCAATAGAGAAGTATTGAACGTCTGTTGAGCTTGTTCAACAGATTGAGGTTTTGTTTGTAATCATTAAGTTAATCAATATAACTTATGACTTGAGTATATACACTGTTTGATTGATTTATTGTTAAAGTGTTTTTTCTGCAACTTCTTTAACATAAGTTTCTGAGTGTTTATTAAATTCTTGTTTAGAATTTCGATCCTGACAAGTGGTATCAGAGCCTTCAACTCAGAAATCAAAAATCATCATGGACGGATCTCATGATAGTGTTCTGGTTTCAAAAGTTCCCATGCTCAAACCTAATAAGTTTGACATGTGGAAAATCAGAATCAGGCAGTACATTCTTCTTACAGACTACTCAATGTGGGACATCATTGAGAATAGCCCTTCTGATGGAGGAAAGATGGGAGCAGATGTAAAGAGAACTCCACCAAAGACTGACGGAGAAAGAAAAATGAGGCAGACTGAGATGAAAGCCTTGAGCACTCCGCTCTTGGCAATTCCTAATGAATACCAACATCAATTCTGCAACTGTTCTGATGCTCAAATCCTGTGTAATGCATTGGAGAAGAGATTTTCAGGGACTAAAAGCACTAAGAGAAATCAGAAGGCTATTCTCAAACAACAGTATGAGAATTTTATGTCTACAAAGAATGAGTCCATGACTCAAACTTTTGATAGATTTAACAAGTTGATTGGAGAGTTGGCCACTGTTGGTGTCAAGATGGACCAGGACGATGTCAACAGAAAATTTCTAAGATCTCTTGGTGAAGAATGGGTGATGTACACTGTATCCTTTAGACAAAATGATAATCTGGAGGATAAGGAGCTTGATGATCTCTACAATGATCTAAGGGTGTTTGAAGCAGAAGTTGAATCTAAGAAAAGGCCATCTGGATATTCTCATAATGCTGCCCTCCTATCATCCACTACTGATTCTACTGCTAATACAGAATCAGTTAGTACTTCTTATGGCTCAAAACAGGATGGATACAATGATTCTGTTTTGGAAGCATTCCTTGCTAGTCATGCTAAATCTGCTCTTATCAATGATGATCTGGAGCATATCAATTTAGATGACCTTGAAGAGATGGATATCAAGTGGCAGATGGCAATGCTCACCATGAAAGTCAAAAGATTTATCAAGAGAACAGGTAGAAATAATTTTGCCATGAGAAGAGAAGATGGTGCTGGATTTGATAAATCCAAAGTGGAATGCTACAAATGCCCTAATCTGGGACACTTTGCAAGAGAGTGCAGAGGAGGAACTACTCAACAGCATGGAAGCAATAATCAACCATCAAAGTCCACTAACTATAACAGGAATTCATCTCAAGCTCTTGTCTCACAAGAAGGAATGAGCTTTGATTGGAGTGATCAAGCAGAGAAGGCCATTCAGAACCAAGCATTGATGGCAGAGGTTTCAGAGTCATCAAGCACTGCACTTCCCACAGAGGTAAAATTTAAACTTTGCTCTAAAACCTATATTGAAACTGTTAAAAAGTACATGGATCACAATCAGAGCATGTGTGATGACCTTAAAAAGGTTAGAGAAAGATAGAAGAGAGTATGTTGTGATTGTTGAGAAGTTTGAAGAACAAATAAAGGCATATCAAGCTAATGAACTTCAACATTCATATGATCTCAACTACTGGAAGTGGGAGAAGAATCAGTTAGAGATTGAGCTAGAAAAGTCTAGAGAGGAGTGTGAAAAGGTTAAGAGTGAATTTGAGAAGGCCAAACTAGATATTGAGAAATATTCCAATGCTTCTAAAGCAATGGAATCTTTACTTAAATCTCAAATTCATGACAAACTAAAGAGAGGAATAGGATACAACAACACTCCTCCACCATACAACAATAACTACATTCCTCTCACCTCAGACTTCTTAGAAAGACAGGATAGGAATGACTTACCTGCAGGAGCCACAGAAGTAGATCCTTTAAACAAAGTAGTGGTTGAGGCAGACTCTGAAGAAGAGAATTCTGAGAGTAAGAATGAGGAAGACCATAAATATATTCCCTTAGAAAACCACATTCTGACAAATGAGAAGGGAGGCAAACCATTTATTAAGAGTGATAAAGTGGAGATGTCCAAGACAGAGAAAGAGACAGTTAAGAGTGAGAAAGTTGAGACCTCCAGGAAATGAAAAGAAAAGGTACAGGGAGTTCACTACATGCAAACCTCTATTGTAAATCCCTGTACTTGTCAACAGAACAAGCCCCATAAACATGATAAAATAAGGGGAAATCAGAGAAACAGAAATAATCAGTGGGCTCAAAAACAGGGAATTGATCTAAGAAAAATCAATAGACCAAAGCCCTGTTTTATCTGTGGCAAATTGAATCATCTTGCCAAATACTGTTATTTCAATCCTATTAACCAAAGAGTTACTTTTCAAAGACAAACACAAAATTCTTTTGGTTATAGGAAACAATCAAGAAATCACATGGCTGCTAATATGAGAACAGTACCAATGAAAACTGGGACTGCAAAATCTCATATTCAGAATATGTTTGCTAAATCAAAAGAAAATACTCCAAGCAAGTCAAGGAGTAACTCTCAGAACAAGAAAGCAAACACCTCTGTTAAGATTTGGGTTCCAAAAGTCAAGAAAGATGTTAGTACTGCTACCTCAAATAGTACTGCTAACAGAATTAGTGCTGCTGATAGCAATACTACTGCTAACCAAGTTAGTACTGCTAACCAAATTAGTACTGCTAACCATGTTAGTACTTCTAACAAGGATAGTGCTGCTACCAGTGTTAATGCTGCCAAACCCATAATCTTGACAAAGTATTCCAGCCATAAGATTCCTAAATATGATCATCTCATCCAGACTAAGATTATTGATTATAAATATGTTGATGAGAAAGGACAACCCAAGACCACTTTAGCTTGGGTTCCCTCTAAAAACTAACTGTTTTATCTTATGTGCAGGGCAACCAACAGCTCAAGAAGAAGAGCATTTGGCATGTAGATAGTGGTTGCTCTAGGCACATGACAGGTAACATGGTCTGCCTTCAAAACTTCAAAAAGTTTGATGGAGGACATGTTGCTTTTGGTGACAATCCAGCAGGAGGTAAGATCAGTGGAAAAGGTATGGTATCAAAAGGTAAGATGTCCTTTGAAGATGTATACTATGTTGAGCAACTAAGATACAACCTGTTGAGTGTATCACAGGTCTGTGACAAGAAACATAGTATACTATTTACTGAGTCTGAATGTATTATCCTTGCTCCTGGATTCAAGGTAGTTGATGAAAATATGATACTACTTAGAACTCCTAGGAAGGATAATGTTTATTGTTTGGATTTAGAGAATGTGACAACTAATTCATCATTAAACTGTTTATTTTCAAAAGCTTCCTTAGATGAATCATCTCTTTGGCATAGAAGGATGTGTCACATGAATTTTAAAACAATGAACATTCTTGTGAAAAACAACCTTGTAAGAGGTTTACCTCAAAAAGTTTTCTCATGTGATGATCATTGTGTTGCCTGTCTTAAAGGCAAGCAGCACAAAACTTCTCATAAGTCCAAAGAAATAAATACAATCTCTTCACCTCTTAAATTATTGCATATGGATCTCTTTGGTCCTACAGATGTGATGAGTATTGGTAAGAAATCCTACTGCTTAGTCATTGTTGATGACTTCTCTAGATTCAATTGGGTATATTTTCTAAGGACTAAGGATGAGACAAGTGGACCGACCAAATCCTTTGTTCTCAGGATTGAAAACCAAACTAATCAAAGGGTTAAAGTCATCAGATTTGATAATGGAACTGAATTTAAAAACAATGACTTGAACAACTTTTGTGAGGCTAAAGGTATTGAGAAACAATACAGTGCTCCTAGAACTCCTCAACAAAATGGTGTAGCTGAGAGGAGAAATAGGACACTAATTGAGGCTGCTAGATCTCTGTTGGCAGATTCAAAGTTACCAATTACTTTCTGGGCAGAAGCAGTTAATACTGCCTGTTATGTCCAAAATAGAGTTCTAGTAGTCAAATCTCAAGGCAAGACACCTTATGAACTTTTTAACAAGAAGAAACCTTTTATTGGCTTTTTCAAACCTTTTGGGTGTCCTTGCACAATTCTCAACACCAAATCTCACTTAGGTAAGTTTGAAAGCAAAACTGAAGATGAATTTCTTGTTGGATACTCATCTCAGAGTAAGGCTTATAGAGTATTTAATAGTTCTTCAAGGATTATAGAGGAAAGTGACAATGTCAAATGCAATGAGAACACACCAAATAAAATTGGTACAGGTCCTGATTGGTTGTTTGACATTGATTCACTAACTAATGCTTTGGGTTTTAGTAATGTGCAAATTGCAGGAACAACTTCAGAATAGGTACAAGCACAGAAACAAGAGTTTGTGCTGTTCCACATACCTACTGCTGATCCTGTTGAATTTTGCCAGCAAGAAAAGAAAGATGATTCAGAAGATTCTGATCCAGATGAAGAGGACAAAGGTGATGAAGAGAATAAGAGTGATAAAGAGGATGATCATAATCCAGGTAACACAGAACCTGAGATGCCCATACTGTCAGAAGATGATACTGATGAAGAAAATTCTTTAGTGTATGGTGGAGGCACTCCATAGAAGAATGACTCCAATCTCGAAGCAAATCTTAATGAGGAGGCTGTCAATCATACAAGAACTCAGAAGAATCATCCTCCTCAATTGGTGATTGGTGACATCAATTCCCCAATGATCACAAGGCAACAAAACAAGTTAGGGGGATTGAAAGACATACAGACAGGCTTGTTATCTTGATTTCTATCCCAGATTGAACCCAAGAAGGCTTATGATGCAATGAAAGACCCAAGCTGGATAGAAGCAATGCAAGAGGAGTTACTGTAGTTTGTGCTGCAAGATGTATGGGATCTGGTTGAACTTCCACAAGGACAAAGGGCAATTGGTACAAAATGGGTTTTCATAAATAAGAAAGATGAGAGAGGAATTGTGATAAAGAACAAGGCCAGACTTGTGGCACAAGGGTACACACAAGAAGAGGGAATAGACTATGAAGAAGTATTTGCTCCAGTAGCCAGAATTGAGGCCATTAGGCTGTTTCTAGCCTATGCTTCTTTCCTGAAGTTCAAAGTTTATCAGATGGATGTCAAGAGTGCATTCCTATATGGGACAATTGATGAAGAAGTATATGTATGTCAGCCTCCAGGGTTTGAAAATCCTAACTTTCCTGACAGAGTATACAAATTAAAGAAGGCACTCTATGGGCTACATCAAGCACCAAGAGCATGGTATGACACTCTGTCTACCTATCTCTTGGAAAATGGTTTTGAAAGGGGAATAATAGACAAGACTCTGTTCATCAAAAGGAAGAAGAAGGACATCCTGCTTGTGCAAATCTATGTGGATGACATCATCTTTGGATCCACAAAAGATTATTTGTGCAAGGAGTTTGAGGAGCTGATGCACAAAAGATTCAAGATGAGCTCCATGGGTGAACTTACTTTCTTCCTTGGGCTACAGGTTAAACAGAAGAAAGATGGTATCTTCATCAGTCAATCCAAGTATGTGCAGGATATACTTACAAAATTTGGATTTTCAGATTCAAAGCCTGCAAGCACACCTATGGAAACACACAAACAGATCACTGCAGATCTTGAGGGGGAGGATGTAGATGTTCATCACTATAGATCTATGATTGGCTCCCTCATGTATCTAACAGTTTCAAGGCCAGATATTATGTTTGCTGTTTGTGTGTGTGCCAGATTTCAAGTAAGACCTAAGCAATCTCACTTTCAAGCAGTCAAGAGGATCTTCAGATATCTCAAAGGACAACCTAGGTTGGGTCTTTGGTATCCTCATGACTCACCATTTGATCTACTTGCATATTCTGATAGTGATTTGGGTGGTGCAAACTTGGATAGAAAGTATACATCAGGAGGATGTCAGTTTTTGGGTGCAAGACTAGTTTCATGGCAGTGTAAAAAGAAAACCACAGTGTCCACCTCTACAACAGAAGCAGAGTACATAGCTGCTGCAAGCTGCTGCTCACAAGTACTATGGATTCAGAATCAGATGCTGGACTATGGTGTTACCTTTCTGCACACTCCAATCTTCATAGACAACAACAGTGCCATAATCATTGTTAATAATCCAATCAAGCACTCTAAAACCAAGCATATAGAAATAAGGTACCGTTTTATTAGAGATTGCAATGAAAAGAAGCTAATTCAGGTTGTGAAAGTACACACAAGTAACCAATTTGCTGATCTATTCACCAAAGCTTTTGATGTGGGTAGATTCACATTCTTGGTCACAAGTGTGGGCATGATAAACACTGAATAAGCATCTTTTGATTTTCTTTATGTACCTTTTCTATATACATTCCTTCATGTTTAGTTTCTCATATTTTATTGTGCATGGTGCTGCTAACCTTGTGTGTTTAAGTGTTTCAGATTGCTTCAATTGGATACTTGGTACTTCTAGTTTAGTTAATACTGCTCTCTATATTACTCATGATGACAGTTCCAATATGGTTAAGTATGGTTATTACTGCTAGGTAGTTTATACTGCTAGTGCAAAGTTACTACTACTTGCCTTATTTCTACTGCTAATCAGTGTTACTACTACTGATATGTGTTAATACTGCTAGTCTGTGTTACTACTGCTAGTCTATGTTAATACTGCCAATATGTGTTACTACTGCTAATATGAGTTAATGCTGCAGGATTGTTAATACTGCTAGGGTACTTAGTACTGCTTCTAACTGAAACCATCCACCTATAAATACCCTCTTTGACCGCCAAAATCCAAACGGCTCTTTGAATTTCCTACGAGTGTTATTTCTCTCTCTTTCTCTCGACTCCTTCCTTACTAGTGCGTAACCCTAGTTTCGATCAAGAAGATGGCAGGACTGATGTTTATTGATGATCATAATGAGTTGGCAATGCTACAGAAACCCAAGCAAGCAGAAGGTTTTCATCAAATTGTGGATTTCCTAAAATCCTCACACATCGCCTACGCATTAACTGTCAATCCCACAATTTATGTGGAGCACATGCGTCAGTTCTGGGCCAATGCCTCCATTCACACTGAAGATGGCAATCAGGTCATCAAATCAAGGGTCTGTGATAAACCTCTAACCATCACAGAAGGCTGTATTCGCACTCATCTACGACTATATGATGCCTCAGGTATAACTTCTCTGTCCAAGGAAGATCTCTTCCAGTCTATTAATCGTATGGGGTATGAAGGTCCCACTGAGGTTTACAAGTTCTTCAAGAGCAAATTTTCACCTCAGTGGAGATTCTTTGTTCATACCCTTCAGCATTGTATTTCTAGAAAAACAACTAGATGGAGTGAGTTCAGCAGTACCTTAGCTTATGCTCTAGTCTGCTTAGCTACCTCTAGAAAGTTTAATTTCTCTCAAATGATTTTTAATGATTTAATGTCAAACCTGGATACCAAAACCAAAAGCTTTTATATGTATCCTAGGTTTGTACAAGAGATTATACTAAATGAATTGACGGATCTACCCTCTTTTCAAGAGGTGTATGTACCAAAACCTCCCAAAGGGAAGATATTCTCAAACATGAAAAGATCAAGCAAGGACTTTTCTGGACAAGAGACACCATAATTCTCTATAATGATGGTTATGTCTCATTCCCATGGTGTGGCATCAGTGTCAAAGCTCACATCTGACCACCCAACTGATGACCTACCCACACCATTCAGTTCAATTGATACTCCTCAGATCCCTATTGTCAAGCCAACTTCCCCCATCACCAAAACATATCAAAGGAAAAAGGTACAGAAGGTTCCTTCCCTGTCTGTATCTTCACCCCAACAGCCTGCAAGCCCTCTAATGGAGCATTCTCCATTAGAGAATATCCAAAGGGAAACTACAGGGGTGTCTCCCAACCCCAAGAAGGTGCTCTCTAAGGAGAAGGATGAGCATGTGGGCAGTAAGGCTCACACTACTGTTTCTGCACAAGGTGTAGGACATGACAGTGTGAACATATCTAAGACCTTCCCCACGGCAACTTTAGATGAGCAATCATCTAAAGGTCCCAGGTGCCAAGAAACCACGGGGGGTAGCAGGTGCTTCTGCTAGGCAGAAGGCCTCTACTAAAAGATCCAAGGATCCTTCAAGGGTGGTAAAAACACCTAAAGGAGGTGAGGACAGGTATACTTATGATGAATTGATGGATACACTTGGTACATTAAGTCTGGAAGTTCACAATCAAAACTTGGAGATAAAAGATATGCAAAAAGTGATTTTGTCTCAACAAGAACAGATAGCCCATCTCAAAAAGCTGGTGCTCAAACTAGTGCACAAGAAGAAGAAAACTCAGTTTGTATTAAAGAAGAGAAGGACTAATGATGCTTCCAAAAAGGGGGAGAGGTCAGAAGCTGAAATAGAAAAGGAGAGCACAAGTGAGATGGAATTTCAGTTTGAGGGGGAGACTGGTGCTGAAAAAGAAAAGGATATTGGTACAGAAGCAGAAACCTTTGTCAAAGCAGCAGAAATAGGTAAAGCAGCAGAAACAAGTATGAAAGAAGCAGTAACAGGGTCAGCAGTAGTAACTACATCAGAAGCAGAAACAGAACAACCAGCAGCAGAAACTGATCTGACAGTAGAAGAACTAGAAATTGCAGAAACTCTAGTTAAAGCAAAACATGACACTCCTAAAACCACTCAAAAGGCTAAAGGAGTGGTAATCAAAGAAGGAGGATCAAAACAGAAAAAGAAGAAGATCAGTGAGGCAGAGATCAAGAGGAAAGGGAAAGAAAAGGTGGTTGAATCTGTGAAGCCATCAAAGAAATCATCTCAAATAGCTCTGGATGAAGAGTTAGCAAAGAAGCTACAAGAAGAGATGGTAAAGGAGGAAGAAATCCAATCTGCAAAAGACAGAGAGATTGCTTTGGAATTGGCTACTAAGCTTAATGAGGAATATCAAAGGAGCTTAAAGACTGCTGCTGCTGCTAAGAAAGTTACAAAGAAGGCATCAAGGCAAAGGCTGTTATTAAAGACAAGACAAAGATAGCCATCAAATACCTTCCTGGCCAATCAAGAAAGAAGGAAAATGATAAACTTTCTGAAAGGAGCTATTGGAGTTCCTGAAGTAATGTTTACCAGCATGGCATTTGGAAGGATAGAAGAGCTATACAAGAAGGAGATGGCCAAGCTGAAAGGGGATTTCGCTCAAAGGGTAGAGGTTGAAAGAAAGATGAAAGAAAGACATGATCTCAACATACAACAACCCTTCCCTGACAGTGAAGAAGGCACTCCTATCAAAGAAAAGACAAAAGTGAAGGAATAAGAGACCTTAGCTCAGAAAATTGGAGCTATAAAAAGAAAGAAATCCATTGCCACAAAACCAAAGGCAAAAAGAACTAGAACTGAAAAAGGAAAGACAGAGCTAGGAAGTGAACAAACAGAAGCAGAGGTTCAATCTCAAGAGCAAAGACCATAGCAAACAAGCCAACAATCTTCAGATCAACCTAGACAATCAGATGAGCAGGTGAATTTGTACTTAACTGTGACCAATGAAGAACCTATGCAAGCTGACCCTATCTCAATGAAAGCACTAGAGATTATTCATTGGGATACTATGAAGGATAACAGAAAAGAATATTTCAGAATCAAGAGAATGGGAGATCAGTTTGTGGTTTATGCAACTTGGGGCAAAGTCATCAGAAGCTGTTCCAGAGCTGACTTGGAAGAAATGTGCAAAGTTGGACTAACCCTGTATGAAGATGTGCTGAAAGGAGTAGAAATGAACCTAATCAAGATAGCCATGGAGTACCTATGCATGATGTTTGACCCTGACAGGGTTAAGCATAATATCAGAGATGTGAATAATGAAAAGGTATTCAGAAGCATTGACCACTGGATGCTCATTGAAAGATGTGGAGTATATGTCCTAACCATAGACAAAAGCTATCATGAGTACTTCTTGGTGGACAAGGTGTATGATCACAGCAAGACTAAACTGCAAGGAATGTTGAATGCCAAGTTGGTCTGCCCTACAGGTTCTGAAATGGCAAAGATTGTAATCAGAAGAACCATTAATCAAAGTCTGGGTCTGTATCCTAATCTAGGGAACTAAGTAGCAATTTTGAAAGCATCATGAAAACCCTATGCTAAAGAACTTAACTTCTCAATTTTGGAAAAGTTAAGTTAGGGGGAGATTGTTGGGTCTGAAAAGTACTAAGGATGGATACTACTGCTGAAGATTAATACTGCTACTTGAAGATTTTACTACTGTTAGTAGAATTACTACTGCTTGAAAGGTTAGTACTGCTAGAAGAATAGTTAGTACTGCTTGGAGAGTTAGTACTGCTAGTAGTTAGTACTGCTAGTAGTCAGTACTGCTTAAAGATTACTACTGCAAGAGAAGAATTACTACTGCTAGCATGATTAATACTGCATGCATAGTTAGTACTACTGAGGATGTTAATGCTGTTGAAAGATTAATGCTGCTAGATAAAGATGAAGTTAATACTGCTTATGAAGATAAGGATGCTGAAGATAGAGATGAAGATAATTATGGAATGAAGATCAATTTTGTTTTGATAATTATCTTGTAATTAGTTCTGTATATATAGTTTAGAAGTTTTTGATAGTTTAACAGAATTCATATAGAATACGTTTGTTTAGAGAGAATTAACCTCAAGGTTCTTTGTAGTCCTTTCAATAGAGAAGTATTGAACGTCTGTTGAGCTTGTTCAACAGATTGAGGTTTTGTTTGTAATCATTAAGTTAATCAATATAACTTGTGATTTGAGTATATACACTATTTGATTGATTTATTGTTAAAGTGTTTTTTCCCCAACTTCTTTAACATAAGTTTCTGAGTGTTTATTAAATTCTTGTTTAGAATTTCGATCCTGACACCATTACTAACTAATTCCATTAGAACAATTTTTAAGGAACAAAAAGAGGATTCTCATCCCTTTCTTACACAAGAACCCAACTAATGGATAATCAGACAACCACAAAGACCAAGGATAAAATTATGACGGTTACCTTGTTGATTGATGTAGAACTTCTCCCCAAATCCAAAGTTTCCTTTGCTTTCTTCTCCAAATCTCCTTCACGACTCTTTCTCTCCCTCTCTAATGAAATTCCCAGCCGCCAAGGGCAAATGGGGAGGATCCCTAGGGTTAAAACCTCCTTATTCCAAGAATTACAATTAGCCCCTCCAACTTTGTGTTTTGCTCAACTTTTCACCCAAACTCTAAAATTAACCACTTGAACCCGGATATTACCAATGTCTTATGATTATAATATATTGAAGAAAAATTGATAAGAGTAGGCAAGCAATGCCCTCATGAAAGATAGGGCAACACTTTCGAACCTATGCCAACCAGTAGTGCATGTGTACAAAATCCAAGTAGGAGTACAAAATCCTTCTAAGGCTACACATTCCACATATTTAGTGACAAGAAGTCACTATGGCTCTTTATCTGGTCTCGTGAGGTAATGTCATGTACTAAAAGTTGTAGTGGCTACCTACCAGCTATGGCGTTACAATGAAAATACAATAATTTGCATCTGCCATTGCATAGAGTCAATGATACCTTCAAAACGGATGTGTAATCAATTCACCTTGAGTAGTTACAAATAGATTTTTTTTCATTCCACGTTTTCTACCTCATGAGCATTAGAATTAATGGCCAAATAGTACAAAAGTTCACATAACATAAAAGCTAACATTTGGCAGATATGAGGATAGCCGAGTCTGTGATTCAGATACAGGGGAAGAGCAAAATTGAGGAACGAAGAAACCATAGAGGCCTTTAACTTCCTACTCAATGCAATTGTTAGCCTAACAACCCTCAAAATCTAAAAAGGAAAAATGTGATGAACACACACACGCACTCTCTCTCTCTCTCTCTCTTTCTCTCTCTCTTTCTTTCTCTCCATCTTATCAACTATTAAATACGTGTGCATCATATTAAGGGCAGAGTTGCAATTTAGTAAAATATGCCTATCTATTTTTTAAAGTGGACACTGAGGGCTCTTATCACGGGTCAACGACTGTCTAGCTGTCTTTCACCAAGTAAATCGGTTGATGAACTTTGTGAATTTTTTGAACGTCCACGAGATGTGTCTAAAATGAACATTACAATGAGATAAGTGTATGACTTCGTTGTTATTTGTACAGGCATTGAGTTTCCCTTTTATTTTAAAAATTCCTTATATTGATTTCACAAGAATTGCAACAATCTATGGTGATTGTTAATCTTATAATTGGAAAATATTTTTTGAAACCATATAATATACCATTTGACAGAGATTGGTTAGTGAGAAATACCCAAGTCTTCTTCTCTTTTTGTTTTTCTTTTTGTTTGTGGTTTGTGTAACACCCCAAAATATTGTGACAAACAAAAATTTTCAAAACCAGAAATGTGGTATATAAAATGTCAAAGCACGAGCCTTCCTAAAAAGGGAAACAATATGCGTTTGTATAATTACAAGTTTGTAATAATATAGCAATAAGAGATAACAACCTCTTAATCTAATTCCTAACGAGAAATGAGATTACAATTGGTTGTCATCCAAAATCCCCAAAATAGTCGTCTTTTAGATTGGCGTCCCAAAAATGCTCCCAAGCTCACACCTAAAGGCCCGCTAGATCTTCTTGGCGGTCATGCCTCTAGAACCTGAGATACACATTGACACCATATAAGTGTTAGGCTAAACGAGCCTAATGAGTTTGAACAATAGCATAACATAGAAAGTTAAGGAGATTACAGTCATAAGGGTCCATAAGAGGAATCAATGGGGGAGGCCCAAAACACCAACGAGTTTCACCTCAAGAGTCAATGTACCTTGGTGTTCACTCTCATGAGCAACACCCCGAAGGCCTGACACATTTGAAAACTACCTCCAAGGCATTACTCCAAATGGCAGAGATCTAGGCACATACCTATAAGGTGGCGCCCAAGATTACATCCTCCTAATGCTTACTCTTGGTTCATCCAATATCCAATCCAACATCATATACATTTTACTCCAAGCAAAATACATGTCCAAGGTTTCATTTAGCTCCAAGCCTCAATTTAGGTCAAAACCCTAAATCATGTAAAACCCACATATAACATCCATCAATAATGAATATCACATTAATATACTACAATGTTTTCCAAAAAAATAACACCATTAAGATTTCTCATAAAATGACTAGTACTCAAGTTCTCAAAATCTCCCAATATAGAAAGATCATGACTTCTTTACTGTAACACCCCGATTTTAGGAAGGTATTATTTCAAGTTAATACAGAAATCGATATTTTAATGGAAAAAGAAGAAATAGGATTTTAGACTTGAAGCCTAGATTTTATAGTCTTGTTATTCAATTGATGACCGGAGGGAGATGATCAACTCACGTTTGAGGATGATGAATCACTTCGTGTCGACCTGTTTCCAATAAACTTTTCGGCCTCATATGAGGATGGAAAACTAGAGCATTTTCTGCATCGGTGGATGAATAAATTGCATACCTATACAAGGGTTCAAGTTTCGATCGATATTTGCGGAGTTGATCATCCCTCTCGAAAACGAAGATTTGAAGTGGTCTATAATTTACTGAGTACTCGGTATAACTCACACATTCGTGTACAAACCAGTGCAGATGAAGTAACACGAATATCCCCGGTAGTCCGTCTGAAACTGCAGGAAGCAGCACTAAGAAGCCTGTGCCCTTACCGGTTTCTTGTTTTTATATAGCTGGAGTTCTAACTTCTGGCTCATCACAATTCCATTTCTTAAAGTGCAAGTCCAGTTTTCTCGCTTCCTTGGGAGTAGTGACCCAAGGAAGTATGCCAAACTAATGTTTCTGTCTTAAGTCAAATTGTACTTATAATGGCTATGAAGGTAAACCCTTATCTCATTGATCTCCCTTCGGTCATCAATGTAAGGTTGTTATCAGACTAGCTAGATATAAGAAGGTCAACCCTTATCTCATTTCCCTCTGAAAGGAGAGGAAATGTTGGGTTGTTTTAGCTGCAACCGTTGTTAGCAATGACTGTCTTGTTTTTCCTACTTGAAGCATCAACTCCAACATTTATTTTTCTCATTGCTGGGCATATGTATAGTTATAATTTTGGGATTAGGCATAGTATGAAAGATCTTTAGATACCAACAGTCAGGGTATGGATCCGCGTCGTTCGTTTGGCATACTTCCTTGGGTCACTACTCCCAAGGAAGCGAGACCAGATAGGGGAAAAACAAGACAGTCATTGCTATCAACAGTTGCAGCTAAAACAACCCGACATTTCCTCTCCTTTTGGAGGGAAATGAGATAAGAGTTGACCTTATTATATCTATCTAGTCTGATAACAACCCTACATTTGAGTCCAATGGTTCTTTTTGGAGCAAAATCGGAGCTAAAACGAAGAAGTTATGACCAAAACAGTGATCGGGCATGAAAAATGAAGAGAACCGGGCGAGCATTGTTCGACGCGACTTTCAGTGCGACTTTGGGTCATCCGCGCGAATTTGGGGCATGCTGGTGGGTTGTGGCACAGGTTTAGCCGCGTGAAAACCCACGCGAAACACTATTCGAGCATAAAACCCGAATTTCAGCCCTCATTCTTCATTTTTTCATAACTTTTGCATCTCAACTCTGATTTTCGTGATTCAAGTTGCTATGATTTCGTTTTTGAGAGATCTTCAAAGATATATCAAAATATTTGAAGTTTATTGTAGTATCCAAGAGTATTTTGTGGTGGTAAGCTCCTCATCTCTCTTAATGTTAAACTATGGTTTGATATTATCATCATTTTCCCATTCATCCTTCAACTTAGGTGTGATTTTGATGAATTGTGTGGTGAAGGAAACCTTGTGGATGTGTTGGATCTAATATCTAGGGAGATTTCTTGGAGATTTCAAGCCTTCATTAAAGGAGATTCAAGTTTTGGAGGTAAAACCTAGATTTAGCCAAAATCTAGCAAGGTGAGTTCAAATTGATTTGTGAAAACCATGTACATGCCAAAAATGTTGGCGGAAAGTTTTCCGAAACCAAACTGAATGGAATTGTTACTTTCCAAAAATGCTTTCTGAAAAGAAAGAAGGTCCATTTTCCCACGTAGTTCGTCGGTCAAACCAACGATTATCTTCTCAAAGTAATAGGGAGGAGCTCGGGTATTGAGATATTCCATCAAGAGAAAGGAGGCAGACTGGTAATAAGGCCGACCGCATAGGGGGAGGGAACCAAAAAGCTAAGCTTTGCGGAGTGGACCAATCTTCCGTACCGCCCCCCTAGTGAGTTGTGCTTGCTGGGAAAGGACATTTTTCTTTATCAAAATTCTCTTTTGATGTATTTATGTGTTTTACTTGATAAATATCAGGTGTGGGTTTTTGTGACGAGTTCGTCTACTTTGGGTGTGTGATTCCATAAATCTTGTGAAAACCCCACATGTGGGATTTTTTTTGGATATTTTGATAAATAAATCATGTCGATATGTTTCCTTGACGATTTTATATATATATATATATATATATATATATATATGTGTGTGTGTGTGTGTGTGTATATATATATATGGAGGTCATTTGATGTAAACATCCTTTTAGTATATTTGATTTTATAAACCGTTTGGAAAATGCATATTAATATGTTATGAGGCATTTTGGAAATATAAGGGTATGAGTTCATTTTGGAAATGGTTTGTCTCAACCAATGATGAGTTTTGAGTTAATCATACTTTTCGTCGTTGTGTTTGCATAACCGTTGGTTAAATTTGTTTTATCGTTTACACTGACTTTCATTGTAGAATAAAGTAATAGTTGAGCTTTTGGCTCGGTTTTGACTAAAGCCCCGTTTACTAATCACTTATTATCTCTTACCAGGTTAAGAGACTCTTACTTGGGTAAGATTTTGGACTGTTTACAAAAAAAAAAAAATAACATTGCTGACCGTGCTCTGACCGTCCTCTGATCAGAGACAGATAAAAAATTGAATCTTACCATGGTAAGAGACAATGATTTCCTATTTACCCCCTTCACAAAGAAAACCTTAGCAGCCACTTTTCACTTTTCACAAAGAAATCAGGTACGTTCTTTCTTCTTCTTGATCTCTAACCTCCCAAATATGCTAACTGCTTCTCTACTACTTCTATTTTAGGGTTCTTAGGGTTTTGTTGCTTTGATTTCTACGATTTTCTATTTTTTCTTTGAGTTTCTTCGATTTCGATTTTAAGGTTCTTCTACTGCTTCGATTTCGTTAGGTTTTTTTTTGGGTTCTTCTACTGCTTCGATTTCCATTGTCGATTTCGATTTTAAGGTTCTTCTACTGCTTCGATTTCATTAGGTTTTTTTTTGGGTTCTTCTACTGCTTCGATTTTCATTGTCGATTTCGATTTTAAGGTTCTTCTACTGCTTCGATTTCATTAGGGTTTTTTTAGGTTCTTCTACTGCTTCAATTTCCATTGTCCAGAATACTACTGTATTGAATACCAAGGGTAGTTTTTATATGAAGTTGTAAGGCTAAAAGTTGAAAGAAGGATGATGGGTTGTGAGGTTCATTTTGTTTGTTGTGTTTTATCTTTTTTCTGTTTATCTTGGTAAGAAACATTCTACAAGTTTTCTTTAGAATTAACTTTATGGGCAGACTCTGTTTTGAACCTTAGCTATGCCATTATGCATAATCCATTGAACTCATCAGAACATTTCTATTCATATTTCTTAAATGTTATGATTCCTCTATTGTTGCATGTTCCTAGAGTGTAAAGCGTCCTACTGAAACAACGCTGTGACGGCGCCACCCGACGCCAAAACAACGGTATCCCATTATTCTTCCTTATGCAAGATTTGCTTGATTATTCTTCTTTTTTGTTTATAATCTGCTTGATTCTTCTTCTGTTTGTTAATCTTCTACTAGTTTTTTTGTTTATAATCTGATTCTTCTTCTGTTTGTTAATCATCTGCTCATTTTTTTGTTTATAATCTGCTTGATTTTTCTTCTGTTTGTTAATTATCTGCTCATTTTTTTGTTTATAATTTGCTCTCTCTGCTCTTCTTTTTGTTTCTAATAGCATTGCTTAAATTCGATTTTTCTTCTTTCTTGTTTATTTCTTCTGGGTGTTTGTGTTTTCACTTATGTGTCAAAAACCCATCTATATTATTGTGATGGGTTTAGGATTTAAACATCAAAAACACTAAGAATCAAAATCTTGAAAGGGGTTTGGTTTTAAAAAGAATAGAGAAAGGGGAAGCTTTACCACTCCCAACTATCTCTGATTTCAACAATTTACCACCAAAACTGAGATTGGTGTTCAAATATTTTGCATAATTGAAATGGGTTTTTTGAATTCCATCAAAATATGAGATGGGTTTTAGATTTAAACATCAAACAGAAAACCCAAGAATCAAAATCTTGAAATGGGTTTGGTTTTAAAAAGAATAGAAAAAGGGGAAGCTTTTATCATGCAAAGAGAATGAAGAATCGCATGTGTTATTTGGAATGATGAAAAAGGAGAATAGAAAGGAAGGTCTTATCTGTATCAAAGATTGTATTCAAAATCATAAAACGAAATCATGAGGTGATGGTGTCAGGAAGATGCCCACTTTTGAATCCAAAAACCCATTTTTATATTGTATTTTTTGTTATTACAAAATTTTGATTATTGATTTGATATTTTATTTAAAGATACTAGATTATTGTAAATAATTGGGATAAATTTATTTATATTTTTAGAACAACAAACCCATATCATATTGGGCATTTAAAAATTTGTGCTTTGAAATTGCACCTCAATGGTTCTCCCTCTTTGACACTTTGCGACTATTTTAAATTTCCTATGTATGCATCTCTTTTTGTTACAAAATTATACTTGATGACATATAATAGTTGTCAAAATAGTTTATTTGTTTGAGGGTTCTATTTGTGTTTAAGGTATGTTTAATTTTTTATAGGTATGGAAAAACTCGATGAATCTTCACAACCCAAGAGAGCTAGGGTTAATTGGAAAGATTTAAATGTGGTGAAAACTTTTTTAGAATCATGTTTGCGAGAGATATCTATAAATGGACGAGAGGGTGGTAGCCTTAAGGCAATTTCATGGAGGAACGTAGCTGAAACGTTAGAAAAGACACATAATTTTATCGTGAACCAAAGGCAAATGAAAAACCATTACGACTATGTAACACCCTCAATTCTGGAAATAACAACTAATTTAAAATTTTCTAAATACGTCGAAAATTGATTCATCTACAATCACAAAATAGGGTTTTAACCTCGACACACATAATTCATTCTCTACATACAGTCTATAACAAGGACAGTTGCGACTAAATCCAATAGTAGATGCTATCTCCAAACTGCGGAAGACATCACCAACTACTTACACTTGCACAAGGCTAAGGCTCAACTCTTCATAGCTGCTAGAACCAAACCCCGACAGGAACCTGATGCACATGCCGACAAATAAAAAGGTTAGGCTTAACGCCTAGTGAGCTTAAGAGTTTTCAACATATATGAAGTAATCGTTTAAAAAGGAAGAATGCAAGTAAAATCATAATCTTTCAAAATAATATGCTTTAATATGAGATGACTCATTTTCCAAATCTGCACATTTTAAAGACGAATACCCCAACATAAAATATTCTTTCATAGAGTAAATTCAACCCAAAACTCACTCAAAGCATTGAATAGAAATTGAACTCCACATTTATAAAAACGTAGATGAAACTTAGTTTCCCAAAAACACCCAAACACGGGTGGAACATATTACCCCACTCATAAATCATGGATAAAACCCATACATATAAAATGTCACCGAAAAACATGGATACCAAAATACAATACCCAAAATAACACCTTTCGGTGACGGGGAAGACCCGTTTCCATCGAATGTGGCGGAACATAAAGATAAGCCACGTATCTATGTTATCGAACTGCACCTCAGATCATTGACTTTAGTGCACACTAACTTAAGCGTCACCTCAAGTCCCCAACGCCTTTAGTGTACACCCTTTAACAGGCGTCACCTCAAGGACCCAACGCCTTTAGTGCACACCCTTTAACAGGCGTCACCTCAAGGACACGGTACCTTTAGTGCACACCACTTGGCGGGCGTCACCTCAAGGATACCCGATCTTAGTGCCCATTCGCTCTCTAGTAGAGTTCCAACCTCAAGGTTCCCACTCGACCTTTAGTGTCTACTCACTAGCATTCAAGGTAGGAGTCTCAATTCCGTACTTGATAACCCATGATGACTAACACTCGTGCACAAGAATTAGACATCTAAACACAAGACCCAATAATTTACGCAAATCTCTAATGGACCCTGTTGATCCAAACTCTTTCAGTGATTTGATAACGACCCTCTTTTATACTTAGTGAAAGTTACGTTATTATATGTATTAGTGTTTCATCATCAGCGATCAGACTGAGTCTGTTCAGTTATCGCTGATGACCTTTCTGTAAACATTAATATGTATGTGTTTCACTTTCAGCGATCAAACTGAGTCTGTTCAGTTATCACTGATCGTTTCCTCTGTAACACAGTTAACGTAATCCCTGAAGACAAGTCTCGCGTCAACATAGTTCATAACTGAATCGAAGACGAAGCCACTGAACAATAGATAAGTCTACTAGTGACCTGATGCGGATATCAGCGAAGACCAGACAAATCTACTTACGCGAAGAAGCCTGAGGAAAAGCTTCAGCGATAGCTGAACTTCTTTATCTCTGGAAGAAGAGATACTCAGCGATCAACGATCACAAAGCTTATGCCTCAAGTTTTCTTTTGTCTTACCTTGCACAACCAGTACGATGTGTCAGAACGGACAAGTCTCTACCACAAATCGTACACCAACTCTGTCAACTACACTGTTCATAAAGTGGCCAAAAGCATGTCTCCAAAAGTGAGACTACCAAAGCCAATCTATGAATGCCACGTGTAAAGTACCCTGCCATGCATTTAATGCATAGGGTATAAATAGGAAGCTCACTCCTTCATCTGAAGGTGTGCTCAATCCTTGAACTCCAAAATAGAAACCCTTGTTTTCTATCTCTCTAAAAATCCCCCATTCTCTGAATTTCTTGTGCAACCATCTTAGTGTTTCTTAAGTTTGTTTAGATTGAGTTTGTCTTAATCTTATTCCGCAACAAACTTGTAAATTGTATTTTGATTTATCAATAAACAATTTATTAAACTTTAATTTCTGTGTTTGTATTCAACCCCCCCCTTCTACAAACTTGTTAAGCACCTTCGGGACCAACAAGTGGTATCAGAGCAGTTTGTTTAATCAAATAAACAAGATCTTGCTGTATACTCTTCCTTGCTATTCTAAAATGGCACTAAACACAAACACAAACTACTATGATAATGGTTCACTTTCTAAACCTCCTCGATTTAGCAGAGATAACTTTTCTCTATGGAAAAATCGAATGATGCTATTTCTTGAAGGTGCGGATCCTACTATACCTGAATATATAGAAAACGGACCCTATGAACCTGTTAGAATTATAGCTGCGGTTCCCGCTACTGCCACCACTGAAGCTGTCCCTGAACGATATGTCGTTAAGGAAATAAGACAGTGGAGTGATGAAGATAAAAAGAAGGTAGGCATAGATGCAAGAGCAAAGACCATTATATCAATGGCTCTGCCTGATGAAGTTTTCCATTCCATCATGCATCTAAAAACTTCTAAAGAAATGTGGGAAACCATATGTGTTCAATATGAGGGCACCACTGAAATCCAAGAGACCCGAAAGATTAACTTGGTAAGACAGTATGAAAGTTTTATCGCTGGTAAGAATGAATCTCTTTCTGACATTCATCAGCGGTTTAACTGCCTGATCATTGACCTAAGAACTGTTGGAAGGACCTATTCTAATTCTGAGGTCCTAACAAAATTCTTGGAAAGTCTTCCTGAAAGCTGGGACAGTTATTCAATATGTCTTAAGCTGACAAAGGACTTACATACTCTCTCTCTAAGCACTCTGTATGGAATATTGCTCAACTATGAGCAATCTAATCTTCTGAAGAAGAATCTTGTAAAAGATTCTAAAGACTCCAAAAGCACTGCTGTTGCTTTAGTCTCATCAGAGATAATTCCATCCCAGCGATCTACTCTCACCATCACTGAGTTAGATTCTGAATCTGAGGATTTATCAGACCCTGATCTTTCAGAGTTTAATGAGTCCTTAGCACTCTTGACAAACTCTTTTAAGAGATTTGCAAGAAAGAGTAACTTCCGAAGAAGTAAACCTCTCTCTCTTACTGAAAAGCCAAAATCAACTCCGGTTGATAAGGCTACAACCACTTGCTATAACTGCGAAAAAATTGGACATTTTGCTAGTGAGTGCAGGTCTAAGAAGGTCTTCAAACCTTCTACCTCAAGAAGATCCAGTGATGACAAATACCATAAGCTGAAAAACAAATATCAAAAGCTGAAAAGCTATCAGCAAAAAGGTAAAGGTCTCATCGCTGAAGAACATGACTGGGCTGAATCAGAAGAATCATCTTCTGATGAAGAAGAAGTCGCTAATCTTTGCCTCATGGCTGAGATTAAGGAAGAAGTAGAAGAACCATCTGAACCTTCTATGAGCTACATATCATCTCAGGGATCAAAGGGCATCTGGTATCTCGATAGCGGATGTTCTCGTCATATGACTGGACAAAGAAACCTGCTCACTGAATACAAGGAAGAGAAAGGCCCCTCTGTTACCTTTGGTGGAAATGGAAAAGGATTTACCCGTGGGTTTGGTGTCCTCAGCAATGGGACAACTACCTTTCGAAGAGTCGCTTATGTAGATGGACTGAAGCACAATCTTCTAAGCATCAGTCAGCTATGTGACAAAGACTACGAAGTTCGCTTTTCTAAGAAAGCATGTTCAGTGGTAGATGAAAAAGGAAAACTTGCTCTCAGTGGTTATAGAAGAGAAAATGTCTATGTAATAGATATGGACTCTACTATCACTGATAACTTATGTTTTCTCTCTAAGGCCTCTTCTGATGTCAACTGGCTATGGCATAAAAGGCTCTCTCATCTAAACTTCAAAACCCTGAATTCTCTCTCATCTAAGGAACTAGTTTCTGGTCTTCCTCAGCACTCATATGCTAAAGAATCTCTCTGCTCAGCATGTGAAAAAGGAAAACAAACAAGAGCTAGTTTCAAGTCGAAACAAGTTTCCTCAGTAACAAGTCCTCTTCAGCTCTTGCATATGGATCTATTTGGCCCTGTCAATATCCAATCAATAGCTGGAAAGAAATATACGCTTGTCATTGTAGATGAATATTCTCGCTACACCTGGGTTATTTTTCTTCGCTGCAAGAATGATACTCCAGAAGAACTAATATCTTTTGTCAAAAAGATGGAAGTGCTGAATAATCTTACTGTTCGATCAATAAGGAGTGATCATGGAACTGAATTCAAAAATAGTTCCCTGAACAATTTCTTTGAGAACAAGGGAATCTCTCACAACTTCTCTTCAGTAAGAACACCTCAGCAAAATGGAGTCGCTGAAAGAAGAAACAGAACGATCATAGAAGCTGCTAGATCAATGCTCAGCGATTCTCACCTCCCTACTCAATTTTGGGCAGAAGCTGTAAACACTGCATGTTTTACTCAAAACAGATCGCTGATAATAAAGCGATTTGGGAAGACAGCTTATGAACTCTTTCTTGGAAGGAAGCCTTCTATCAGCTTTCTTCATATCTTTGGTTGTCAATGTTTTATCTTAAACAACAAAGATCAACTTGGAAAGTTCGACCCAAAAGCCGATGATGGAATATTTTTAGGATATTCCTCCATCTCAAAAGCCTACAGAGTTTTCAACAAAAGAAGACAAACCGTAGAAGAAACCATTCATGTCACGTTTGATGAAACGCGCTCAGCGAACTCTAAACCAATCGCTGACAATGAAGAACTGAATACTTGGATGATCTCTCACTATAAAGGAACTGAACCTTTCTTCTCAAACCAACAGCACACTGAAACTTCAGCTGCTGATGAAGAACCAAGTATCATACCTCCCACCGCTGAATCCAACTCATGGATTTCAGCTGAACCTCTAAACACACTTCTACCATCAAATCCATCTACGTCTGAAAACCCTTCTGAAAGTATTGGTGTATCTAATGTTCAACAATTACTAGCTGATGAACCTCAAGCATCTTCATCAGTGACTGCTCCTATTGTTGATCCTATCACTGAAATAAGCAATCTTGCTCCTGCTCAGAGATGGACCAGAGATCACCCCATAGATCAAATTCTTGGTAATCCAGATGCAGGTATTCAGACACGACGAAGCTCAGGTAATATCTGTCTCTTTGTAAATTTTCTCTCCTTAATAGAACCAAAGAAGACTGATGATGCCCTCAGAGATCCAAACTGGGTCAGCGCTATGCAAGAAGAGCTGACTGAATTCTCTCGAAACAAAGTTTGGAATCTCGTTCCTAGACCATCTGATAAAACTGTAATAGGCACCAAATGGGTGTTTAGAAACAAGTTAGATGAACATGGAATTGTAACCCGCAACAAGGCTCGACTTGTTGCTCAGGGATACAGACAAGAGGAAGGCATAGACTATGATGAAACCTTTGCCCCTGTGGCCAGGCTCGAAGCAATTCGACTATTCTTAGCTTATGCAGTCTATAAAGACTTCATCGTTTATCAAATGGACGTAAAATCAGCTTTTCTGAATGGAAAACTGAATGAAGAAGTTTATGTAGAACAACCACCAGGGTTCTATGACCCTAAGCATCCAAATTATGTTTATAAATTGGATAAGGCTCTCTATGGTTTAAAACAAGCCCCTCGTGCTTGGTATGACACTCTCTCATCTTTTCTTATCTCTGAAAATTTTGAACGTGGCAAGATTGATAATACGTTATTTTTCAGGAAGATAAAAGGTCATATAATTCTTGTACAAATATATGTCGATGACATAATATTTGGTTCTACTAACCCATCTCTATGTACTCGCTTCGCTGAAAGAATGAAGAAAGAATATAAAATGAGTATGATGGGTGAGCTGACATATTTTCTTGGTCTTCAGATTAAACAATCTGACAAAGGTACTTTTATCTGCCAAGGTAAGTATGTTAAAGACATGCTGAAGAAGTTTGATTTAACACAAACTTCAGCGATGAAAACTCCTATGGCACCACCACTGACACTTAACAAGGATCCATCTGGAAAACTTGTTAATGTCACTGCCTATAGAGGAATGATAGGCTCATTGCTGTATCTTACAGCAAGCCGACCTGACATCATGTACTCTACTTGTTTATGTGCACGCTATCAATCTGAACCCAAGGAATCCCATCTGATCGCTGTAAAGCGAATTTTCAGATATCTGAAAGGAACTCCTAACCTAGGTCTTTGGTATCCCAAAGACTCAGGGTTCGATCTAACTGGTTATTCTGATAGTGATTTTGCAGGCTGTAAACTTGACAGAAAAAGTACCACTGGTGGATGTCAACTCTTGGGAGGAAAGCTGGTAAGCTGGACAAGCAAGAAGCAAAATTCTGTGTCCACTTCCACAGCTGAAGCTGAATACGTAGCCGCTGGAAGCTGTTGTTCACAAATCTTATGGATGAGAAATCAACTATTAGATTATGACCTTCAGCTGTCAAAAATTCCTATCTATTGCGACAGCACTAGTGCTATCGCTATAGCAAATAATCCAGTGCTACATTCAAAGACAAAACACATAGAGATCAGATATCACTTTATCAGAGATCATGTGATGAATGGTGATATTGAACTTCACTTTATCCCTACTGACTTTCAGCTTGCTGATATATTCACCAAACCTCTTGATGAGACAAGGTTCAACTTTCTCATCAGTGAGCTTGGAATGCTGAACCTCGAAGAATAATTCTTCAGCGTTCATGTATTGTGTCAGTAATCAAAAGTTCCCCTCTCATCATTCTCTCTGATAAACATTCTGACTCTCAGGTATGTTCTCTCTTCCTCAAAGATGTTTTTCTTCAAAATATAAACTTTAATCACTGAACTTTCTTCAAATGATTAAAAGCTTTTTGAAAAATACATTAATCACTGATATTTCCAGTCAGTGATCCTTTAAAAGGAAAATCTATCCCTATCTTTACAATCAGGGATACTTTTAAAAAGGAAAATCTATCGCTGATTTTTCTTCAGTGATCATTTCAACGGACAAATGAATAGTCTCTCTCCTCTATGACGTCATTTGAACCGACAATCCACGACATGCCTTTTCTGACACGTTCGTCCGTTGCCCTCCTATCCAATCAACTTCGTGGAACGTGTCAATGTCATGATGATTTCTTTTCCCGCTTCATTCTCTCTCTTATCTCTCTTCTCTCTCTTCGTATAAAAGGAATTCTTCTCTCCTTTATACGGTTTACGCTTTCAAAACTTTCAAAGCAAGAAACATTCTCTCAAGAACACTCAAGCAAGTAAACCCAGAATATTGAATCTGCAACTCTTTTTCTTCAAGATACACAGGTTTATTTCATGTTTATATGCTTTGTTCATATGCTTTTTATTCTTTTAAAATCCTACTCGCTTTCTATGGATTTTATAAAACGTTTTTTTTTAAAAACTAAAGATCATTCCTTCTGATTTTATGTTTTTAAATAAAAACCTTTTGGTTTTAAAGTGTTCTTCATTCTTTCTACCCAGAACACTATTTTTTCTCTTAAAAATAACTTGATAATTTTCCAGTTTCCCTTCTTCTATGGAAACTGGTAATCATATTATTTTTAATCTAAATCATTTCTTCTATTATGCCTCTTTCCATAACAGAAATGACACAGTCTTCAATCGTTGCTTCCAAGCATGTACGATTCGCCATCACTGAAGTTGAGATTACTAAATGTAATCATTTGGCCAGACTCGACTTCAAAGCTGACAAATACCCACATCTGGTGGAAGCTGCTGAATTCCTCAAGCAGTCATGCATAGCTTACGCGATCACTGTGGATCCTAAGCCCTCCAAGACTCTACTTCAGCAGTTCTGGTTCACTGCTGATGCAACTGAACTTACCAACAGGAAAGGCGAACGAGTCCCTGCTATCTCGTTCAGCACGGAATTAGGGCCAGGGAGCATGACCGCTCTTAGCCTCAGGAAATCTTTAAGATTCCCTGACAAACCAAAGAGTGGATTCGACGCACTCCCCACTGATGATGAGCTGATATTCTTCCTGGACGCAATGGGCTATTGTTGGGAAAACAAACCAAGATCTTCTATTCCTAACAAGAAGCTCACCAAGATTCTTAAAGCTCAGATGCCATCACAACTGAACTTTATCTTCTCGCACATAATTCAGTGCATGAGTGGGAAGAGTGGTTCGCTGGATCAAGCCAGCAAAACACAACTGCAGATGGCATACTCCGTTATCGCTGGTCAAAACTTTGACTACGCCACAGCCATCTTTGAAGATCTGAGGTCGAGATTAGAGAAGCCTGAACGAGATCCCAAGATCTCATATGTACGTTTCATATGTACGTATATCAAGTTCCTCTATCCCAACACCTATCCCACCAAAGATGATGGCACCTTTGCCAGGGTTGGTCAAAGATCACTGGAGGTCAAGCCACTCGCCGACGAGGTAAGTATCTCTCTCCTTCGCTCTCGTCTCTCTCTCCATTCTTCTTCATCTTCAGCGACCACGCAGACGGTTCCTTCGTCTGCTATCCCTGTCGCTACCACTACTTCTAAAAGACCATCAGCTAGTCCGATTGGTCCTTCCAAAAAGGCCAAAAAGACTAAGGAAAGTACACCTTCTAGTACTATACCTGAGGGAGCTTCTCAACAAGCTACCTTAGATGTTTTTGTGGGTCTTTCCTCCACAACTTCAGCAGTCACTCATACTGCCGTGTCAGCGATCTCACTCGCTGTCACATCATCAGTAACCCCACCTACTATCTCATTCCCTGAGATTAACCCCATCCCTACTTCTATTCCCAAAACTCTTCCCTTCTCTTCTCATTTGGTCTCTGAACCCGCCACCTCCTCTTTCCCTATAGGACCTGAGCATCAAACTTTTGAGGAATCTATGCAGTTCTACAAAATGTTTGATACGTCAGGTACACCTATACTCCTAAACACTTCTCTCCCCCCCTCTCCAAATAAGCCCATATCTGAACTAACATTATTTTCAGGTCCTAGCTTGGCGACTGTTGACACGCATGTCAACAGTCTAGGAGAAAAGGTGGATGCACTCACCAACACCATCAATGAAACCACCAACGCCGTCAATCAGGCTGGTGAGGAGCTGAAGAAGTTGACCGCCACTTGCTCATCTAAAGCTGAGAACTCTCAACTTTCAGCTCTTGAAGAACAAGTCGTCCAACTCAGAGAGTCCTCTCGACTCTTTCAAGGACGATTTGAGTCTCTTACAGCTGAAGTTCAGGGTCTCTCTTCCAAGGTTGACCTCTGCACGTCCCTTCTTCAGCAAATTCTACAGAAAGTCAATGCACCAGCTCCAGCGCTGCCTCCCTCATTCACTGAAGATGATCGTACCAACCTCAACATCGCTGTGGAATTCATTCATGATGCCACATGCGACATACCTGCGGTTGAAGACCGAGTTAAGCGTCTGGAGGCTGACGTTCAAGTGCTAAAAGCTTCAACAGCTACTCCAGCAGCTGAACAATCCCCTACCGCTGATAATGACAAAGTGGGGGAGAAAACTGAAGAAACCTCTATTGCTGCTGGGGAAGCTAAGGAACCTCCCTCTCAATCTGAGGGGGAGAAGGCAAAAGAATCCTCATCGATTCACTCCATTCTCTTTGAAGAGGATGATGAAGAAGATGATGAAGAGGAAGATGATCTAGATCTTGTTGATCAAGAAAAGGATCAGCCCTCCGATGACGACGACGACGATGAAGACCAATCTATGTGGTTCTCTAAGCCGAACGTCGTATCAGGGACAACTTCGCAAGAGGTTGTCAAAACAGGGGTGAGAGGTGATACATCTTCAAGTGTTCCTTCGCAAAGCAAAGACAAGCAACCAATCGCTGAAGAATGCTTGAGGACTGGATCACAATCTGAGGGGGAGCATCCTTCTCAGGTATGTCTTTCAATTGTACCACTTTTCTACTCTTTCCAAACCCCTATGTCTTTCTAGCCTTTATCTCTCTCGTTCTAAAAATACACTTATCCCTTCTTTCCTTCTTTTTCTAACCAGACAGTTCTCACCCCTGCTTAAGGGTTCTGAACTACAAATAATACCAGCGGCTATCGCTGAAGAAATAATCCCAATCTCTATCGCTGAGATTGATGAAGAAGAAGAAGATTCCCTGGTCCATCCAGGAAGGCCCTCTCGACCATCTCATTGGTCAGAGGAAGTGATGAAGAAAAGAGTTGAAATGATCGCTCAACTAGAAAGTCAACGGCTGAAAATCCCTCTTCAAACATCCACAGAGCTCGACTTCCTCACTGAAGCTGAAAGAGAAGAATCTGCCAAAGCTGAGAAGCTGATCGCTGAATGCAAACGAGATGCCCAACTCGCTTTAAAGATTCAATCCTCTCAAGTTAGGGACAAAAAGCTGAAAAGCAAACCTGTGGAAGTTCAAGCAGCACTACTGAAAGAAATTGAAGAGGAACGCTTCAAAGAACAAGAGATCAACGATAAGTCTATCGAATGGTGCAAACAAAAGATGGATTATCGTTCTGATCTTCTTCCAATATCAGCCGTGACTATCTCTGGTCGCAAGAAGAAAGATCAACTCTCAGTGACCATGGAGATTACCAGAGAGGATGGAACCCAAAAAGCAATGTACGTATCAAAACTTGAAAGCTTCGGATTTACGGAATGGTTAGAGTTCTGGGATGCGCTGAAGAAATCCAAATCTACATACAGAGGCTACGTTGAAGGACTCCTTGAAGCCCTCATACATAGAGTCGTTTCTGTACTAAAGCTGCCATCTCCTCTTCCTCCCAAATCTTTGAAACTCAAGAGAAAAATTGGGTCCTCCTCCTCTGAAGATGTCGCCATCATCAGGAATGAAACTTCTATCAAATTTTCAAGAGATGCACTGTTTGGTCCTCCTCCTGATCTTTCAGTTCTGGACTTATCTCTGCCTCCTGGTGGTCCCTTCCAAGCTGGTCAAGTAATCGACAAGCCTTATGGAATATTCTTCAGAGATGATGATGAGGAACTCAGATTTCAAAGAATCTCTGAAATTCCTATCTGTCCTCTGAATCATCTCAAGGATCTCTTATGCTTATGGTGTGACTTCTTCCCTGCTGCTGACAAAATTAAAGAAATTATCAGTCAAGAATCTTTGGAACGAAGACAGAAAGGAGAAGAAATACCTGAGTATATGATCAATCCTCCCAAATCTTCTTTTAATAGCTGATAGATTAGTTTCCTTCTCTGTAATCTGTTAGTTATACTTACAGTAGTTAGTTGCTCACTTGTAATGTTTTTCATATCTTGTAATTCCATCCCTAAATTAAATGAAAATAGCAGTGATGTACTTAACCCTATCAGTACTGTAAAAGATCCCTCAAAATAGTAATTGGGACATGCATTCTATGAGTCCTTTTTATTCCTATATTTTGAATTAAAAAGTAATTTTCTTTTGTTACTTTGTCATTATCAAATAGGGGGAGATTGTTGATCCAAACTCTCTCAGTGATTTGATAACGACCCTCTTTTATACTTAGTGAAAGTTACGTTATTATATGTATTAGTGTTTCATCATCAGCGATCAGACTGAGTCTGTTCAGTTATCGCTGATGACCTTTCTGTAAACATTAATATGTATGTGTTTCACTTTCAGCGATCAAACTGAGTCTGTTCAGTTATCACTGATCGTTTCCTCTGTAACACAGTTAACGTAATCCCTGAAGACAAGTCTCGCGTCAACATAGTTCATAACTGAATCGAAGACGAAGCCACTGAACAATAGATAAGTCTACTAGTGACCTGATGCGGATATCAGCGAAGACCAGACAAATCTACTTACGCGAAGAAGCCTGAGGAAAAGCTTCAGCGATAGCTGAACTTCTTTATCTCTGGAAGAAGAGATACTCAGCGATCAACGATCACAAAGCTTATGCCTCAAGTTTTCTTTTGTCTTACCTTGCACAACCAGTACGATGTGTCAGAACGGACAAGTCTCTGCCACAAATCGTACACCAACTCTGTCAACTACACTGTTCATAAAGTGGCCAAAAGCATGTCTCCAAAAGTGAGACTACCAAAGCCAATCTATGAATGCCACGTGTAAAGTACCCTGCCATGCATTTAATGCATAGGGTATAAATAGGAAGCTCACTCCTTCATCTGAAGGTGTGCTCAATCCTTGAACTCCAAAATAGAAACCCTTGTTTTCTATCTCTCTAAAAATCCCCCATTCTCTGAATTTCTTGTGCAACCATCTTAGTGTTTCTTAAGTTTGTTTAGATTGAGTTTGTCTTAATCTTATTCCGCAACAAACTTGTAAATTGTATTTTGATTTATCAATAAACAATTTATTAAACTTTAATTTCTGTGTTTGTATTCAACCCCCCCCCTTCTACAAACTTGTTAAGCACCTTCGGGACCAACAGACCCCAAAATAAACATCGAAACGCATTTGACCAACGATTATGTAAATACTACAACCCAAGAGTAATTAACCCAAAACTTCTCATTAGTTGAAACAAAGCGTTTTCCAAATGGACCCATCCTCTACATGTTTCCAAAATAACTCTTAACACAATGATATGCATTTTCCCATGGTTTATAAAATCGTATACACCAAATGGACAATTGTATAAAATGACTTTCATTTATATACTAAATCATCAAAGAAACATATCGAAATGATTTACTTATCAACTTTCCAAAAATCCCAAAGATATGAGTTATATAAGTTTATAAAGTTAGACATTTCCAAATAACTAAAACTTATCAGCAGTTAACAATTTCGTGTAAAACGCAAACACTTTAAAATAAACATTTTGGCATGCACATCGTTTTCACAAATCAACTTGAACTCACCTCGCTAGATTTAGACTAAATTTAGATTTTACCCCAACTTGAGCCTTCTTGAAGGAATCTGAACTTTCAAGCCAAATCTTCCAAAACCTAGGTCCACAAGGATCCAACCATAAATATCCATATTTAACCATTTAAAATCATCCCCCAAACATTTTACATAAAGATCTCAATTTATGTCAAAACCCTAATTTCCATAAATGAAGAAAATAAAAGGTTACCTTAACCATAACTCCAATCCACCAACAAGAACACTTCTAGGTCACCAAAAATGAGCCATACACTCCCAATCTTCAAGACGATAAAAAGGTTGGATGAAAACCCTAGAAAATTGATGAAGGTGATGAAGAAGATGAAGGTGGAGATGGTGAATAAATGCTCAACTTGAACCCTTTGATGAAATACCCAACAACTAGAGATAAGAGAGGTAAATGAGGGTTAAAGGCACCCTAGGTTCGGTTCTTGGAAGGAGAGGTTGAAAGAGAGTGAATTAAAATGGAATGGTTGAGATAGAAATGAGAAATGAGGCCAAAATCATATTTTAACTCGTCAGACCCCGCTCGCGACAGTGCCTGGCGATAGTGACATTGTCACTATCGCGTGGCACAATCGTGCAGATTGTACCGCAGGTAAAATCCTCCCCGCGATAGTGCCTTGGAGATAGTGACACTGTCACTATCGCGTGACACAATCGCGCCGTCTGTACCGAAGCCCAAAATGTCCAAAAACTCGCGATTCTCACATGGGTCGATTTAAGGCTCGAAAGTACAACATAACTCACCCCAAAAAGATAAACGGAAGACGGAGAAAATACCAAGGAAGGACGGAAACTTACTTTGCAAAAAACCGGGTGTTACAGACTACCTCAAAGGAAAATATGGAGCTTGGTCAAATTGAAAAACAAAACTGGAAATATCTATGATGCATCAACAAACTCTTTTAAGCTGTCTGAAGAGGAATGGAAAATGGAAACAAAGGTCATATTCTTTATTTTTCTATTTATATTTTTGGAATTGTTCTTTGTATTTATATACACAAAACTTTTTCTGTAAACAGTCAAATAAATATGTGGAAAAGTTGAGGACTGCACCACTATCGTTTTCTGATCTTTGTGTATAACTTTTTGACGGAGTTGCTTCTACGGGTGTTGGAAGTTGGGGGCCAACCTCTTTTGTTCCTAATCCTACATACATCTCTCCGCAAACCCAAGAGCAACAAAGTTCAAAATCATTTCTTACACGTGTTGCTCCTCAAACCCAAGAAACACAAGAGCAACAAAGTTTTGAAACATTGCCTTCAGTACAGGAGTCTTCTTCGCATTCTCAATCTCAAAGAAAAAAACGAAAAAGTGTTCAACCAAGCAGTTCAGTAAATGATGAAGAAGTATCTAAAGTTGTCACTTCTGTGCAAAATGCTTTGGACAAACAACCAGTGGAATCTGAGGTGGGTGCTTGCATTGAAAAACTGGAGAAATTGGGGTGGACAAGCCGTACTATGAGGTTGCACTTCATATGTTTAGTCTAGGCCCTGATTATAAGAACATTTGGTTATGCTTGAAGGAGGATAAGTGCATGGGTTGGGTTAATTTCACCGGAGGTCAACTTGGGCTTATATAATTATTGCGACGTATGTTTGGACATTAGAAGAAAATGTTTTGATGCGCTCTTTTGAAATCTTAGATGGTTTATATGCATATTAGATGTTTTGATGCGCTCTTTTGAAACTTTAGATGGTTTATATTTATATAGATGTTTTGATGCGCTTTTTTGAAACCTTAGATGGTTTATTTGCACATTAGATGTTTTGATGGCGCTCTTTTGAAACCTTAGATGGTGTGTTTATCGTTGTTTGAATTTTAGAAGATGTTTAGTTTTGTATAAATCTTATCAATGAATGCTATGATCAATGTTATCTTTAAAGATGATGTTATTTATGTGTTCTTTGTTTGAACTTTGGAAAATATTGGTTGGTCTTTGTATGAAGTCTTGTGAGTTATCAAGATTATAAATACAAGGATCCATACCTCATTCAACCCACGAGAATCTCAAGATTACAAGTTGATTACAAAAAACTCTCTCAACTCCTTCTAAAAGAATACTCAACGCTATATTCAAACGCACGACTAAAGTGTTTTACACACGACCTACGATTATTACTAGCGTTTAGACTTATTTTTGTTTATCTTGTAAAACATTGTAATACGCAAGGATATCGCCCCTGATTGGCGACAATAGTGCATTGACGACTCCTCTTTTTCGTCCGCGGTTTTTTCCTCGTTGAGGTTTTTCCGCGTCACCAAATCCTTTGTTTTCTTACTTTCATTCCTGTTGCACGTTTTGTCGCTTGATTTATTTCTTTAGTTGTTAAAATCTCCACATCAACCTTAAGTTATCATTTTAGACGATTTTTGGCATTACCGTTTTGGCACCCACCGTGGGGCCCCATCTAAAGAAATCATCGACAAACGTGTGTCGTACTAATAATTTCCTCGGGTTTCTTTTGTTTGCAGGACAATGGATAACCCTCAGGGAAATATCGAACACATCATCGCTCAAATGAATATGGAATTGATAGTTGCACACTCGCATCGATGAATTGGCTAATCAGAACATAAGGGCAACTGAGGAAATCGCGTCCCTGAGAAATCAAAACTTGAACAATGCAGCAGGATCGCACAATGGTCTTAGACCATTCAACATGCCTTGGTTGGGACCTCCCCTTCTCAATTATTCAAGACCTCTATTCCCTGGTGTCCCTAGTCAACCTATGCCGACGATGCCACCTACGACGTCAATTCCTGCGATGCCAATGCCAACCTTCCACTACAATGGAGATACTTCTGATTCCTCGCAACAAAATGGCTTTCAAACCTCCGGGTTCGTCCCTGTGGCGACCCAAGGAGTTAATCAAGATGATCCGGTCGCTCAATGACTGAAAATGTTGGAGGAACAGAATGAACGCGTAATGTCGCTACTCGCTAAGCTACCCAGGGCATCAATACTTGTCGACATCGAGCCTCGTACTGGATTTCAAGCGTCACCTTTCATCGACGAGATAGCCATAGTCGATGTCCCCAAAAAGTACAGCATCTCGACGTTCACGCCTAAATACTCTGGTATTTCAGACCCGACAGAGCACGTCGCCCAGTATAAGAAATAGATGTGGACGGTGTCGATCCCTCATCAATATCAAGAGGTGTGCATATGCAAGAGTTTTGGGGCGACCCTCATGGGTACTGCCCTCCAATGGTTGATCAACCTCAAGCCTAAGTCCATAAATTCTTTCGTTGAACTGGTGAATCAGTTTTCTCAACAATTTGCCAGCAGCCGTAAGATGGAGAAGCAGATTAGAGACCTGTATTACGTCACGCCAAAAGTTGGAGAATCCATCCGAAGCTACTTCAATCGATTCAACGCGTAGATGATCAGTGTTCACAACTGTGACGTCAAGACCGCGATTGAGGCTTATAAACATGGTCTAAACGAGAGTTATGGTCTCTACAATGACTTGACAAAGTACCCCCCCGAAGAATTTTGAAGACGTTCGAGCAAGAACTCTAGCTTACATGAGAGTTGAGGACGATGCTGCTTTTCATCGTAAGTACTCCAACGACAAAAAATCATTAAGCGTTAAAAAGCCAGAGTTCAAGACCAAAGCAACACTCAAGCCAGAACCCTCACGACAAATCTCGAACATCCGATTTGATAAAAAGAAGATCTCGACAGCGACCAAGCTCCCTCAACACCCTAAGATTTCTTCTTATGGATTCAAGGGTGAAAGTTCCAGATCCAAGCTATATATCACTCATCAAACATGTAGAAATCATCTTGTATTGATATAACAACGATTACAATGATCTCATAAACTCATATACCTATTTCTCACGGTAAGCTCTCTCTATGCGTGTTCTTTCTCTAAGCTCTCTCAATCTGTTATCTCTTGTCTTATGAAAATTAACATTGACTCAACTATTTTATATGGTCAACATGACCTTATAACTCAATCTATTGTTAAGGTCAACTACTTTGACTTACAAGGCATTTAACAAATAAACACTCAGACTTTACAACACTTTACACTTTTGACCCTCCTTTAAATCTTGAATATAATTATGGCTTAACAATCTCCCCCTTTGGATTCAAGATTAAAAAAAAATTGACGAAAATCTTCAGGTCATCTTTCAGTTGTAAAATCTTCGATAATCTTTCTCTTTGGAAACCTTTTCATCACGAATACTCTGTCTTTCTTCACAAACTTTAAGACTTCAATCTCTCTCTTTGATAAAAAATAATTTTCAGATATGTTTGAAACTTGAACTTTGAATCATCTATCAAAGAAATATTCAAAATTTTGACTTGAAACTCTTGAAATAACTTCGCTTTACGACTTTCTCTTGACTTGACTTTCTTCTGAAATTGAACTTTGAATGATCTCCCATTTTTTGATAAGATCACCATAATTCTGACTTTGAAATTCTTGAAATACCCCCCCTTTTTGATGAATGATGAGAAATCAAAATCATCAAAACATTTCAATGTCAGCACCGCCTTTGATAGTATCTCCCTCATAGAACAATATAAAGCACTATATGATAATCATAAACAATCTCCCCCATTGAATATAATAAGAAATCTCCCCCGAAGAGAATAGTTTTCCCTCTAATCCGATATGAACATGTAACCGTCAATTCATGAAATGTATTTATCCGAATATTTTCAAATTTAGACAAATTAGGAATGGTAAACCTGAATCAACATATGAATCAGTTAATTTGACTGTAAGTAGCATGGAGCCACTTTGTGCAACAGATGCACATTGGAAAGGAGTTTTTTGATGTTCACTCCCCTAGGGCTTCCATTAAATCATTAAAAAACCACAAAGGAATTTTCTATGAATGTTAAGACAAGAAAACTTATTCCTTGTGTGCTCGTGCAAGTGTAGAAATGATTGAAGCATTTAAAGCTTGAACAAGCTCAAATAGTGTAAACTGTTGAGACAGCAACAAGTAATACACAGACTCAATTTGCATGAAAGAGGTTTGAAGGTGGGGAAACTTTCCTTCTTTTTCAATAACATCTTCCAAATGAAGATCTGATAGTAGATGTGCTGCTTCCCCAGAAAATATGAATATCTTTTTGTTGAGAAAAAGATAAGTAGCTGGTGGGGTTTAATACAAGAGTTGGCATGGGCTAGTTACCTATTTCAATGAAGTTCACAAAAAAAATTGTGAAACAACAGATAATGTGGCTGCCCGGCTCAGAAAAGATTTGGTGCAGAGTTTGATATTCTTTTACTCTGATCTCTCACCCTCTTTCTTTTAATCATTTGAGCTCACTTCTAACCAAACTCTCTTTTACATTTTACCTCATCACACACCCACTATCTTTGATTTTGACCCCTCTCCCCTCAATCACTTGGGATAACTTCTTGGATAGAAAACATCGGTTATTGTGAATCAATAGAAGTTCTGATAAGCTCACACATTGATTCCCATGTATTTTTGTCCTAAAAATGTGTTGCTCAACAATTTATCTTGACAGATAAGCACAAGATATCATTATCAGAAAAAGTATGCTCATTAATAATAAGAATGAAATTTGAGCATTTTGAACATTTAAGATCTCTCAAAACAAATAAATTGAATGAATGAAATGAAGTCAAATTAAGTGTTTTGAGAATCTGACAATGATTCGATCAGATCAACTATCATGAAGAAAAATATTGGGATATCAAAGAATTGAGATGTGTTTATATGAATAGATATAAACATATGAACAATGAACGCACAATTATTAAGAAATGACGTCTGATACTCAAACAACAATGAATTTCAAGCGAGAGTATTACCATCGAAAGATTTATCGTATATAGATATGATAATAACAATGTCAATGAAAAATACTGAACTGGTGTGTATGAATACTTGACAGTAAATAGACAAGACAATACACAAGTATTAGTCTTTAGAAACAAACGATCAGTTAAACATCAAAACACTGATATGAAAAACATTTAAAATCACACTTCTAAATTCATGAAAACATTTAAAGAAGAAGAAGTGGTTTGAACTTTTAAGAAACCGTTTTTCATACCTGAAAGTCGTTCTTCTTTCAAAGTATGTAAGATAAAGAATCAGAAATACGTACATTCAGCATAGGATTCTCGCTTTGACAAAAACATCAGATATACTCCCCCTCTATATCTGTAAAAAGTCAAATCATTAGAAAAGAATAATATGAATATGACAATGAAATTTATTTTCCTTTTCTCCCCCTTAAAGATATGACAGTGAAAGTATTAACTAACTCCCCCTAAAACAGATAACAAAACTTCCTGAGTAAGATAAATCTTGTCAGCTCTAGTAAGAATGAAAACATTGAAGTACATTATTAAAACCTGCAGAATAAGAAAGATTTTGGTAATCATCTAAAATGATTCCGCCTTCGTTAGTAGATAAGAAAAATATAAGCAGATATTCTAACTCCCCCTAGACATATGCAAAATTAAGACCAACTCCCCATAGAATCATGCAAGAAATACGGCTTAAAAAGACATGTTAAGCATACCAAGTTTGCTGATTAGAAACTTAAAACATTTTTCATCTAAAGGTTTAGTAGACAAATCAACTAATTGGTAATCAGTTTGGACAAAATGCATTTCTACGTCACCTTTCTCGACATGATCCTTTATGAAATGGTAATGAACATCAATGTATTTCATTTTTGAGTGTTGAAACGGATTAGCCGTTATTGCTATAGTGCTCTTAGAGTCGCAATAGATAGGAACTCGCTTGTAAGTATACCCAAAGTCTTTGAGTTGCGTCATCATCCACAGCACCTAAGAGCAGCAGCGTGCGGCAACAACGTACTCAACTTCGGCTGTTGATGTAGACACACAATTTTGTTTCTTTGAGGTCCAACTTACCAGCTTGTCGCCTAAAAATTGACAAGAACCCGATGTGCTCTTCCGGTCTAATTTGCAACCTGCGTGGTCAACATCAGTAAAAGCGGTAAGATCAAAACCGGACTCCTTCGGATACCAAAAGCCTAACTCGGGAGTGCCTTTGAGGTATCGAAGTATCCGTTTAACGGCTATAAGATGTGATTCTTTTGGGTTCGCTTAATATCGCGCACAGAAACAAGTAGCAAACATAATATCAGGTTTACTTGCCGTTAGATACAATAATGAGTCGATCATGCTCCGATACGTCCTCTGGTCAACAGATTTTCCCGATAAATCTGCGTCCAGTAGTGTTCTAGTAGCCATGGGCATCTTTATTACTGAACTATCGGTCATATTGAACTTTTTCAAAATATCCCGAATATACTTAGACTGGTTGATAAAGATGCCATATGGGGACTGTTTTACTTGTAAACCAAGAAAGAATGTCAGTTAACCCATCATACTCATTTCAAATCGAGTCTCCATGAGTTTTGAAAAGTTCTTGCAAAATTAGGATTTGTAGACCCGAATATAATGTCGTCTACATATATCTGTATTAAAATCAAATCCTCACCTTGTTTCTTCAGGAAAAGAGTTGTGTCAATTGTACCTTTCTTGAAACCAGAGGCAAGAAGGAATTGTGTTAAAGTTTCGTACCATGCTCTTGGCGCTTGTTTTGAGACCATAAAGTGCCTTGTCAAGAACATAAACGTGGTCAGGATGATGAGGGTCGATGAAGCCTTCGGGTTGATTGACGTAAACCTCCTCATGTAGTATCCCATTAAGGAACGTAGATTTCACGTCTTGATAAACCTTGAAATTCTTATGGGCATCATAAGATAGAAATATCCGAATTGCTTCTATCCTCGCAACAGGGGTAAATGTTTCATCGTAGTCTATACCCTCCTGTTGACAGTATCCCTTTGCAACCAACCTTGCTTTGTTACGCACAACAATCCCAGCCTCATCCTTCTTATTCCTGAAGACCCACTTAGTTCCGATAACTGATTTGTCTTTGGGTCGTGGGATTAGCCGCCAAACCTTGTTCCGTTCAAATTAGAGTAATTCATCTTGCATTGCAAGAATCCAATCTGGATCTTGAAGCAAATGATTGAAGTGTGTCGTTTACGATACATAAAATATTTAGCCAGAGCTGCTCCTGTATAAGGAGCGAGGTATTGTAATGTAGCAGGGGAATCCGTCGTAATGATAAAAACTAATCTTCACTTCTACAATTCTATAGATTCAAGGGGTCAACTTGTTCCAATTTCATCTCTATTGAATTACGAAGTTGTTCCAATTTATTGATTGGCATTAACCCTAGATCGTTGCCCCTGAGAAATTAAGATGTGCGAATACCGGTTATTTTGGAATGTAGCCTCTGAAACCTTCTTAGGCTCTAGGGAACTAAGGAAACTGGAATACAAACAAAAGTTTGCCGATGAAGCGCGAGTTTTAATTCCGTTGTCGATGTTGCCGATGATGTTATGTAGGGGGTGATATCTAGTCCATATTGTGGTACTAGGCAGAGGTTAAACATTGACTCTGTTGTTTTGCTCATTATATTCATATATTTTGCAAGCACAACTTCTGATGTTGTTGGAACTTCTTCAACAGGTAATTCTGGTTGTGGTACTTCTGGTACAACGGAGGAAGTGCTTGGGACTTCATTACCAGAATTTGAATCTGCAGAAACAGAACCAGTATTAGATTGATCAGAATCAATAGGCATTGTTGTACCTGAAGATGTTGTTGTGACAGGTTCAGATGGTCCAGAAATATCTACAGTTGTAGCAGGGACCTCTGATGTTGATGCAGATACATTGGATTTATCAAAATCTGCACAAATATCCACAAATGCATCAAAAAATAATAAATCTAACTCAGATATGGACGTTTGAGAGTTAGAGGCAGAATAATTAGTCTCTTTCAAAACATGTTCTATTTGGTCTTGAATAGAAGCCTTTCCCTTAAGTTTGAGTCCTGAACTATCGTGTTTAGAAGTCAATGTTGAATGCTCATCAAAAGATACATTGATGCTCTCAATGACAGTCTTGGTGCGTCTGTTGTAAATACGATAGGCTTTGGAAGTCAAGGAATATCCAATAAAGTAGCCTTCGTCCGCCTTTTGTCGAACTTACCAAGATTATCACGGTCGTTTAGGATGTAGCATCTGCAACCAAAGACACGAAAAAACTTGATGTTAGGTTTTCTTTTATTAATAATCTCATACGCTGTCTTATTCAACTATTATTGATGATCGTCCGATTCTGAGTAAAGCATGCGGTAGCAACGACTTCTGCCCACAAATACAGAGGTAGTCCTGAGAAATCCAACATTGTTCTAGCAGCTTCCACCAGAGTCCGATTCTTGCGCTCTACAACTCCATTTTGTTGCGGCGTACGAGTGGCAGAAAAATTATGAGATATTCCCACAGACTGAAGATAGCCTTGTAGAGTCTCATTTTTTAATTTCGTGCCATTGTCGCTTCGTAGCTTCTTGATTGGTAGCTGTAGCAAGACTTGTACTTTCTTGATGAAAGAAATTATTAACTCAGGTGCATCTGACTTGGCTCTCAACAACTCTAACCACATGTATCTTGAATAATCATCAATCATGACAAGTATGTACTTCTTTCCAATGACTGACTAAATACGCATTGGGCCACAAAAATCCATATGTATCATCTCGAGTGGCGATTTACAAGAAGATTCCATCTTGGCTTTGTGGGAATTCCGTTTCATTTTTCCCATCTCACATGCTGAACACAAGGAATCCTTCTCAAACCGCATTTCTGGAAGACCTTTGACCATGCCTTTGCTCGCTAAAGTATTTATTGCTTTGAAGTTCTGGTGAGAGAGACGACGATGCCATATCCAACTTTATTCCTTTGAAGCTTTCACAATCAGACAGACTGATCGAGTGGCAGATAGAGTCGAAAAATTAACTGCATATAGGTTCCTGTATCTCTCAACTTTAAAATCTCCAAACCGTCTGGATCTTCTATGTGATAGTGCGTAATGGTAAACCTAACTTGGTAGAGGCTATCACGAAACTGACTAGTACTGAAGATATTATGATCAAGCCCTTCCACATATAACACTTTCTGTATGGTTATAGTGTTGTTTTTGAGCATCCCGTACCCTTTGATATAACCTTTCAGCTTAGAATTAGCAAAACCAACTGTTCCTGCAGGATGTTCAATATAATTGTGCAATAGATGCTTAAACCCTGTCACGTGCCTTGAACATCCGGAATCAATTATCCACAAATGACAGGCCTGCAAAAGAACAAACTACTTCGCTTTAGGTATCCATATCCAGATGGGTCCTTTTGTGTTAGCATTCTTTAACTTTTGGAAATCGTCGACCTTGCCTTTAATACGCCATTCATATCTGGGCTTAGGCAACCATTTCCAAACCATATTAACATTTAAATCATGAAAATCCTTTTTCTTTTAAAACTTGTTTGACCTAGCCTTGAATATATGAATCTGTTGAGTTGAGGCTTTGGAAAAATTTTTGGCATGAGAAAAGCTTTTGCCTTTCTTTGGCTTATGAATTGCGGAGTGAAATGAGAACGAATTGCTACCACAGTGATTGCAAATAATGTTCTTTTGAACAAATATCATGACTTTTGATTTATCAAATGATTTACACTTATTTGAACAAAACTGACATTTATTCGTCGCAGAACTATTACAAGCAGAACTACAATCACTATTAATCACAATACTATCCTCTTTCGATACAGAAATACATTTTTCAGAATCATTTTGAACAACTTTCTTTTCAGAAACTTTTCTTCTCCACTTTTCCTTCACCTTTCCATTTACATCTGAAAAACGAAAAGAAACTTTATTAGTTGAATTCTTGGAGGATGAGTTACTTTTCTTAACACCGGAAGTTTCACCTTTTTCTAACACACTCGGTTGTTTTTCAAAACTAGAAGAATAAACAACTGTCGGTTTTGCAAGTGTCTCAAACTCTGAGTTAGATCTCACATTCCATTTCTTATCATCAAACTCTTTCTGATCAGATAGATTCTTTTTAAACAAGTCATTTTCAATTCATTTATCTATTTACAAAGCTCTCGGTTTTCTTCCAAAGATTTATCAAGTTTAAAACGAAGATCACAATTTTCATCTTCAACTTCCTCGAGAGTCGTTTGTAAATCAAATATTTGCTTTTTAAAATCAGAAGTTTGATGTAACACAGAGTCAGACTTGAGCTTGTTCAAAATGGGGACAGGATCTGAAGAGTTCATCATTTGATCAAAAATTTCTTTAGACATTTTCTCAACAAACTCAGATTTTTAATCGGAATTCGTAACATGTGAAGACTCTTCTATCTTAGATCCATTTGGAGAATCAAAAGTAATAGACTCAGATATAATAGTCTGATCACAAGTATCAGTATCTGACTCATACTCGTCATTCTGACACTTGGTCTCAGGTAAGACTTTATCATCATTGACTGATTCATTACTTGTAAAAGGTGTGGAAAATAATGATTCGAATTCTACGAATTCCAGCTTTCTAGTTTTGTAGCTTGTATTCAAATCATTATATTTAAATCCCACAGATTTGAAACTTGATTGTGAATCAGTACAACTTGATTGGTCATCGTCTATCACTTCTTTACCTTTTTGTGGAGTATCAGATATAATAGTCTCAACTTTGACGAACGTGTCACGAATGTCCGAAATCTTCTTAACAGTTGAACCCATTTTATGAAAATTATATAAATTTTCAGGGGCTCGTTTTAAAATATCAGTTTCAGACAACCTAACCCCAATTTTGGATTATAAAATCTAACATCTTGGAGTTTGTTTGTAAGAAGATTCAGAGTCTGTTCAGTCTGTCCACGTTTTAAATTTAAGTCCTCAAGTTGTTTAATTTTACAGTACGCCTCGTTGCGTTCTTGAAAGCAAACTTCAAACTTAATTTTAAACTCACCCTTTTCGGAATTCAAGTTCACCAAGTCCTTTCCAAGCTCGGTGATTTTGGATGTCAATTCAAGTTTTTCTCTTTATAAATCATCTTGTTTTTTTTCCTTGTCCTCGATGACAACTTTCAATAATACATTTTCGTCTCGAAAATTCATCATTGATTGTCTTTCAAGGCTAAGTTTACTTTTAAGCACAATAAACTCTTTTTCCATGTTTTGAATTTGAGCAATTAAAGATTGAACTACCTCACAGTTTTCTGATTGCTCACTTACCTCGGACTCAGCATCGGAGTTGTCAGAAACAGGATGTGCACCATCTTCAACTTTGGCCATCATGTACACTTGTGTGAAGTGAGCTTCTTCCTCATTAGAAGTCTCACCAAGCCAGTTCTCCTCTTCGGCCATAATCACTTTTCCTTTTTCATGTTTCTTGACCAAAAGAGATTTCTTCGCATAATACTCCGAATTCTTCACCTTTTTAAACCGACAATCTTTTGAGAAGTGACCGTGCTTCCCACAGTTAAAACACCTACCACTATGTGGGTCAATCTTCTCTTCCTTCTTCTCTTCTTTTCTCTCTTCCTTCTTTCCATACTCCTTCTCATAACGGGGTTTGTACTTCTCTGTCCTATCCTTCTTATAACCTTCAAACTTTGGCTTAGAATAGTACTTTTTCTTGCCAAAACATTTGTTGAATTGCTTTGTAATCAGTGCAAGATTTTCCGCAAACCTCTTAATATCTTCGTCAGAATCCACTTCCCTTTCCTCACCAGATGACTCAGAACTTGTAGTTGGCAACTCGGTCAGATAAGCTTTTGGTAACTTTGGCTTTGACTTAGAACTGGAACCGGAACTTGAACTTGACTTTCCTACTTTCTTCTCAGCCAGAAGTGCTAAGGACTCTTTCACCATCTTCTTTTCGTCACTCAGCACCTTCACTTCATCCTCATGTTGAGACAAAGTAGTAAAGATATCATTAACGTCCTCTAAATCCATATCTTTCGACATCTGTAAGTTGATAGCATAACTCTTCCACTCAGGATTTAGATTCTTGATGAACTTGTAATTTATCTCGGACATCGATTTGTTCATTCCGTTCCGTCTCAGATCATTCAATACCACATTGAATCTGTTATATGTGTCAACCAAAGATTCACCCTCCTTTGCTTTGAATCCCTCATAAGCGTTGATACTCTAATTCAACTTTGCCTTAATAGACCGATTAGTGCCCTGAAACTGACGCTCTAGCTCATCCCACATCGCTTTAGCCGATTCACGACTGTCCACACAGTTGTAGACATCGTTGGGAATGGCTATTGTAAGTAAAATAAGCGCTTCTTCATCAATTTTTGCTTAAGCTTTCTCCTTCTCGTTATACTACTGATATGGCTTCGATACATATCTTACACGTATCTCGGGAGAAGTTTCAGTTGCAGGCTGACCTGGTACCGTAACAACCGGGCTTACTAGGCCTTCGAGGATGGATTTCATGAGCTTCCTATTCTTGTGATTGAGAAATTGAGTCATCTGTCTTTTCCATTGTGGATACTCACTGACAGATAAGACTGGAGGTTTGGATTAAGACCCCATGGATAGCAAATCCTTCGACATCTTTGAAATCTGTAGAATAATAGCTTGGAATGATCGTTAGTTCAGAAAATCAACAAAGATCAACTTAGATAAATTTTCAGAAAAACTCCAAAAATTCTCTAAGTGTAGAATTCTCACACCACTGAGTTGCTTTTACAATTCGCACACCAAATACATTAGCTTTTCGCACACCAACTGAATTTCGCACGCCAAATATCCTTCTATTCGCACAAGGATAGAAATTCGCATGCCAAATAACAAACTTCTCAACTTTTCGCACGATATGGGATGCGAGAAGTAACTTTTTGTACTCCTCTGTATGCGAATCCAAACTTTTCGCACGTCGTTGGATGCAGATTCCAACTTTTCGCACACCTCGAGATGCGAATTTCTGACTTGAAATATTTCAGAACTCTAACTTTTCGCATACTGGTCTTATGCGAATTCCACACTTAGCCAATTTCAAAACTCTAAACCTCACGTATCGATGCATGTTGTGTACTTAGAAAAAATTTCAGGCCTTTAGATTAGAAATCCTCAGAATTCGTATGAAATAGGATGCGAATTCCCAGTTTTCGTATCCTTCACGATGCGAATTCCTCATTTCTCGTACAAAACTGATGCGAAATCTTTCCTTTTCATATATACCCCAAAGAGAAATCCTTACTTAGCTTTTTTAGAAACTAAGAATCATGCGAATTCCTTCCATAATCATGCAAATTTTCCAGATCTTGCGTGTTCTTAGTGGTTCGGCTTAAAAACACTAAAATCAAATTGAAATCCAATCAAATATCCATAATTGCTTCTGAAAATGCACCAATTTGATCACTTTTACACGTAGAACATATTACAAACAATGTATTTGAACAAAATAAACTCAAACATACATCTTGATCGAAATACAGTGCGTCAAACACAAAAACTCGAAAAACACAAAAATTGAGAAATTGAACCAAAATTACAATGCAATTGTGTAATCGATCTAAACAAGAATTGTCTATTACATCAAACGATCACTGTACTACCAAGAAATCCAACAATAACAATCAAAAATAGTGAAATCGATCACAACATAGTAACCAGGTGCGAGTTCTTCATTTTTGGTTGATTTGATCTGAATCTGCTCTGATACCAATTGAAAGTTCCAGATACAAGCTATATATCACTCATCAAACATGTAGAAATCATCTTGTATTGATATAACAATGATTACAATGATCTCATAAACTCATATAGCTATTTCTCACAGTAAGCTCTCTCTATGCGTGTTCTTTCTCTAAGCTCTCTCAATCTGTTATCTCTTGTCTTATGAAAATTAACATTGACTCAACTATTTATATGGTCAACATAACCTTACAACTCAATATATTGTTAAAGTCAACTACTTTGACTTACAAGGCATTTAATAAACAAACACTCACACTTTACAGCACTTTACACTTTTGACCCTCCTTTTAATCTTGAATACAATTATGACTTAACAAAAGGGACTTTCAAGGACTTGGTTGAAGCTTTGAGAAGTGTACAGGCGACCATCCGATAGCCGAAGAAGAGTGACAATGTAACACCCCACTTCTTCGTTGATTTTCACTATCTTTAATCGTGATCTCTATTCTAAGACCTTGGCAACTCCATCTTGTCGGGTGTAGGGAAACATCAACCTCTCGTAAAAGTCTCGTGTTTCAAAAGTTTACTTGTCTAGGCCGAGTGTTTACGTAGATGTATCAATGTATGTATATAATAATCCGTTTGTATGAAATATGCTTAATTGCTCTTTTGCCTATGTGTGTACACGACTTTTAACCACATGCATACTTTTAGTTGTGTCGACTTAAGGGGATTATGCTTTAGATTACCAACTTTGATGTTTAGACTTTCATCCTGAGACTTTATCGATCGAAAGGATCTCGAAACAGGCCGGGACTGGAACTGGGCGACTATGCCTGGCGATAATGCCATGGCATAGCCGCTGTGGGAACTCTCGCGGGAACAAAACAGTGGGTGGGGTGTCGAGGGAGACATTGCCCGACGACAATACCAAGGGCAATGTCGCCGAGGGCATAGTCGCACAAGGGTGAAGGGATTCTGCTTCTTATTCGATTTTCAAGCCTAAAACATATCACTTCTCACCCAAAAGTTGTAGATCGTTTCCTTTGGCTCTCTAGGCGATTTATCTCTCTCTCTCTTCCTCCCTCCCTCCTCATTCAAAGCCATTAATCACCTACTTGCATTTATTGACCTCTCAAGTGGTGGATAAAAGTTATTGTTGGGTCCTTGGTGCCATTAAAGCTTCAAGAGATCTAAGTCCCTTCCAAGTCTACACATCTATTTAAGGTTTTCTATCTACAAACCCTAGTGATGAGTTTCTACTCCTTAAATGTTCTTTTACTCATTATTACTTACAATATTTCTACACTATATGTATAAAAGCCATCTATTTGGATTTTTACCCAACTTTTAGGGTTTCACTTTACAAACCCTAAATGGTGAATATTCTTCATAAACCTTAAGTATCTTCTTATATGAATGCTAAATGTTTATGGATCTTTGATCTCATGCTTGTATGAGTGGTACATGAGGAAACCCTTATTTCTATGAGTTTGATCTAACTGCTGATAACTTTATGATAACATGGTATGAGTAATATAATCATTTGTGATTAAATGTATGGGAACATGAGGAAAGTAGTACCTTGAAAAGTAAAGATGAGTCGATATTTCGGAGAAGGACATTATGTTCATGTGATAGAATTCCATGTGGTGATTATGGTATTTGCATGCAGAAAAGATGAATATATATATATATAGGGGCAGGTTCAAACGAGTCTCCAGACTTTTAATGCTTCAAACTGATTCAACTCTTCTTGCATCACAGTTACCCAATCTGAGTCAGCTAGAGCTTCAGATACGCGTGTTGGCTCTATCTTGCTCAGGAATGAGTTATGCATACATTGATTAAGTGTAGCAGACCTAGTTTGCATCGGTTTAGATGGATCTCCTATGATCTGATGTATCGGGTGCTCTTTGGTGCACCTATGTTCATTAGGGAGTGGATTTGATGTAGATTGATTGTGATGTTCATCTAAAAATCAACTGTCTTCTTCTTGTTCAGGGAGGGGTTCAGTTGAAGGATTCTGTACAGAAGCATCAGTTGGTACAACATTATCTGGCTGTTGATTAGTCTTTACAGTACAGCCAACTGAGTCAGCAACTTCTGTCTCGACAATTTCATGTACAACTTCAACTGAAGGAGTAGGTGTTTGAATTGGAGTTTCTTGCTGAACCGGGGGAACGAATTCAGTAGACACATCTGAATTGATTGGATGATGACTGCTTGAATCTTCATTTCTGTCAATCACAACAGATTTAGGCAATTTAGACCCAAGAAACTCATCGTAAAAGAATTCAAACAATAAATCTAATTCTGATAAATGAAATGTAGAAGTAGACGGTTTATCAGAATTAGGCGCATTAACCACAGGTTCTGGACTGATTTGTCCAGAAGCTAGCACTCCAGTAAGTACGGGTTCTGAACTGTGTTGTTCAGAAGCCAATTCTTCATCAAATGTGACGTTGACGCTCTCAACCACTATCTTTGACTTCTTCAAATACACTTTGTAGGCAGCATACATTTGAGAGTAGCCGATAAAGATGCCTTCGTCAGCCTTTGGACTAAACTTGTTCAAGTTCTATTTGTCGTTCAGTACGAAGCACCTGCATCCAAAAATATGAAAATGTTTAATGCTAGGTGTACGATTATTTATCAAAGCATATGGTGTTTTACCAAACCGGCGGTGGATTATGGATTGATTCTACGTGTAGCAAGCAGTCGATACAACTTCAGCCCATAGAAACAGAGGTAGATCTGATTGACTCAACATAGTTCGAGCGGCCTCGACTAGCATTCTGTTACGTCTCTCTGCGTCTCCATTTTGTTCAGGCGTTCTGGCAGCAGAAAACTGATGTGTTATCTCGACCGATTCGAGATAATCATCAACAATTTTGTTCTTGAATTATGTGCCATTGTCTGTTCGAAGAAGCTTGACTGTCGTTTGCAGATTCACTTGAGTAGACTTTAAGAATGTGATGATGACTTTGGGCGTCTCATGTTTTGTTCTCATAAATTTGACCCAAGTGTACCGCGAGTAATCGTCCACAATCACTAGAACGTACTTCTTGCCGTTTATGCTTTGAGTACGCATTGGATCGCAGAGATCCATATGCAACAATTCAAGTGGAGAACATGTACTAGGCTCAGGCTTTGGCTTATGAGCGACTCTCTTCATCTTGCCCTTCTCACATGCTGCGCATAGATGTTCTTTCACGTACTTAAGCTCAAGAAGTCCTTTCACTAGATTTCCCGTGACCAGTTTATTGATGTAACGAAAATTCAGGTGAGAAAGTCTTCGATGCCATAACCAACTTTGTTGCAACGAGGCTTTTGATAATAGACACACCTCATTGTTAGTCTTGACTTTTGAAAGATTGATCGTGTAGAGGTTTGACTTTCTTGTCCCGACCAAAAGTTCTTTACCGTCTTCAGCACGCACACAACATCTCTTGGCCTTGAAATTAACCTCTAGGTCTTTGTCACAGAACTGTCCAATGATAAAGAGGTTATGTCCTAAACCTTCAACGTAGCTCACTTTCGTAATCGTTACATTGTCTTGAATAACATCACCATAGCCCAAAATTGTAGAAAACTGGTCGTTCCCGAAGCGCACGTTCCCGCAATATTTCTCTGTATAATTAGATAAGATATCTTTCTGCCCAGTCATATGCTTGGAGCAACCAGAATCCAAGTACCACATATGACAGGTCTGCACAGGAGAAATCAGGGAATAACAACTTTACCCATTTATATCTGGGTCCTTTCAGATTAGCACAAGATTTTGGCACCCATATGAATTTGGGTCATCTTTTATTTTGAGAAACATGAGAAGCTTTAGAATGATAAACATGATAAGTACCAAACCAATCATCAGAATATTGGCGAGAAACAAAATTATTCTGTCTATATTTAGGTGCCGTTTGTTTTTTAAGAGGTCTAAAGTCTTAAGTCTTATTTTAGTTATGATTAATAAGAGGTGGTGTGTAAAAATGTCTGAACGATTCAGACTTAAGATCCATTAAGAGGTTTTTTTAAAAAAAACAAACAACCCCTTAGAGGACTTAGTAGTAGACCGAGATAATTGGAGTAATTGCTTTATTGAATATTTCTTGTAAGGAATTACAAGTTTTTGTTTAGTAGAAGCAACAATATCAACTACATCAGAAATACTACCAGTCTTTCTATTACAACTAATATCAGGACATGATTCTGCTTTCTTATCAATCTTCTGTTTTAGTCGCCACTCAGTTCGCTCTTCAGACCTTTTCTTTTTCAACTCTGAAACACAAGGTTTAGATTTGTTAGGAAAATGAGATTTCCGAGTTTGTCTTTTCTTAAGCTTACCAGTGTTTATCCATTTCTGTGAGAGCCTTTTTCTTTGCTTTTTACCTTTTTCGTAGTATTCAGTACTCACAGAAACTGATTCACCAACCTTGGTTGATGATTCACCTACTTCAAGCACACTAGGTAAAGCTTCAGAGTTAATGATAAAAGCAGAATGATCTGGAAGTTTAGCATTAACGTCAAACATATCAATTTCATTAACACACCCATCATCAGAATTTAGAAAATCATTTGCAAACGCAAAAAAGTCATCAAAATCATCTTCCGAAGTTTGAGGTGCCTTAGAAGATGTTGAACACTCTTTGGATTCAGATTTAAAAACAATGTTCTTCATTACAGTAGAAAATACAACTTGTTCAATATCAACCAAAATTCTTTGATCAAATAAAGCATTTTCAATATCAATTATTTTGTTTTCTAAAACAAGTGGAGGAACATAATTTTTTGCTTTAATCGGTTTGGCCTCCAACTCTGTAGTAGAATAGCTGTTAAAATAATCATTTGATAACACTTTTGGTTGATCAGAAATATAACTATCATTCAGCTTTTGATAGCAGAATGGTAGTTGCATTTTCGTTGTTTTCTTTCTGTTCTCATCTTCTTTGGCCTCAACCTAATCAGGTGATTTGGTAACAAATTTGGGTTTCAAATGAGGATGTTTGTTAGCCTCTTGTAGAAAATCAAAGTTATACAAGGCTGGTTGTTTTCTGATTGTTTTCTTTAGATAGTGAGGGTTATTGTAATCGAGTCCCCACTTCTCTTTAACATCAGATTCCTCATTCGGCGTGTCTAAGAAAATGGTTTGATTTGTTTGTCCTCTAGCATACAATTTGGCTTCCAAACCATTTACCTTTTTCTCCAAACTCTTATTTTCAACCTGCAATTTATGAGCTTTCAGAACACATTCTTGTTTCTCAATATCAGACTTTGAAAGTTTAGAAACAATTTCAGAAATCTTATTTTCAAAACAATCTTTTTGAAGTTTAAATTCAGAAACAGATTTGTTTAGAGAGTCAATCAGACTTTTGTTCCCAACAAGTTCCTTGTTGAGATCAAAAATAGTTTGACGTTTCTTTGCAACTCTGCTCTTTTCCTTTTTCAATTTGGCTTGAAGGTCTTGAAGCTCGATCATCATGGCTTCCATTTTATTTATAAAATCAGATTCAAAAAAGTTTAGTACCTCATCAGATGTTTCTTCGTCAGTCTCATCATACTTGACCTCTTTTCCCATCAGACACATGTGTGATGTTTTTTCTTTTTTCTTCCTCATCAGAGTGGTCAAGCCAAAACTCGTCTTCAGCCATTAGAACCTTACCCACTTCCTTCTGCTTAGCCAAAAACATCTTGTGCTTATAGTAATCTGAATTTTTGACAGTAGGCTTGCGACAGTCTTTGGCGAAATGACCCACCTTGCCGCAATTGTAGCACTTTATCAGATCATCAGTCTTCTTTTCACCATAATCACTAACATACTTCTTCTTCTCTTCTGGATTTCTCTCCACAAACTTCTTTTCCTCAAATCTTCTTCCTTCAATTCTTTCTCTATATTCATGATTCTTAGATCCTGATGAGTATCTTTGAGTGTTTGAACCCGACTTCTTGTAAAATTTCTTTTGAAAGTCACGGGTCAACTGTAACATGGCTTGCTTGAGATTCTCTCCGTCATCACTATCAGAATCTGCATTATCGGACTCATCAGAACTTGGAATCACCACTTTCTTTTTCTTCCTCTTTTCCTTCTCTTTCTCTTTCTTTTTCTCAGCCACAACCAAAGCTATAGGGTCAACTGCTTTCTCAGCCTTCTTCTTCTCTCCGCTTTTCTCTTCAACTTCTTCTTCATTTTGTCTCAATGTTTCATACACCTCGTGCAAAGGAGTGTCACTATCTTTCATTTGCTTCATCCTTCTAGTATGCTTTTTTCACTCAGGTTGAAGGAGGTTGAGGAATTTGACGTTGTTCTCTATTTGCTTTTTCTTGACTTTGTTCTTTGCTAGCTCATTAAGCAGGAGAACAAATCGTTCGTATGTTTCCTCAAGGCTCTCTTTCTCCTTAGCCTTGAATTCCTCGTAGCTGCTTATGCAGTTGGCAACCTTCATCTGGTTTCCAACCTTTAATCCCATCATCATCTTTTGGAGTTGATCCCACATTTTCTTCGCATTTGCCTAGAGATCTAGCTTGCTTATCGGCTTTGTATCTGTTCTTTTGTTCTTCAGTATATTGAGAAAGGTCTTTCGGAACAGTCTTTGTCTTTTGAGCTCTGCCCATATTTCCATCTTCGCTATCAGAAGACTCGTCATCCGGTATTTCCATAGTGAGGGGTACCATAGGACCTTCCATGATTGACAGCAGAATGTTCTCTCCGTTTGTATGTCTGTCCACAAAGTCAAGAAACCGGTCCTTCCATTGGTCATATTCCCCTTTAAACAGTACCGGAGGCTTCACATCTGTACCGATTGAAAGTGCGTCTTTGGAAGTCATCCTATTTTAAAAAAATTACAATAAGAACTTGAAAATGATCGTTAGTCCAAGTGAAATCACAAAATACAGAAAATCTTAGAAAGAATTTTCAGAAAATAAAATTCCAAAAATCTCCTAAGTATGGAATTCGCACACTACAGTGAAACACAAAGAATTCGCATACAGAATTCACACGCGCCAATTCTCACACACATTAACTTCAGAATTCGCATACAAGAACAATTCAGAATTCCCACGCACAAAATTCGCACGCAGTTATATGTGAGTTCTAGGAATTCGCATACAACACTTATGCGAACTCTTGAGTTAGAAAATTTTGAAAAATTATCTTTTCGCATGAACTTTTCGGATGACTAACACATACGAATCATATACTTTGAAAATTTTGAAACTCTTTATACGAAATCTGAGGAATTCGTATCTCACTCTTATGCGAATTCTAGGAATTTGTATGTAGCGATATGCGAGTTCTTCACTTTTCGCATATAAGCCTTATGCGAATTCTTGCCTTAGAAATATTTTCACAAAAACTTTTCGTATAAAGGGCTTATGCGAATTCTGACAATTCGCAAACAACACTATATGAAGTCTGAGGAATTCTTAACACACACACATGCGAATTCTACGCATTTCGCATAACACACATGTGCAAAATCTGTACTTAAGAAATTTTCAGACAAAACAACTATGCGAAATCCAAAGATCTATGAGTTCTTGACGCGAGTTCTTGAGATCTCGTCGAAAATTCACTCTGATCTCTTCAAAAATCCATCAAATCTGAAACTTTGACAATTTGACCACCAGAACATATAGAATCGATTACAAACAGTGAATTTCAACAAAGAACACTCAAATGTACAATTTGAAACAATTACAGTGTGTTAGAACTCGTGAACTCAAAAATCATAAAATCCAAGAATTAACCAAAATTACAGTGCAAGAATTCAATTAACCTATACAAGATTGTTCTAATACACTATACGAACTCAATCTAATCAATTAGACTCGCAAAAACTCAGAAAAATTCGAAATTCGATCCAGACTCGATATACAGTGCCGAAAACCATTTCTTGAACGATTTCAAATGAACTCTGCTCTGATACCAATTGATATTCCCTAATTCCAAGTTCTAATTGCAATTAATCACAAACAAGATGATAACAATTGAATTACTCAACCTGTTTTACACTTTGATTCCAAGGATTTCGTACACAATGTTCTCTGTGGAACTTTCTCTCTCTAGAACACTATTTCTACGTCTAATTCAACTTCTTACCACAAGCTTACTTGCAACTCTTCTAAAATACACACACTCACAAGACATAACCATATAACTATTTAACACACACACTAAACTTAAAAACAAAATACATTTGACATTTGACTTTGACTTTATTACAAAATAGACTTTGACTTTCTTTGAGAGTTGACTTGAGCTTTGACTTGGTTGACTTTCTGTCTTCAGACTTCATGATCTTGTATCCAACAAATATGTGCACTAACACAAGCCTATAAGCTTGATTTACCACCCGAGATGAGTGGGATTCACCCTACGTTCCACATTTGCTATCTATGGAAGTGCCTAGCGGAAGAAGAAAATGTCATCCCATTATCCGAAATTCGAGTAGACAACAATCGATGCGTCGAAGAGCCGAAAACCATTTTGGAGAGAGAAACGAAGAAACTTCTTCATAAAGAGGTATTTATGGGGAAGGTACAATGGAAACATCACCGGGGCACGAACGTGACGTGGGAAGTGGAGGAGGATATGAAGAGGTGGTATCCTCATCTTTTTGGAGTAGTGTGAGATTTCGGGGACGAAATCTATTCCTAGTGGGGGAGGATTGTAACACCCCGCTTCTTCCTTGATTTTCACTATCTTTAATCGTGATCGCTATTCTAAGACCATGGCAACTCTATCTTGTCGGGTGTAGGGAAACATCAACCTCTCGTAAAACTCTCGTGTTTCAAAAGTTTACTTGTCTAGGCCGAGTGTTTACGTATATGTATCAATGTATGTATATAATAATTCGTTTGTATGAAATATGCTTATTTTCTCTTTTGCCTATGTGTGTACACGACTTTTAACCACATGCATACTTTTAGTTGTGTCAACTTAAGGGGATTATGCTTTAGATTACCAACTTTGATGTTTAGACTTTCATCCCGAGACTTTATCGATCGAAAGGAGCTCGAAACAGGCCGGGACTGGAACTGGGCAACTATGCCATGTGGCACTCTCGCGGGAACAAAACAGTGGGTGGGGTGTCGAGGGAGACATTGCCCGGCGACAATGCCAAGGGCAATGTCGCCGAGGGCATAGTCGCACAAGGGTGACGGGATTCTGCTTCTTATTCGATTTTCAAGCCTAAAACATTTCACTTCTCACCCAAAAGCTGTAGATCGTTTCCTTTGGCTCTCTAGGCGATTTATCTCTCTCTCTTCCTCCCTCCCTCCTCATTTAAAGCCATTAATCACCTACTTGCATTTATTGACCTCTCAAGTGGTGGATAAAAGTTATTGTTGGGTCCTTGGTGCCATTAAAGCTTCAAGAGATCTAAGTCCCTTCCAAGTCTACACATCTATTTAGGGTTTTCTCTCTACAAACCCTAGTGGTGAGTTTCTACTCCTTAAATGTTCTTTTACTCATTATTACTTACAATATTTCTACACTATATGTATAAAAGCCATCTATTTGGATTTTTACCCAACTTTTAGGGTTTCACTTTACAAACCCTAAATGGTGAATATTCTTCATAAACCTTAAGTATCTTCTTATATGAATGCTAAATGTTAGTGGATCTTTGATCTCATGCTTGTATGAGTGGTACATGAGAAAACCCTTATTTCTATGAGTTTGATCTAACTGCTGATAACTTTATGATAACATGGTATGAGTAATATAATCACTTGTGATTAAATGTATGGGAATATGAGGAAAGTACTACCTTGAAAAGTAAAGATGAGTCGATATTTCGGAGAAGGACATTATGTTCATGTGATAGAATTCCATGTGGTGATTATGGTATTTGCATGTAGAAAATATGAATATATATATATATGGCTATAAATGTTTATTCAAATTTTGATAACCTGATAAGAATGTGAATACTACTCCTTGTGCACGAGGAGGTAGTTATACGTTTAATTGGACCTCTTGTGTTGGTCCTTGTGGTTTACTAGCGAGTAGGCAATAGGGGTCGCGAGCCCTTGAGGTGTAACTCATCTAGATATGGATAGGCAATGATGTCTCGTAAGACCTTGAGGTGTAACTCGACGGAGTAGGCAATAAAGGCAATGATTATGGTTTGAAGTTGTGATGTCTTGATGGCATGGGAACTAGGACTAGGACATGAGGTGTAATCCAATAACATCATGGGTGACTCCACTCCCGTGTATATGTCACTCTGATGGAAACGGGTCTCCCCCATAGTTTCAAGGGTTATATCTTGTATGTTTGTGTTCAGGTTTGAGAACATGGTTGCGGTGGAATCAATATTTGTGAGACAATGGAGTTCGGTAACACAAGTCTCATTTTATAATATGTCTTGACTTTATTGTTTTGTGAATTATATAATTTATGAGATCTCACTAGGCTTCGTCCTAACACTTGTTGTGGTTGTTGTTTCCTCACATATCCTACTTGTAGAGGAAATTAGGTTGTCGGACTTGTCAACCAGGGACGTAGGAAATCTTGAAGTGTCGGTCTTTTGGGGATTTTTGTGAAGAGATATTATAGTGAAATCGCAACACCCATTTTAATCTAGTTTTGAATTGATCCTAGATTAAGTAGGTTGTTGTAATATTGATGTCCCATTGTTTTGCAAACTTTATGGTGCAAACTAACCCGATTAACTGTGGGTCGTTAGTTGTCTAAATCTTGGGTTTGTTATTGTTTAAATTTATATCTTCAGGGTATTTGGACCTTCGTATTTTAGACGTTATATTACCAAAATTTTGAATTTTTATTTGTCTAAAATTTTAGGGTGTTACAGATAAAAGCGACGACAAGAAGGACAAGACTAAATGGTGTGACTTCCATGGTGATCATGGTCACATGACAGATGATTGCATTGCCCTAAAAAAGGAGCTCGATTGACACGTTTCGAAAGGCAATCTCAAAGAAGTAATCGACAAACCAATAGAACAAATCAACGACGTCCGACCACCATCTCCTGTTCATGAAAAAGTTGTGAACTGCATTACGGGAGGATCAGATGTCTGCGGTTTGACTTACTCTACAGCTAAGAGACATGCCAGTCGAGGATCAGATGACCAACCGATCCCTCGATCTTCACGACCAAAAGAAGAACTAGAGATAGAGGCCATGAAGATAATTCGACCAAGATGATATGGGCGACCTATATCAGAAACACCACGACGGGTTGATTATTCAACTTACGATCGGAAACTGCTTAACCCGGAGGGTGTTGGTCGATGGGGGAAGCTCTACAAATATATCTTTCTTGACACCATCAAAATCATGGGAATCGACAAGTCGGAAATCACCCGACGCTCGACAACCTTGGTAGGTTTCAACGGAGACGCGACGAACACCCTTGGAGAGATCATTATGCCAGTTTATGCCAAAGGAGTCAACAAATCGACCAAGTTTAATGTTTTCGATTGCTCGTCAGCCTATAATGTTATTCTTGGTCAGCCATGGATCCACGACATGAAGGTAGTCCCCTCAACATTCCATCAGACGATGAAATTTCTCACGCCGTAGGGGATCCAAGAAATCAAAAGTGAATCGAAAGTTGCTCGCAGTTGCTATAAGATAGCAATGAAGCCACGAAAGCAGTCTATCTAGAAATTATAGGACCAGGATGATCCCGAGACCATCGACGACTATCTTTTAGAGGAAGTCATCCTGGACCCAGACAAACCCGACGAAGTCGTATTCGTAGGTTTGTCCCTCGATCCCTCTATTAAAAAGGAACTAATCTCTTTTTTGCAGGCACATGCCGAATGTTTCACATAGACGCACGAAGATATGGTCGGCATAGACCCCGACGTTATTTCACACAAATTGAATGTCGACCCGTCATTTATGCCGATCAAGAAGAAACGTCGAAAGTTCGCTCCAGAATAAAATAAAGTAATCAATGATGAGGTCAACAACCTCCTTAAGACCGGGAAGATTCGAGATGTTAAGTACCCCAACTGGCTAGCAAACGTCGTGGTCGTGCAAAAGAAAAATGGCAAGTGGAGAGTGTGCATAGATTTCAATGACTTAAACAAGGCTTGTCTAAAGGATCCGTTTCCCTTACCACAGATGGATGCTCTAGTTGATGCAACCGCTGGACACAATCTCTTGACATTCATGGACGCGTACTCAGGATACAATCAAATACTTATGCACGTTGAAGACTGTCAGGATCGAAATTCAAAACAAGAATTTAAACTAAACACTCAGAAACTATGTTAAAGAAGTTGCGGAAAAAACACTTTAACAATAAATCAATGAAACAGTATATGAGATCAAATCACAAGTTATATTGAATTAACTTAATGATTACAACCACAACCTCAATCTGTTGAACAGGCTCAACAGACGTTCAATACTTCTCTAAAGAAAGGATTACTAACAATCTTGAGGCTAATTCTCTCTAGAACAAAAACAATACGTATTCTCTATGTGTATTCTGTATATCCTATAATCTAAGACTTCTATACTATATATACAAAACAGATTACAAGATAATTATTAAAGTAAAGATGATCTTCAGCATCCAGTCCATAATTATCTTCAATCTCCTTGTCTTTAGCTTTAAGCAACCAATCCATCTATATCTTCATAAGCAGCATTAATCTTCATAGCAGTTTCTTCATCCTCAGCAGTACTAACCATCTTGCAGTAGTAACTTCCAACTTGCAGTATTAACTCTTCAAGCAGTACTAACTACTAGCAGTAGTAATACCTCTAGCATTAGTAATCTTCAAGTAGCAGTACTAAAGTCTTCAGCAGTAGTAATCTTCAACACTTAGCAGTACTAACTGGACTTAGCACATTTTAGACCCAACAATCTCCCCCTAACTTAACTTTTCAATTAAAGAAGTTAAGTTCTTCAGAATTTGGTCTTCATGATGCTTTCAAAATAACTTCTTAATTCCCCATATTAGGATCCAATCCAACACTTTGATTGATGGTTCTTCTGATCACAATTCTTGCCATTTCTGAACCTTTAGGGCAGACCAACTTTGCTTTCAGCATCCTCTCCAACTTTACTTTGTTGTGGTCATACACCTTATCAACCAAGTAGTATTCATGGAAACTTTTGTCAATGGTTATGACATAAACTCCAGATCTTTCAAACAGCATCCAGTTGTCAATACTTTTGAATCCATTTTCATGATGCACATCTTTGATAATATGTTCAACCTTAACAGGGTCAAACATCATGTATAAATACTCCATGGCCATCTTTATTAGACTCATCCCAGCTTCTTTCAACACTTCACCATATAATCTCAACCCAACTTTGTACATTTCTTCTAGATCAGCTCTGGTACAACTTCTGATTATCTTTCCCCAAGTTGAATATACCTCAAATTTGTCACCCATTCTCTTTATTCTGAAGTATTCTGTCCTTTTATCCAACAGAGTATCCCAATGAATGATTTCTGGAGCATTCACTGAGATAGGATCAACTTTCAGAGGTTCTTCATGAGTCACTGTCATGTACAAATCAAACTGCTCAGGTTGTCTTGGTTGTGCTTGACTCTTCTCTTGATTTTCAACCTGCTCAGCTTGTTTCTGCTGCTCTACATGAGGCGCAACAATAGGTCTTGATGATCTGGCTTCCATGCTTTCACTTTGCTTCTCTTTCTCAACTTCCTCAATCCTTGGCCTTTTTGCCTGTTTCTTTCAAGCAATAGACTTCATTCTCTTGACAACTCTGATCTTCTGGGCTAGGGTTTCTTCTTTCTTTACTTTTGCCTTTTCTTTTGTAGGAGTGCCTTCTTCACTGTCAGGGAAAGGTTGTTGAATGTTCAGATCATGTCTTTCTTTCATCTTCCTTTCAAACTCAACCCTCTGACTGAAGTCTCCTTGAAGTTTGGTCATCTCCTTCTTGTATAATTCCTCTATTCTGCCAAAAGACATGTTGGTAAACATCCCTTCAGGAACTCTAATGGATCCTTTCAGGAAGTTTATCATTTTTCTTCTTTCCTAATTGGCTAGGAAGGTCTGTAAAGGCTGTCTTTTCTTTGAAGACTTTATTTTCTTTGAAGCTTTCATAGTTACCCTCTTTGCAGCCAATTTCAAGCTTTTCTGATATTCTTCATTGAGCCTTTTAGCCAACTCTAATGCAATCTTTCTGTCTTTGGCTTTTTGGATTTCTTTCTCCTTTTCAAGTTCCTTTTCAAATTGTACATTTAGCTCCTTTACCAACTCTGCATCCAAGTTAATTTGCTTCTGTTTCTTCACTGGTTTTTCAGCCTCAACTATCTTCTCTTTCCCTTTCTTCTTTGCATCTGACACATTGATCTTTGTCTTTTTCTTCTCTGATTCTCCTTCTTTGATCACCACTCCCTTAGCCTTTTGAGTGGCTTTAGGAGTGTCATGCTTTGCCTTAACCAGAGTTTCTGCAATCTCTATCTCTTCTCTGGACATTACAGTTTCTGCTGCTGGTTTATCTGTTTCTACTGTTGGTTCAGTTACTACTTCTTGTTCATTTGTTACTACTGCTTCCACAGTTTCTGCTGCTTTCTCAGTTTCTGCTGCTGCAACCTTCTTTTTAGCTTTACCACTAAACTCCCCCTCAACTTGAAATTCCATAGCCTCTGAACTCTCCCCCTTTTTGGAAGCATCATGTGCAGTTCCCCTTTTCTTCAAGACAAACTGGGTTCTCTTCTTTTTGTGCACTAATTTCAACACCAGCTTCTTGAGTTTGGCTATATGCTCTTGTTGAGAATAATCACCTGTTTCATCTCCTTTATCTCCTTACCCTGAGTGATGACATCCAGATTGACATTTCCAATGATTTCCATCAATTCATCATAGTTATATTTGTCCTTACCTCCTTTAGGTGTGTTGACCACCCTTTAAGGATCCTTGGATCTTTTAGTAGAGGCCTTCTGCCTAGCAGAAGCACCTGCTACCCCCTTGGTTTCTTGGCACCTGGGACCCTTAGATGATTTCTCATCTAAAGTTGTCGTGGGGAAGGTCTTAGTGATGTTCACACTGTCCTGATCCATAACTTGTGCAGAATCAGTAGTGTGAGCCTTACTGCCCACATGCTCTTCCTTCTCCTTAGAGAGCACCTTCTTGGGGTTGGGAGACACCCTTGTGGTTTCCCTTTGGATATTCTCTAATGGAAAATGCTCCATCAGAGGGCTTGCAGGCTTTTGGGATGAAGATACAGGAAGGGAAGGAACCTTCTGTACCTTTTTCCTTACATATGTTTTAGTGATGGGGGAATTTGGCTTCACAATAGGGATCTGAGGAGGATTATTTGAAATGAATGGTGTGTGTAGGTCATCAGTGGGTTGGTCAGATGTGGGCTTTGACCCTGATGCCTCACCATGGGAATGAGACACAACCATCATTGTAGAGAACAATGGTGTGTCTTTTCCAGAAAAGTCCTTACTAGGCCTTTTCATGTTGGAAAACACCTTCCCTTTGGAAGGTTTAGGTACATACACCTCTTGAAAAGAGGGGTAAATCCGTCAATTCCTGGTTTAGTACTTCTTGTACAAACCTGGGATACATATAAAATCGTTTTGTTTTGGTTTTGGTATCCAGGTTTGACAGTAAATCATTTAAAATCATTTGTGAAAAAATAAACTTTCTGGAGGTAGCTAAGCAGACAAGAGCATAAGCTATGGTACTGCTGAACTCACTCCATCCAGTTGTTTTGCGAGAAATACAATGCTGAAGGGTATGAACAAAGAATCTCCACTGAGGTGAGAATTTGCTCTTGAAGAACTTATAGACCTCAGTGGGACCTTCATACCCCATTCGACCAATTTCGAGAAATAGGTCTTCCTTTGGGAGAGTAGATATACCTGAGGCATCATCTAGACGTAGATGAGTGCGAATGCAGGCTTCTGTGATTGTGATGGATTTATCACAGACTCTGTATTGGATGACCTGATTGCCATTAACAGTCTGAATGGAGGCATTGGTCCAGAATTGTCGCAGATGGTCCACATAGATTGTGGGATTGACAGTTAACGCATAGGCGATGTGTGAGGATTTTAGGAAATCCACAATCTCATGAAAACCCTCAGCTTGTTTTGGTTTTTGCAGCATTGCAAGCTCATTGTGATCGTCAACAAACTCTAGTCCTGCCATCGTTCTTGGGTTCAAATCAACACTAGGGTTTACGCACTGGGAAGTAAGAATTCGAGAGAGAGAGAGAGAGAGGATTAACACTCGTAGGAAATTCAAAGAGTCGTTTGGATTTTGGCGGTCAGAGAGGGTATTTATAGGTGGAGGGTTTCAGTTAGAAGCAGTACTAAGTACCCTAGCAACATTAACAAGCCCGCAGTACTAACCCATATAAGCAGTAGTAACACATACCGGCAGCATTAACACAGACTAGCAGTATTAACACATACCAGTAGCATTAACACTGTCTGGCAGTAGAAATAAGGTAAGAAGTAGTAACTTTGCACTGGCAGTATAAACCACCAAGCAGTATTAACCATACTTAACTATATTTGAACTGTCAGCAGGATTAATAGTGAGAGCCGTATTAACTTAACCAGAAGTACTAAGTTTCTAATCAGCAAGGTAATCTGAAACACTTAAACACACATAGTTAGCAGCACCATGCACAATATAATATGAGAAAGTAAGCATGAAGGAATCTATATAGAAATGGTACATAAAGAAAATCAAAAGAGGCTTATTCAATGTTTATCATGCCTACACTTGTGACCAAGAATGTGAATCTGCCCACATCAAAAGCTTTGGTGAATAGATCAGCAAACTGGTTACTTGTGTGTACTTTCAAAACCTGAATTAACTTCTTTTCATTGCAATCTCTAATAAAATGATACCTTATTTCTATATGCTTGGTTTTAGAGTGCTTGACTGGATTATTAACAATGCTTATAGCACTGTTGTTATCAATGAAGATTGGAGTGTGAAGAAAAGTAACACCATAGTCCAACATCTGATTCTGAATCCATAGCACTTGTGAGCAGCAGCTTGCAGCAGCTATATACTCTGCTTCTGTTGTAGAGGTGGACACTGTGGTTTGCTTTTTACACTGCCATGAAACTAGTCTTGCACCCAAAAACTGACATCCTCCTGATGTAGACTTTCTATCCAAGTTTGCACCACCCAAATCACTATCTGAATATGCAATTAGATCAAATGGTGAGTCATGAGGATACCAAAGACCCAACCTAGGTTGTCCTTTGAGATATCTGAATATCCTTTTGACTGCTTGAAAGTGAGACTGCGTAGGCCTCACTTGAAATCTTGCACATACACATACAGCAAACATAATATCTGGCCTTGAATCTGTTAGATACATGAGGGATCCTATCATTGATCTATAATGATGAACATCCACATCCTCCCCCTCAAGATCTGCAGTGATCTGTTTGTGTGTTTCCATAGGTGTGCTTGCAGGCTTTGAATCTGAAAATCCAAACTTTGTAAGGATATCCTGCACATACTTGGATTGACTTATGAAGATGCCATCTTTCTTCTGTTTAACCTGTAGCCCAAGGAAGAATGTAAGTTCACCCATAGAGCTCATCTTGAATCTTTTGTGCATCAGCTCCTCAAATTCCTTGCACATATAATCTTTTGTGGATCCAAAGATGATATCATCCACATAGATTTGAACAAGCAGGATGTCCTTCTTCTTCCTTTTAATGAATAGAGTCTTGTCAATGATTCCCCTTTCAAAACCATTTTCCAAGAGATAGGTATATAGAGTGTCATACCATGCTCTTGGTGCTTGATGTAGCCCATAGAGTACCTTCTTTAGTTTGTATACTTTGTCAGGAAAGTTAGGATTCTCAAACCCTGGAGGCTGACAAACATACACTTCTTCATCAATTTTCCCATATAGAAATGCACTCTTAACATCTATCTGAAAGACTCTGAACTGCATGAAAGAAGCGTAGGCTAGAAACAGCCTAATTGCCTCAATTCTGACTACTGGTGCAAATACTTCTTCATAATCTATACCCTCTTCTTGTGTATACCCTTGTGCCACAAGCCTGGCCTTATTCTTTATTACAATTCCTCTCTCATCTTTCTTGTTCCTGAAAACCCATTTAGTTCCAATTGCTCTTTGTCCTTGTGGAAGGTCAACTAGATCCCACACATCTTGCAGCACAAACTGCAGCAGCTCCTCTTGCATTGCTTCTATCCATCTTGGGTCTTTCATTGCATCATAAGCCTTCTTGGGTTCAATCTGGGATAGAAAACAAGATAACAACCCTGACTGTAAGTCTTTCAGTCCTCCTAACTTACTTTGTTGCCTTGTGATCATGGGAGAATTGATATCACCAATCACCAACTAAGGAGGATGATTCTTCTGAGTTCTTGTATGATAGACAGCCTCCTCATTAATACTTGCATCAAGATTGGAGTCATTCTTTTCAGGAGTGTTTCCCCCAAACACTGAAGAATTTTCATCATCAGTGTCATCTTCTGTCAATATGAGCCTTTCAAGACCTGAGTTTTTTGGACTTGAAGGATGAGTGTTCTCTTTATCACCTTTATCCTCTTCATCACCTTTAGCATCTACATTCTGATCTGGTTCAGAATGCTTTGTTTCTGGATCATCTTTCTTTTCTTGTTGGCAGAATTCAGCAGGATCAACTGTAGGTATTGGGAACAGCACAAACTCTGGTTTCTGTGCTTGTACCTGTTCTGAACTTGTTCCTGCAATTTGCACATGACTAAAACTCAAAGAATTAGTTAGTGAGTCAATGTCAAACAGCCAATCAGGACCTGTACCAATCTGATTTGGTGTGTTCTCATTGCTTTTGACATTGTCACTTTCCTCTATAATTCTGGTAGAACTATTGAAAACTCTATATGCCTTACTCTGAGAGGAATATCCAACAAGAAATCCATCCTCAGCTTTGCTTTCAAACTTTCCTAAGTGAGATTTGGTGTTGAGAATTGTGCAAGGACACCCAAAAGGTTTGAAAAATCCAATAAAAGGTTTCTTCTTTTTGAAAAGTTCATAAGGTGTCTTTCCTTGGGATTTGACTACTAGAACTCTGTTTTGGACATAACAAGCAGTATTAACTGCTTCTGCCCAAAAATTAATGGGTAACTTTGAATCTGCCAACAGAGATCTAGCAGCCTCAATCAATGTCCTATTTCTCCTCTCAGCAACACCATTATGTTGAGGAGTTCTAGGAGCACTGTATTGTCTCTCAATACCTTTATTCTCACAAAAGTTGTTTAAGTCATTGTTTTTAAACTCAGTTCCATTATTAGATCTGATGACTTTAACTCTTAGATTTGTTTGGTTTTCAATCCTAAGGACAAAGGATTTGATCAGTCCACTTGTCTCATTCTTAGTCCTCAGAAAATATACCTAAGTAAACCTAGAGAAATCATCAACAATGACTAAGCAGTAGGATTTCTTACCAATACTCATCACATTTGTAGGACCAAAAAGATCCATATGCAATAACAGAAGAGGTGAAGAGATTGTGTTTATTTCTTTGGACTTATGAGAAGTTTTGTGTTGCTTGCCTTTAAGACATGCAACACAATGATCATCACATGAAAACACTTTTTGAGGCAAACCTCTTACAAGGTTGTTTTTCACAAGTTTGTTCATAGTTTTAAAATTCATGTGACACATCCTTCTGTGCCAAAGAGATGATTCATCTAAAGAAGCTTTTGAAAACAAACAGTTTAGTGATGAATCAGATGAAACACTCTCTAAGTCTAAACAATAAACATTATCCTTTCTAGGAGTTCTAAGTAGTATCATATTTTCATCAACTACCTTGAATCCTGGAGCAAGGATAATACATTCAGTATCAGTAAATAATATACTATGTTTCTTGTCACAAACCTGTGATACACTTAACATGTTGTATCTCAACTGTTCAACATAGTAAACATCTTCAAAGGTCATCTTACCTTTTGAAACCATAACTTTTCCACTTATCTTACCTCCTGTTGGATTGTCACCAAAAGAAACACGTCCTCCATCAAACCTTTTGAAAATTTGAAGGCAGGACATGTTACCTGTCATGTGCCTAGAGCAACCATTGTTTACATGCCAAATGCTCTTCCCCTTGAGCTGTTGGTTACCCTGCACATAAGATAAAACAGTTAGTTTCTTGAGGGAACCCAAGCCAAAGTGGTCTTGGGTTTCCCTTTCTCATCAACATACTCATATTCATTAAGCTTAGTCTTGATGAGTTGATCAGAGTCAGGAATCTCATGGCTGGAATACTTTGTCTTAATTATAGGCTTGGCAGTATTAACACTGGTAGCAGTACTATCCTTGTTAGCAGTATTAACTTGGTCAGCAGCACTAACTTTGTTAGCAGTACTATCCTTATTAGCAGTACTAACTTGGTTAACAGTACTAACTTTATTAAGAGTACTAACTTGGTCAGCAGTAGTATTGCTATCAGCAGCACTATTTCTGTTAGCAGTACTTTTTGAGATAGCAGTACTAACAGGTTTAGTTTCTTTTGGAACCCAAATTAAGACACGTTTGTTTGCTTTCTTATTCTTTGTGTTAATCCTTGATTTGCTTGGAATATCTTCTTTTGTTTTAGCAAACTTATTCTGAATATGAGATTTTGCAGTACCAGTTTTCATTGGTGCTGTTCTCACATTCTCAGCCATGTGGTTCCTTGATCTTCTTGATTGCTTCCTATAACCAACATAATTTTGATGTTGTCTTTGAAAAGTAAATCTTTGGTTAATAGGATTGAAATAACAGTGTTTGGCTAAATGATTCACCTTGCCACAAATAAAACAAGGCTTTGGTCTATTGATTTTGCTTAGATCAATTCCCTGTTTTTGAGCCCACTGATTATTTCTGTTTCTTTGATTTCCCCTTATTTTATCATATTGATGGGGCTTTTTTTGTTGACAAGTACAGGGATTTACAACAGTAATTTGCATATAGTGATCTCCCTGTACCTTTTCCTTCCCTTTTCTAGAGGTCTCAGCTTTCTCACTCTTACCAGTCTCTTCCACACTCTTAGACTTCTCCACTTTCTCACTCTTGACAAATGGTTTACCTCCTCTTTCATTTGTAAGAATGTGGTTTTCTAGGGGAATTTCTTTCTGGTCTTCCTTGGTCTCTTCTTCAGATTCTGCCTCAACCACTACAGTGTCTAAAGGATCTACTTCTGTGGCTCCTTCAGGTAAGTCTTTCTTATCTTGCCTTTCTAAGAGGTCTGAAGTGGGTGGAATATAGTTGTTGTTGTAAGGTGGAGGGGTGTTGTTATATCCTATACCTCTCTTCAGTTTGTCATGAACTTGAGATTTGAGTAAAGTGTCCATTGCTTTAGAGGCATTGGAAAATTTCTCAATATCTAATTTGGCCTTCTCAAATTCACTTCTGACTTTCTCACATTCTTCTCGAGCCTTCTCTAGCTTAATCTCTAACTCCTTTTTCTTCCACTTCCAATAGTTTTGATCATATGAATGTTGAAGTTCATTGGCCTGATATGCCTTAATTTGTTCTTCAAAATTCACAATGATCAAATTAGACTCTCTCCTATGTTTCTTCAGTCTTTTAAGATCATCACACATGCTCTGATTGTGATCCCTGTACTTCTTGACAGTTTCAAGACAGGCTTTAGAGCAAAGTTTAGATTTTACCTCTGTGGGAATTGCAGTGCTTGAAGACTCTGAAACCTCAGCCATCAATGCTTGATTCTGAATTGCCTCATCTGCTTGATCACTCCAATCAAATCCTATTCCATCTTGTGAGACAAGTGCTTGAGATGGGTTCCAATTGTTGTTGGACTTTGATTGTTGATTGTTGCTCCCATGCTGTTGAGAGATTCCCCCTCTGCATTCTCTTGCAAAGTGCCCCAGTTTATGACACTTGTAGCATTCCACCTTGGATTTGTCAAATCTAGCACCATCTTCTCTTCTCATGGCAAAGTTGTTTCTTCCAGTTCTTTTAATGAATCTTTTGATTCTCATGGTTAGCATTGCCATTTGCCACTTGATATCCATCTCTTCAAGGTCATCAACATTTATCTGCTCCAGGTCATCATTAATAAGAGAAGATTTAGCATGACTAGCAAGGAATGCTTCCAAAACAGAATCATTGAATCCATCCTGTTTTGAGCCATAAGCAGCACTAACTGATTCTGTATTTGCAGAAGAATCAGTAGTAGATGATAAGAGAGCAACATTGTGAGAGTATCCAGATGGCTTCTTCTTAGATTCAACTTCTGCTTCAAACACCCTGAGATTATTATAGAGATCATCAAGTTCCTTATCCTCCAGATTATCATTCTGCCTGAATGATACTGTATACATTACCCATTCTTCACCATGAGATCTGAGAAACTTTCTGTTGACATCATCCTGGTCCATCTTGACACCAACAATGGCTAAATCTCCAATCAACTTGTTGAACCTATCAAAGGTTTGAGTCATAGAATCATTCTTTATAGACATAAAGTTTTCATATTGTTGCTTGAGAATTGCTTTCTGATTTCTCTTTGTGCTTTTGGTACCTGAAAACCTCTTCTCCAAAGCATTCCACAAGATTTTGGCATCAGCACAGTTGCAAAACTGATGTTGGTATTCATTAGGAATTGCCAAGACCAGAGTGCTCAAGGCTTTCATCTCAGTCTGCCTCATCTTTCTTTCTCCATCAGTCTTTGGTGGAGGTCTTTTTCCATCTGCTCCCATATCTCCTTCATTGGAAGGACCATTCTCAATGATGTCCCACATTGAGTAGTCTGTAAGAAGTATATACTGCCTGATCCTGATTTTCCACATGTCAAACTCATTAGGTTTGAGAATGGGAACCTTTGAAACAAGAACACTGTCGTGTGATCCGTCCATGATAATTATTGCTTTCTGAGTTCCTTTGCTCTGATACCACTTGTCAGGATCGAAATTCAAAACAAGAATTTAAACTAAACACTCAGAAACTATGTTAAAGAAGTTGCGGAAAAAACACTTTAACAGTAAATCAATGAAACAGTATATGAGATCAAATCACAAGTTATATTGAATTAACTTAATGATTACAACCACAGCCTCAATCTGTTGAACAGGCTCAACAGACGTTCAATACTTCTCTAAAGAAAGGATTACTAACAATCTTGAGGCTAATTCTCTTTAGAACAAAAACAATACGTATTCTCTATGTGTATTATCTATATCCTATAATCTAAGACTTCTATACTATATATACAAAACAGATTACAAGATAATTATTAAATTAAAGATGATCTTCAGCATCCAGTTCATAATTATCTTCAATCTCCTTGTCTTTCGCTTTAAGCAACCAATCCATCTATATCTTCATAAGCAGCATTAATCTTCATAGCAGTATCTTCATCCTCAGTAGTATTAACCATCTTGCAGTAGTAACTTCCAACTTGCAGTATTAACTCTTCAAGCAGTACTAACTACTAGCAGTAGTAATACCTCTAGCAGTAGTTATCTTCAAGTAGCAGTAATAAAGTCTTCAGCAGTAGTAATCTTCAACACTTAGCAATACTAACTGGACTTAGCACATTTTAGACCCAACAAAGACCAGGAGAAAACTACCTTTATGACAGACAGAGGTATTTATTGTTATAAGGTTATGCCCTTTGGTTTAAAAAATGCAGGTTCGATGTACCAGTGCCTAGTCAATAAAATGTTCAAGGAACGACTTGGTGACACCATGGAGGTGTATATTGACGACATGCTCGTTAAGTACAGACAAGCAGTAGACCACGTCGAACATCTAAGGCAATCGTTCGACATCCTCAGAAAATACCATATGAAGCTAAACCCAACAAAGTGTTCTTTCGGTGTCAGCACTGGGAAGTTTCTGGGATACATGGTGACCAGACGAGGGATCGAAGCTAATCCTGATCAGATCAAAGCCAGAGTTAAGATCAAGTCACCAAGGAATTTCAAGGAAGTCCAACGTCTGACTTGCCTAGTAGCAACTTTGAACAGATTTATCTCACGATCATCAGACAAATGTCATATATTCTACAACGTTTTATAAAAAAATAAAGGCTTCCATTGGACGAATGACCATGAGCTAGCATTGCAAAAATTGAAGGAATACATGGTGTCGCCTCCATTGCTATCAAAACCAAAGGACAACGAGGTCTTGCAACTTTACCCGGTCGTTAGTCTCAACGGAGTAAGTGCAGTCCTAGTATGAGAGGACGACAAAATCAGTTGCCTATTTATTACGTAAGTAAATCTCTACTAGACGCTGAAACCAGGTATTCTTCTATGGAAAAAATTATTATTATCACTAGTCACAGCTGCTAAAAAGCTACGACACTATTTCGAGTCACACCCTATAACTGTCGTAACTAACTTTCCACTTAAGTCTGTCTTGAGAAAACCAGAGTTAACAGGTCGACTAGCGAAATGAAGTATCTATCTCAGCAGTTACGACATCGACTTCAAGCCAAGGACCGCGATCGAGTCACAAGTTCTGGCAAACTTCGTCGCCGATTTAAGCCCTGAACTAGAAAAACAAGTACAGAGAGAGACTTATTCTGTGGCAACTCTCGACGGCGAACCTTGGACTACACATGTCGATGGATCGTCCAACGCTAGAGGAACAGGATTGGGCGTCGTCTTAAAGTCGCCACAGGGGGCTAGATGGTGTACTCCATACGATGCGATTTTAAAGCAACCAATAATGAAGCAGAGTGTGAAACCCTGATCGTAAAAATGAACATGGCGCATGACTTGGGGGCAATTGGATTGCACGTCAAAAGCGACTCCCTCCGTGTCGTAAACCAGATGAATGGAGAGTTTGCAGCAAAAGATTCGAAGATGACAACATATCTCACAGTAGCCAAAGCAAAATTAGAAAATTTCAAGCCATTTTCGATCAAACAAATCCCAAGGGATCAAAATACTCAAGCCGACGCCTTGGACAACCTTGGATCGGCACTCAGCAAACCTCTGTTCAACACGATACCCATGATTCATCTCTCGATATTGTTAATGCCAAAAATTACCCAAAGAATAATTTAAGGTCGATGTGGAGCTTTATCCAACTAAAGAAAGTAGCCGATTGATAACATGCGCGATAAACAATAAAATAAAGAGACAAGAGATTTGGTGACGCGGAAAAACCTCAATGAGGAAAAAACTGTGGACGATAGGAAGATGTCGTCATGCACTATGATCACCAATCAGGGGTGATATCCTTCGATATACAATGTGTTACACGATCGATACAAGGGATGTGTGTGTAAACAAAGAACAAGTATCTGTCGTGTGTAAAAATACTATCGTCGTGTGACTATCGTGTGAAAATCAGGTTGTGGATGTTCTTCAGAGACCTTTGTCAATTATACGCTTCAAGTAACAGCCTTCAGTTTTCCGAATGAGGTGTAAATCTCCAGTATTTATAGGCTCGATCTCTCATAAATGTGTCTTTCGTAACGGTTGTCCTTCATAAATGACCTTGATGATGTTGAGCCGTTATGACCGTTGGCATTTATGAGCATTGAACCTGTATTAAATGAACAAGAAAGGAACGTTGGGTTATATGTTAGTATGGTTGAGGTCGAGTGTAAGTCTCGACGACGGTCGTGCGACGTTCGACTAACCTTCGAGTTAGTCTCGACGGAGGTCAGGGTTATGCTCGGTCGACAAGACCTTATCTTAATACAAGACAAGTCGTATGAAATATGCATTAAATGTTCCTTCGTCGTGATTGTGTATTTTTGACCCAAACAGTTTTCCCCCAAAATTTAAAATTTTTCTTTAGCAGGAATTTTAAAATTTTCATTTTGTCGAGTGCCACGTGTTGCTTGGGGAAAGGTCTTCGTCACTTCAGAACCGAAACGGATTGTTTCTAACTGGAGTCCTTGATACGTGTGATGTCATGGAGACATGAGGAACATGCGTGATAGCTACGTGTGATTGAAAAAAAATTGACACTAATCTTCAGGTCTTCTTTCTTCAGAAAAATCTTCAACAAACAATCTTTCACAACTTTGACATCTTCAAATATTTGACACTTTGATTGATCTTTGACAACGCTTTAAGTGAGTATCCCCCTTTGGATATCTTAACAACTTTTGCACTTTCTTCAGTCTCCCCCTTTGATTTCAACATGCAATAATCTCTTTAACACAACAAACTTTGAAGTACAAACATCTTCAACTTTTCAACATTCTCTTGACTTTAACTTCTTCTCAGAATCATTACTTTGACACATTTCTCTTCCTTTTGAATAATCAACAATTCTGACTTTACTTTGTCCTCCTTGTACTCTCCCCCTTGTAACTAATCAATCATTTGACTTTGAAATCTTGAATTATCTCCCCCTTTTTGATGAATTATGAGAATCAGAATCATCAAAACATTTCAATGTCAACTCTGTCTTTGAAGTTATCTCCCCCAAATAACAATGTAAGCACAATCTTCATGAGAATAGGATATTCTCCTCCTTTGGAAACATATGAACAATCTCCCCCAACGAGAATAGAAACTTCTGATCTGATATTCTGTCGTCAATTCATGAAATGTATTCATCCGAATCTTTTTAAATTCAGACAAATTAGGAGTGGTAACCCTGAATCAACAAATGAAACAGTTAATCTGGCTGTCAGTAGCACGGAGCCACTGTGTGTAACGGATACACATTGGAAAAGAGATTTTTGACGTTCACTCCCCCAGGGCTTCCATTCAAACATTGAAAAACCACAAAGGATTTTTCTATGAATGCTAGGACAAGAAAACTTATTCCTTGTGTGCTCGTGCAAGTGTAGCAATGATTGAAACATTTAAATCTTAAACAGGCTCAAAGAATGTAAACCATTGAAACAACAATAGATATTACATAGACTCAATGACCATAAGAAAGGGTCGAAGGTGGGAAAAATCTCCTTCTTTTTCAATATCATCATCTTCCGAATGAAGATCTGATAGAGTATGTGTTGCTTCCCCAAAAAATATGAAACATTCTTTTGTTAAGAAAAGAATGAGTAGCTAGTGGGGTTATATGCAAGAGTTGGCATGGGCTAGTTGCCTTTTTCAATGAAGTTCACGAAAAATTGTGAAACAACAGATAATGTGGCTGCCCGGCTCAGAAAAGATTTGGTGCAGAGTTTGATATTCTTTTACTTTGATCTCTCACCCTCTTTTTTTTAAACATTTCAGCTCGCTTCTAACCAAACTCTCTTTTCCATTTTATCTCAGCACACACCCACTCTCAATTCTTTTGACCCCTATCCCCTCAATCACTTAAGGATTACTTTTGGGGTAGGAAACACTGGTTAACGTGAATACATGGAAGTCTTTTAAGCGTACACACTGAATCCCATGTATTTTGTCCTAAAAGGAATGTGTTGCTCAACAATTATCTTGAAATTTAAGCACAAGATATCATCATCAGAAAATGTATGCTTATTAAAGATAAGAATGAAATTTGAGCATTTTGAACATTTAAGAACTCTCAAAATTTTGAACATTTATTATCATTCAATTTCATTGTTTTGAGAATCTGACAATGATTCAATCAGATCATTCATTATGAAGAAAAATAATAATAGATATCAAAGAACGAAAGTTGTTTATATGACAAGATATAAACAATTTAGCAATGAAAGCACATTTAATGTAGAAATGACGTCTGATTTCAAACAACATTGAATTTCAAACGGGAGTATTACCATCGAAAGATTAAACTTTTTGAGACATGGTAATAACAAAGTCAATAAAAATGTACTGAACCGATGTGTGTAAGAATATTTGACAGTATATAGACAAGATATTACACAAGTATTGATCTTTTGGAAACACACGGTCAGTTAGTCATCAAAGTAAGAAAAGCATTTAAAATCACACATCTCAATTCATGAAAACAATTTAAGAATAAGAAGTGATTTAAACATTTAAGAAAACATTTTTCATACCTGAAAGTTGTTCATCTTTCAAAATATGATAGAGTTTAAGATTTAGAAAGATATACCTGTAGTATAGAAAACTCAACTCCCCCTAAAATGAATATTATATTTTAAGCTTCCTTTGACAATACTACAGATACTCCCTCTAGGTATCTGTAAAAAGTCAACTCGTTAAAAAAATATGACAGTGAAAGTATGACTAACTTTTCTCATCTCCCCCTTAAAAAATATAACAATGAAAATCTTATAAACTCCCCCTCAAATCAACAGTAAAAACTCCTTTGAAAGATGTTATCTAACTAGCATCCTTAGAAGAACCGTTTAGAGCGGGTTCTGAACCGAAGTATTCAGAAGCCATTGTTACAAATTCTCAGGTGAGAATAGTAACTCCCCATATTTATCATTGAAGACCGGGTCTTGAACTGCTTTGTTCAAAAGCCATAGTTCTTAAACATTGAAGATTGGGTTCTGATCTGGTGTAATCAGAAACCAATGCTCTTACTCCCCCTAAACTTGTGGTACCTGTAAAACAGATTTGACAGGTTTTGGTACCCACTGGTATTTGGGTCCAGAGTGGTTAGATTTTGGAATCCACTTCTCATTAGATTTAAATCTTTTAAGTTCGTTTTGTTGAGAAGTGATTCTGTAAGTTCCATACCAGTTATGAGCATAATTTTTATTAACAAAATTATCAGTTCCACAGTAAGAATAACAAAGTTTCTTTTGTGCAAGTTTGATTAAATGATTTACAGAATATGAAGAATCGAACTTACCAAAAGATTACCTTTCGGAGCATTGTCCTTTTTGTTCACTTGAGGTGTAGGAACAAATGACTTTGAATTGTTTTTCTCATCTTTCCTTCTCCAAACCATTTTCTGCTGAGACTTGTTCTTTCTGATGTTACCTGAACCTTCAAGAGATTTGACATAGAAAATATTAGTATGACGAATCTGATCTTCTTGCTTTGACACAATATCATCTGAATCAACAAATAAAGGATTGTTAGAAACATTTGCAAAAATTGAACTTGCAACTGATTTGAATGAACATTCTGATGCAACTGAATCATTCATGGGTGATTGAGCAATTGTATATGGACTTCGTTGTGCTCTCAATTCATCCTTGAAAATGATTCCTTCAAGTTCTGTAATCTTGTTGGACAAACTGTTTCTTTCTTTAGACAATGTATCAAGCTTCTTCTGTAATTCAGACTTCGTCTTTTGTTCTTTCAATGCATTTGCTGATAGTTCAGATAGTTTCTTTGAAAGCTTGGTAATCTCTATCTCAAAAACCTTCCTTTTTTCCTCAAAGTCTCTTTCAACACTTTTTCTTTGATCAAATATTTTTCTGAATAATCCAACATTCTTCTTTTCTGTTAATTTCTTCTCTTTCTCAAACTTATCTCTTTCCATAATAATGACTTTCTCAAAATCTTACACTTGTTGAGAAAGTTTTTTACATTTGATTTCAACTGTCTTCTTTTCTTCAAATGATTTTCTTGAAAAATCAGAAAATTTATGTGCAAAAGCTTTTCTTTCCTTTTCAAATCCTTCTCTTTCTTTCTTAACCATCTTTACACCTTCGGAAAATTGTTCTTTCATTTCTGTAATCTTTCTTTGAAGCTCAACATTTTCCTTTTCAATTCTTTTTATCTTCTCTTGAAATCTTGTGTTGTCTTTCTCTTGTGAGGCTTTTTCTTTGAACATGTTTATCTCAACCTCAAGACTAAACACTTTTTCTCTTAACTGGTTTCGTTCAGAGAAGATTTGTGAGTTTATCTTTTTCAGTCCATCACATGTTTGTCCAGCAATATTTCCTCTTCTTCTGAGATCATCAAGCTCTTTTTGCATTAATTCTTTCTTTGACCATGTAGAGTTTGCATTAAGACCTTCAGACTTCTTCAGCTTGGTTTGAAGATTTGAAATCTCCTTTTCTTTTGACTCATTGATTTCTGCAAAATTAATTTTAGAATTAGAAATGCAATCTGAGCAAATAAAACTTTTCTCTAAAACTATAGAATTCTCTTTCAATTTATTGATCTGATCAATAAGAGACGAATTCTGAATTTTTAGATTCTTATTTTTAGAAAACAAGGGTTTCAAGATATTGAGACTCTCCACCCAAAGATATCCAAGTAACCCATCCAACTCTTCAACCCGAGCTTCCAAATACCGAACCTTTATGCTTCCTTAGGATAAATCCACCATGGGTGCTCCAAATCTGAGATAAAAGCTCCAAAAATTGCACCAATGGAGAGTGTGGGAGTAAGAATGAGAGAAAACCCTAAAAATTGGGTTTTAAGTCGATCAGACTATCCCCGCGGCGTTAGCCGCGACCTCAAGTCGCGGGCCAAGCTGCGCGTGTTCCTGAGCCACGGATCCCAGCGACTTACGCGGGCCTAACCGCAGCTTGAGGTCGCGGGCCAAGCCGCACGTGTCGCCTGTAGTGCCTTCTCGCATCTTGTGTTAAACCGTTCCCCGACCGTTTCTCTCTACCGGCCACTGACCGTTTCCTTGGCCGATAATTGAACGTTCTTTAGGAAATTACGGGTGTTACAATCCTCCCAACCTTAAAAGAGATTTCGTCCTCGAAATCTAGCACCGAACAAATACCCGATGATATATTTAATCATTTTCCTAGCATTAAGATCTCGGTTTCCTCCCAACCTTAGATTGCATTTATCACCCCATAAATAACTCACGACCTTAACTATCCATTTCACCAAGGGTACTCAAAAGCGAACTATACTCCCAAATACTTCTAATCGCCCTTTATTGAATTACTCCACACCCTTTTCCTGCCTCCAAGAATACAATAATCTTCGCAGAGAGGATTTAACCATCGTTGTCCATACCCCTTTCGATTCCGAGTAACCACAACCTTATTGACTTGACTCGAGTGGTAATCTTGACAAATCAAGGTCTCCTCAATGATCAATTTCTACTTAAGGTCTACCCCAATGGTTTCACTAGCCGCGGCTTGAGGCCGCGGGACAAGCCGCACGTGTCGCCTGTGGTGCCTTCTTGCGTATCGTGTTAAACCGTTCCCCGACCGTCTCTCTTTGTTGACCACTGACCGTTTCCTTGGCCAATCATTGGACGTTCTTTAGGAAATTACGGGTGTTACATCGAACGATTGTTGTAGGTTTTCGACGTGATCGACGACTTGTCGAGATTTGACCAGCATGTCGTCAATGTATACTTCCATGGTGTCACCCAGTTGATCCTTGAACATTTTATTGACTAATCGCTGGTACGTGGAACCTGCATTTTTCAATCCAAAAGGCATAACCTTATAGAAATAAATACCTCGGTCTGTCATAAAGGTTGAGTTTTCTTGGTTGTCGACGTGCATAAGTATTTGATTGTAGCCCGAGTATGCATCCATGAACGTCAAGAGTTCATGTCCAGCAGTCGGGCCGACTAGTGTGTCAATGTGTGGTAAAGGAAATGGATCCTTTGGACACGCCTTGTTTAGATCTGTGAAGTCTATACAAACCCTCCATTTTCCATTTTTCTTCTATACGACCACGACATTGGCTAACCAGTTGGGGTACTTCACTTCTCGTATCTTCCCGGTTTTGAGCAGGTTGTCGACTTCATCGTTAATTACCTTGTTCCGTTCTGGAGCGAATTTTCGACGTTTTTGCTTTATTGGTTTAAACGATGGATCCACGTTTAACTTATGTGAAATGACGTCAGGGTCTATGTCGACCATGTCTTCGTGCGTCCAAGCGAAACAGTCAGTGTGATCCTCAAAAAAGAAATTAGTTCTTTTTTAATATAAGGGTCGAGCATCGAACCTACGAAGACGACTTGCTCTGGCTTGTTCTGGTCCAGGATAACTTCTTCCAAACGATAGTCATCGATAGTATCAGGAGCATCCTGGATCTATAATTGCTAGATGGATTGCTTTCTGGGTTTTATCGTTGTCTTATAGTAATCTCGAGCGACTTTCGGTTCACTTTTGATCTCCTGGATCCCCCATGGAGTTGGAAACTTCATCGTCTGATGGTACGTCGAGGGGACTGCCTTCATGTCGTGGATCCATGGTCGACCAAGAATGATATTGTATGCTGATAAACAGTCTATGACACTGAATCTGGTCTGCTTGTTAATCCCCTTAGCATAGACTGGTAAGACGATCTCTCCATAGGTGCTTGTCGCATCTCCATTGAAGCCCACCAGTGTTGTCGAGCATCGGGTGATTTCTGACTTGTCGAGACCCATAGCCTTGATGGTATCGAGGAAGATGATATTTTCCGAACTTCCTCCATCAACCAACACCCTTCGGGTCAAACAATTGCCGATTTTAAGTTGAATTATTAACCCATCGTGGTGTTTTTGATGTAAATCACTTAGATCATCTTGATCGAACGTTATCTTAATGGATTCTAGATCCAATTCTTCTCTCGATTGTGAGGACCGTGGAATTGTTTGATTATTTGAACTTTGCGACGCGTGCCTTTTTGCTATTGAATAGGTTAGATCGCATACGTCTGACCCTCCCGTCACGCAGTTCATGACTTTCTCATGATCAGGGGACAGTGGTCGAACGTTTTTGTCAGGTATCGCTTGTCCGTCAAGGATATCCTTGAGGTTACCCCTCGGGACGTGCCAGGCGAGTTCTTTCTTGAGCGCTATGCAGACGTCAGTTGTATGACCGTGGTCGTCGTGAAAATCGTACCACTTGGTCTTGTCTTTCTTGTCGTCGGCCTTATCACTTTTCTTTGGCCAATGAACAGTTGCTTGTGCAGTTTTCAATGCCTCGACCAAATCATTAGAAGTACCCTTGAATCTGTAGGAGGAAATTTTGGGGTATTGAGGGAATTTGGTTGTGGTCGAGACCTTCTTCTTATCGAACCTGACGTTTGAGATTTGTCTCGACGGCTCAATTTTAACTGTCGATCTGGCATTAAACTCAGGTTTTTTTCACACTCAACGGTTTTTTGTCGTTAGAATGCTTAAGACGAAAAGTCGCGTCGTCTTCGACCCTCATATAAGCCAAAGTTCTTGTTTGCACGTCTTCGAAGTTCTCCGGGGAGTACTTTGTCAGATCGGTGTAAATACCTGAACTTTCGTCCAGACCGCGCTTATAGGCTTCGATAGCGGTCTTGATATCACAGTTTCGGACACTGATCATTTCTGCATTGAACCGGTTGAAGTAACTGCGAATGGATTCTCCTGCTTTTTGCATGATATAATACAGGTCGCTAGTTTGCTTATCCATCTTGCGACTACTGGCGAACTATTGAGAGAATTGATTCACCAGCTCCGCGAATGACCCAATGGATTTTGGCTTGAGGCCGATTAATCATTGCAAAGTTGCACCGGTAAGAGTCGCCCTAAAGCTCTTGCACATACACACTTCTTGATACTGGTGAGGGATCGAGACTGTCCACATCAGTTGCTTGTATTGAGCGATGTATTCAGTTGGATCCGTAATACCAGAGTACTTCGGCGTGAACGTTGGGATACTATATTTTTACGGGACGTCGACCATTGTGATCTCGTCGACAAAGGATGACGCCTGAAACCTTGTACGAGGCTCGACGTCGACAGGTACCGCTGCTCCGGGTAGCTTAGCGAGTAGCGACAAGACACACTCTTTTTGTTCTTCCAATATCTTCAACCTTTGGGAGACAGGATCGTCTTGTGTGTTCCCTTGAGTAGCCGGTGGAACAGGTACTGAATTTTGGAATCTATTCCTTTGTGATGAATCAGAAGCATATCCATTATACTGGAGAGTAGGCATTATCATTGTAGGAATCGATGTTGTTGGAGGCCTTGAGGGGATCGGTGCCGTTGAATGAAAGAACGGCGGGATCGTAGTAACTGTTGGCATTGAAGGAACTGCCGCTGTCGAGGGAATAAATGGCGGTGGTGGCGGCGGCAACGTCGGCATTGGCTTACTGGGAAAACCAGGGAAAATCGGTCGAGGATAATTGGGAAGCGGAGGTCCCGACCAAGGCATGTTGAATCCACCGTGATTGTGTGACGTCTCAGTTGCATCGCTTGTGTTTCGATTCCTTAGAGATTCGATCTCTTCCACTGTTCGCCTATGCTGATTTGTCAAAGCATCAATACGGGCACGGGTGGCGTTCAACTCCAAATTCATTTGAGCCATGATTTGATCCTGAGTTCCTTGGGGAGCTGCCATTGTCCTGTGAGAAATAAAAACACTCGAGGAAATTGTTAGCACAACGCACTATTGTCTAGGATTTTCTTTAGATGGGGCCCCACGGTGGGCGCCAAACTGTTAATGCCAAAAATTACCCAAAGAATAATTTAAGGTCGATGTAGAGCTTTATCCAACTAAAGAAAGTAGTCGATCGACAACATGCGTAATAAACAGTAAAATAAAGAGACAAGAGATTTGGTGACGCGGAAAAACCTCAACGAGGAAAAAACCGCGGATGACAGACAGATGTCCTCGTGCACTATGATCACCAATCAGGGGTGATATCCTTCGATGTACAATGTGTTACACGATCGATACAAGGAATGTGTGTGTAAACAAAGAACAAGTGTCTTTCGTGTGTGAAAATACTATTGTCGTGTGATTATCGTGTGAAAAACAGGTTGCGGATGTTCTTTAGAGAGCTTTGTCAATTATACGCTTCGAGTAACAGCCTTCAGTTGTCTGAATGAGGTGTAAATCTCCAGTATTTATAGGCTTGATCTCTCATAAATGTGTCTTTCATAACGGTTGTCCTTCATAAATGACCTTGATGATGTTGAGCCGTTATGACCGTTGGCATTTATGAGCATTGAACCTATATTAAATGAACAAGAAAGGAACGTTGGGTTATACATTAGTATGGTCGAGGTCGAGTGTAAGTCTCGACGACGGTTGTGCGACGTTCGACCAACCTTCGAGTTAGTCTCGACGGAGGTCAGGGTTATGCTCGATCGACAGGACCTTATCTTAATACAAGACAAGTCGTATGAAATATGCATTAAATGTTCCTTCGTCGTGATTGTGTATTTTTGACCCAAACAGATACCATCCATCGATAACGACGACGTCATCCAGATCGATAATGAAGAAGAAGATTGGTCGAACGACATCATGTATTACTTGGTACACGACCAACTCCTCGAAGACAGAATGGAAGCTCGAAAGATCAGATTCAAGGCATCCAGATGTCGTGATCCAGGGCAAGCTCTATCGACGATCATCCACAAGACTCAACCTACGATGCGTCACTACCAAAACTCAAGTCCAAAAGATCTTGCAAGAAATGCATGACGACGAATGTGGTAATCATTCAGGCGGTCGTAGCCTAGACAATCGAGTATCACGACAAGGTTATTATAGGCCGACATTACGACAAGATGCCATCAGGTATGTAAAGAGTGGAGACGCATGTCAACGACACTCAGGTACGTCGCATAAACCTCCTGAACCTTTACATTCGACCTTAGTTCCATGGCTCTTCATGAGGTGGGGAATGGATATTGTCGGTAAGCTACCACCTGCCCCCAGGCAAAAAGTATTTTTACACGTACTTACAGATTATATAGAAGCAGCCGCTTTTTCCCAAGTCCGAGACAAAGAGGTTATATCTTTTATCCAGACTAACATCATATGTAGGTCTTCGGAATACCATTAGAGATTGTTTGTAACACCCTCAATTCTGGAAATAACAACTGATTTAAAATTTTCTAAATACATCAATAAATTATTCATATACAATCACAATTTAAGGTTTAACCTCAACACACAATTTATTCTCTACATACAATCCATAACAAGGACGGGTGCTACTAAAACCCAATAATAGTCACTATCTCCAAACTGCGGAAGACTTCACCAAATACTTACACTTGTGAAAAACTAAAACACAACTCTTCATAGTACTGCTATAACCAAACCCCCAACTGGAACATGATGCACATGCCGACAAATAAAAAGGTTAGGCTTAACGCGTAGTGAGCTCAAGAGTTTTCAACATATATAAATTAATCGTTTAAAAAGGAAGAATGCAATTAAAATCATAATCTTTCAAAATGATATGCTTCACTTATGAAAATAACTCGTTTACCAATAATTATGCATTTTAAACGAAAGAGACACTGAGTTAATCGTTAACCAAACCAAACTGTTTTAAAAGCAAAAATCCCAATATAAAATGTTCTTTCGTAAATTTAAGTTCAACCCAAAACTTGCTCAAAAGGAAAATAGAGAGGACTCCCAATTTTATAAAATGCGGGTAACATTTTATATTTCGGAATCCCCAAGACACGGGTGGGACATGACACACACAACTGTTTATCCATTGACGAAAACCCATATAAATAAATATCACTGTGAACACGAACATTAGACCCAATACTCACACAACCATAAAATGAAAGGAACCAAATACCGAAACGTAGAAATGACGTATTTCATTCAAATCTTAATATACGCGGGGGAAACCCAATATTAAGGCCATCATTTACCGTCGACCACACAAAAACCAAATTTGGTAATATACGACATTAACATTTAAAATACTACTGATCGACGAGGGGGGAGACCCGTATACGTTGAGAGTAGAGAAGCATGCAAGTAGGTCGCCCATACAACGTACTTGCATGTCATCTCAACGTTTCCATCTTGGGTGGTGAGAACACGTGAATGGGGCCATCCGTGATGTTATTGGATTTCACCACATATCATGGTCCTAGTTCCCATGCCATACCAGACATCACAATCCTCAGAATGTTTATTGCCTCTAGCCATACTCCGTCGAGTTCCACCCCAAGGACTTACGGACATGGGTGCCTATCCAATCTAGACGAGTTTCAACTCGGAGGCTCGTGCCACCTATTGCCTACTCGCTAGCGAACCCAAGCGGTCAACGGTCATAACCAACCTTACCCGCTTTCCCAATACAGACAGACTTACGTGCTTATGGATCTAATACAACACTGTCTAACATTACATGACTCCAATTGAATGACCAAAGCACCTAAAACATGTAACTCTCAAATGACACGAAATAAACGCCATCATACCCAAAACTCCACAACGGTTATTAACTCAGACAAATGTCCTCAAGACTCAAAATTAGCCAAAACCGAGACAAAGGCCCAACAATTTACGTAAATCTCCAATGAAAACTGGTATAGACATCGAAACACGTTTGACCAACAATTATGCAAACACCATAACCAAAAATGGTAATTAACCCAAAACTTCTCCTTGGTTGAAACAAAACGTTTTCCAAATGAACTCGTTCTCTTCATGTTGCCAAAATGACTCATTGTACAATGATATGCATTTTCCAACGGTTTATAAAATCGTATGCACTGTGTGTCCCAATACGTAATCATTCAAACAAGTAAACAATTAAGCAATAACGATAATGCAAACCTGATATTGATTATCAAAAGATTCAACAGATTACAAGCTTGAAGAAATCAAACTATCTCTCTGCTTCTCTCTGTTCACGGCACCCCAAACCAACACAAGCTTCCTCTCACAAAGATAATTTTTCTAATTAGCTCTCTCTCCTAATTAACACTAACCTAAACTAATTTATACTTAGGATAATTAACCTAATGGGCTTGGTTTGCTTGGGCCCAACAACAAAACAAACAAAACCTATTTAACTAAAAATAAAACTAATAAATAAAATACGTAAACAGACTTTGACTATTTATTACAAAAGGACCCTAGACTATTTATTGAGACGACTTTATCAGCTTTGACTTCAGTTTTCCATCTTCAGATAATTATGATTTTGAATCCAATAAATATGTGCTTTAACAATCTCCCCCTTTGGATCAAGATCATTCTTTAAGCTCGGAAAATTCAACCTTCCTCTTTGTCTTCAGAATGTAGAAATCTTCCCAATCGATGAGAATATCTTTTGGAAAGAAATTATCTCCAGTTTTAGCTCATAATGCTTTAGCAAATCATCTTCAGAAAATTTCTTCAATTCAGCAAGTCTTCAGAAATTATTTCAAAACTTCCAATCTTCTCTTCATTTCTTGATTGACGCTTCTCCCCCTTTTTGATGAAAGAAGCGAGAAGTTCATCAAAACTTCATGTCAAGAAATGTCTTCTAGCAAGTCTTTCAGACGCATATCATGCTGGTTGCATGTTAGACAGGAAAAGCACCTCGGGTCATATACAATTCCTTGGAGATAAACTCGTCAGTTGGGCTTCAAAGAAGCAATTATGTGTCTCCACATCAACGGCCGAAGCGGAATATGTAGCTGCTGCTAGCTGCTGTTTGTTATCCCAGTTTAATCTAGTTGGTAAATAATCAATCAAATAATCAAGCAACACAATAATAATCAAGAGATATATAAATCAGAATAACATACCAATCCCTTGAATAAACAATGAAACCTTGAGTGTTCTTGATACCCTTTGAATATAGGATTACAGCAACCTCTCTCTAAACAATAATTATGAAAGTAATTGTGAGGATTCTTATCTAAAAACCTATTAACTAAAACATTAAATACCCAGGCTTTTAGGCCTAATGGGCTTATGGGTTTGAGGCCCAATAGTAACTAAACTATTAGCTTATTACACAATTAACCCTCTAACTTTAACTTTAGCACAATTGCAGTTTAAACCCTGAACTTTAACTTTAATCTTGAATACAATTATTTGATCCAACAATCTCCCCCTTTGGATTCAAGATTAAAAAAAATTTGCAATTGTCTTCGGGTCTTCACTTTTCTTCGCTTTTCTTCAGATATGACGTTGATATCTTCAAAACTCAAAACTTGTAGCTTCTTTAAAATCTTCAGCAGTCTTCAGATCTTCAGTAGTCTTCAGATTATATTCTCCCTCTTTGAGTATTCTCCCTTTTTGTATCTTCTCCCCCTTTTTGATGAATGGTGAGAAGCATCATCATCAAAACATATCAAAACAATCTCCCCCTTTTCAAGACAATTTCCCCCATTGTGTATGATCACGTAAGCACAATCTTCATCATTAACGAGCCCTGTATGGAAATAAGAGCAGTCTTCCCAGATGGAAAGAGTGATTATTTCAATATTTTCAGATTAAAATAGAAAGTAGTAACCATTCGAATACCCTGAATAAACAAATGACTCAGTTAGAATGCATGTCAATGACACAAAGTCACTGAGTAACACAAAGTTACTATATAAGGAGCTGGTTTGATGTAGACTCCCCAGGTCTTCCATTCAACCATCGAATAACACATGGTTATCTATGAACGTTCTGACAGAAAACAAATTTCTGTGTGCATGTGCATGTGTATGTAAGAATTAAGCATAGATGATTGCTTTTCAATATAGGCTCAAAGTATGTAAACTTGTTGAGACAGCAACAAATTATACAAAGACTCAATGTTCATGAGAAAGGGTGCGAAGGTGGGGCAACTTTCCTTCTTTTTCAATATTAGTATCTTCCAAATGAAGAACCAATAGCATATGTGCTGCTTCCCCAGAAAATGTGAAACATTCTCTTTTTGAGAAAAGAATGAGTAGCTGGTGGGGTTGTATGCAAGAGATGGCATGGGCTAGGTGCCTTTTTCAATGATGGTCACCAAAGAATGTGATCCAATCAGATTATGTGGCTGCCCAGCTCAGAAAGAAGTTTAGTGCAGAGTTTAATATTCTTTTACTCTGTTCTCTCACCCTCTTTCTTTTAATGCTCACGTCTAACCAATCTCTCTTTTCCATTTTACCTCTTTTCACACACCAACATTCAAATCTTTTGACCCCTCTCCCCTCAATTACTCAGGGAATACTTCCTGGGTAGGAAACACTGGTTATCGTGAATCCATGGAAGTTTTGTTAAGTTCTCACACTGAATCCCATGTATTTTCCTAAAAGAACATAGTGTTCAACAAGCTTTTTTTTTTTTTTTTGTACATGTAAGCACAAATACCACTTGTTACATGAACAATATAATATTCAGAGATGTCAAAACAGAAGATGTTTGACGATGCAATTCTCCCCCTCAAACTAAAAGAGTTTGACAATTAAGCTCATAGGAGTTTTGTCATGAAGAATAATATGTTGGAGAATCAAAAACGAATGTTGTTTATATGAACAATATATAAACATATTTTCAATGAAAGCAAATGAAATGACATTTGATTCAAACAACAGTGAATACAAATAACGTGAGTATTACCATAGAAAGATTTAACTTTTGATACATGGTAATAACAAAGTCAAAATAGAATGTTCCGTACCGTTATGTGTATGAATACTTGACAAAGTATATTGACAAGATAAAACGCAAGTATTTATCTTTAAGAACACACGGTCAGATAATCTTTTAAGTATCCAAAAATCTGTTAATATCACAGATATTCTCCGTTAACCTTTTTTTTTATATATATAAAGATTAAGAAAAAAAAACAGAAAAATAAGGCACTGAAGTGTGGGTTCTAATCCGATGTGATTAGAAGCCATAGTCACTTGACCAAACCTGCATAAATGAAAGAAATAATGGTAATCATTTATGAAAATGATTCCTCTCTCGTTAACAACAGTTGGAAAATAACACACAAGATCAAAACTTGGAATACTCCCCCTAGAATCATGATGAAGGTTTAAGACATGTTCAACATACCAAGTTTGCTGATTAGAAATTGAAAACGCTTTTCATCCAACAGCTTGGTGAAAAGGTCAACTAACTGGAAGTTAGTTTGAACAAAGTGCATTTCAATATTACCTTTTTCAACATGATCCTTAATGAAGTGATAGCGTACATCGATATGCTTGGTCTTCGAATGCTGTACCGGATTAGCAGTTATAGATATTGCGCTCTTGGAATCATAATAAATAGGAACACGCTTGTAGTTGTATCCAAAGTCCCTTAACTGTGTCGTCATCCAGAGGACTTGAGAACAGCAGCTAGCAGCAGCTACATACTCAGCCTCGGCAGTGGATGTTGAAACACAGTTTTGTTTCTTTGAAGTCCAACTCACAAGTTTGTCACCTATGAATTGACATGATCCAGAGGTGCTCTTCCGATCTAGCTTACATCCTGCATGATCAGCATCTGTAAAGGCAGTTAGTTCAAAACGAGAATCCTTTAGATACCAAAGGCCTAGATTAGGAGAACCTTTGAGATATCTAAGGATTCGTTTAACAGCAGATAAGTGCGACTCTTTAGGATTAGACTGATATCTCGCACAAAAACATGTGGCAAACATTATATCCGGGCGACTGGCAGTCAGATAAAGTAAAGAACCAATCATGCTACGATACACCTTTTGATCAACAGGTTTCCCGGAGGGATCCGCGTCTAAGAGTGTACCAGTAGCCATTGGTTTTTTCATGACTGAACTATCTGACATATTGAACTTTTTCAAAATATCGTTTATATATGTAGCTTGATTAATAAATATGCCTTCGGGTAATTGCTTTACTTGAAGACCAAGAAAGAAATTCAATTCACCCATCATCGACATTTCAAACTTTGTTTCCATTATCTTTGAAAAGTTCTTGCAAAATTTCGGATTTGTCGACCCAAATATTATGTCGTCAACATAAATCTGAATAAGAATCAAGTCCTCACCTTGCCTTTTAAGAAATAAGGTTGTATCAACAGTACCTTTCTTGAAACCAGAAGCAAGTAGAAATTTAGTGAGAGTTTCATACCAGGCTCGTGGTGCTTGTTTAAGACCATAAAGCACTTTGTCTAAAACATAGACATGATCAGGGTGATGAGGATCAATGAAATCTTCAGGTTGAGCCACGTAGACCTCCTCATGCAAAACGCCGTTCAGGAAAGCCGACTTTACATCCATTTGATAGACTGTAAAGTTTTTGTGCGCTGCATAGGCTAGGAAGATTCTGATGGCTTCGATCCTTGCAACCGAGGCGAATGTTTCATCATAGTCAATGCCCTCTTGTTGACAATACCCTTTTGCGACCAAACGAGCTTTGTTTCTCACTACTACTCCGGCTTCGTCTTTCTTATTTCTGAAAACCCACTTTGTTCCAATAACGGATTTACCTTGAGGTAGTGGGATCAAGCGCCATACCTTGTTCCTTTCGAATTGTAGAAGCTCGTCTTGCATAGCAGAAATCCAGAAGGGATCACGTAGAGCTTCAGACGCTTTCTTTGGTTCTAGGGAACTGAGGAAGCTTGAAAACATGCAGAAGTTAGCTGTTGCTGACCTTGTCGTGACACCAGATTGTACGTCACCTATCACATTGGTCAGGGGATGATCCTTAGTCCAACGATGTGTGCTTGGTAGAGCTTCAACTGTTTGTTGCGTATTCGACGCATCGTTTTCATCATGCACGGCAGGTTGCTCCATAGATGTACTCGGGACATCTTGTACTGGTGTTTCTGATACTGAAGCTTCTGGACTAACAGTTGAAGTGCTCGGGACTTCGATTCCAGAATAACTATCTGTAGAGACAGATTCAGCATTTGTAGAGTCAGAAACTAACTTTGTACTCGTACCTGATGGAGATGAAGTGTCAGTGACTTCTTCGGAAGGTCCAGACATGTCTTCAGATATAGTAGGGACCTCCGAGCCTGTACCACTTGTTATTGATGTTGATATGCCTTTTTCAAAATATGCACATATATCATCAAAGGCATCAATAAACAGTAAATCTAACTCAGATGAAGTAGAGTTAGAGTTTGAAGAATTGGATCTTTTAGCAGCTGGTTCTATTCTGGATTGAATAGAAGCTTTGTCCTTAATTACGAGTTCTGAACTGTTGTGTCCAGAAGTCCTTGTTGAATTCTCATCAAAGGAGACATTCATGCTCTCAACAACCGTCTTAGTTCGAATAATGTAAATTCGATAAGCTTTGGATGTCAGAGAGTATCCAACGAGATATGCTTCATCCGCTTTCTTATCAAACTTTGATAATCCTTGACGCTCTTTTAGAATGTAACACCTGCAACCAAATACACGAAGGAACTTGATGTTAGGTGTACGATTGTTGATCAACTCATATGTTGTCTTATTAAAGCGCTTGACCCCAATGGTACGGTTCTGTGTAAAACATGCTGTGGCGACTGCCTCAGCCCAAAGGTACATGGGTAGATCTGAGTAAGCAAGCATAGTCCGAGCTGCTTCAACCAGAGTGCGGTTCTTCCGTTCAACAATGCCATTTTGCTGCGGAGTGTAGGCGGCGGAGAAATTATGTGAAATACCCACGGAAGTAAGATAACTCTTCAGGGTGTCATTCTTGAACTCCGTGCCATTATCACTATGAATGGTTCTGACTGGCAGTTGAAGTCGTACTTGAATGCGCTTGATGAAAGCGATAATCAACTCTGGCGCATATGACTTGTTGCGAAGAAACTCGAGCCATGTATACCTTGAGTAGTCATCTATCATTACCAACACATATTTCTTTCCGTTGATAGATGCTGTGCGCATTGGGCCACAAAGGTCCATATGAAGAAGTTCCAGTGCAGATGAGGTCGATGATTCAGATTTGAACTTGAATGAGCTACGCTTCATTTTGCCCAACTCACATGCGGAACAGAGTGAGTCTTTTTCGAACCTCATTTCTGGTAGACCTTTGACCAGACCTTGTCTCTGTAGTTTCGCTATAGATCTGAAATTTTTATGAGACAAGCGTCGATGCCACGTCCACGATTGTGCTTTGGAAGCTTTGGCTAGTAGGCATACTGGACGTGTAGCTGACAGTGTAGGAAAATCTACATAGTATAGATTTCCATGGCGCTCAGCTTTGAAGACTTCGTAACCATCGGGATCCTCTAGATAGCAATGAGTGGTTGTGAAGCGGACTTGATATTTTATGTCACAGAAGTGACTGGTACTGAACAGGTTGTGATCAAGTCCTTCAACATATAGCACTTTTTGAATATTCACAACACCGTTATCGAGCATTCCATATCCTCTGACGTGGCCTTCGGCTTCAGAATTGGCAAATCTAACTGCTCCGGCAGGATCCTCCACATAGTTATGCAAGAGGTGCTTGAATCCTGTCATGTGGCGTGAACATCTGGAATCTATTACCCACAATCGACAGGCCTGCAAAAGAGACAATTAGTTTTTCTTAGGCACCCATATCAGGATGGGTCCTTCGCGGTTAGCATCAAGCAACTCAGGAATATCATCTGGTTTGACTTTCACTCTCCATTCATAACGCGGTTTTGGAACCCATTTCCAAACCATCTTAACATTTAATTCCTGAAAGTGCTTTTTAGAAGTAGGATTGGCAACTTTAGCACGATACACTTTTGGTTGTGTAGAAGAATCAGAATTAGAATTAGACTTAGAGTTCAGCTTAGCTTTGCTTTTATTCTTTTTGGACTTAGGAGGGGAGTAGTATTTGAATGAATTATCCCAACAGTGTTTGCAATAAAGATTCTTTCGAGCAAAATTCATAAACTTAGATTTATTGGAACAAATCTTACATTCATGTTTATCAAAAGAAGTACTATTCAAAATAACACTGTCTGTAGGACAACTACTAGAATTCAAACTATTCTTTTTATTCAAACTAAGATCTTTATTCTTCTTACTCCTCCCAACTCCATTTCCTTTTATATCTGAAACAGAAACAGGAACCTTGTTAGTCTCTAACTTAGAAGGTGGTTCTTTTCTAGTGCTCTTTGAAGTCTCACCCTTTTCAAAAATACTCGGAGGATATTCAGGACAATCAGAGTAAACAACTGTAGGTTTTGCAGGAGCATCAAATTCTGGATTGGTTCTTACCTTCCAGCTTGGATCATTGAACATCTGTTTATCACTTGAAGCATTTTTAAACAAAGTAACTTTCAAATCTTTGATCTCTATGCAAAGCTCTTGATTTTCTTTGAAAGATTTTTCAAGCTTATGTTTGAGATCAAAGTTTTCATCTTCAACCTCATCAAGAGACTGTTGCAACAAATCGATTTGCTTCATCAATTCAGATGTATGATCATTCACAGAATTTGATCCCTTTGAATTAGAAACAGGATCAGAGTCTGAAGCATTCATCATTTCAGAAAACATATCTTCAGTCATGGACTCAATAAACTCCAGTTTTTCATTTTGAGAACAAGAGCCATTCGTGATAGCATGTTCTTCTTCAACCTCTTCAACAAGTAAAGGTTTAGAAGCAATAGGATTTGAGACTGATTCGTTGGAAGGTGTGGTAAATAGTTATTCAAACTCAGTAAATTCGATCTTTCGAGTCGCATAGCTTTTGTTTAAATCACCATATTGAAAACCAACTGATTTAAAAAGATTTTGAGAATCAGTGTCACCAGACTTGTTTTTTTCCATTTCTTCTTGACCTTTGGTCTCAGATAAAGGTGTAGGAGTACTTGCTTCAACAAAAGTTGCACGAATGTCAGGAATGGGTCTAATTGCGGAGCCGAATTTATCAAAATTATATAAATGCTCCGGTGCCTTTTTCAAAATTTCATTAGTTGGCACACCCAAACCTGGTTTTAGTTTGTAAAACCTTTCGTCTTGGAGTTTATTGGTCAGCAGATTTAATGTTTGCTCAGTCTGGCCTCGTTTCATATTAATGTCCTCCAGTTGTTTGATTTTGGTAAAAGCTTCATTTCTTTCTTTATAGCAAACTTCAAATTTTATTTGAAACTCACCCTTTTCAGCATTAAGATTCACAAGATCTGTTTCTAAACCAGATATTTTTTCTTTTAAAGACGCTTTTTCGGCTTTTAAATCATCTTTTTTCTTTTCCTTCTCTTCCACAACAACTTTTAAAATAGCATTTTCATCACGAAAGCTTAAAACAGATTGATTTGCAGAGCTAAGTTTGCCTTTTAGTAAAGCAAATTCATCTTTCATACCATGTATTTGGGCCATTAAAGATTCAATAAGTTCAAAATTTTCACTAACCTCAGAGTTTGCTTCTTCGGATTGTGTCTCAGAGTCTTCATCGTCACCTTCCAGCTTTGCCATGTAAGAAACTTGGGTGAAGTGTGCTTGCTCCTCGTCATCAGAACTTTGGAACAGCCAGTTCTCTTCTTCAGCCATTAGTACTTTTCCTTCTTCAGCTTTCTTGGAAATTAGTGACTTTCTTGAGTAGTACTCTGAGTTCTTCACTTTCTTGAATTTGCAGTCCCTTGAGAAGTGCCCAAATTTGCCACAGTTGTAGCATCTTCCTGGTTCATCCTTTCGCTCTTCTCACTTCTCCTCTCTCTTTCCTTCTCTTCTATCTTCCTTCCGATCTTCTCGTCCTTCCTCTCTCTTTCCATGCCTCGGCTTGTATCGCATCTCAGACTTCTCTTTCTTGCATCCATCATACTTTAGCTTTGAGTAAAATCTTTTCTTGCCAAAGCTCTTCTTGAATCGTCGTGTAATGAGAGCCAAGTCTTCAGAGAACTTTTGAATATCAGGATCTGAATCAACTTCCAGTTCTTCATCGCTCGAATCAGAGTCAGAGTCAGTAACTTCAGTAACTAGAGCTTTAGACGCCTTTTTCTTCGACCTTGCAGAGGATACAGAACCTTTGCCGGCTATGAGAGCCACAGAATCCTTCAGATGATTAGACTCATTATTCATAGATCTCACCTCATCCTCATGTTGAGCTAGAATAGAGAAGATATCGGTGACATTTTCTCGAGCCATATTCTTCGACATCTGGAGGTTGATAGCAAAGTTCTTCCATTCTGGATTTAGATTCTTGATGAACTTGTAGTTTATCTCAGAAGCAGATTTGGCGATGTTGTTCCTCCGCAAGTCATTGAGAATAATGTTGTACCTATTGTAGGTGTCTAATATCAGCTCTCCTTCTTTTGCATGAAATCCCTCGTAAGCATTTATGCACAGATTCTGCTTAGCTTGTATAGAGGCTTCACTTCCTTCAAATTGCCTTGCTAGTTCATCCCAGATTCCTTTAGCAGTGCTCTGACTGTCGACACGATTGTAGATGTCGTTTGGAATTGCCATTGTCAGATAGATTAGAGCCTCTTCTTCTAACTTGAGCTGTTCTTTCTGCTTTTCAGTGAAGAACTGAACAGGTTTAGGAATCTCTCTGTCAGGGATTTCAGGAGAGGAATCTGTAGCAGGTTGACCCTTTACTGTGATCATTGGAGTTTTAGGACCTTCAATGATTACTGTCATGAATTCTCTGTTCTTGTGATTCAGAAACTGAATCATTCTGGTCTTCCATTGCTGATACTCATTAGCCATAAGGACAGGCGGTTTGGACTGAGAGCCCATCGAGAGAAGCTGGTTCGACATCTTAGTTGTACCACTTGTTAGTAATTAAACTTATCTGTACCAAGACAACCAACTAGATGAGATCGTTAGAATCAAAATGAAAACCACACTAAAAAATTTTCAGAAAAATAAATTCCCGAAAATAATTAAATGCAGTCCTTTCAATCAGTGTAAAGCTTCAAATAATACTGAACAAAAAGAAACAGTTGATCTCGAACAGAACTTTGTCCCCCTTCGCAGACTTAGCACGGGGGTCCCGCTAAAAGTGCTTCGACCGGTCAAACGTAAGACCGGAGAATGAACCGTACCGGTCGAAGGAAAGACCGGAGTAAGCAAGTACCCGGTCGAAGGGTAAGATCGGACTAGCAAGTACCCGGTCAAATGGTAAGACCGGAGTAACAAGTACCCGGTCGAATGGCAAGACCGGAGAATACAAGTATCCGGTCGAATGGTAAGACCGGAGTAGCAAGTACCCGGTCGAATGGTAGACCGGAAACCACTAAGGTCCGGTCGATGCACCTACCCGGTCGAAGGGAAGACCGGGGAATGCTAAGGTCCGATTGAAGAGAATGACCGGAGATCACAACTACCCGGTCGAAGTAAGGACCGGTGTTTACAAACTCTCGGTCGAAGGCTCAGGTCGAATAACTATCGGTCAAAGCAATAATATCGATAAACACAGTAACAGATATGATCGATTAACTCATAAGGCCGATAAACACGATGAATCGACCGAAGAACACGATGAATTTATGGGATTCGACCGAAACCAAACCCAGAAATTTTAATCGACCGATGAACACAATTAAACTAACAGTAATCAGAAAACAATTAATCAATCCTTCGATCGAATGAAAACAAATAATCAGAAACTAATCGACCAGATGCGATAACACAGATTCATGAAATCGAATGAACAATACTCGCATGAATAGTGATTTTCGGTGAACAGTAATATTCGATGAACAGTAAAAAAAATTGATTCTTAGGCTCTGATACCACTTGTTATCCCAGTTTAATCTAGTTGGTAAATAATCAATCAAATAATCAAGCAACACAATAATAATCAAGAGATATATAAATCAGAATAACATACCAATCCCTTGAATAAACAATGAAACCTTGGGTGTTCTTGATACCCTTTGAATATAGGATTACAGCAACCTCTCTCTAAACAATAATTATGAAAGTAATTGTGAGGATTCTTATCTAAAAACCTATTAACTAAAACATTAAATACCCAGGCTTTTAGGCCTAATGGGCTTATGGGCTTGAGGCCCAATAGTAACTAAACTATTAGCTTATTACACAATTAACCCTCTAACTTTAACTTTAGCACAATTGCAGTTTAAACCCTGAACTTTAACTTTAATCTTGAATACAATTATTTGATCCAACACTGTTCTCAGGTCTTGTGGATGAGAACACAACTGCGAGACTATGGATTTCATTTCAATAGAATTCCGATCTATTGTGATTCGAAGAGCGCTATTGCGATTACCGCTAACCCTGTTCAGCATACTAAGACCAAACACATAGATGTCCGGTATCATTTTATAAAAGATAATGTAGAAAAGGGGACAATTGAACTTTACTTTGTAAAAACCGATTATCAGCTTGCAGATTTGTTTACCAAACCTTTAGACGAAAAGAGATTTAATTTTCTTGTCTCAAGACTTGGTATGCTAAATCTTAAGACCTAATCGGTAGTTACCTATTAAAGTTTCTTATTGTATCTCTTTATCATTTCTTTATTATTATTTCCGCATGATACCTGCTCTTTAACAGTTTGTTCATGATCTCAGGGGGAGTGTGAGAAGTATTTCATTGATGGTCAATGTTAGTTTGAGGGGGAGCATATTTAAATGCATTGTGCTTACTGATAATTATTAGTGATGCATGATTCTAGGGGGAGCATACAAGTAAAGAGTATGGCTATGACTTCTGATTATTTCTGATCAGAACTCATACACTAAGTGTTTTACTGCTTTATGTTATTTCAATTCCAGTGAATAAAGTTACTTTGACTAGACTTTTAGATTTTTGTAGGTTGAGAGATGCTTACAAGTTCATATCATTATGACTTTAAGCCTGACTTCGCGAGATGTAAGACTGTACTCGAAAGGTATAATTTCTTTTCTTCATCTCATTCATGGTTGAAAGAAGGACAACTTTCAATCATAAGAAAACATGTTCTTAAATGTTCAAACCACTTCCCGATTCTCAAACAGATTTCTTGAATTGGAAGTGTGATTTTAAATTTTTTCTGATTCATCATTGAGCTTTAACTGATCAAGTTAAATCATTTGAGCAACATATGCTTCATAGGAAAACATGGGATCAGTGTGCTAGGACTTCAAAGAAACTTCTATGGATTCACGTTAACCAGTGTTTCCTACCCAAGAAGTTAATCCTTTAGTGATTAAATGTGAGGAGTTCAAAAGAAATGAGTGTGGGATGTGTGATGAGAGAATATGTCAAAAGAGAGTTCGGTTAGCTGTGAGCTTAAAGATTAAAAGAAAGAGGGTGAGAGATCAGAGTAAAAGAATATCAAACTCTGCACCAAATACTTTCTGAGCCGGGCAGCCACATTTCTAATGCTTCACATTTCTTTGGTGAACATTATTGAAACAGGTACCTAGACCATGCCAACTCTTGACATTACCTCACCAGCCACTCATTTTCTTCTCAACAAGAAAATGTTTCATTTTCAAAAGGGGACGCAGCACATATGCTATCTGATTTTCATTTGGAAAATCTGGATATTGAAAAGAAGGAAGTCTGCCCCACCTTCACACTTCATTCATGCACATTGAGTCTGTGTTTAACTAACTGTTGTCTCAGTGGTTTACATATTTTGAGTCTTATAAGAAATCATCATATGCTTTATTTCTTTCTATCACTTGCACGAACACACAAAGAATTTGTTTCTTTGTCATAACGTTCATAGAAATTACCTTTGTGGTTTTTTGATGATTGAATGGAAGCCCTAGGGGAGTGAACATCATAAAAGCTCCTTTATATTGTGTATTTGTTACACACGGTGACTTTGTGTTACTGACAGGCAATTTTAACTGATTCATTTGTTGATTCAGGTGTTACACTTCATTTTCTAAATTGTCTAGATTTGCAAAGATCTGGATGAACATCTTAATGAATTGACGGATACTCAGTGGTTCTGTTTGCAAGATCAATGGTGGAAGAAATTTCTTGAAGACATGTTTTGATGAACTCTTTGCTCTTTTCATCAAAAAGGGGGAGAAGCGTTAATCAAGAAATGGAAGATATTCTGAAGATATGCTGAACTGAAGAAATTTTCTTTGAAGATGATTTGCTGAAGCATTCCGAGCTGAAACTGGAGATAATTTCTTTCCAAAAGATATTCTCATCGATTGGGGAGATTGCTACATTCTGAAGACAAAGAGGAAGATTATTCATTTTCTGAGCTTAAAGAATGATCTTGATCCAAAGGGGGAGATTGTTAAAGCACATATTTATTGGATTCAAGATCATAATTATCTGAAGATGAAAATCTGAAGTCAAAGCTGATAAAGTCGTCTCAACAAATAGTCTAGGGTCCTTTTGTAATAAATAGTCAAAAGTGTGTTTTTCGTATTTTATTTATTTGGTTTATTATTAAGTTAATAGGTTGTTTTAGTTGTTGGGCCCAAGCAAGCCAAGCCCATTAGGCTTATGGCCTAAGTATAAATATGATTAGGTTAGTTGTAATTAGGGTTAAGGATCTTAATTAGAGAGAATCAATAATTGAGAGAGGTTAGTGTGGCTCCGTGAAGAACAAGAAGCAGAGAGAGTTTTGATTTTATCAAGAGCACTTGTAATCCTTTGAATCAATTGAATAATCATATCAGGTTTGCATTATCGTTGTTGCTTAATTGTTTACTTGTTTGAATGATTACGTATTGGGACACACATGCACCAAATGGACAATTATATAAAATGACCTCCATTTATATATTATATCATCAAAGAAACATATAAAAATGATTTATTTATCAAAATGCCCAAAAATCACAAAGATGTGTGTTATATAAGTTTATAAAGTTAAATATATCCAAATAACCAAAACTTATCAGCAGTTAACAATTTAATGTAAAACACAAACACTTTAAAATAAACATTTTGGCATGTACACCGTTTTCACAAATCAACTTGAACTCACCTCGCTAGATTTAGGCTAAATCTAGATTTTACCCCAACTTGAGCTTCATTGAAGAAACTTGAATCTTCAAGGTCGAACCTCCATAAACCTAATTTCACCCATAGATGATCACATTCAACCATTTAGAATCAATCCCCAAACACATGACATCAAAATCTCCATTTTGGTCAAAACCCTAATTTTGACCCCAAACCTTCCAAAATCTTACAAACCGAAATTGAAGGAATCAAACACTAGAAAATCATCAATGAAGCATTTACATCACCTATTAAGGTTTAGAAAAGGAGGGGATAAACTTACCACTTAGGTTTTGGTGAAAACCTAGAAAACCCTAAAGTTTAGCTTGAGGTTGAAGATGAAGATGGAGATGGTGAATCCTTGACCAAAGCTTCAAATCTACCACTTGATGATGGAACACCTTAAGAACTCGAGAAATGGACCCAAAATGAGTTAGGGTTTGAGTCTTGGGGTTTGAGGGTTGATTTGGGTGAGAAAATGGGGAGAAGTTTGAGGTTTGGGTGAAAATGGGGTTTGGGGGCCGGATTTTCCCGTTTTTGTGCACACAGCGGCTTCGCACGGGTGGAGGCGTGGGTCCATCCGCGCGGAGCACTACCGCCCGAATTTCTTGCCCGAACACTGTTTTGGTCATAACTTCTTCGTTTTAGCTCCGATTTTGCTTCGGAAAGAACCGTTAGACTCGTAATTGAATCCTTCATCTACCAAGACTATAAAATCTAGGATTCAAGTCCAAAATCCTATATCTTATTTTTTTTCCCCTAAAATACCGATTTCTGTATTAACTTAAAATGGTACCTTTCGGAAATCGGGGTGTTACATTGTTTGCGACAATGGTTCTTAATTCATAAGTGATAGAACTCGACAGCTCTGTGAAGATCGCAACATAAAACTAACGACCTCGACACCACGATATCCCCACTCGAATGGACTCGCATAATCGAGCAACAAAACCATTATCAATTCGATCAAAAAAAGATTAAAGGTTGCAAAAGGAAAATGAGTCGAGGAACTTCCATCATTACTATGGGCAAATCGTACGACTCCACGTACGTCCACAAAGCAAACTCCCTTTTCCTTGGTTTATGGTTGTGAAGCGGTTCTACCGGTCGAAGTCCAACTACCAACATTGAGGCATGACTCGGTCGACTATAATCTGGTTGACCAAAGTTATGATCTCGACGCCCTCGAAGAATTGAGAGAATCAACATTGATTAGAATGGCGTCTCAGAAGCAATCAGTCGAACGACATTTCAACAAAAACGTAAGGACTAAAGTCTTCCAAGAAGGCGATCATGTCTTACGATGAGTGTTTCAAAACACTCAAGAGCAAAACGCAGGTAAGCTTTCCATCAAGTGGGAAGGTCTCTATCGCATATCTAAAGTCGTGGGGAAAGGTGCCTACAGGATCTAAACCCTTGACAACCAAGATATCCCTCGTAGTTGGAATGCAACGCATCTTAAGAGGTATTTTTTCTAGATCTCTTTTTCTTTCCTTATGATTATTTATCACGACCAACACTGACTTAAGCATCGGAGGGTCGTTGGTTAGCCAACGACCAACCTATGGCATTGTTTTCTCGCAGGATCGCACGACATAATCAAAACCCCAAGTTTATTACACGACTTGATCTCGTAAACCCAAGATCCTATGATCTATACTTAGAAAAATTTATCACGCTTTGGATAAATGCCTTAGTCGCAAGTATCCCTGGATTGAATCGTTTGAATTGTGTTGGATAAATGCCTTAGTCGCAAGTGATTTCCGTCACAAGTATTCTATTGGTTGACTTATGATTCATGACTTATCATCTGCTTGCTTCGACGCAGAGGCTTCATCCACAGGGTCCTCATCTTCGACCTCCACCCCTTCCTCTTCCTTCTCGTCGTTGGAGTTCAGATCCTTCTCACTTCCGACGCTCGACAAGTAGAGCTCCGGTTCTTCTGAGGCATTGGCAAGAGGATTCTTCCCTGCCAAGTGTCACCTCATGATCGCAGATTTGGTAGTCCATCAGGTAAAAGCCTTGACAGACTTAAGCTCTTCCTTCAGCTCCTCCACCTTGGCCTCGAGCTCAACCTCTCTTGCCTTCGAGTCTTTGTGTAACACCCTCAAATCTAGAAATAGAAACTAATTTAAAGTTTTCTAAATACATCGATAACTGAATAATCTACAACGACAAATTAAGGTTTAACTTCAATAAACACATTTCAATCCTTATACACGATCTATAATAGGTACGGATGTTACTAAAACCCAATAACAGTTACTATTTCCAACTGCGGAAGACTTCACCAAACTACTCACCCTCGTGTAAATCTAGTGTTCATCTCTTCATAGCACCGCTAGAACAAAACCCCAATTGGAACGTGATGCACATGCCGACAAATAAAAAGGTTAGGCTTAACGCCTAGTGAGCTCAAGAGTTTTCATCAGATATATATAAAACAATAACTTTAAGAACGTTAATTAAATCGTGATTTCCAAAATGAAATACGTTAAATCTGGAAATAGTCTCTTTTTCAACATTCACCCTCTTCGTGATTAAAACCACAAAACGTTTCTTCGAATATAAATCCAAAACCCAAAACTCGCGTAATACATAACTGACACTTTAATAATCAAATACTGAAAACGTGGATAAACTCTCTCATCCAAAATATTCCAAAAGCAAGGATAAAGTTCAGTATGCAAAACCCAAAAACATGGATAACAATCCATACCCAAAACATCATCGAAAACATAAATTATAAAACTCCATAACCAAAACACCTTTCAGTGACGGGGGAGACCCGATTACATAGTATGTGACAGAACACAAAAGTAGGTCACATAACTATGTAGGAAACAAAACATATGGGTTATACCCATAAAACATAACGAGCTTAACTCCTCTAAGTCTATTGCTCGAAAACATCAAGTCAACCCCTCTAGGTCTATTCTTGAGAGTTCCAAAACGAGAACTCTAGCACAAGGGAATTACACCTTACTGTCCATGGGACGCTGCCCGACCATATATGTGAGATCCCACATCGGCTAGGAAGGAGAACAGAGTCCTCCTTATAAGGGTGGATGGATACCTTCCTTGCATGAGGCCTTTTGCCTGTCACAGGGTGCGGTCTGGGTGCGTCCCACGTATGCCTGTGCTGGCAGGAACAAAACTGTGAGTGGTGCCGGCATGCTTATGCAGAGGGTATCCGCAAAGCGGACAATATCATGTACGGTGGACTGGGATGTTACAAATGGTATAAGAGCCAGTCACCGGGTCAATGTGTCAGCGAGGACGCTGATCCCACTAGGTGGGTGGATTGTGAGATCCCACATCGGCTAGGAAGGAGAACAGAGTCCTCCTTATAAGGGTGGATGGATACCTTCCTTGCATGAGGCCTTTTGCCTGTCACAGGGTGCGGTCTGGGTGCGTCCCGCGTATGCCTGTGCTGGCAGGAACAAAACCGTGAGTGGTGCCGGCATGCTTATGCAGAGGGTATCCGCAAAGCGGACAATATCATGTACGGTGGACTAGGATGTTACAATATAGGTCCACACCTTACTTACCATGGTGACTCGATGCCTATTTCGTGCCAATGTGGTGAACTTGTCAAAAACGAGACATAAGAACATCGTGCCTATGGATCCATTGCACTGACTAAAACATTACATGACCAAAACGAATGAACTAACACATTCAAAACATGTAATTCTCAAATAAGATGCAGTAAATGCATATCATGACCAAACCCTTTATATTGAGCTATCAAAACCCAGACAATTGTCCCCAAGACCCAACGAGGTCCAAACCGAGCCATAGGCTCAACAATCGAAAGAACAATTGTAAGAAAATCATAAAATGAAACCAAACGTAAACAACCCGCATTTATGCAAACCCATGCACCAAAATTTAGAGATAACTCCAACATAGTTTAAATTGGGACAAAACATTTTCCAAGTGAGTTTATAACATTTATCCTTTTAAAACGTCCCATAACACAACACCAAACATTTCTCCAAAACACTCGATAAAACACTTTTATACTCAAAAATATACTTCCATGAAATAACCCATTAAGATACCAAAATATATTATTTATCTATCAAAATGCCCGAAATCCCAAATGTGGGTATTTTACAAGTTTACAAGGTTAAGACATTTCAAAAAAATCAAAACTCATCAAATAACTCAATAGTTAATAATTTCATGTAAAACATATAAACATATAAATATTGACATTTTGGCATGTACACCGTTTTCACAAATCAACTTGAACTCACATTGCTAGATTTAGGCTAAATCTAGATTTTATCCCCAAATGTTGAGTTTCCTTTGATGAAGACTAGAGATCTTCAAGGGACCTCTCTAGTTGATAGATCCAACATTCCCAAAATGTTACCTTTACCGCAAAGCTACCAACATACACCAAATTTGAAGGATATAAGGGAGAGAATGAAAGGTATCAAAACCTAGTTTGTAGATTGAGGTGATGAGGAACTTACCTTGACCATAAAACCTTGAATCAACCCATGATCATCAATCCTCTTCTATCTCATCTTGGAAAGCTTCCAAAAACGAAACCCTAGGTCCAAGAATCACTCAAATTTGGACCTAGGATGAAGGAGATGCAACCAAATGAAGAAAAACCCCAAAAATGTCGATTTTAAGCTTCCAGGCCGCTCTCGCGGGCTTGCCCGCGACTTGAGGTCGCATGGTAAGTCGTGCGTGTCTTTTGATGTCGACCAGCGACTTAGGCAGCTTGTGCCGCGACTTCCAAACCACGCACCAAACCGCGGGAATCCATTTCCCCCGGTCTCCTTTCGTTTTCGCGTCCAATTCGATCCTCAATGGCTCCACTACAAAAGGGAAGTAAAACCTTACTAAACCTCCATTATAATGGTCATACGGTTACGACATTATGGGTTAAGGATTTCCAAAATCACGGGTGTTACACTTTGGCTTCTTTTTCTTTTCTCAACCAAAGACTCTTAGGTCTTCTCCAGCTCCGCCCTCGACCCCGCCAATAGTTCGCACGACTGGTGCAGGCGAGTCTGCAACTCGACTCTCTGATGTCCGGCGACCTCTAGAACTTTTAGAGTATCGTCAAGTCGCGCGGACAGAGACTTTGTGCGAGTCACAACTGCCTTTTCCCTGGCCAGAGCCGCTTACTCCCTCTCCAGGGCCGCCTTCTCTTTTTCAAGAGACTTCGGCACCAGACGCCTTACCTTCTCCATCTGAGCATAGTGGTTGAGTGCAACCTGGAACACCTTTAAAAAGATATACGACAAAGACACAAGACGTACGACATTAGTATAAGACAAAGTTAAACAATACAAAAACATAAGGGTAAGTCCCGATACTTACCATGAACGTGAGTCCAACGACGTTGGACCCAATGTCGTCGACCGACATGCCCTGGAAACGATCCCTGAAGGGCGGAAGATGATATTTCCCCAGATGAGGAAAAATCTTTGCCCTATCAAGGACGTCGTCAGCCATAAAGTCCGACGGCAACGTAAAATTGACCATCGTGACCTTCGACGTGTCGCCACCCTTCGACGACGGTTCCCTCAAGACCGTCATCCTCGTATTTTTAGGAAACCCGACCCAGTAGTCGAGGCCGCCTTCCTCTTTTCATGACCCTTTCGGGCCAATTCCAGTTGGGTCGCTCTCTTTGCGGCCGCAGACAATTGCTTCGCGAGTGAACTCCCTAAAAAAAAAAGACAAAAGTTAAACATCATTTTACAAAGCAAAATCGAAGGAAAAGATCGAATGACTGCTTACCAGCCATCTCTTCCTCTGTTCTTCTCCATCTTCCTCCTCTTCTTGACCTTCTTCAACCTCAACTTCTGAAGGCTCGACTATGGTCACGTCCTCGTAGTCCTCGTCCACCAAGTGTCGTGAGAAGAATGAGCGATCGTTAGCATTGTACCCTAAGAATTGAGTGATCTTGAGGACCGAATCACTGTTGGGCTTCACTTCCTCGAACTTGATGGCTAGTGACATGAAAACAAGAAGATAGTTAGAAACAAACAAAACTTTGAACCGTACGACAAACACTTAAAAATCCTTACTCGATTTGTTCCAGTCGGCCTGAATCCAATCGTTGTCTGGATCCAACGATGCCACATGTACAAACGCGTACCTGGTCTTCCACTTATGATCATTGACCGCAGTGTTCAAGACCAAGGTACGGTCGCCTCTATACTTCGAAAAGAGGCTATATCGGTGGAATCCATCCACCTTAACCTGGTAAGCCGTGAGTAGGTCGTTCACATTGAAGGGCGACCCCCAGTCCCCCGTAAGTCGTTCAATAACTTGAACGACCCTCCAGAATTGGGGCATTAGTTGCCCCAGCGCAAGATTGAACTGAAACATGAAAAGCTTCGATAGAGGCGAGTACAACCATCTAAAGCTGATTTTGAATGGATACTTGTACACCACGAAATATCCATCTGGGCATATGTCAGGTCGAAACTGACCAGGGGTGTTCAGCTTAACACTAGTAGGAATATGCGCTAACTTCCTAAAGGTGTCTAGATCGTCTTTATCTCTGATCAAACTAGCAGATTCTTTCGACATACTAAGACATGTTAAGCTTATTTTCAACTCAGAAAGACCTAGGATATCCCGATCCTTCTTAGGTTTCCTAGCAAGAGTTTTTCGTCGCATAAAATGAAAAAGGAAATCGTACCTTAAGTAGACGCTCTAAAAACCTCGAATAAGCTAATCCGGACTAAGATCCTGCAGGTTTTTGGAAGTAATTCGCAAAGGCAATCGAAGAAATCTCTCTCTAAAAGTATTTTGAAAGCGTAAAAAGAAATGATCCTTCGAATATCCCTATTTATACGCTCAAAGTTGTCAGGTCGAGTCGAGTCGATGGTCGACACGTGTCCCACGCCTTTTCATATGCATCGCTAGATCAACGACACATGTCACTCTAACTGTCAAGCACGCGATCGACGTCACCATGACATCACTCATGTCAGTTACCAACATCATTAGTCTAGTTGAAAACGAACCGATTCGGTTCTGAAGTGACTAAAACGTCTCCACAATCGACGTGTGGCAACCGCCAAAAATTTTCGACAAAAATTTTCGACAAAAATTTAAAATTCAAATTTGCCGCCTCATTTTAAATTTTGGGGGGCAAACTGTTTGGGTCAAAATCTACGACCACTACGAAGAACATTTATGATACATCCCGCATGACCAACTTTGTATTAAGATAAGGTCCTATCAACCATATGTATTTGCAATACTCGTCATCACTTTTGAAGACGTAGGTCGAGTGTTAGTAGCGACCTCTGGTCGTATATCTATCACACGACGGTCGCAAGACTCTTTACGACCACGATTGTACTAACAGACGATCAAACGTTTCGCTTTTGTTCATTCAATGCAGGATCAATGCTCTTAAAGACCAACGACTATAATCAACCAAAGACATTAAGATCTCCGACCGTTACCCAAGAATTCAATGACACATTTATGACGATCAAGATTATAAATACAAGGATCCATACCTCATTCAACCCACGAGAATCTAAAGATTACATGCTTATTACAAAAAACTCTCTCAACTCCTTCTAAAGAATACTCAACGATATATTCAAACGCACGACTGAAGTGTTTTACACACGACCTACGATTATTACTAGCGTTTAGACTTATTTTTGTTTATCTTGTAAAACATTGTAATATGCAAGGATATCGCCCCTGATTGGCGGCCATAGTGCATTGACGACTCCTCTTTGTCGTACGTGGTTTTTTCCTCGTTGAGGTTTTTCTGCGTCACCAAATCCTTTGTTTCCTTACTTTCATTCCTGTCGCACATTTTGTCGCTTGATTTCTTTCTTTAGTTGTTAAAAGTTCCACATCAACCTTAAGTTATCCTTTTGAATGATTTTTGGCATTAACATCCAAACAATAACTTCTTTGTGGGATACTCAACCAATATCCAAACATTGTTTCTAAATGACCTTTAACTTTGTTTATTTTATCATAACTAATTCCAGTAAGAACAATATATTCCACAAAAACAAACATTACTAAAAAAATAGGATTAGCATAACAAAATAACATATGATGATCACTACTACTATGGCAAACCCAATATTAACCAAACATTCAGACAATTTTTCATACCATTGTCTTGGTGCCTTTCTTTAACTTATAAAAAAGACATGACCAAATTACAACTACTAAAAAGAAAAATCTAGAAAAACACAAAACAATAAGTACAATATTTTCTTAGCAGCTTGATAACTCTAGAAGAGTTTCTAACAGACAAAGGAGTACAAATAGAATTTTCAAGAACACCCTCAAGAGAGGAATCTGAAACTCGGGCAACACTTGTACCTCTACTCCCATAATTTTGTAAATCAGCAGCAACATGGCCTCTGACAACCAAATCAGACCTACTCAGAGCCGGTGTGGCAACTATATTTGATTACCAAGAGAACAAGGATCACTAATTTGACCAACTAAGAGGTCGTTCACCAAACATTTAACGAGTAAGCGCTTACGGGTAAAAATCATCACCTTTACTTACCTTATCGGGCAACATTTTCGGACATAAAATAGATTGTTGATAAGCATCTATCACCTGGTAAGCGATTTCCAGGTAAGAGTCACCATCCTCACCGCTACCGGTTAAGACTGTAACCCTTGCCTTGCCTTATCCCGCCTTTTAACGAATAAGATTCTCAATTCTTTCTATCCTCATCCGTCAAGGTATATGACCCAATACACAGTAAACTTTTGGTAAATAATCGATAAGTCTAAAATTTAATTACTCATCCACGGATTTTTGTTCTCTTGTAGCTCCGCATGATTCATGAAAAACGAAGAGGACCACCACTATCCCTTCCCCCACTTGAGGTTTACAGTCATCATGTAGACGTTATCGTACACGATTCCTCCTCGGCCATAACATCGCACCACACTCTCCAATATTCATCACCACAAAATACTGCCACGTTATATGTTTCCACCAATCACGTAGCGAGTGCCGTTCACGCTCCTATCCTGCATCTGTAGCCACAAACTTACCTACCAGGATCGGATCTTCTGTTATTCCAAATATACCCTTCCCTGACGATGGATTTACACTCTATACCATTCTCTCTCTTTTATGTACCCAGATTCTGTTTGTGCAGCGGAGTACTGCATATTCAAAAAACAGAAACCCTTGTTTTTACTTGAACCCCAAATTTGTTTTCTAAGGTTTTAGGTCTGTAATGGTGGAACCAATGAGTGGTGATGGAGATCACGGTGGATCTGAGGAGGAATCTCTGTTAACGGATGTAAATATAGGCGGCGGTGGCGGTGGCGGTGGCGGAGGTAATGGTGGTTGTGACGGTTCATGGCGGCTGAACTTCGACGGGTTTCAATTGTCGTCGGAACATAAAGAGAAACCTCCTAGAGGTCTCCATGACTGCCTTGGGGCATTAGGTAACGTTCAGTTATTTATTCGTGTTGATTCTGACAGTTCAGTTAAATAATATGATTTGGAGTTGCTAATATTAGAACAATGCTGTTGGATGCTGAGGAAATCTCTTTTGTTTTTTAGTTTTAATTATTTGATCATCTTTTGTTTGTCATACCGCTGATTTATTTACTCAATTTCTTATTTGTCAAAGTGATTTAATAACTATTTCGAATTTGTAACAAAAACGACAAAATACTCTTATATTTAAACTGTGTAATAGATGTTAAGATAGTCGAGTCTGTAAAGTATAATTGCCTATGAGAAATCAATTGTAAAGCAAAAAACAAAAAAGAGTTGTACCTAAAATGCTAAATAATCCCCTATATGCATCTAAACCTCTTCCTTTGTGAATAATTTCAAGCAAAGGCTTGAGAGAGAGAACAGAGTCATGAATATAAAGAAGAAAAGACAGACTAAAGTTTACAAAACTCATTTACCATGATTCTGCATGACCAGGAACATCAATATCTGCCATAATATTGATACATGTGATAAAAATTTAACAAAGACCAACATTAACAAAACCAAACCCCATACACAAATTACACCAACCGCTTTTACTTAATCAAAGAAACTGTACTTCGCCAACCCCTATTTCACCTAGAAATATCTAACAAGTTTCATAATGATTTAACTTTAAACCCCATGTGATGATCAAGTTATGCTGATAACAAGGGAATGTCCTACAACATTTTGGTGTTCATAATGGGAATATTCAAGTGGGAAGGAGGGCGTATAATAAACTTTTAATCCGAGAATTCAATAATAGACGTGTATGTATATGACTACATAGGAACCAGTTTAATGCAATTAAACTAGTATACTATTCACAAATGGCTTGTTGAAACTTAAACATGTAAAAGATGAAAGACTACCTCTCATTTTCGTGAAGCTTTACAATAACATCACCAAGGAGACATGAAACATAAAGCAAATTTTTAGTAACAATCCAGAAAGGCATGCAAATATTGATGTAGAAACAAAAGATAAATGTTAAAGCTAGTGATATGTGATCATAAGAATCAGCATAGTTAGTTTTGAATACTTTAGGTAGTAATTTGTTGGATTAATTCTTCATAAAATAAAGTATAAGCAACAGATGGCATAGTGACATGTAGTTGTAGAACAACCACTCTTCCAACGACATGGCTTAATCCCACGTCCATAATCACCCAACCATGACCCAAGGCAAGAAGCCAGGAACTAAAAGGAAAACTGGAAAAGGGCACATAGCATTGTATGCTTATTCAAGGACCCACAGGTGAAATTTAAAAAATCGACAAAAATCATCAAACAAATTGTGCCACTTTGTAGAAAAGAGAATGAAAGAACCAAAGAGCACTTCTAATACAAACACAAGGGAGAGGTCAAGACTGATGCAACATTTATTCTAACACATTGCGGATACACTATTAATGCATATTGTATGCACATAGCATACATCCGTTGAGGAGATGTAGAAATAGAAACTACATATTACTCATACCAAAGTCACACCGAAATTTCTGTTCGACTGTTGCGCAAGAGATGAGACTTTTAAATCTAACTTATGAAGTGGGCAGTGCTCGTTGAGTTCTAAGTGTCAGATGCAAATAAATTGATACACCATCTTCCTTTCTTGACGACAGATTAAGAGCATGCAATGAATTAATAAGAATAGGTCCTAGTACTGATTTAAAACTTCTCACTTTCAAGGAGGCAGCAGGAGTAAAAAGCTGAATAATTGATACAATATATCGAAAAGCCCCTGTCACCTAGTTTTCAACTTATTGGTAATATGGTATCATTAGGCTAATGCATGATCCAGCGATACATAATTCTGATTACACAGAGGATGTTTCTTTATAGTGGATTCTGGCCCCAACATTTTATTTAATTTAGTTTTGTCCATTTTTGAATCCTTGAATGATTTTTGATGCATATGGAAACATCTAATGTACAACACATTTCTAATTTCATTGTTGATTGTTAGGGGTGGAATGGCGTTTGCTGGAATGGGTGATGGTAGGAGATTGGATGCATTAGGTTATTAGCTTATTAGTGTCTATGTCACACGATGTGGAGTTGATTATGGCGAATTGCATATGTTGGTTGTACAGTGGTAGCTGTAATGCTGAAAGCAGCCCTGTTATTCAGATGTTGTTATGGTGATTAAGCGACAGCTTAAATTTTGCTTGTCCAGCAATATATCAAACCTTCCAATATATGTGTGATAGACAATATATTAAATTTCAGTTTATAACCAATTTATGCTGTTCTGGAACCTATTTCACGTTTCAAATAATTTGTCTGCATTCATGCTGTACAAAATCCCAATATTTTGGCAGTTGTAAACACACTTTACTCGTTTGTGTTGTATTAGTTCATGCAGCTATAAAGTATTTCAATTGACTTCCTTAAATTTCTCAGTCCCAGAAGACAATGTAGCAGAATATTACCAGCAGCAGGTAGAGACGCTGGAGGGCTTTACTGAGATGGATGCCTTAGCAGAGCGTGGTTTTGTACCTCGTTTGTCAGAGGTAGGAGTCAATAGTTTGTGTGTAATTTTCAGCCTTTATAACAATAAACAACCTAAGCAAGATAGCTTGAACTGAGATGCTTGTTCGACTTGCAGGAAGAGAAAGCAACTTTGGCAAGAAGGGAGACACTTGCCATTAGAATTTCAAATGTTGCAAACATGGTTCTTTTTGTTGCAAAAGTTTATGCATCCTTTAGGAGTGGTTCATTGGCCATAATTGCATCCACGTTAGACTCACTTCTCGATCTGTTATCTGGATTTATTCTATGGTTCACAGCCTTCTCAATGCAGACTCAAAACCCCTATCAATATCCAATTGGAAAGAGACGAATGCAGCCTTTGGTTAGTGTGCAGTTCATCACTTTGATGCATTTACTACTTCCACTTGCAAGAATTTTGGCCTATCACATGGTTAAGTTTAAAATAACTTGTATGTCCAAAATCAGATGGTTTCCAAGCAATATGAACTAATTGTTATGATTTATAAAGAAGAGTTGCAACATGAATTTCTATAGCTGTCATGCTTTGTGCAAACATCAGCTCTACTAAATATGCTTGTGAATAATCTTGATAAAAATCTTATTCATATGCATGACACTTCTCGCACTTAAGAGGGCAAAACATCTTTCACCGCTCATTCATTCTATTATCCATTTATGCTTCCAAACATGACAGCATCACACATTCTTGTCATATCTAATTGTCATATCTAATCTACAATGATGGCTATGATCTGAATTAATGTTTATAAAGAAGCATATAATATAGCGTTCCAATAAACTAGAGAATCCTGTGATTCTGGGAGGAGTTTGATCTAATTGATAATTTAAATTTTCCCTGATTACATGGAGGCAAATATAGTGATTGTGGAATTCTTATACAGCATCTTAGAGCATCTCCAACAGCTTCTCCAAAATGGAGATTTTGGGGATTTTTTGCTCCAATAGATTCCTCAAAACCTTCTCCAAAATGGAGAAAGTATGAGAGAGATGATGAAAATCTCCAAATTTGGAGATCTCTCCAAAAATGATTACATATGAGAGAGAATGATTTTTTGTTCATTCTACCAATTAAATTAAATTAAATGTTTAGGAGAGAGATAATATTTTATGAGATGTATTAACAATTTTTATAATATAATTCATTGTGTAATCTCCAAAATAGAGAATCTGTTGGAGATGAAGGTGATATTTTTTGGAGATTTTGACATTTTACTTCTCCATTTTGAAGAAAGCTGTTGGAGATGCTCTTATAGTGGATAGGAACATCATCCAGAAGAACATCTTCACAAAATTACTACCTCCAATGGGACCAATTTTTGTTATGATTTTTTTATGTGGGTAATTTAATGCTTGGTATGGTTTTTGCTGCATAATGGTTCTTTCCACTTATTATATTCCCAACTACCAATTCTACTTGGGCACAACAACCCAGAATTCTTGTGCAAATTGGCATAAAAGGTAACTGTTTTAAGTAACATGCATGACCTATTAGTTTGGAGCCTTTAACTTTACGGTCTAAAAGCACATGGATTATAATTCTAATTTTCTACAATGGGCACTCAAATCTGAATTCAAAAGTGATTTGCAGGGAATTCTTGTCTTCGCATCTGTCATGGCAACTCTTGGACTGCAGATAATTTTGGAGTCTCTGCGTGCGTTGGCATCTGATGTAAGTAAACTAGTCATGGTCCATTTGATAAAACTGAATAGGAACTGTTGAAGGACTATGAGGTTCTAATAACTTGGGGGTTTTGAGTAATTTAGAGACTGTCTACAGGTGATACTAGATGAAGGAAATGCTTGTTTGCAAGTGTTTGTATGAAATAACTGAACAACTGAACTTTACTGTTTCTTAGCCACTGGGTTGGACTTAATAAAAAGGGCACAAGTTTAAATGCATATAGAAGAGTTATTCACGGACATTTGTAATTAATTAAAAATTAAATATATAACTTGTACAATGTTGAGTGTAATTAACATAGGAAAAGGAAAGTAAAATATAAGGAAAAACTGAAGTTAGAACAGAAACATTACACAAAAAAGGAGAGCAAAAAATAAAGTAAAGATAAGACAAGACAAGAGAAACAAGGAAAACCAAACAAAACTAGAAGACAATAAGAAAAGGCAGATACAAGAAAAAGGGGGGGGGGGGGAGGATATTTTTTCCAAAAATTGAATCAGACTTGAACTTGCATATTATCTGTTAAGAGATAAGCAAAATCATCAGGATCTGAAGGAACAGTGAAGTAAGAGAGGACTAACAGAGGAAGTGGTGGAGCCATGTAGAGGCTCATTAGTTAAGTCCTTGAGGGTGATTTAGGTTATTTGAGTTCTCTTATGCACATGATTGTTAACATAAAACCATTATGACCATTTCAGGACAAAGATTTCAACTTGACCAAAGAGCAAGAGCAATGGGTTGTTGGCATCATGCTTTCTGTGACATTGGTGAAACTTGTCCTGTGTATATATTGCCGCTCATTTACCAATGAGATTGTGAAAGCCTATGCTCAGGATCACTTTTTTGATGTTGTCACCAATCTGATTGGCCTAATAGCTGTTCTGCTTGCTAATTATATAAGCGACTGGATGGATCCTGTTGGAGCTATAATTGTAAGTTCTTTATAATTGGAGCTATAATTGTTCTCTACTATTTCTCCATGTTGTTTATTAATATTTAGATTATGAAATTTTCTGCAACTTAAAAAACAAGCTATAAAATAGGAGAATTATGAAGAAAGAAAGAAGTAAACCAAGGTCATATACATATATATATATATATATATATAAGTTATGTCTTGTTGGAACAGCTGGCGCTTTACACTATCCGGACATGGTCCCTGACGGTGTTAGAGAACGTAAACTCGCTAGTTGGGAAATCAGCTGCACCAGAATATTTGCAGAAGCTGACATACCTGTGTTGGAACCACCACAAGTCTATAAGGCACATTGATACCGTGCGGGCCTACACATTTGGATCTCACTACTTTGTAGAGGTAGACATCGTTCTACCATCAGAGATGCCTCTGCAGATAGCCCACGATATTGGGGAGTCGTTGCAAGAGAAGCTGGAGCTGTTGCCTGAAATAGAACGGGCATTTGTTCACCTGGATTACGAGTTCTCTCACAAACCTGAGCATGCACAGACACATCATTAAGTAATTCTTTCAACCAAACCAAACCAAACCACCTGTAAGTTCTCTCTCTGTCTCTCTTTCTCACGCCGACACATACATCGTCTGATTGATTATCTTAATGGTGATTTTGTTATTATTTGCTAAGTTCCTTTATTTATGCCTGGAGCTAATATAGTGTATAAATGCTATTGACTTCCTTCATGATGGTGAATGTGAAAGTAGATTATCAGATTATTTCTAACCATTCTTTTTTCTTAACTTAAATACAAAAGGGAGTATGGGTTGGTTATGCCTAGTCTCTATTAGGATAGGTCCAATCCTCCCAGACTGGCTTAGATTTAGAAGTAGGGTAGTATCACACCCTACTTTCCTTGGATCATCTAAAACATCTGTTCAAACGCTAAACAAGCTAAAATACTAAAGCAACGATCAATGGTTTTGATATCATTTCTACAAATTGGACAAAGAAGAGAATGCAAATCTAGCAAATCTAACAAATCTACGCCTTTATCGTGAAGAACCAACCTTGCCTGAATTCGTCTTCATAGAAGCTTTCACACAAAGATACAAACCTTCCTTGGCATTAAGGAACACCACTCGGTTGGGACAACCTGTGATGGGACCCGAAGAAGCTTTTCCTCGATCAAGTTCCTTAGACATTTGACCGAGAAAATGCCGTCCTCGCTAAGCCACCAATTCCATCTGTCCGGCTTGTTCGAGATGCATGAAGAATTACCGAGAAGAGATTCAAGTTCTTCCAATTCTCAAGAGCCACATACCTCAATCCAAGACACTATTGCAAAACAACACCTCTTTAAGTCTCTATCACTTAATAATGTAAATGATATCGGAAACTTCTTGCAAAGTCTAAAGTTTCCTAACCACTTAGGGGGCGTTTGGTTCGCAAAATGGAATTTGATGGAATTGGAATCCATTTTGACTTTGAAAGAATTGGAATGAAATTTGACCACACATTTGGTTGGTAGGAATTGGATGAAATTCAATTCTTTCACTTTAGCTAAGAATTTTGAATTCCTTGGCTTGTGGAATTCAAAAGATTCCATCATGAACAATATGTGAACCAAACAAAGGAATTATCCATTCCAATTCCTTCAAAAATCCATGAACCAAACAACCCCTAGTCTTCCAAAAATAAGTGTCACCCCATTTCCCACCTGCTTCCCAAATGAATCCAAGAAAGGCACCAAATATTCTCCAATTGCATCTCACTTTCAAGACACAGCCCCATGCTCCCATCGAGCCTCTCGTTCTAATATCAGGCGAACCAGAGATTCCATCATTCTCAATCCCCTGTCCTCCCCAAAAATACTTTTGATAATCCTAACCCACAACATGATACAAGTCTTGAAACACCACCATCACTTCTAAGAAGACCTTAGCTTGCAGCTTAAGGGTGTGTTTGGTACACTGGACAGGACATAATAGAACAGGGATCACTGTTTCACGTTTGACATGTCTTTTCTATGGAACAGACATAAACAAGATGAAACAAAGTGTAACATGCTTGTTCCACCCTCACCTTATGGGACAAGGTGGAACAGACTTGTATTTTACTAATATAACTTCAAAATAAAACTTAATTCTCTAATAATCAAATGTGCTTTTCTCTTTATATTTTATTCATTTTTAAAATTTTATTTATTGTAATTTATGCTTGATGAAAAATTTATTATGATATATTTTGTTATAAAAAACACTTATTTTATTATAATTCAATAAATTAATCAAAATATACAAGCTGCTCATTAGGGGTAAATTGTTCATTTTATCTGTTTAATTATGTCCAATTTTGTATTACCAAACACTGAACAATTGTCATGCTCTGTTATGTTCTATTATGTCTGAATATCAAACGCACCTTAAAGGGGGCGTTTGGTTCGCAAAATGTGATGGAATCTGGTGGAATTTGAATATTAAATTCCTTTGACAGATTTCATTCCATACAAAAACATTTTGCGAACCAAACGTTCCATAAGATTTCCCACCCCTCCCCAACCCAAAAAAATAAAATGAAAGCAAGTTAAGAGAGAGAGAGAGAGAGTATCCCACCTAACGAAAGTACGAAACCCATTTCTGATGAGGATCAAACCCTACTCCCCCTAGCAAAAAAGAAGCTCTTCTCACACCGCAAAAGCGAAACATGAGCCGACACACGAAACAAGGAGGAAAAATATAGAGCAAGGCTATTCAAAACAGATTTCATAAGAGTTAATCGACCTCCGGACAAAAGTGTGGATTATGTTTTGTTTTTATTATTTTTATAAATGTTTTAATTTAATAAAAAACTAAAAGAAAAGGTAAAAAGACCAAATTATCCCTAAATTAACGGACTTTCCTAGGAGGGTTAGTCCCACAAACGAAAAGCAAGCTGAAATGGAAATCACATCAACAAAAACAAATTTTTTTAAAGACCATTGACGAAAATAGTTAGAAATAACAAACCTCGGGAACAAGAATTGTAGTTTACGCTAATAACTTTTTAAATTACATTAAATTATATCAGTGCATGTCGATAGATAATTTTAGACTAGAATATATCGAATAATTAATAAGTTTATATTAAAAGACCTATGCCTAAATTGAACATTTCATTTTTTCAAGATGCATTGTTTGACCATATCATTTATTGTTTTTTTTTTCTTTAAAGGCAACAAAATTTTATTGAGAATAAAACAAATACAATAGTCATCATAGTTTTTTTACAAGATGTAGAAAAACTCAGCAAACCAATAACAGAATAAGCCAAAAAACACAAACATAAACTTAACCCTAACAATAGTTGTTCGAAGCTCGCCTGCAGATACACACGAATGAGCCACGAGGACACAGATCTCATCGAGAATCCATTGAGAACTAGAACCCCGAACTCCAAGATGCAAAACCACTTTGAAGAGCGCTTATCATGGATGAAGAAAACGAAACACGAATCAAGAAGATTAAAAGCATTTACGTGGGTTGCAACACCGATCCACCCATCATACCTATGTCTTTTTAATTCGATTTCAAATTCAATTGAAAGAAAGCAATTGGATTGCGAACGCTAAATCTAAAATCGATTGCTCATGAAATGAAAAGACCAAATTATTATGAGTAGACCAGATTACATATATAGCAATCCAAAAAGTTTCTTGCCATACATTCCTTATAGATTGAGAGAGTGTCAACATATTCTCGAGTGCAAGAAAATCTTCAATTGACCCCATATTTGTTACTTGCAAGCAGGGACAGACCCAACTTGGTGGCGACGGTGGCATGTGCCACCGTATTATTTTTCCGACGAAAGGTAAAAATTTTAGGTTTGTGAAAGGTGCAACCGTATCGTTTTGAAAGGTGCTACCGTATTATTTTGGAAACTTCAAGAAGGTGCAATCGTATATCGTAATCAACCAAAAAACCTAAAAAAAAAACTTCTGAAATCAACCAAAAAACCTAAAAAAAAAACTTCTGAAATCAACCAAAAAAACCTTAGAAAACTATTGACATCAACCAAAAAAACCGAAAAAATCCCTCGAAATCGATAAAAAAAATTTAAAATCCGTCGAAATCAAGCAAAAAGCTTCAAAAATTCCTCGAAATGCTGGAATTAGGCTAAAAACACATCAGACAATATTTAACGTCGGTAAGAAGATGAATACACGTCGATAAAAACCGTGTTTTTTGTAATTATTTTTTGTCTATATTATGTGGTGCCACCGTATGAAACTTTTTTTGGGTCCGTCCCTACTTGCAATCCCCGTCAACTGAATATGTTTGCCCAAACCAGGGATAACTTTCTACATAGGAAAAAACAATGAGCCATTGATTCCACTTCCTCTCCATAATGGGGACACAATGAAGAGTGAAGATCAAGACCCATGTTACTAAAAACCAATTGAACTGGAAGTCTACGAAGTCAAAGTCTCCACACAAAGATACTTTCCTAGAACCAGATTGCTACGTTTTGTTTCCAACGGGTGAACTTGAGGCCTATGAAACTTTAGATAAACCAAAGCTTTAAGTTTGCTAACCGTAAATTGATCGTCATCACCTAGAAACCATACCGATTTGTCCTTTTTCAAACCCATCTGGACGCAAATTTTGTGCCAAATCTACAATCTCATCTACCTCCGTTAAAGCTCTTCCCCTTGGTTCTCGCAATCACCCCCACCACCAAAACCATTTGTAACACCCATGATTTTCGGGATCCCATTTATGAGTAATCACATTATCGAATGGTATTAAAGATGATAATTATGAGGGTTTTATCTAATTATCATATTAGGATGGTTGGTGTAACACCCCCAAAATTGGGATAAATAAAAATTTCCAAAAAAGGAAATGTGGTATATAAATGTCATGACACGAGCTTTCCCAAAAAGGGGAAACAATATACGCCTGTTTAATTACAAGTTTGTAATATAACGGTAAAGGACAACAACCTTTTTAATCTAATCCCTAACAAGAAATAAGATTACAAACAGTTGTCATCTAAATCTCAAAAGTCAATATCTTCAAGTATGGCGTCCCAAAAATTGTTCCCAAGTTTACATCTATAGTCCCACTAGCCTTTCTTGACGGCCACACCACTAGAACCTGAGATACATATCGACACCAAACAAGTGTTAGGCCAAAAGAGCCTAGTGATTTTGAACATTAGCATATTGTAGTAAAATAAATGGGTTAGAAGTCATAAGTATTTCATAAGAGGAGTCAACGGGGGAGACCCAAAACACCAAACAAGTTTCACCTCAAGAGTCAATGTACCTTGGTATTCACTCTTATGAGCAACACCCCAAAGGTCCGACACATTTGAGGACTACCTCCAAGGCATTACCCCAAATGGCGGAGATCTAGGCACATACCTCCAAGGTGGCGTCCAAGATTACATCCTCCTAGTACCTACTTGAGGTTCATCCAATCTTCCAATATATCATTGCATAAATTTTACTCCAAGCAAAATATACAACATATTAACATGTGCACGCTTGTAGTCCAACTACCATATTCAATTTGATAGAAGGTTTATCATAATAGCCAAGACCCTTAATTCGGTCTAATAAACCTATAGTTTCACATAGGATATCCACAAGTAATGACTTTTTACATTAAAACCATGGAGCATAAAGTACTAATTTAGGAGCATGGCTAGATCTCCAAATTTCATATTAGGTCAGAGCCTTGAGTTATACATATTCCACATTTAGAACCCATCCACAAGATCATCTCATCAAGATTCCCAAATGCTTTCAAACATGACTAAAGTTATAAGTATACCACCTAAAATGATTTATACCAAAGTTCATAACCTCCAACTTAAGAAAATATGATATTTAGGTCAAGCAAGAACAATAGGAGGAAATAAACATAAAATGGAATGTAATGCACATTTAAGACATGTATATCATTTTGTAAATGTTAGAAAACTCACAATCTAGGTTTTTAAAGAAAACCCTAGAAAACTTAGAAACCCTAGGAGATGAGATTGATGAAGGCTTGAGGTTTTAATTGCTTGAAATCTTGCTATGTAATCACAATAAATGCTTCTAATCCACACAAAAATTTTCAATTAATGATCTTCACCAACCTTGACCTAGAAGTAAATGAGGATAGTGAATAGATGAGAGAAAATCGCCCCACACGCTCCCAAATGTCGCACCTAATCTGATTTTGGAGGAGAATGAGGGTGGAAATCGGCTAAGGGGTAATTTATACCCTCAGACAATACCCGACAATAGTGCCAAGGGCATTGTCGCGTGGCACAGTCACGACATTCGCCCCACTCTTGGTACCACTCCAGCGAGAATGACAGGCGATAATGCCATATGTCATAATCGCTGGGCAATCTCGCCCTGGGTGTACCGAGGCCTTCTAACTCCACGCGTCACAGTCGCCGGCAAGGTCGCTCAAGTCCTTCATGGCGTCGATTTCTTCGCTTCGACGATTCAATGGTTTAATGTAACACCCTAAAATTTGGGTAAATTTAAAACTTAAAATTTCGACAATATAACGTCTAAAATATAAAGGTTTATAACCCTGTAAATACGGATAACTAAAACCCAATATTACTGGGGTAGTTTGAATCAATTATAGTAGCGGCAGAATGAAACATAAAACACAACAACCTAATTAATCTAGAACAATATTCAAACTAGATTAAAACTGGGTGTTGCTATGTCTCCAAAACACTCTTCTCGAATGTCCCAAAAACCCGGTCCTTCAAAGCTTCTAGGTATACGACCAGCAAATCAAGGTGCTCTAGGCACTCCACTATTAGGACCTGTGAGCCAACAAATAAAAACACCACACAAGTGTTAGATCAAAAGTCTAGTGATGTCGTGAGATTGAACAATTAATAATTTAAACCATAACATCTTATTAATTGTTAACGATACTCCCAATAGTTGCAACAATGCTAACACTCTTGGAAGAGCTAATCCACCTGAACAGATAAACACAAGTGATAACTCTTGAAATACGGGGGAGACCCGTTTCCATCTTGGGTGATGAGAACATGTGAATGGAGTCACCCGTGATGTTATTGGATTACACCTCATGTCCTGGTTCTAGTTCCTATGCCATAAACACATCACAATCCTCAAACCGTTTATGCCTTTATTACCTACTCCGTCGAGTTACACCTCAAGGACTTACGAGCATTATTGCCTATCCAATCTAGATGAGTTACACCTTAAGGACTTGCGTCCCCAATTGCCTACTCGTTAGTGACCACAATGGCCCAAAGTGATAAACTCAATAAATATGTAAACTACGTCCTCGTGCACAAGGAAGTAGAGACCAATATTCTTAACATATACTCATAAACCAGTTAAATATCCATGTCTAGTCATGTATCACAATTTAACTCAAGAGCATGATATTCCCCATACGAATTTCTTATTTTAAAAGTAGGTCATTCCATGTTTATGACAAACCCATTCACACTTTCTAAATGATATAACTATCACATTCTCACAAATGCAAATGATACATTATTATGATAAATGAGTATGATAAATATATATGATAAGTGGTCATGATACTCCAACCACCATTTCCCATAAAACCCTAGGTACTAGGTCAAACTCATAAATGATAATATCTATGTGTATATATATTTTAAGCATGTAAACATGTAAGTTAAGAACTATAAGTACTAAATAAGCATACAAGTAGATGTATTAGGGTTTATAGGTGAAAACTCACAATTAGGGTTTGTGAGGAGAAAACCCTAAAATGGATGACTTGAGGAAGACTTGGTTATCTTGAAGCTTTTATAACACAAAGGACACTCTTGAGTACCACCTTCTTGAGATCAATAAATGCTAGGTTATGATTAGGGGTATTGAATGAGGAGGGAGATGGAAAGAAAAGGGGGAAGATCGCCAAGGGAGAATGAGAGACCGATTTGCAGTTTTTGTGTTGTGTGTTTGTGTTTTGGCCTCCCAAAAATGACTTTTAATCACAAACCTTTGCCCCCGCTGGCGACTATGACCCTGGGCATAGTCGCCCATGCTTCTGACCCTGCGGTACGCCGACAACGAGATTGCCACCAGCGACTATGCTACGGCAAGCTCGCCGGGCATAGTCACACCTGTCCCTGGTGCTACTATTCGATCGACGTTTCTAAGTCTACCAGCGATAATGATGACCGCGACAATGCCACTGGCAAGGTTTCCGGGCATAGTCGTCGGATATTCCCAACCCTTCCCAAGACTTCGACTTTAACTCGCGACGAAAACTAATACGATGGGTCTACGATTTCAATGGGTTTACGAATATGCATGAACACAAAACTTACTATGTAAAGTCCGCCAACACGTACACCGTGGTATCTATATATATTTTAGTACACGTAATCACGTAAGCATAGTTATTCATGCAAGTATATATATATATATAACGTATTTCCTACATTTAATAATAAGGATGATGTTACGGCGCACGGGTTTAAACTTTAAAAAAAGGATAAGATGTGGGGAGGGGAATTTACTAAGGAAATTAGGGGTGTTACAATCCGCCCCCCCCCCCCCCCCCCGGGAAAAGATTTCGTCCTCGAAATCTCGTACTTACTCAAATAAATGGGGATACCGTCTTCTCATGTCTTCTTCCGCTTCCCACGTCACGTTCGCGCCTCGGTGGTGCTTCCATTGTACTTTCACCATGACTACCTCTTTATGGCGAAGTTTCTTCGTTTCTCTCTCCAATATGGTCTCCGGCTCTTCCACACATCGGCCGTTATCCACTCGAATTTCGGACAATGGGATAGTGATTTCTTCCTCCGCTAAGCACTTTCGTAAATAACACACGTGAAATGTTGGATGGATTCCACTCATCTCGGGAGGTAACTCTAGCTTATAGGCTTGAAGTCCCACACGTTCAATACTAGGAAAAGGCCCGAGAAAACGAGGACTAAGCTTCCCCCGTTTTCCAAACCTTATTATCCCTTTCCAAGGCGACACCTTCAGCATTACTCGATCGCCCACTTGAAAATCCATCGGTCGTCTCTTCTTGTCCGCATAGCTCTTTTGACGATATTGGGCCACCTTCAACCGTCCTCGAATACTCTTTACTTTGTCCACCGTTTCTTGCACCACTTCCGGTCCGACAAATTGCTTCTCGCTCGCTTCAAGCCAACAAGTCGGCGTTCTACACTTCCGGCCATACAAGGCTTCAAACGGTGCCATGCCCAAACTCGAGTGATAACTATTGTTATATGCAAATTCTACCAATGGAAGGTGAGAGTCCCAACTTCCCCCGAAGTCAATGACGCATGACCGCAACATGTCTTCTAGTATTTGGATGGTCCGTTCGCTTTGTCCATCCGTTTGAGGATGGTACGTTGTGCTCAACTTCACTCTCGTTCCCAATTATCTTTGAAAGGCATTCCAAAAATGAGAGATGAAACGACTATCTTGATCAGAAACAATGGATAACGTCACTCCATGCCTCACGACCACTTCGTTGATGTATAATCTTGCTAGCTTGTCCAACGGTAACGTTTCTCTCATGGATAAGAAGTGTGTGCTCTTCGTCAATCGATCCACTACTACCCAAATGGTTTCGTGGCCTTTCAACGTTTTTGGTAGTTTCGTCACGAAGTCCATCGTGATGTGATCCGATTTCCACTCCGGTATTTCTAAAGATTGCAAGCTCCCATACGGTCGTTGGTGTTCGACCTTCACTAGTAAGGCATTTCTCCACAAAACTCGCCACATCTAGCTTCATAACCGGCCACCAATAAATCAACTTCAAATCTCTATACATCTTGGTGCTCCCAGGGTGAATGGAATATCTTGATTTGTGTGCTTCCTCAAAAGTAACTTCCGTCATCCTCCCAATTTGGGCACCCAAATTCGTCCTTGAAAGAGTTTCAACCCTCTACCATCTTCCGTCAAGTTAAGGTATTGCTTTGACATAGCTTCATCCTTGAGATTCACTTCGAGTAACGCTTCGGCTTGAGCGATCTTTATCATATCGATAAGGTTTAAAATGACTTCAATCCTTGCCAACGAGGTTTGCATCGCTCTACTATACTCTTTCCTGCTTAACGCGTCCGCCACTACGTTAGCCTTGCCCGAGTGGTATAGAAGTTCAGAGTCGTAATATTTAAGCAATTATAGTCATCTTTGTTGCCGTATATTCAACTCATTTTGATCAAACACGTACTTCAAGCTTTTGTGATCGGTATAGAGTGTGCATTTCGTACCATATAGGTAGTGTCGACATAGATTCAAAGCAAACACTACCGCCTCCAGTTCGAGGTCATGAGTTGGGTAATTCTTTTCCTGCTCATTCAATTGCCTTGACGCATATGCGATCACCTTGCCTCGCTGCATTAGAATGCAACCTAAACCCATCTTGGATGCATCACTATAAACGACGAAATCCTCCGTTCCCTCGGGTAGGGATAAAATTGGAGCTTCACAAAGTTTCCATTGCAAAGTACGGAATGCTTTCTCTTGCGTTTCGGTCCATGTAAACTTCACATTCTTTCGAGTCAACGCGGTCAACAATGAAGCGATTTTGGAGAAGTCTTGAATGAATCTTTGGTAGTACCCGACAAGTCCCAAGAAGCTTCGAATTTCTGTTGGACTCTTTGGAGGCTCCCAGTTCATCATTGCTTCAATCTTCACTGGGTCTATCTTTACTCCTTCCCGAGTCACCACATGACCCAGGAATTGAACTTCCCGCAACCAAAATTCACATTTGGAGAATTTGGCGTACAATTTCTCCTTTCTTAACACCTCTAGCACTTCCCTCAAGTGTCGACCATGCTCCACCTCGTCCTTGGAGTATACTAATATGTCGTTGATGAACACGATGACCGACCGATCCAAGAATGGCCGACAGATGCGGTTCATCAAGTCCATAAATATTGTCAGTGCATTCATCAAACCAAATGGCATGACTAGGAACTCGTAGTGCCCATATCGAGTTCTAATTGCCGTCTTTGAGATGTCCTCCTCTCTAACCTTCACTTGATGATAGCTAGATCGATTTTAGAAAAGCATCCGACCCCTTGTAGTTGATCAAAGAGATCGTCTATTCGGGGTCATGGGTATTTATTCTTCACGATCACCTTGTTTAATTCTCGGTAATCGATACACATGCGCATCGACCCATCTTTCTTCTTTAAAAAGAGCACCGGAGCTCCCCACGGCGAAGAGTTCAGTCTCACGAATCCTCTCTAACAACTTTGTTAGTGCACGAATATGTTGGATAAAAGATTATGAAGTCTGAAGACTGAAAGTCAAAGTCAAAGTCAAAAGCTCAAGTCAAAGCCCTTCAAGCAGAAAGTCAAAGTCTTTGTAATAAAGTCAAAGTCAAAGTCAAAGTTTGTGTTTTGTTAGTGTTGTGAGGTGTGAGTGTTTAGGTATATAATTGTTTTGTAAATAGGGATATGACAAGTTGTAAGAGTTGTATCAAGAGTTGTACGCGTATTGAATTTAGAGAGAGAAAGTATTGAGAGAGCTTCTGTGTAATTGATTCCGAGGTTGAAATAAAATTGTTCAATTGAGAATTTGTTTGTCATCTAATTGATTTGTAACACCCTAAAAATTAGACATTTCAAAAACTTGAAATTTTGACAATAAAACGTCTAAAATGCAAGAGTTCATAAAACCTGTAAATATGACAACTAAACCCAAAAATCATGGGGTAGTTTGCAACAATTATAGTAGCCGAGGAATGAAATATAATACAAACAACCTATTTAATCTAGTACAACTATTTGCTAGATTAAAAATGGATGTCGCTATATTTCCAAAATGCTCTTCTCAATAACCCAAAAATCACGGTCCAACGAGGTTCCTAAGCGCACGACCGGTACATCAAAGTGGCTTATGAACGCCATTAGTAAGACCTGTGAGCCAAACAAATACCAAGTAGTGTTAGACCAACAATCGCAATGTATAACAATATTTAACATTTAGTAATTTACACAATCACGATATATTCATTGTTACCGATACTTCCAAATGGTTGAACGAATGTCAACCTTTTCTTGAAGGATGATAGTCCACACCTGAATAAATACACACGAGGTCTACCTCCTTGCAATTACGAGGGAGACCCGTTTCCATCTTGGGCGTCAAGAACACGTGAGTGGTGACACCCGTGATGTTAATGGATTCCAATATATGCCCCGGTTCTAGTTCCCATGCCATAAAGACATCACAATCCTCAAACCGTTTGTGCCTCTGATGCTTACTCCGCTGAGTTACACCTCAAGGACTTACGTACATTATTGTCTATCCAATCTAGTCGATTTACAACTCAAAGACTATAAAGCCCTCTATTGCCTACTCGCTAGCGGTCAAGTACGACCAACAACTTTTACCCACAAGTACAATATCTAAGTCCTCGTGCACAAAGAAATAGAGATCCAAAGTCCATATGTAGAACATGGCAAGACCATTAATGGTAATAATGCTTATAAAACCTCCCATCATTATTTATGCTAATCACCATAACATATTTCCACATAAAAGCTGTCAAGATCGAAAAATTCTAATAAAGAATTTTAATTAACACACTCAGAAACAATGTTAAAGAAATTGCGGAAAAACACTTTAACACTAAATCAATAAAACAGTACTTGAATGCAAATCACAAGTTATATTGATTACAAACAAAACCTTAATCTGTTGAACAGGCTCAACAAACGTTCAATACTTCTCTATTGAAAGGACTTCTAAGAACCTTGAGGTTAATTCTCTAAAAGCAAACATATATGGAAAACTCTATCAAAAACTCTATTCTGTATCAAGAACTTCTAGACTATATATATATATATACATAATTAATTACAAGATAATTATCAAACCAAATTTGATCTTCATAATCCATTCCATAATTATCTTCTTCTTTATCTCCAGCTCCTAAATTTTTTCTTCAAGCATTATCTTCATAAGCAGTATTAACTTCATCCTTATCCAGCAGCATTAACATCCTCAGCAGTATTAACATGCTTGCAGTATTAACCCTTCACTTGCAGTAGTAATCTTCAAGCAGTACTAACTACTAGCAGTACTAACTCTCCAAGCAGTACTAACTATTCAAGTAGCAACACTAACTCTTCAAGCAGTATTAACTCTACTAGTAGTAGTAATTGTTCATCTTGCAGTAGTAATATTACAAGCAGTAGTAATACCTTTCAAGTAGCAGTAGTATCCATCCTTAGCACATTCAGATCCAACAATCTCCCCCTAACTTAACATTTCAGAATGAGAAGTTAAGTTCTTCAGCATAAGGTCTTCATGATGCTTTCAAAACTTTAGCTTAATTTCCTAGATTTGGATCCAATCCCAGACTTTGATTAATTGTCCTTCTAATCACAATTCTGGCCATTTCTGATCCTTTAGCACATACCAGCTTAGCTTTCAACATACCTTCCAACTTAGCTTTGCTGTGGTCATAGATCTTGTCAACCAAGTAGTACTCATGGTAGCTTTTGTCAATTGTGATCATGCAGACACCACAGTTTTCAAATAACATCCAATGATCAATCTTTTTGAATCCATACTCATGATGTAAGTCTTTGATCCTGTACTTCACTCTTTCAGGCTCAAACATCATGCACAAGTACTCCATGGCAATCTTGATTAAGCTCATTTCAGTCCCTTGCAACACAGACTCATACAACTTTATTCCAACTTTGTACATTTCCTCCAAGTCAGCTCTGGAACAACTTCTGATCACTTTGCCCCAAGTTGCATAAACCTCAAACTGATCACCCATCCTTTTGAATCTGAAATATTCTTTTCTGTTGTCCTTCAGAATATCCCAAAAGATAATTTCTGGTGCTTTCATAGAGATAGGGTCAGCTTGCACTGGTTCTTCATTTGTCAAAGTCATGTACAAATGGAATTGCTCATTGGATTGTTGATTGGACTGCTCTTGATTCTGCTCTGGCTCTGTTGAAGGTTCTGCTCTTGCACTTTCAATCTCTTTTTCAACTTCTTCAATTCTTGGCCTCTTTGCCTTAGGCTTGGTAGCAATAGATTTCTTTCTTTTTATAGCTCCAATCTGTTGAGCCAAAGTCTCTTCTTGCTTAGCTTCTGTCTTTTCTTTGATAGGAGTGCCTTTCTCATTGTCAGGGAAAGGCTGTTGTATGTTGAGATCATGTCTTTCTTTTAACTTTCTTTCAACCTCAACCCTTTGAATGAAATCCCCTTTCAGCTTGGCCATCTCCTTCTGGTATAGCTCCTCTATCCTTCCAAATGTCATTCTGGTAAACATTCCTTCAGGAACTCCAATAGCTCATTTCAGAAAGTTTATCATCTTCCTTCTTTCTTGATTTGCCAGGAAGGTCTTTGAAGGCTTTCTTTGGCTTTGTTTAGTTGCTCTCAATGTTACTTTCTTAGCAATAGCTGCAGTCTTCAAACTCCTTTAAAATTCATCATTGAGCTTTGTAGACAGTTCTAAAGCAATCTCTCTGTCTTTTGCCGTATGAGATTCTTCCTCTTGTGTTAATTCATCTTGCAGCTTCTTGGTTAGCTCCTCATCCATAGCTATTTGTTTCTGTTTCTTCATTGGTTTCTCAGACTCAACCACTTTCTCTTTTCCTTTCTTTTTGATCTCTGTCTCACTAATCTTCTTCTTTTTCTGTTCAGAACCACCTTCTTTTATTATTACTCCCTTAGCCTTTTGAGTAGCCTTGGGAGTGTCAGACTTTGCCTTCACAAGTGTCTCTGCAATTTCTATTTCTTCTGCAGACATACCTGTTTCAGCTGCAACTTTCTCTGTTTCTACTGCCGTGGTTACTACTTCTGGTGTAGTTACTGCTGTTGGCTCAGTTACTGCTTCTTTCACACTTGTAGCACCAATCTCCCTTTCTATTTCAACACTGGTCTCCCCCTCAAACTGAGATTCTAGGCCAACAGGGTTTTGCTTTTCACCTTCAGCTTGACTCTCCCCCTTTTTAAAAGCATCATTTACATCTCCCCGTTTCTTCAATACATACTGCTTTCTCTTCTTTTTCTGCACCAACCTCAGAACCATCTTCTTTAATTTTCTTATCTGCACTTGTTGTGAAAGAATCACCAGTTTCATCTCCTCTATTTCTGCACCCTGTTTGAGTACATCTAGATTGATATTTCCCAATGTTTCCATCAATTCCTCTTAGTTATATCTGTCCTCACCTCCTTTGGGTGTGTTGACCACCCTTGAAGGATCCTTGGATCGTTTAGTAGAGGTCTTCTGCCTAGCAGAAGCACCTTCTACCCCCGTGGTTTCTTGGCACCTGGGACCTTTGGATGATTGCTCATCTAAAGTTGCCGTGGGGAAGGTCTTAGGTATGTTCACACTGTCATGTCCTACACCTTGTGCAGAAACAGTAGTGTGAGCCTTGCTGCCCACATGCTCATCCTTCTCCTTATAGAGCACCTTCTGGGGGTTGGGAGACACCCCTATGGTTTCCCTTTCGATATTCTCTAATGGAGAATGCTCCATTAGAGGGGTTGAAAGCTTTGGGGGTGAAGGTACTAGAAGGGAAGGAACCTTCTGTACCTTTTTCCTTGTGTATGTATGAGTAATGGGTGATGTTGGCTTCGTTTGAAGGGACTGAGGGATATGCTTTGTAGTGGAAGGTGTGGGTAGGTCATCCGTGAGTTGGTCTAATGGGGGCTTTGACCCTGATGCCTCACCTTGAGAGTGGGACACAACCATCATTGTAGAGAACAATGGTGTGTCTATACCTGAGAAGTCCTTACTGGGCCTCTTCATATTTGAGAACACTTTCCCTTTTGGGAGTTTTGGTACATATACCTCCTTAAAGGTAGGTAAATCCGTCAATTCCTTATTGAGTACTTCGTGTACAAACCTTAGATACATATAAAAGCTTTTTGATTTGGTATCCAGGTTTGACATTAAATCATTTAAGATCATTTGAGAGAAATTAAACTGCCTAGAGGTCGCTAAGCAGACCAAAGCATAAGCTATGGTGCTGCTGAACTCACTCCAGCCAGTTGTTTTTCTTGAAATGCAGTGTTGTAGGGTATGAACAAAGAATCGCCACTGAGGTGAAAATTTGTTCTTGTAAAACTTAAAGACATCAGTGGGACCTTCATACCCCATATGAATAAGAACTTGGAAGAGATCTTTTTTAGGAAGAGAGGTAATACCTGAGGCATCATCTAAGCGTAGATGGATGCGAATACACTCTTCTGAGATGGTCAGGGGTTTATCACACACCCTTGTTTTGATGACCTGAGTGCCATCTTCAGTGTGGATGGTAGCATTTTCCCAAAATTGTCGTAGATGTTCCACACAAATTGTGGGATTGACAGTGAGAGCATAGGCAATGTGTGACGATTTGAGGAAATCCACAATCTGATGAAAACCTTCAGCCTGTTTGGGTTTTTGCAGCATAGCAACCTCGTTGTGTTCATCAAAGAATTCTAGTCCTGCCATCGTTCTGATTGATTCTAGGGTTCGAATCGCAATTAGGGTGTACACTGGTGAGCAAGAAATCGAGAGAGAGAGAGAGAGAGAAAGAGAAGCAATGGAAGTTCAAAGAGCCGTTTGTATTTTGGCGGTCACAAAGCGTATTTATAGGTGAAGGGTTTCAGTTAGAAGCAGTACTAAGTACCCTAGCAGTATTAACAAGCCCGCAGTATTAACTCATATTAGCAGTAGTAACTCATACTGGCAGTATTAATACAGACTAGCAGTATTAACACATACCAGCAATAGTAACACTGATTAGCAGTAGAAATAAGGCAAACAGTAGTAACTTTTGCACTGGCAGTATAAACCACCTAGCAGTAGTAACCATACTTAACCCTTTTTGAACTGTTATCATGAGTAATATAGAGAGCAGTATTAACTGAACTAGAAGTACAAAGTATTCAATTTAAGCAATCTGAAACACTTAAACACACAAGGTTAGCAGCACCATGCACAATATAAAATGAGAAAGTAAGCAGGAAGGAATGTATACATAAATGATACATAAAGCAGATCAAAGGAGGCTTATTCAGTGCTTATCATGCCCACACTTGTGACCAAGAATGTGAATCTACCCACATCAAAAGCTTTGGTGAATAGATCAGCAAATTGGTTACTTGTATGGACTTTCACAACCTGAATTAGCTTCTTTTCATTACAGTCTCTGATAAAATGATACCTGATTTCTATATGCTTTGTTTTGGAGTGCTTGACTGGATTATTAACAATGCTAATAGCACTGTTATTGTCTATGAAGATTGGAGTGTGAAGAAAAGTCATACCATAGTCCAGCATTTGATTCTGAATCCAGAGTACTTGTGAACAGCAGCTTGCAGCAGCTATGTACGCTGCTTCTGTTGTAGAGGTGGACACTGTGGTTTGTTTCTTGCACTGCCATGACACTAGTCTTGCACCCAAAAACTGACATCCCCCTGAAGTTGACTTTCTATCCAAATTTGCACTACCCAAGTCACTGTCTGAATAAGCAAGTAGGTCAAATGGTGAGTCATGAGGATACCAAAGACCTAATCTAGGTTGGCCTTTGAGATATCTGAATATCCTCTTGACTGCTTGAAAGTGTGACTGCTTAGGCCTTACTTGAAATCTTGCACACACACAAACAGGAAACATGATATCTGGTCTTGAAGCAGTGAGATACATGAGGGAGCCAATCATGGATCTATAGTGATGAACATCCACATCCTCCCCCTCAAGATCTGAAGTGATCTGTTTGTGTGTCTCCATGGGTGTGCTTGCAGGCTTTGAATATGAGAATCCAAACTTAGTAAGAATGTCCTGCACATACTTGGATTGGCTTATAAATATCCCATCTTTCTTCTGCTTAACTTGTAGCCCAAGGAAGAAAGTAAGTTCACCCATAGAACTCATATTGAATCTCTTGTGCATCAATTCTTCAAAATCTCTGCACATTTGATCTTTTGTGGATCCAAAGATAATATCATCCACATAGATTTGCACTATAATGATGTCCTTCTTCTTCCTCTGAATGAACAGAGTCTTGTCTATGATTCCTCTTTGAAAACCATTTTCCAAGAGATAGGTAGACAAAGTGTCATACCATGCCTTTAGTGCTTGATGTAGCCTATAGAGTGCCTTCTTCAATTTGTATACTCTGTCAGGATAATTTGGATTTTCAAACCCTGGAGGCTGACAGACATACACTTCTTCTTCAATTTTCCCATACAGGAAAGCACTCTTTACATCCATCTGGTAGACCCTGAACTTCATGAAAGAAGCATAGGCAAAAATAGCCTGATTGCCTCAATCCTGGCCACTGGTGCAAATACCTCTTCATAATCAATTCCCTCTTCTTGAGTATACCCTTGTGCCACTAATCTGGCCTTGTTCTTTATTACTATTCCTCTCTCATCTTTCTTGTTCCTGAAGATCCATTTAGTGCCTATAGCTCTGTGTTCTTTTGGAAGGTCAACCAAATCCCATACATCCTGCAACACAAACTGCAGTAGCTCCTCTTGCATTGCTTCTATCCATCTTGGATCCTTCATTGCATCAAATGCCTTTTTGGGTTCAACCTGTGATAGAAAGCAAGATAGTAATCCTGATTGTATGTCCTTCAATCCTCCCAACTTGCTTTGATTCCTGGTGATTATAGGAGAATTGATGTCACCAATCACCAATTGAGGAGGATGATTCTTCTGAACTCTTGTTTGATGAACAACCTCTTCATTAATATCTGCTTCCAGATTAGAGTCATTCTTTTCAGGAGTGCTGCCACCAAAAACTGAAGAGTTATCATCATCTGTGTCATCTTCTTCCAAGCATGGCATCTCAGGACCTTTGATTCCTGAATCTGAAGGTTGATCTTCCTTTTCACCTCTGTCCTCTTCATGCTAAGCTGGTTCAGTGTCCTTTGAATTTGAAGTATCTTTCTTATCTTGGTCACAGAATTCAACAGGATCAGCAGTAGGTGTTGGGAACAACACAAATTCTTGTCTATGTACTTGTACCATTTCTTTCCCAGTTCCTGCATTATGCTCATTACTGAAACCCAAAGAATTAGACAGTGAATCAATGTCAAATAGCCAATCAGGACCTGAACCAAGTTGATTTGGTGTGTTCTCATTGCATTTGACATTGTCACTTTCCTCAATAATCCTAGAAGAGGTGTTGAAAACTCTGTAGGCCTTACTTTGAGATGAATATCCAACAAGAAACCCATCCTCAGCTTTGCTATCAAATTTGCCTAGGTGAGTTTTGGTATTGAGAATTGTGCAAGGACACCCAAATGGTTTAAAAAAACCTATAAAAGGTTTCTTCTTTTTAAAAAGCTCATAAGGTATCTTGTCTTGGGATTTCACTACTAGAACTCTGTTTTGAACATAGCAGGCAGTATTAACTGCTTCTGCCCAAAAAGTAATTCGAAGTTTTGAATCTTCCAACAGAGATCTAGCAGCTTCTATCAGAGTCCTATTTCTCCTTTCAGCAACACCATTCTGTTGAGAAGTCCTAGGAGCACTGTATTGTCTCTCAATGCCTTTTTCCTCATAGAAGTTGTTTAGGTAATTGTTTTTAAATTCAGTTCCATTATCAGACCTAATGACTTTAACTCTTAGATTTGTTTGGTTTTCAACTCTAAGAATAAAGGATTTGATCAGTCCACTTGTCTCATCCTTAGTCCTCAGAAAATAGACCCAAGTGAATCTAGAGAAATCATCAACAATAACCAAGCAGTAGGATTTCTTACCAATACTCATCACATTTGTAGGACCAAACAGATCTATATGCAGTAAATTAAGAGGTGAAGAGATTGTATTTATCTGTTTGGACTTATGAGAAGTTTTGTGTTGTTTGCCTTTAAGACATGCAACACAATGATCATCACATGAAAATACCTTTTGTGGCAAACCTCTTACAAGGTTGTTTTTCACAAGTTTGTTCATTGTTTTAAAGTTCATGTGACACATCCTTCTGTGCCATTGAGATGATTCATCCAATGAAGCTTTTGAAAATAAACAATTTAAAGATGAATCAGAAGCTACACTCTCCAAGTCTAAGAAATAAACATTGTCCTTTCTAGGAGTTCTAAGTAGTATCATACTTTCATCAACTACCTTGAACCCTGGAGCAAGGATAATACATTCAGTATCATTGAATAATATGCTATGTTTCTTGTCACAGACCTGTGATACACTTAACAGGTTGTATCTCAATTTCTCAACATAGTATACATCCTCAAAGGTCATCTTACCTTTTGACACATTACCTTTTCCACTTATCTTTCCACCTGCTGGATTATCACCAAAAGCAACATGTCCTCCATCAATTCTTTTGAAGTTTTGAAGGCAGACCATGTTACCTGTCATGTGCCTGGAACAACCACTATCCACATGCCAAATGCTCCTTCCCTTGAGCTGTTGGTTGCCCTGCACATATAATAAAGCAGTTAGTTTTTAATAGGAACCCAAGCCAAAGTGATCTTGGGTTTCCCATTCTCATCAACATATTCATATTCAGACTTGATGAGATTATCAAACTGAGGAATCTTATTGCTTGAATACTTTGTCAGAATAATGGGCCTGTCACTAGAAGCAGTACTAATTTGATTGGTAGTACTAACTTTGTTAGCAGTACTAACATCATTAGCAATACTAATTGGGTTAGCAGTACTAATTTTGTTAGCAGTACTAACTGGGTTAGCAGTAGTATTGCTTGCAGCAGTACTATTTCTGTCAGCAGTACTATTTGAAGTAGCAGTACTAACAGATTTATTTACTTTTGGAACCCAAACTTGGACAAAGTTGTTTGCTTTCTTTTTCTTTAAGTTACTCCTTGGCTTATTTGGAGTATTTTTCTTTGAATTAGCAAACTTATTCTGAGCATGAGATTTTATAGGTGCCCTTCTCACATTCTCAGCCATATGATTCCTTATTTGCTTCCTATAACCAACAGGATTTTGCATATTTCTTTGAAAAGTGATCCTTTGGTTAATAGGGTTGAAATAACAGTGTTTGGCTAGATGATTTAACTTGCCATAGATAAAACAAGGCTTTGGTCTGTTAATTTTTCTCAGATCAATTCCTTGTTCTAAAGCCCACTGATTATTTCTATTTCTTTGATTTCCCCTTGTTTTATCATGTTGTTGGGGCTGATTCTGTTTACAAGTACAGGGATTAACAATAGTGGTTTGCATGTAATGTACTCCCTGTACCTTTCCCTTCCCTCTCTTAGAACTTTCAGCCTTCTCACTCTTTACAAAAGGTTTACCCCCCCCCCCCTCATTAGTAAGAATATGATTTTCTAAAGGGATTTCTTTAAGGTCATCCTTATTCTTACCCTTAGTGGTCTCTTCATCAGCCTCTTCCTCAATCACTACACTGTCAAGAGGATCTACATCTGTAGCTCCTGCAGGTAAGTCTATTTTCTTTTGTCTTTCTAAGAGGTCTGAAGCAGGAGGGATATAGTTATTATAAAAAAAACTTATTATAAAAATTCTACTTCTCTAGAATTAGGAACTATGCCTTGAGGTTGATTCTCTCTTGAACAAAAAAAACTTATTATAAAAATTAATTAGTCAAACTATTCTGTACATTCTATACATATACTGAGTAAAAGATAATTACAATAAATAAAATATCTTCAGAATATCTTCAGTCTATCCAGCTGTCATTCTTGTAATTCGGATCTTCATCTCATAAGCAGTACTAATCATCTTGGAAGTATTAACTGAAACTTGGCAGCATTAATTCCTAAGCAGTACTAACCTCTAGCAGTACTAACTAGCTAAGCAGTACTAACTTTGTTCAAGCAGCACTAACTTTTACTAGCAGTATTAATTCTACTAGAAGTAGTAATACCTAGCAGCATTATCTTTGATATGCTCTGGCAGTACTAATTCTGAACTAGCAGCATTAAAGACTTGTTCACATCTTCAGTTCCCAACAATCTCCCCCTAACTTGACTTTTGAAAGAGAAGTCAAGTTCTTCAAATGCTTCCAAAACCTTCATTGATCTACTCCAATGTTAGGATCCAGTCCCATACTCTGATTGATAGTTCTCTGAATTAGGTACTTTGCCATTTCTGAATTTGGTGCACAACCCAGCTTCTTATTTAGCATGACATGAAGCTTCAATCTGCTATGGTTGTATACTCTATCCACTAGAAAGTACTCAGTGTGATTCAAATCCAAAGTCACTGCATATACTCCACTAGTTTCATGTAGAGTCCAATTATTCACTGTTTGAAAGACATTCCTTATTATCTCCTCCACTTCATCCGGTTTGAACATCATACACAGATACTCCATTATCAGCTTTGTAATTGAAATCACTGGAGCTTTCAGTTCATCTGCATATAACTTCATCCCTATCTCAAACATTTCTTCAATATCAGATCTTGAGCAGGTTCTGACAATCTTGTTCCAAGTGCTGTACACTTCATACTTCTCATCCTTTCTCTTCAATCTGATATATTCCTTTCCATCTACCACCAAGATATCCCAGTGAATGACTTCAGGAGATTTGAATCCAACAGGTTCAGCTGCGATAGGCTTTGGAATTTTATCCATTACCACCATGTACATGCTTACATCTGAACTCTGTGGTACTTCCTGAGATTCAGCTTTCTTTTCTTCATTCTTAGGTGCCTCTTCTTCTTCAGCAACCTTTTTCTCTTCTTCTACTCTAGGCTTCTTTACAATCTTCTTTCTTTTGGCCATCATCTTAGTTCTCTTCAGAGTCCTTTGACCTTGCCCTATAGTAGTAGCTTCCTTCTTCTTTTCTTCCTTTTTCTCTGCCTTTTCTTTGGTTGGAGTTCCCTCTTCACTTTCAGGGAATGGTTGATTAATATTCACATCATGCCTCTCCTTGGCTTTCTTTTCAAACTCCACTCTATCCTTTTCATTACTCTTTAGCTTTCCCATTTCTTTCTCATAGAGGTCCTTGATTTGATCAAAGGTCATCTTCACAAACATTTGTTTCTTTACACCAATTGCACTCCTCAAGAAAGTTATCATTTTGTTTCTTTCCTTAGTTGCAAGGTAAGTTTGTGAAGGTCTTCTCTTCTTAGCACTTGTTCTGGCCATCATAGCCTTTCTCAAGCTCATTGCTCTTTGCTTTGCCTTCTCTGTTTCCAACCCTTTCTAGAATGCTTCATTTAACTCATTTGCAAGTGCTCTGGCTATTTCTCTGTCTTTTTCAACCTGTTCTTTTTCTGCTTGATCTAACTCTTCTTGCATTTTCTTGGCTAATGCTTCATCTGACTCAATCATCTTTTGCTTTTTGGATGGTTGATCAGATTCTATCATCTTTTCTTTTCCCTTTTTCTTTGCATCTGCAACCATTTCTTTCTTCTCTATTTTCTTTGCCCCCCCTTCATTTATGACCACTCCCTTTGCTTTGGGAGTGTCATTCTTTTCTTTGACAAGCATTTCTGCTACTTCAATTTCTGCTGGTGTTAACTCTGTTACTGCTGCTTGTGAAGTTTCAGCAGCACTAACAGTTTCTGCTGCTTGTTTTGGCTCAACAATAGTAACAATTTCTGCTTCTGTGGTTGTAACTGCTGCTGGTGTTGTTTCTGCTGCTTTCTTTTCTTCAACAAACTCCCCCTCAATCTGTTGATTTATCTGTTCTGAGCTTGAATTCTCCCCCTTTTTGGAAGCATACACAGTTTCCTTGTTGGTTGCCCCCTTTCTCCTTCTTAGAACAAACTGACCTCTTCTTTTCTTGGCCATGAGCTTTCCCACCATTTGTTTGAGTTTGGAAATCTGCTGTTGTTGGGAGATGACCACTTGCTGCAATTCTTTGATTTCCTTTCCTTGATTAACCACATCAACATTAATGTTGGCTAATGCCTCAATCAATTCCCAGTAAGTATATCTATCCTCACCTTCTTTAGGTGTTTTACCCACCCTTGAAGGATCACAGGAACCTTTGTCCATCAATTCATCAGTGTCAGTTCTGTCCTCACCCTTTTTGGATGTTTTGCCCATCCTTGAGGGATCTTTGGATCTTGTAATAGTGGCCTTCTACCTAGCAGAAGCACCAACTACTCCCTTGGTATCTTGGCACCGGGTTCCTTTGGTTGATTTCTCACCCAAAGTTGCCATGGGGAAGGTCTTAGAGATGTTACCACTGTCCTTCTCTGTGCTAGCAGAAGTAGTGGCAGCCTTCTCACCCATATGCTCCTCCATCTCCTTAGAGAGCACCTCCTCAGGGTTGGGGGACACCCTATTGGATTCCCTGTTGATATTCTCTATTGGAGAATGCTCCAATAGAGGGCTTAAAGGCTCAGTGGGTGATGGTACAAGAAGGGAAGGAGCCTTCTTTACCTGTTTTCTTTGATAAGTTTGGGTGATTGGTGAAGTTGGCTTATGAAGTAGAGATTAGGGGATTGATATAGAGTGGGAAGGTTGGGATTGGCTAGCAGTGGGATGGTCTAATGGGGGCCTTGACCCTGCTGCCATACCTTCTTGTGGTTGGGACACCACCATCATTGTTGAGAACAATGGGGTGTCAACTCCTTCCGAGTCCCTAGCAGATCTTCTCATATTTGAGAAAACCTTGCCTTTAGGGGGTTTAAGTACATATACCCCATCAAAGTGAGGTATGTCCGACAATTCAGTAGTTATAACTGTCTGAACAAATCTGGGATACATGAAGAAACTCTTCTTGTTGTCCAGATTTGAGACAAGATCATTGAAGATCATTTGAGAAAAATTATATTTTCTAGCAGTGGATAAACACACCAAAGCATATGCAATGGGACTGCTAAATTGGCTCCAGCCAGTTGTTTTCTTTGAAAAACAGTGCATCAAGGTATGAACAAAGAACCTCCATGGGGGTGAAAATTTAGCTTTGAAAAACTTAAAAATCCCCATTTGGCCTTCATACCCCATTCTTGAAAGATTTGAGAAAAGTTCCTCATTAGGAATAGAGGTTATACCTGCAACATCATCTAGACATAGACAGATGCGTAGTACCTCTTCAGTAACGGTTAGGGGTTTTTCACACACCCTTGTCTTTATCATTTGCACACCATTCTCAGTAACAATGGTGGCATTAGCCCAAAATTGCCTTTGATGCTCTATGTAGATAGTTGGTGATACAGTGAGAGCATGGGCAATGTGGCTGGACTTCAGAAATTCGACTATCTAGTGAAAGCAGTATTAACAGTGAACAGTATTAACTGAAGGCAGTATTAACTGAAAGCAGTATTAATTGAAAGCAGTATTAACTGAAAGCAGTATTAACTGAAAGCAGTATTAACTGAAAGCAGTATTAACTAACTAGCAGTATTAACTGAGAGCAGTATTAACTGAACACTGGCAGTAGTAAAATTGTACTGGCAGTACTAAAACTGTACTGGCAGTATTAATCATACTTATACTTTAAAGCTTTGTGAAGGACTGAGTACTGTTATACTTTTCCTGAAAAAGAAGATTAGGACCACCAAGAATAAACAATATACAGGTATTGAACCACTTTTTAAGTAGGAGCTTATTCAGAGTTGATCATTCCCACACTTGTTACCAAGAAAGTGAATCTACCCACATCAAATGCTTTGGTGAATAGATCAGCAAACTGGTTATCAGTATGAACTTTTACAACTTGAATAAGTTTCTTTTCATTGCAATCTCTTATGAAGTGATACCTGATCTCAATGTGCTTTGTCTTTGAGTGCTTGACAGGATTATTAACAATGCTGATAGCACTGCTATTATCAATAAAGATTGGAGTGTGTAGAAAGGTTACCCCATAGTCCAGCATTTGATTCTGAATCCATAAGACTTGAGAACAGCAACTTGCAGCTGCTATGTACTCTGCCTCTGTTGTAGATGTGGACACTGTGGTTTGTTTCTTGCACTGCCATGACACTAGTCTTGCACCCAAAAACTGGCATCCTCCAGAAGTAGATTTTCTGTCCAAGTTTGCTCCACCTAGATCACTGTCTGAGTATGCAAGTAGGTCAAATGATGAGTCATGAGGATACCAAAGTCCCAATCTGGGTTGCCCTTTGAGATATTTGAATATCCTCTTAACAGCTTGATAGTGTGATTGCTTTGGCCTAACTTGGAATCTTGCACATACACAGACTGGAAACATTATGTCTGGCCTAGAGGCTGTAAGATACATGAGAGAGCCAATCATGGTTCTATAATGATGAACATCCATATCCTCCCCCTCAAGATCTGCTGTTATCTGCTTGTGTGTCTCCATAGGTGTGCTGGCAGGTTTTGAATCTGAGAAACCAAACTTGGTTAGAATGTCCTGCACATACTTGGACTGACAGATAAAGATTCCATCTGACTTCTGTTGAACTTGGAGTCCAAGGAAGAAAGTAAGTTCCCCCATGGAACTCATTTTGAACCTTTGATGCATTAGTTCCTCAAACTCCTTGCACATGATGTCTCTTGTGGATCCAAAGATAATATCATCCACATAGATTTGGACCAGCAAGATATCCTTCTTCTTTCTCTTGATGAACAGAGTCTTGTCAATGACTCCTCTTTCAAAGCCATTTTCCAAGAGATAGGATGACAGAGTGTCATACCATGCTCTTGGTGCTTGATGCAGTCCATAAAGTGCTTTCTTCAATTTGTAGACTCTGTCTGGATAGCTTGGGTTTTCAAACCCTGGTGGTTGACAGACATAAACTTCTTCTTCAATTGAGCCATATAGAAATGCACTTTTTACATCGATTTGATAGACTTTGAATTTCATATAAGAAGCATAGGCCAGGAACAATCTAATTGCTTCTATCCTCTCCACTGGTGCAAATACTTCTTCATAATCTATTCCTTCTTCTTGTGTATACCCTTGAGCCACCAACCTTGCTTTATTCCTTATTACTATTCCTCTCTCATCTCTCTTATTCCTGAAGACCCATTTAGTGCCTATTGCTCTTTGACCTTTAGGAAGGTCTACCAGATCCCAAACATCTTGCAGCTTAAATTGCAGTAGCTCTTCTTGCATGGCTTCTATCCAACTGGACTCTTTCATAGCATCATGAGCCTTCTTAGGCTCAAGCTGGGATAAAAAACAAGAAAGCACTGTATGCTGTTGGTCTTGCATCTCTTGCAGTCTGCTTTGATTTCTAGTCATCATAAGAGAAGAGATATCTCCTATTACCAACTGAGGAGGATGATTCTTTTGAGTTCTGGTGTGATGACTAGACTCTTCATTGAGTCCAATCTCTAGATTTGAGTCATTCAACTCAACTGAGGTGATTTCAGCAGCTACTTCAGATTCTTTATTTTCTTCACTCTCCTCAGCTCTTCTTTCTTCTTCACTCTGATTTGGTTCAGTAGATGGCTCCTTTTCACAGACTTCAACAGGATCCACTGTAGGTATAGGAAAGATCACAGATTTAGATATACTATCTTGAACTTGTGTAGTCCCTGATCCTCCACTCCCTGAACCTGCATAATCATCACTACTGAAACCAAAAGAGTTAGTCAGTGAATCAATGTCAAACAGCCACTGAGGACCAGACCCAATAGGATTTGGTGTGTTCTCATTGCATTTGACATTATCACTTTCTTCAATTATTCTAGAAGAAGAGTTAAAAACTCTGTAAGCCTTACTCTGAGATGAGTAACCAACAAGAAATCCATCATCTGCTTTGCTATCAAACTTACCTAAGTGAGATTTGGTATTGAGAATTGTACAAGGACACCCAAAAGGTTTGAAAAATACAATAAAGGGTTTTCTTTTATTTAAAAGCTCATATGGGGTCTTGTTCTTTGGCTTGACCACTAGAACTCTGTTTTGGACATAACAGGCAGTATTAACTGCTTCAGCCCAGAAGGTAATTGGCAGATTTGAATCAGCCAACAGAGATCTAGCAGCCTCTATTAGTGTCCTATTTCTCCTCTCAGCAACTCCATTCTGTTGAGGAGTCCTAGGGGCACTATATTGTCTCTCAATTCCTTTTTCTTCACAAAAGGTGTTTAGATCAAGATTTTTAAATTCAGTCCCATTGTCTGATCTAATGACTTTTACTTTTTGATTAGTTTGGTTTTCAATTCTTAGGATAAAGGATTTGATCAGTCCACTTGTCTCATCCTTAGTCCTTAGAAAATATATCCAGGTAAATCTAGAGTAATCATCAACAATAACCAAGCAGTAAGATTTCTTGCCTATACTCATAACATTTGTAGGACCAAACAGATCCATATGCAATAACTGGAGACAAGAAGAAATTGTATTTAACTCTTTGGTCTTATGAGAAGTTTTGTGCTGTTTGCCTTTAAGACAAGCAACACAATGATCATCACATGAAAAAACTTTTGATGGTAAACCTCTTACAAGGTTGTTTTTAACAAGTTTGTTCATAGTCTTGAAGTTCATGTGACACATCCTTCTGTGCCATAGAGAGGATTCATCTACAGAAGCTTTTGAAACAAGACAGTTCAGGGATGAATCACTTGAAACATTTTCCATGTCTAGACAATAAACATTGTCCTTTCTTGGAGTTCTAAGTAGTATCATGCTTTCATCAACTACCTTGAACCCTGGAGCAAGGATCATACATTCTGTATTAGTAAATAATATGCTATGTTGTTTGTCACAAACCTGTGATACACTTAACAGGTTGTACTTTAGCTGATCAACATAGTAGACATCCTCAAATGTCATCTTACCTTTTGTAACATTACCTTTTCCACTTATTTTACCACATGTAAGATTATCTCCAAATGCAACATGTCCTCCATTGATATGCTTGAAATCCTGAAGGCATGACATGTTACCTGTCATGTGCCTAGAGCAACCACTATCAACATGCCATATGCTCTTCCCCTTGAGCTGTTGGTTGCCCTGCACATAAGATAAATCAGTTAGTATGAATTAGGAACCCAAGCCAAAGTGGTCTTGGGTACCCCTTTCTCATCAAAATATTTACATTCTTTCTTGACAAGATTTTTAAACTTTGACTCCTCATTTCTGGAGTACTTTGTCACAATGATCGGTTTGGAAACACATTTGCTAGAAGCAGTACTGGTTTTAGAAGTACTAACTGCATTAGCAGCACTTGCATGCTTAGCAGTACTAACCTTGTTAGAAGTAGTAACTGTGTTAGCAGCAGTAACTGTGTTAGCAGTATTAACCTTTGAAGAGGTACTAACAGTATTAGCAGCATTAATATTTTCAGCAGTACTAACACTGGTAGCAGCAGTAATGCTTCTAGCAGCACTATCCCTGTCAGCAGTACTAATAGTTTTAGTGCTTCTTGGCACCCACATTTTAATACTTTCTTTTAAAATCTTTTTCTGAATGGTGCCTTTGGTTTCAACAGATTTCTTAACCACATGTTACTTTCCAACCTTCCTATAACCAACAGGTTTTTGCACAAATCTTTGAAAGTTCATCTGTTGGTTAATAGGGTTAAAGAAACAGTGCTTAGCCAAATGGTTTAACTTACCACATATGAAACAAGGTTTTGGTCTGATTATTTTATTCAGATCAACTCCTTGTTTCTGAGCCCATTGATTATTCCAGTTTATTTGGTTACCTCTTTTTATACCAGAATTTAGGCTCTCAGATTTGTTGCAAGCACACTGTTTACAAGGTCCAGGATTCACAACAGTGGTTTGTTTGTAATGGACCTTGTTATCCTTTCCTTTGGTCTTCTCTATCTTCTTAGACTTGACCCAGATCCTTCCACCTCCCTCATTGGTAACAATGTTGTTTTCTAAGGGTATCTCTTTATTCACAGCATTGTTCCTATTCTTATTGGCTTCTTTCTCAGTCATATCCTTAACAACTACCTCATCCAAAGGATCTATCTTAAAGGCTTCCTCAGACAAGTCCTTCTTCTCCTTGGTCTCTAACAAGTCTGAAGTAGGAGAGATATAGTTGTTGTTGTAAGGAGGGGGTGTGTTGTTGTATCCAATACCAGGCTTCATCTTATCATGAATCTGAGTCTTTAGAAGAGAATCCATTGCTTTTGAAGCATATGAAAACTTTTCTATGTCAAGCTTAACCTTAGATAGTTCTTCTTTCAGCCTATCATTCTCTTCTATGGACTTAGACAGTTTGGCCTCTAACTCATTCTTTTCCCACTTCCAATAGTTTGTGTCATAAGAATGTTGAAGCTCATTGGCTTGAAAGCCTTTGATTTGTTCTTCAAACCTCTCAACTATCAACACATAATCTCTTATGTCCTTTTCTAATCTTTTGAGGTCATCACACATGTTTTGGTTGTGATCCCTGTACCTTTTGACAGTGTCTATGCAAGATTGAGTACAAAGATTAGAAATTACCTCAGAGGGGAGATCAGACACCTCTGCCATAAGAGCTTGATTCTGAATGGCTTCCTCAGCTTGGTCACTCCAATCAAACCCCATTCCTTGTTGAGAAACAAGGGCTTGAGCAGGGTTCTTGTTTTGATTGTAGCCTTCATTCTGAGCTTGTTGGTGGCTGTTATTTGGCACACCACTTCTGCACTCTCTAGCAAAGTGTCCCTTCATGTGGCACTTATAACATTCCACTTTTGTCTTGTCAAACCCAGCTCCATCTTCTCTTCTTTGAGAGAAGTTGTTCCTCCCTGTTCTTTTAATAAACTTCTTCACCCTCATAGATAACATGGCCATCTGCCATTTAATGTCCATCTCCTCCAGGTCATCACGGTGAAGTTGTTCCAGATCATCATTAATCAATGAATTGTTGCTGTGACTGGACAAAAAGGCTTCAAAGACAGTTTCAGTGCCTTTTTCTGAATTCACTCCACTGGCAGCACTAACTGCTTCAGGGTTGGCAGTAGTATCCGTAGATGCTGATAGAAGTGCAGCATTGTGGATATACCCAGTGGGCTTCTTCTTGGTTTCTACCTCAGTTTCAAAAACTCTTAGATCATTATATAGATCATCAAGTTCCTTCTCTTCCAGATTGTCACTCTGTCTATATGAGACAGTGTACATAGTCCATTCATCCCCAAGAGATCTGAGGAACTTCCTGTTGATATCATCTTGCTCCATCTTCACCCCTACAGTAGCCAGTTCACCAATGAGCTTGTTGAACCTATCAAAAGTTTGAGTCATAGACTCATTCTTTGAAGAAGTGAAGTTCTCATACTGCTGCTTTAGAACATCTCTTTGATTTCTTTTAATGCTTTTAGTGCCAGCAAATCTTTTCTCTAGAGCATTCCAGAGAATCTGAGCATCAGTGCAGTTGCAAAATTGATGCTGATATTCATTGGGGATGGCCAAGAGCAGAGTGCTCAAGGCCTTCATCTCTGTCTGTCTGATCTTCCTCTCACCATCTGTCTTTGGTGGAGGTCTTTTCCCATCTGGTCCAATCCTTCCTGCTTCAGAAGGACCATTCTCAATGATATCCCACATTGAGTAGTCAGTGAGAAGAATGTATTGTCTGATTCTGATCTTCCACATGTCAAACTCACTGGGTTTGAGCATTGGGACCTTAGAGACCAGAGTACTGTTTGATTCTGCAAAGTTTTCCATAATGAAAGAATAGTTATTTCTGAGAGAGAAGGCTCTGATACCACTTGTCAGGATCGAATTCTCAACAAGAATTATGAATACTCAGAAACAATATCAAAGAAGTTGCGGAATAACACTTTGATATTCAATGTAACAGTAAACAAACAGTGAGTATGATTAACAACTTGTAAACTTGTATTGAATTATTAAAATCACAAGATTACACACTCAACCTCAATCTTGAAGAACAGACTCTTTCAAGACGAATTCTACTTCTCTAGAATTAGGAACTATGCCTTGAGGTTGATTCTCTCTTGAACAAAAAAAACTTATTATAAAAATTAATTAGTCAAACTATTCTGTACATTCTATACATATACTGAGTAAAAGATAATTACAATAAATAAAATATCTTCAGAATATCTTCCATGAATATCTTCAGTCTATCCAGCTGTCATTCTTGTAATTCGGGTCTTCATCTCATAAGCAGCACTAATCATCTTGGAAGTATTAACTGAAACTTGGCAGCATTAATTCCTAAGCAGTACTAACCTCTAGCAGTACTAACTAGCTAAGCAGTACTAACTTTGTTCAAGCAACACTAACTTTGACTAGCAGTATTAATTCTACTAGAAGTAGTAATACCTAGCAGCATTATCTTTGATATGCTCTGGCAGTACTAATTCTGAACTAGCAGCATTAAAGACTTGTTCACATCTTCAGTTCCCAACAGAGTTCCTGTTGTTGAAACTAGTGGACTGTGATGGTTGATGATTGCTAGTATGCTGTTGAGGCATTCCACTTCTGCATTCTCTTGCAAAGTGCCCCAACTTGTGACACTTGTAACATTCAACCTTGGATTTATCAAATCCAACCCCATCTTCTCTTTTCTGAGTAAAGTTATTCCTTCCAGTCCTTTTGATGAATCTTTTTACTCTCATTGTCAGCATAGCCATCTGCCACTTGATATCCATCTCTTCCATATCTTCAGCATTTATCTGTTCTAAGTCATCATTAATTAGAGTGGTATTAGCATGACTGGCTAGAAAAGCTTCTAAAACTGAGTCATTAGATTCATCTTGCTTTGATACATAGGCAGCACTAACAGATTCTGTATTAGTAGCAGAATCAGTAGAAGATGATAAAAGAGCAGCATTGTATGAGTATCCAGAGGGCCTCTTCTTTGCTTCTACCTCTGCTTCAAACACCCTAAGGTCATTATAGAGGTCATCAAGTTCCTTGTCCTCCAATTGGTCATTCTGTCTGAAGGAAACAGTGTACATAGTCCATTCATCACCAAAAGATCTTAAAAATTTTCTGTTAACATCATCTTGATCTATCTGGACACCAACAGTAGCCAATTCACCAATTAACTTATTAAATCTATCAAAAGTTTGAGTCATGGACTCATTCTTTGTAGATATGAAGTTTTCATATTGCTGCTTTAGGATGGCCTTCTGATTTCTCTTGGTACTTTTGGTACCAGAAAATCTTTTCTCCAGTGCATTCCATAGAATTTGTGCATCCGTGCAGTTGCAGAACTGGTGTTGGTACTCATTAGGTATAGCCAAGAGCAGAGTTCTCAAGGCTTTCATCTCTGTCTGCCTCATCTTCCTTTCTCCATCCGTCTTTGGAGGAGGTCTCTTGCCTTCTGCATCCATCTTTCCTCCATCTGAGGGACCATTCTCAATGATGTCCCACATTGAGAAGTCTGTGAGAAGAATATATTGCTTGATTCTGATCTTCCACATGTCAAACTCATTAGGTTTGAGCATGGGAACCTTTGATACCAAAACACTGTCGCTTGAACTGTCCATGATTATAGGTTTCTGAGTTTTCTAGCTCTGATACCACTTGTCAAGATCGAAATTGCGGAAAAACAATGTTAAAGAAATTGCGGAAAAACACTTTAACACTAAATCAATAAAACAGTACTTGAATGCAAATCACAAGTTATATTGATTAAACTTAATGATTACAAACAAAACCTCAATCTGTTGAATAGGCTCAACAGACGTTCAATACTTCTCTATTGAAAGGACTTCTAAGAACCTTGAGGTTAATTCTCTAAAAACAAACATATATGGAAAACTCTATCAAAAACTCTATTCTATATCAAGAACTTCTAGACTATATATACAGAATTAATTACAAGATAATTATCAAACCAAATTTGATCTTCATAATCCATTCCATAATTATCTTCTTCTTTATCTCCAACTCCTAAATTTTTTCTTCAAGCATTATCTTCATAAGCAGTATTAACTTCATCCTTATCCAGCAACATTAACATCCTCAGCAGTATTAACATGCTTGCAGTATTAACCCTTCACTTGCAGTAGTAATCTTCAAGCAGTACTAACTACTAGCAGTACTAACTCTCCAAGCAGTACTAACTATTCAAGTAGCAACACTAACTCTTCAAGCAGTATTAATTCTACTAGCAGTAGTAATTGTTCATCTTGCAGTAGTAATATTACAAGTAGTAGTAATACCTTTCAAGTAGCAGTAGTATCCATCCTTAGCACATTCAGACCTAACAAAAGCAATCCATTTCAGGTATACATCAAGTTAACTGTTCTTATCAGGTGGTAATCATGCTATAATTCATTAAGGGAAATCAAACCAGAATATCAAATGCAACTTAGTTAACCCCAAGGAACCCTAGTTTCTAGATCTTAGCTCATGTGTGAAGATGTATGTAAGCATGTAAACATAAATGTAGGTGTGTACAATAATCATTTAGACACATAAATCAAGATTTAAGAGTAAAGACTCACCAAGTAGGATTTATAGGAAGAAAACCCTAGTTATAGTGTTGGTAGGAGCTCTAGGGTGAGAAGTCTTGAGAAAAGCTTTGACCATTTGAACTTGTAGTGTTTTTTTTATAGATTTACCACTTGAAATAAATGCACCCAATAGTGAAATTTAATGCTAGGGTTCTTACTTGAGATGATAAGTGTGGAGAGAGAGAAGAAAATCGCCTCCTTCCAAAGTTTAGGTCTGATGTCGATGAAAACCAAGGAAAATGAATGGATTTTGAAGTTATTGGCTGATTTAAACCCTAATGTAGGATAGCCTTCGGCGATAATGCCCCATGCGACTATGCCATGGCATTGTCACCGGCCATAGTCCCCCGTGCCCTGGTGTATGCTGCCTAAAGTCGAACGAAACCCAGCGGGCTCGACCCTTTCCGCGACTTTGCCCCTAGCGAATATGCCCTGGCCATAGTCGCCGGGCATAGTCGCACATCGTGCCCCGGCTGCTGGTCGAAGGTGAAATGAAGGTCCCGGGCGTGAAGTCTTACATTATGGTTATCGTATGCATGTAAGGCCAAACTCAAACACATAAGATCATCCATGTTTCTATGCACATAAGTATACATATAAAGATCTAATCCCACACACGTAAACATTGCTATAAAATAAGTATTCGCATAGATAATCCTATGGCAACGAGAGTATGGGGTCGCGACTAATGTACTATCGTTTTCTAAAGGAAAAAGGGTGGTTAAGGAAATATGTGAAGAGAACTTGGGGTGTTACATGATTTGCACTGATTGTGGGACACACAATTGGTATCAGAGCAAACAGAAATTCAGAAAACATGGATTAAATTCAAAGTTTTTGGGTCGACAGTTCAAGAACTTGCAAGTCATCTGTGTTTGATTTGATTTTACGATTTAGTGGTGTTTTGGATTATAATTTGGTTTGATTGTACTCATTTTTACATCTTGATTAAGTTTGGTTTGTACTGTTTAGCCGAATTCACAAAAGAATAGTGTGAATTTTGAAATTTGTAAAATTTTTGTACGAGTTTGAATATCGTACTGTTCTTGATCTAATTCGAAATTTTAGATTGAAATTCGTTGATTGTAATCCGTTCTAGTCATGGAATAGGAGATTTCTACAGGGTTACAGATCATATTGTTAGGACTGAAAGTCCTAGTGCGTGTAAAGTTGTATAACGCATTTATAGAGTTTAATTGTTTTATTTAAATTGTTGTAATAAGCCTAATTTGTTATTGGGCTTTGGGTTTTGGGCCCATTAGGCTTGGTCGCATCATATTTAATGTTGTGTTTACCTAATTTTAGGAGAAGGTTGGTCATTCATAGGTTTACTTAGCCGTATCAAATATTCTCTCTGTAAACCTAAACCTTTTACTAATAAATCTAATTATATGACCAACAGTTGTGATTGATTCTTATTGTTGATTGATTATCATTACTGTTGATTGCACTGTATCTGGGATCTACAATTGATTAGAGCAAAGAGACAAGATTTTTGATCCAAAAAGGTTTGTCTAAAATCCTTCTATTTATCGATTCTTGGTTTAATCACTTTTAGTTCATTCTATCGTGGTCTGTTTAATCGATTTCTTGAGTTTTATCTTGCCATCAATTTGAATCTGTGTTTGTGTTTGGTTTGGTTTTGGTAAGAAAATTCAGTGGTTGATTTTGGCTGTAAAAGGTTGATCTGAGTCGATTTTGATTAATCGACATCCTTTGAAGTAACCCATATTTAGAGTTGGATTCGGACCGTGTTCATCCCTAATTCATCAAAATTGAAGTTTAATACGGGTTATTAATTGATTATTTTATTGAATTAAATCCAGATTTGAGGTTGATAAGCGAAACGTTGTTTAATTTAAGTTTTTAAAAGGCTAAACTTTGTCGATTTCTGGTGTTTATCGTCGATTTTCTCGAAGAACACGATCTGGGTTAATCGCCCGGGTTGAGCCCTTACTCCCGGACCCTATCGCCCGGGTTATTGTCGCTCGGGTTGGTCCTATCTCCCGGGTTGTTGTCGCCCGGGTTGTCCCTATCGCCTCTGGTTGTTGTCGCCCGGTTTGTCCCTATCGCCCGGGTTATTGTCTCCTGGTACCTCACATTCCCGGAACCTCGCTCTCCCGGTCCTCGCACTCCCGGGTCCTCGCACTCCCGGGTCCGTGTCGCCCGGGTCCGTGTCTCCCGGGTCCATGTCGCCCGGGTTCTCGTCGCCCGGTCCGTGTCTCCCGGGTCCCCCCGGTCTCCCGGGTCCCGGTCCTTGTGTCTCCTGGGTCCAAGTTGTGATTAAAAAAAACCGGATCAAATAATTTGTCTCACGATCATATCAGTGCAATTTGATTTTTTTTTTCTCTTTTAGTCCCCGTACTTCAAAGGTTTCAATGTTTGTCAAGTTTAATCCCTAAACTTTCAAGTTTCACTCGTTGTCACTTTTGGTCCCTGCACTTTAAAGTTTCATCTCTTATCAAGTTTAACCCCTGGACTTCAATTTTTTCAGGTAACAATGTCTCATCCAACTTATTCTGAGATAAAAGAGAAAGTTTCTCATTTAGAAGCTAGGGATATAACTCAGCGTAAGAAGCTTGAGGATCTACTTGTAGAAAATGCTGGACAATTGTGCGAAATTTCAAGTCTAAAGGAACAACGTGAGATATTTTCAAAAGAGTCCAAGGAGTTGAAGACGACAGTAGATGAACTGACTGACAAGCTTCGTATGTCAGAAAATGAGAGGATTGAGAGTGTCAATAAAAGCATCTTTTTCAAAAATGAAAACAAAAAGTTGACTGACAAGTTAAAGGATCTCGAACTTCAGTTTTACAAACGTGGTCAAACTAATCAAACATTCCATATGAACACACCCAAAGAGTTCAAGGACTCCAATCCTAAATGGGGAATCGGATATGACAACCCTCATTATTTGAAAAGAGCCTTGTCCAAGGTACCCACCTTATATGCTTTCGAATTTTTGGATTTGGACAAGACTTATCCAGAGTACAAAATCAGATGGACCAAGTCACTTGATGATGAGGATCCGGAACTGGAAACTTTGAGAAGGAAAAATACTGTCACTATGCAACTTCCTTTTGTATATGACTCATTGAATGCGTCATATGACACCAATACACCCACTTTTCTATCAAATGACTATTTTCGAAGCTATTCTCAGGCTGAACTTGATTCAAAACCCGTTGAACTTGAGGAGGAATCGATGGATCACAAGATCTATGTTCCACATCTGATTTTAGAAAAGAAAATTGTTCAGCTAAAAGAGTCATTTGAACAGGAAAGAATCAATTTTCAAAAGGAAAAACAGGAGTTGTTATCCAAACTCTAGTGCGTCAATTCCAATCAAAAGGAATTTGGATCTAGGGAGGAAAAAGAATACTTTCTGACAGAGGTAAACAAGCTCACTGCTCAACTGTCTGCCTTGGCAGTAGATCTGCTGAAAGAACAACTTCACAAAGTTGAGCTTCAAGCTAAGCTTGACTTACTACAAGGGGAGAAGATTAATCTGTCAGAACATTCTTCTCCACCCTCAGATACCTCTTCCTGTAAAGCTTTTCTGGGTGATTTTTCACCAAATTCTTTTGATAAAGGAAAAGAGCCTCAGTTGAAGTGTCTAAAAAAGGATCTCCATTCCGACTTTCAAAATGCTTCCACAAATGATCCTTTGAAAAGCACAAATCCATCCAGTTTTCCGACTCCGACAAGTGATAATGTCACATCTGATGAGGAAAAGGAATTCTCAACGCTCTTGAATTCAGAGGTATGTTCAGACAGTAAGGGGTTGTTTGACATTTTCTGAATGATTAAGTGATATGAATCATTAAGAGGTTTTTATGATATAGTGTAAAATGAAATATGGTTGTTTACCAATTGTTCATAATGAAATCAGGGCTCTTAATGGTTAAGGGAGAGTCAGGATATAAAATCATTAAGAGGATTTTGGAACCATTAAGAGACAACCATTTTTTTTTGTCAAACAAGATTTACCTAGGTAAACAAACAACCCCTAAGTTAGACCAGTTCGATTTCGATCCAAAACTTCCAAGTCATGTTGACTTTTTGGATTCAACTAGTGAGCCACCGGTCAAATTTTATAAAGGCGAATGTTCAACATCTGCCTCTCAAAAGGTTTCTGTGAACAAATTTTCAAAGAAAAATTCTAAAAGACGTTCACAGAAACAAAGAAAGACCGACATATACTTACTACTCTAGTTCTTCTGATTGCGAGCTTAATGATTCTTCAGATAATCATTTTTGCATAAAAGTAAAGATGGTTTGGAGAAAGAAACCAATTACAGAAGACAGTGAAAGAAACAAGTCTCATGATTCTCCTGTAGTTAATACAAATTCATCTATTTCCAAGACTGATTCACCTACTTATGTTTATTCTACAGGAAAATTGATCAGTCTAAACTGAGCATAGATCTGTTGCACTCACTGTGGAAATAGTGAATTTATGGATTCAAGGTATGTTAATAATTGGTATGGTACTTATAGCATCCCAATCCTCAGTTTAATAGCTTAAAAGCTAAGGCAACTAACCATCAAGGATCCATCACAACATGGATACCAAAACCAAAATCTTCCTAATTTGTTTTGCAGGAAGGTCATGTGTGATTTAACTCAGATTATTCACGTCACATGACTACAATCAAGGGTTATGCCATCTTTTAAGGGGGAGTACCATGTGTTTAAATTTTCATATCGACTTCTGAATACTTCAGATCAGGACTCGTTCTTAAATGTTTTTGACTTCTGATTATCTCAAATCAGAATTTTTACTTCAATGTTTTATCTTGGTGAATTAAAGGAGTGTTAGGGCTTTTAATGTTTCTATGGTCAATCCAGAACCGGAAGGACCTACCCAAGAAACACATCCCATTCATAGATATGAGTAAGGGGTCTAGATTGATAGATGAGTTTGGAATGAAAAAAAATGGTGAGTATGTGACAGGACTTAAAAGAATTATTGGTCCTTACCAAACCGAGTCAGTTATCTGGGTTACCACATAATCTATTCATTCTCGTTCTTTGGAGATGGATATTGAAACAGACATAGACCCAGTGTCGATAACTCGTGCCACCCCACCCAGCCACTCAAGTATCTCTCAAAAGATACTTGTTTCATATATGCACGGAGATTTAGCACATAATCTATCTATTCCTCAGTCGGAGGTATTAGATATTGAAAAAGGAAGACATCAGCTCCGGTCTCCGAACTTCATATTCATCTCATTGTGTCTATTGATTTCTAACCTGCGTTCTAGGTTGAATCAATCTTTGAGCCTAATCGATATAATTTATACTTCTTTCACACACGCACGAATCTTTGTGATTCCCCTTGCATATCTTTGTGATATTGCCGGAATAGATTGAGAAGTAATTTTTTAATATTTTACTTCGGTGATAACAAAAAGTCCTATCAGAGATACCCCATTGCCAACTCTGAAAATAGGCTACACAATTACTTCTAATTGTTGTGATAACAGTTACTCTTGTGTTTCTGTGTTAGCTGTTACCCTTGGTTACTGTATCGCTTTATCTGATCTTTTGCTACTCATCCGGTTAGTCTTTGAAGATACATGATACTCATGATTATCCTAATCATCATGAGGGGAAGAACGACACAAAATTCAAAGACATGGATTATCGAGTTGAGGGGGAGTTAGCAAAATCCGAGGGGGAGTTAGCAAAATTTTATTATCTGAGGTTGAAAAGCCTTTGGATTCAAAGATTGCAGCTGAGCAGAAAAGATTTTATTGGTTCTTCTATCCCTTATCATGTGGTTCCTGTTACAAGTTTGTTCCTCCTACGAGCTGATTGAAACAAGTTCGTAAACTAAAAGCATATTCAACTCGCGATTCAAAGACAAATTCTTTGTTTTAAACTGAAGATGCACCGTGGAATGTCACGTAAATCACATATTATATTTCTTATATGTTGATCCGATGTGTTGAGTTCCTACAGTTGAAAGTTGCTCAGTAGTGCATTCAGTCAAGGCTATTGTACATTGAATCTGATTTCAAAGTTGAAACTATGAAGACCAAGAGCTTTATTCAAGGGGGAGCTTGGAAAGATATGAAGACATGCAACACCAAAGTTCTTCAAAGATTAAAGAGGGAAAGAAGATCAAGGCCTGAAGATTTCAAGATGATAAATGCCTTATTCAACTTTAGGGGGAGATTGTTAGGACTGAAAGTCCTAGTGCGTGTAAGTTGTATAACGCATTTATAGAGTTTAATTGTTTTATTTAAATCGTTGTAATAAGCCTAATTTGTTATTGGGCTTTGGGTTTTGGGCCCATTAGGCTTGGTCTCATCATATTTAATGTTGTGTTTACCTAGTTTTAGGAGAAGGTTGGTCATTCATAGGTTTACTTAGCCATATCAGATATTCTCTCTGTAAACCTAAACCCTTTACTGATAAATCTAATCATATGACCAGCAGTTGTGATTGATTCTTATTGTTGATTGATTATCATTACTGTTGATTGCACTGTATCTGGGATCTACACATATGGAGAAGGATTGAATCGAATTCAAGTGAGAAGATCAAGTTTTATTTCGTAAAGTGAAGAACATGCAAGATCTGGAAAACGCGCAAATGAAAAACACGCACGACAAAGAACTCGCACAGGCATAAAACAAGCAAAACAGTGAAGACCTCACAAGACTTGACTTGCGAGAAGTAGAAACATGCAAGTCTCTAGGTGCGCGAAGTGGGTTCTACGCGAAGAGTGGTCTGGGAGAAGTGGTGTGTGCACGAAGTGAAAAGTGTGAAAATTTTCTAAGTCTCAAACGCACAAAAGCATTGCACGAAGTGGAATATCGAAATTTTTTCTAAGTGTCAAAAACGCAACGTCATTGCGTGAAGTGTTTGCGCGAAGTATTTTGGAGAAACTCGCAAGCAGTAATGTGCGAGAAGTCGAAGCATGCACAACCTTGTCTGTGCGAAGTCTGTTTTCGCATCCTTCGACGTGCGCGAAGTTCAAATATGCACAACATATCTTGTGCGAAGCTCATATCCTTTGGTTTGCGAGTTCCATACTTAGAATTTTTCTAAGTTTTTCCAGATTTGACCAAGTTTGACTTTGTAAAGTCCAGTTTATTTCTGAATTTCTGAAGATCAGTTTATTACAGTGCTTGTCAAAGATGACTTCCAGAGAAGCTTTAGTTATCGGTACTGATGTAAAACCACCAGTGCTCTTTAAAGAAGAATACGAACAGTGGAAGGATCGATTCCTAGATTTCATAGACTACAATCATCTGGGTGATTACATTAGATTATCACTCAAATAAGGAGTGATGAAACCTCCCACCAAGATTCTATCTACCGAAGGAGAAAATGGTGAGGAGATAGTCAACAAGGAATATCCTTTGCCACTTGATGAATATTCTGATGAACAGATAAAAAGAGTTAAAGCTGATAGATTGGCGAGGTCATTCATTCTGCAAGGGATTCCGAACGAGATCTATGTAAAGATTGATGGCTACAATGCCACGGGCAAAGAGATGTGGGATTAACTCGAGAAGATGATGCTCGGATCCAAGATTGGTAATTAACTGAAAGCCTCAAACTGCCTGAATAATTCCGAAGAATTCAATGCTAAGGAGGGTGAATCTCTTGAGGCAACCTATGATAGATTTGTGACACTTCTGAACGAACTCGGCAAAAACAGAGTCAAGAAGTCTTAGATAGAGCTGAATGTCAAATTCTTGAGTATACTACAGCCGGAGTGGAAGAGATTTACAAGACAGATGAAGCAGATAAAGGATTTAAACGAGATACCACTTCATGAGGTGTATGAAACTTTAAGGAAAAACGAGGAAGAGGTTGATGAGATTAAAGATGAGAAAACAAAAGCTGAGAAAGTGTATGCAGATCAGATTGCTTTGGTGGTGAAAAAGAAAGAAAAGAGATATGTGAGCATGAAGAAGAAGAAGAAGGTTGTAATTTCTGAATCTGAGGAAGTTGATAGTGCGGAGGATTCTGACTTCGATGACTGTGAGAACCTGAAACAGGCCATGCTATTATTGACAAAAGCTTTCCAGAAGAAAGTCTATAAGAAGCTAGGGTCGAACAATTAGAGATACTCATCGGGTTCGAGAAATTACGAGCATAAAGAGAGGATTGAAAGCAAGAGGTTTGAAGAGAAGAAGCCTGAAGAGAAGAGGTTTAGGAGTGAGGAAAAGAAAGAGTCTGAGCCAGTTAAATGCTACAACTGCGGGAAAGTAGGCCACTATGCAAAGGATTGTCGGAAACCGAAGGTTCGCAATTCCGAATACTACAAAAACAAGATGCTTTTGGCCAAGCAACAGGAGGCTGGCAAAGCACTAATGGCCGAAGACGAGTACTGGCTTGATCACTCTGAAGATTAAGAGGAAAAGGAAGAAAAGGCTCACATGTGCTTCATGGGTAAAAATGATACTGAAGCGGAAGCAGATTCTGATGGTGAATACAATGATGAGGTATGTGATATGTCTGAATCAGATTTTCTTAACCAAATGAATGCCATGATGATTGAACTCTAGGAATTAGAGTCTAAACTTAAACACGAGAAAGGTATCAATAAAGAGAAAAACCAGTCAATATTGAAACTCAGCAATGATATTGCTGAGAATAACATATTGATTGAGGCTTTACACAAGAACATTGATACGAACGCAAAAGAGAAGACTATAATTCATAATCAATTGTCTAAAACTACTTCTAAATTTAAACTGTGTGAATTTGAGGTTAAATAAGTTGTGAAAAAGTGTTCATCATTAAAGAAAGAAAATAAATCTTTAACTGAAAAAGTGAATGTTTTGGAGGAAAAACTTTATACTTTGGGACACACTGAGCAAACCATTCACCTGAACAAATTGAAGGAGAGTAGTGAGTGTTGGGGTCTTGGTTACGATACCCACACTATCTCAAAAAGGGTATTTCTAAAGTGCATGCTTTATACGATTTTGGATTTTTAAAATTGGCACCACAATACCCTGAACTCAAAGTTAAATGGACTAAACTATCTGATGAGGATGAAGCTAAGGAAAGGGAGAAAAGAAAGAACAAAACTAAAATGCAACTCCCATTTAGATATGAAAGGTTGAATTCTAGTTATAGTTCTGATCAATCAAAATTTCTTTCTAACGACTATTTCGAAAGCTATTCTACAGAGGAATTGGAGGCAAAACCGGTTGAAGGTAAAATTTATGTTCCTCCACTCGTGTTAGAAAGTAAAAATTCTGAACTCGACACTGATTTTTCAAAATCCTCTAAAGCTTCAAAATCTGATGATGTTAAGAGTTTGATTTCCTTAACTCTGATGGTTGTTTAGATGATTGTGTTGATCAATTTGATTTAAATACAAAACTTCCTGATCATTTGCAATTTATTATCAATTCTTTTGGATTACCCAGTGTGTTTGAAAAGGGTGAAACATCACCAAAAGTTGATAAACTAGTCTCTGTGAATACCAAGGATGCCAAAGGTAAGAAGAAGAAAACTAGGCATTCACAGTAACGGACAACCACTAGTAAATCTAAGAATAAGCAATCTTTCAAATCTCACAGTTCTAACTTGAAAAGTTAATATGTTTCAGATATGAGTAGGATAAAGTCTGGAGTGAGATATGAGTAGGAGACAGTCTGCCTTTTTGGGAAGATATCAGGCCTGCAGGTGATGGGCGACATTGCCCCAGCGACAATGCCCTCGGGCAAAGTCGCCGGTCATAGTCGCCCAGGATGTACCATGAGTGTTGGTGTCACGGCGACATTGCCCCATTGACAATGCCCATGGGCAAAGTCGAGAGGCATAGTCGCGGTCGGTGTACCGCGGGGGTGGTGAGGCGGTGACAATGCCAATGGCAAAGTCGTCGGGGCATAGTCGCCCGCGGGGACTAGGATTCTGTTTTTAAACCTAACTGATATCTTATTTTACATATTATCACTTTGAAAACGGGAGAGCTACTCTTTGGGCAATTTTTGGGTCTCTCAACACCTTCCACAAGTATTTCTAGGGTTTTGGTTGGTAGAAACATTTATTGATCATCAAAGCACAATCCAAGTTCATTTATTGAAGTATTCATCAAGGATTCTCACCCTTCTCCATCAAATCCATCTTTGGGCAACTTCTAGGGTTTCTATTTTCTAGGTTTTAACCAAAACCTAGATTGTGAGTTTCTAAACCTTTGTTAAAACTAGATACACATCATAATCTACCACTTGTTATTATCTTGCATATTCACTTGGAAAATACTCATTCTTAATGTCCAAGTATTTGGGTTTCTTTAGGTAAATGTGTTATATGAAACTTGCCATGATTTAATGGAATGTATATATATGGATGTTAATTATGATGATTCATACTTGAGGCACCATTTGGTGTTATTACCCTACTTGGTTAAAAAGGAGTATTCATGCTAGTCTTATTTTGGGCATTATAATTATTGGGATTGTAATATCGTACCCATGGTTGGTATTGAAATATTCTTGGTCATAATATGCCTTGAGACCTCCTATAAATTATGTTGGACGAACCAAGTCAGTAGACACTAGGAGGATGTAGTCTTGGGTGCCACCATGATGGTATGTGCCTAGACCTCTGCCATTCGGGGTAATGCCATGGTTGTAGTCCTCGGATGTATCGGGCCTTTCGGATGTCACTCTTAGTAGTTGGCATCAAGATATATCGACTCTTTGGGTGGAACTTGATTGGTGCTATGGGTCTCCCCTATTGACTCCACATTTGTTGAAAATTGGTTAACTGCTGATAAGATTGATATTTGTTTTTACATGCTATTTTTTGTGCAAACTCACTAGGCTTTTTGGCCTAACACTTGTTTGGTGTCGATGTGTATCTCAGGTTCTAGTGGCGCAGTTCCAAAGCAGGTTTAGAAACGCTTGGGTGTGAGCTTGGGGAAGGTGCTTTAGAGTGCCCTTTTTGTGAAGATCACTTTAGGTTTATAGATGACACTCTTTTTGTAATCTTCTTTCTAGCATAGAAACTAGATTAGTTGCTTGTTGTCCATTCCCGTTATATTACAACTGTAATTAAACAAGTTTAAATATTTCCCCATTTTTTGGAGGCTCGATTGCTTTAGCAAATTTATATACCATGTTTCTATTTTCCGGAAGTTTTTGTTATCCCTATTTTAGGGCGTTACACAAAAGGTGATGTGTATGAACTGAAGATGGAAAAGAACTTTTGATCGGGACAAGAAAGTCAAACTTCTACATGATTAACTTGTCAAAAGTCCAGACTAATAATGAGGTGTGTCTACTATCAAAAGCCTCTATGCAGCAGAGCTGGTTATGGCATAGACGGCTATCTAACCTGAACTTTCGGTACATCAACAAGCTGGTAACGGGAAATTTAGTGAAAGGACTTCCGGAACTCAAATATGTCAAAGAACATCTCTGTGCAGCGTGTGAGAAGGGCAAGATGAAAAGAGCCGCTCATAAGCCAAAGCCTGAGCCAAGTACAAGTTCTCCACTGGAACTACTGCATATGGATCTTTATGGTCCAATGCGAACACAAAGCATAAACGGCAAGAAATATGTGCTAGTGATTATGGACGATTACTCTAGATACACTTGGGTCAAATTTCTGAGATCAAAGGATGAGACGCCCGATGTCATCATCACATTTATAAAGACAACTCAAGTGAATCTGCAGAAGACAGTCAAGCTTCTTAGAACGGACAATGGCACAGAATTCAAGAACATAATTGTTGACGATTATCTCGAATCGGTTGGGATAACACACCAGTTTTCTGCTGTCAAAACTCCTGAACAGAATGGAGTCGTAGAGAGAGGAAACCGAACACTAGTCGAGGCCGCTCGAACTATGTTGAGTCAATCAGAACTACCTCTATTTCTGTGGGCTGAAGTTGTGTCGACTGCCTGCTATACTCAAAATCGCTCCATTATCCATCGTCGGTTCGGTAAAACACCGTATGCTTTAATAAATAATAGAATACCTAGAATTAAACATTTCCATATTTTTGGATGCAGGTGTTTTGTACTTAATGATAAGGAGAACTTGAACAAGTTCAGTCCAAAAGCTGATGAAGGCATTTTTATTGGCTATTCACAAACGTCTGTTGCTTACAGAGTATACCTGAAGAAGTCGAAAATTGTAGTCGAGAGCGTCAATGTAACATTCGATGAAGAGATGGCTTCTGATCAAAGCAGTTCAGAACCCGTTCTTATCGGAGTTTTAGCTTATGGGCAGATCAGTCCAGAACCTGTAATTAGTGATAATAAATCTGATAAAGCGTCAACGTCGACATCACATTTTTTTGATTTAGATTTACTATTTGAATTGTTTTATGATTAATTTCTTGGTACTAGAGTGACTAAACTTGTTATGGTTGACAGATCGGAAGATTTAAGGAATAATCATCCAACCACTTCAGATATATCAACTGAATCCAATTCTCCGATTCAACAAGAAGTTCAAATTCAAATGCCTACTCCATCAGTTGAAGTTGTACATGTTAATGAAGAGCCAGAAGTAACTCAATCAGTTGGATGTACTTCAACGTCTATTTAACAGACAATAAATGTCCAACCAAATGAAGCTTCTGCACCGTCTACTTCAACTGAACCCCTAACTGAACAAAATGAAGAAGATAGTGGATTTTTAGATGAACATCATGATCAATCTACATGTAATCCACTCCCTTATGAACACAAGTTGACCAAAGAGCACCTAATACATCAAATCATTGGAGATCCGTCCAAACCGGTGCAAATTAGGTCTGCTACACTAAACCAGTGCATGCATGATTCATTCATGAGCAAGATAGAGCCTACACGCGTATCTGAAGCTCTAGCTGACTCAGACTGGGTGACTGTGATGCAAGAAGATCTGAATCAATTCGATGCGCTTAAGGTCTGGAGACTAGTGCCTAAACCTGAAGGAAAAACCATAATCGACACGAAATGGGTTTTCAAGAATAGGAAAGATGAAGTTCGTATCGTCATAAGAAACAAAGCGAGACTTGTGGCTAAAGGATATAGGCAAGAGGAAGGTATAGATTATGACGAGACTTATGCTCCAGTTGCGCGCATAGAAGCAATCCGCATGTTTCTAGCTTATGCCGCACACAAGAACTTCACCGTTTATCAAATGGACGTGAAGACTGCCTTTCAGAACGACATCTTAAAGGAGGAAGTATACGTCTCTCATCCTGAAGGTTTTGTCAATCCAGATAAGCCAAATCATGTATACATTCTGGACAAAGCTCTTTACGGTCTGAAACAAGCCCCTCGCACCTGGTACGAAGTTCTATCTAAATTCTTAGTCAAGTCGGGCTTTTCAAAAGGTAAAATCGATACTACTTTTTTCATTAAAAAGGAGAAAGATGATATCATTTTAATCCAAATATATGTGGATGACATCATATTTGGCTCAACAAATCCTAAGTACTGTAAGAATTTTTCTAACCTTATGATGTCACGATTTTAGATGAGCATGATGGGAGAGATGAATTTATTTCTTGGATTACAAGTCAAACAATTTTCTACGGGGATTTTCATTAATCAAGCGAAGTACATTTTCGATATTCTCAGAAATTTTAAAATGGAAAATTGTACTCCAATTGGTACCCCGATGGCACCTGGAACTAAGATCGCAGTTGATCCTTTTGGAAAAGCTGTCGATGTTAGAACCTACAGAGGTATGATTGGTTCCTTAATGTACTTGACATCTAGTCGGCCGAATATAATGTTTTCTACATGCTTATGTTCTAGATATCAGGCTTCGCCTAAAGAATCCCATCTGTCTGAAGTAAAGCGTATTTTTAGATATCTGAAGGGCACTGCAGGTCTTGGTCTGTGGTATCCTAAAGATATTGGTTTTGAGCTCACGGCATATTCAGATGCAGATCATGCAGGTTGTATGCTTGACAGGAAGAGTACTTCGGGACACATTCAATTCTTAGGCAATAAACTCGTGAGTTGGGCTTCAAAGAAACAACTTTGTGTATCTACTTCAACAACTGAGGCAGAGTACGTAGTTGCGGCTAGCTGCTGTTCTCAAGTGTTGTGGATGCGGACACAACTTCGAGATTATGGCTTCAAGTTCGACAAAATACCGATCTACTGTGATTCAAAGAGCGCCATTGCAATATCTGCTAATCCAGTGCAACATACGAAGACCAAGCACATCGACGTGAGATATCATTTTATAAAAGATAATGTTGAAAAATGTACAATTGAACTTTACTTTGTAAACACAGATTACCAACTTGCAGATTTGTTCACCAAGCCACTTGATGAAAAGAGATTTAATTTTCTCATTTCAAAACTTGGCATGTTAAATCTCAAGACTTAATCTGTTGTTACCTTGTACAGTTTAGCTTTGTCATTTTCTTCATTTCTTTATTTTTTATTCTGAAAGATATATGCATTTAAGTTTGTTCATGATTTCAGGGGGAGTGCGAGACAATGTTAAGATGATCTACATTTTAGGGGAAGTTCAAATTTTTGCATACATACTGACTTATCATAATTAGTGGTGGCCATCTCGGCCCGGCCCGACCAGTTAACCGAGCCCGAACCGCCTCAAAAACCGGCCCGGCCCGATGCCAAACCGTTTTGAAGCCCGAAATCATGGACCGGTTCATGTTTTTAGAGTTTTTGGCGGCTCAGCCCGAGCCCGGTTCACAGTCCGGCCCAGCCCGATTCGTACTTTAAAAAAAAAAAGATGCTATGTTACCGTTTATATATGTTTTTTTGTATTTTTTATCCCCCCAAACCCCTATAAATACTTGTATTATAAGTTTGTAACTTAAAATTATATATAAAACATATTTTTAAAGTGTATTTTAGTGATTTATTATAAATAAAACGTATTTTTAAAGTGTATTTTATTGATTTATTATAAATAAAACGTATTTTTAAAGTGTATTTTAGTGATCCATTATATAAAGAAATTATTTTAAAAAAATACGAGAAAATCATCGGACCGATCACGGCCCGGTTTGGGCCCGACCCGACCCGGTTTTTGTATAACCGGTTTATTCCCACCTTAAACGGGCCGAACATTTTTGGGTGAAGCCCGGCCTAGCCCGAAGCCCGATTGGCTCGGTTTTTAAAATCACTGTTTGGGCCCGAAGCCCGTTTTGGCCCGGCCCAGCCCGACCCGAGCCCGATTTTTGGCCATCACTAATCATAATGCAATTTTTTAGGGGGAGTAAGGACTATGACTTCTAATTACATCTGACCAGAACTCATTCTTAACAAGTTTTATTGTTTTATGTCATTTACTTTTCAATAAATGTTGTGAATAAAACTTTGTGCTTTGACGACTTTGTGACTGTTTGCAAATTTGAGATGGAGCTTACATGAACATATTCAATATGACTTTTGAGCCGACTTTGTGAGATTTAAGATGAGCGTAAGGAAATATTCTACTCTTAATCTCATATATGGTTGAAAGAAGGACAACTTTCAATCATAGAAAACATTTTTCTTAAATGTTCAAACCACTTCTCAATTCTTAAAAGTTTTAATGAATACAGAAGTGTGATTTTAAATGTTTTCATTATTATGAGCTTCAATGTTTAAATAAACCGTGTGTTTCCAAAGATAAATAATTGTGTATTATCTTTTCCATATATTGTCAAGTATTCACACACACCAATTTAGTATTTTGTTGATTATGTTCTTACCATGTCTCATATCGAACCAATTTTTCGATGGTAAGACACCCCGCTTTGTAATTCAGTGATAATTGAGCGTTGATTTCATTCAAAACATTTCTTTCAAGAAGGTCTATATTTTGATTCATATAGACTATATCTGATTTTTTTTTCATGACCTGAGCTTTGATTGTTAAATCATTCATATTTGATCTTTTCATACAATGTCAGATTTTCAAACAAATTTCTTGTATTCATTTCATTTATTCAATACATTTGTTTTGAAATATCTTCCATGATTAACATGCTCAAATCTTCATGATTATCTTCATGAGCATACATTTATCAGACATGTATTTCATTACATGGGAATTGTGTGAACTTAACAGAACTTCTATGGATTCATGTTAACTAGTGTTTCCTACCCAAGAAGTTAATCCTTGAGTGTAACACTCTGAATTTCTGTTTAATGGAGTATTGTCCGCGTGAGCATCCAGTGGCTGGCGCGGATGACCGTGCGGGTCAATCCGCGCCACAATCCGTGCGCGCGTCCTGACGAGTTAAAAAGGGGATTTCAGCCCATTTGCATTTAGTTCCTCCATCTACTTCCTCATAAAACTCTCTCCTCACTTATTCCTCCCCAAAATCGAACCAAGAATCATCCCAACCACCATCCACTACATTTATTGCATGAATCAAGCTTCCTCAATCAAAGGTTTCAACCAAGGATCTCAAGTCTGAAGATCATCTTCTTCCTCCATCCACACCTCTAGGGTTTCTTGCAAGTTTCTAGGGGTTTTCTATAAAACCTAGATTGTGAGTTTTTCTTACTAAACCTTTTTAAATGAGATACATATGTTGAGTGTATACTTGTATTACTTCATATGCATGTTTAAATCTGTTTACCTGATAAGTTTGACCTAACTGCTACTTTTGTGAACATTGGGGATTTTGGCTATTGAATCACCATGTGGACTTGAGGGGATTATAAATATTGTTATTATTTGGCATGAGGGTGTAATATCATGGGTGTTATGAAGATTCTTGTTGAACCTACATGTGTTAGTGTTTTGGGCCTAATATGAGATTGGAATCATGTGTAGTGTTATACATGTATCATGCTGATATGGAAAATGTATAGAGATAGATATTATATATATGTATGTTGGAGGAACCGTTAGTATGTGCTAGGAGGATGTAGTCTTAGGTGCCACCTTGACGGTATGCGCCTAGACCTCCGCCATTTGGAGTAATGCCTGAGAGGTAGTCTTCAAGTGTGTCGGGCCTTTGGGATGTTGTTCATGCGAGCGAACGTCAAGGTACATTGACTTGAGGTAAAACTCATTGGTGTGATGGGTCTCCCCCATTGATTCCATTATGGCCCATGTCGACTAAAAGTTCTATAATTGTTCATACCATGTTCTATAGATGTTATGCCATGCTTTTGTACAACTCACTAGGCTCGTTTGGCCTAACACTTGATTGGTTGATGTGTATCTCAGGTTCTAGCGACGCGTCCGCTAAGAAGGTCTAGATGACCGTAGTTGCGAGTTTGGGGATATTTTTGGGACGCCATTATGGAAGATGAATATTTTGGAAGTAAATGACAACCAATTGTAATCTTATTTCTCAGTTAGGAATTAGATTGAGAGGTTGTTATCCTCATTGCTTTGTTATTACAAACTTGTAATTATACAGGCGTATATTATTCTTTTGAGTGAGCTCATGCTTTGGCATATAATTGATTACCATATTTCCCTTTATCGGAATTTTTTGTTTGTCCCGTTTTTGGGATGTTACAAGTTGGTATCAGAGCTCTAGTTTAAGTGAACTAGGTGTCCACTCTAGTATGCCTAGACTTAGACTGGTTATGCTTATAGGATCACTGTCCACATGGGTAGAACATCCATAGGTGGGGAGAGTATTAGGGTTACGGAATTGCATTGATTGAAACTTATGATGATGACAACGAGGGTTCTTATGTAAAATACGTTCTCAATCTCACTTGACCAGTGTTGTTCTGAATTTATGATTACGTGAGCATGCTTGAAATTATTATTATGATGATTAATCGTTGTAGTAGTACGTATTGAACTGTTCATGTTCTAAAGAATTAACCGGTGTGATACTTATTATATGTGACAGATCATAATGGTAAACACTCGGAACATGCTCCAAAATCCGCGGGAGGGCCAATCTGAAGATGAATCTACCACCGACCAACCTCCCTTGGTCGTAGCTACTGAAAGGCCACCCGCAACCAATGTCTTGGGAGGGGGACCCGAGCATATATCGAGGGTAAATCTCGAATCTGCTCAACCAATTATGGAGGAGGTGACCATGGAGACAAGGATAAGAGACAACATGATGCAAGCCATAAATTCGGCCATGGCACAACAACAAGAATTCTTCCTGAAACTTTTGGAAGATCGTGATGCCATCCATCGACGAACCGAGGCAATGGCGGAGAATGCAGTAAATGGGTCGGGTGGTGGACCGGTCGTCATTGGAACTGAATAACATGCAACTAGGACCGACAAGAAGAAGGATGGGGGTTGCTCCTTCAAGACTTTCCTATGCAGTATGGCTCCGAAATTCTCCGAGACGATCGACCCACTAGCATGCATGAAATGGATTCAAGACGTGGAGATGGCGTTCGATTCAAGTGAATGTGCGGACTCTCAACGGGTCAAATTTGCATCCCAATTGCTTAGAGGGGATGCGTTGAGTTGGTGGAACGTTACTCGGAGGGCGCTTACACCGGAGGTTTTGGCCAAGCTCACTTGGACAACCTTCAAGAAGAAACTTATGGATAAGTATTGCAACTATAGGGTGCTCGACAAGATAGAAGAAGAGTTTCGAAATCTGAAGAAGGGAAATCTGTCTATTGCCGACTACGCCAAGCAATTCATGGATAAACTTAGTCTAGTTGAGCATTTGGCAAATGATGAGGGGGCAAAGATAAAAGCGTTTGTGAAGGGTTTACCAACAGACATGAAAACAGACGTGAGGAATGCTCACACGAACACCTTACAGGAGGTGATCGAGGCATCTCAACTGGTAGAGGATGACATGATCCAAGACAAGGAAGAAAATAAGCAACAAGGAGAAAAGAGAAAGTGGGAAGGTTCGACCGGGCCCGTGCGACCATCCAAGCCCTTTAACGGGGGAAGGAATGTGGAGTCGAGACGCAAAACGTTGTGGTGCTCCAAGAGCAAGAGTAAGAATTTCGGGCCTTGCAATCACAGATCTTTCTCCAACCTTATCAAATGTTTCAAATGTGGTCAAAAGGACCATTGGAGTAAGGATTGCCCCTCCTGGTCGGGAGTTTGTTATGAATGTCGAGAGCCGGGACACGTTAAGCGGAATTTCACTACTCCTTCTAGCTTGTTGACTGATGCTCTAGTGATAGAAGTAGCCACCGGGGAACAATTGTTAGTTCAGGAATGCTTCTTTGGTTGTACTTTAGATGTAGATGGGGACTCTTTTATAATAGACTTGTTACTGGCGGATATCGGGGGGTTTGATGTGATAGATGGGATGGATTGGTTATCCAAGAATGATGCCGGTATATTTTGTTTCAAGAAAATGATTAGAGTACCCTTGCCGAAGGGTGGCGAAGTAATAATCTACGGGGAGAAGAACCGAAAAACCAACATGATTATCTCATCCCTCAAGGCACGAAGGAGCCTAGCCAAGGGATGTGCTTCGTACTTAGCCTACGTGATAGACGCGAAGCTAGACAAGAAGAAAGTGGGAGATGTGGAAGTGGTGCGTGAATACCCGGATGTCTTTCTGGAGGACCTGTCCGGACTACGACCGGAACAGCAAGTGGAGTTCCACATCGACCTCACTCCGGGAGCCGCTCCGATCGCTCGTGCTCCCTACCGTCTAGCCTCGACAGAGATGAAAGAAATGATGACGCAACTTCAAGAACTTCTAGAGAAGGGATTTATACAACCGACGTCATCGCCTTGGGGAGCTCTAGTGCTATTTGTGAATAAGAAGGACGGGTCTATGCGGATGTGTATCGACTATCGTGAACTCAACAAGGTCACCATGAAGAACAAGTATCCACTTCCTAGGATCGACGACCTCTTCGATCAATTGCAAGGAGCAGGATGTTTCTCTAAGGTAGATTTGCGATCCGGTTACCATCAAGTGCGAGTGAAGGAGAGGGATATTCCGAAGATCGAGTTTCGAACGAGATATGGTCACTACAAGTTCCTAGTCATGCCATTTGGATTGACTAATGCTCTGACCGTCTTTATGGATTTGATGAACCGAGTATGCCGACCCTTATTGGACAAGTCAGTTATAGTCTTTATTGACGATATCCTCGTCTACTCTCGGAACAAGGTGGAACATCGGCAACATTTGCTGGAGGTTTTGGAAATTCTACGAAGAGAGAAATTATTCGCAAAATTTTCAAAGTGTGAATTTTGGCTACAAGAGGTCTAATTCTTGGGCCACGTAGTGTCAAAGGATGGGGTGCTGGTGGATCCAGCGAAGATCGAGGCGATGATGAATTGGGAACCACCGACGAGTCCAACGGAGATAAGGAGTTTCTTGGGCTTAGCCGGTTACTACCGACGGTTTATTCAAGATTTTTCAAAAATCGCCTATCCACTCACATCGTTGACAAGGAAGAACGTTAAGTTCTTAGGGACCGAATTGCAAGAGAAAGCCTTCCGGACTCTCCAAAAGAAGTTATGCGAGGTACCGATCCTATCCTTACCCGAAGGATTCGAAGACTTCGTAGTTTATAGCGACGCCTCCAAATCGGGTCTTGGGTGCGTTCTGATGCAAAGGGGGAAGGTGATCGCGTATGCATCACGTCAACTCAAGGACCACGAGAAGAATTACCCTACGCACGATTTGGAGTTGGCGGCGGTGGTATTTGCCTTGAAGTTGTGGCGACATTACCTCTACGGGACGAAGTGTACTTTATTCACCGATCATAAAAGTTTGAAGTACATATTCGACCAAAAGGACCTCAATATGCGGCAAATGAGGTGGTTGGAACTTTTAAAGGATTATGAGTGTGAATTGCTTTACCACCCCGGTAAGGCCAATGTGGTAGTGGACGCATTGAGCCGAAAGAGTTACGGGGATGAGGTTAAAGTAACTCTTACTAGAATTGAGGTGATGTCAAGTCTAGTGGAGGACATCAAGAGGAGTCAAGTTGAAGCACTTCGTGAGAAGAACCTCAAGGCCGTGATCATGGTGAAACAAAGAGAGTTACTGACGGAGGATAGTCATGGCCTTAAGATGTTCCAAGGGAGGATTCAGGTGCCAAAGATTGGAGGGAACCAAGAGTTGCTATTGGCGGAGGCTCACAAGTCAAAGTACTCCATAGATCCCGGTAGCACCAAGATGTATAGGGATTTAAAACTTCATTATTGGTGGCCGGTAATGAAGCTTGACGTGGCCAATTACGTGGAAAGATGCGTCACTTGCCTTTAAGTCAAAGCGGAGCATCAAAGACCTTATGGAAGCTTACAACCATTGACCATACTAGAATGGAAGTGGGAGCACATCACAATGGACTTCGTCACCAAATTACCAAAGACCTTGAAGGGACACGACAATATTTGGGTAGTGGTGGATAGACTGACCAAAAGTGCGCACTTCTTAGCAATGCGAGAAACCTTGCCGATGGAAAAGCTAGCTAAGCTCTATATTGATGAAGTGGTGTCACGACACGGTGTCCCACTATCCATAGTTTCGGATCGGATAGTCGGTTCACTTCCAAGTTTTGGGATGGATTGCAAAGGGAGTTGGGCATGAAGGTTAAGTTGAGTACGACCTATCATCCTCAAACCGATGGGCAAAGTGAAAGGACCATCCAGACTCTCGAGGATATGCTTCGTTCATGTGTTATAGACTTTGGGGGAAACTGGGATTCACACTTGTCGTTGGTGGAATTCGCGTACAACAATAATTATCATTCGAGCATCGGGATGGCGCCATTCGAGGCGCTCTACAGGGGGAAATGTGGGACACCGGTGTGTTGGCTCGAGGCGGGTGAGAAGCAGTTTGCGGGATCAAAAATAGTACAAGAAACGGCGGATGAGGTGAAGGGTATCCAAGAGCGATTGAAGGCAGCCCAAGACCGACAAAAGAGTTATGCAGATAAAAAGCGAAGACCGGTTAAGTTTCAAGTGGGAGATCGAGTCATGTTGAAAGTGTCACCTTGGAAGGGACTCATCCGTTTTCGGAAGCGCGGGAAGCTTAGTCCTCGCTTCCTTGGGACCTTCACGATATTAGAGAAGATTGGGCTCCAAGCTTATAAATTGGATTTGCCGTCGGAGATGGACGGAATACACCCAACATTTCACGTTTGTTATCTTCGCAAATGCCTAGCCGAAGAGGAAAGTGTCATCCCTTTGTCAGAAATTCGGGTGGACAGCGGTAACCGATGTGTGGAGGAACCAGAAGCCATTTTAGAGTCATAGACGAAGCGTTTACGACTTAAGGAAGTGACAATGGTGAAGGTTCAATGGAAGCACCATCAGAGTACAAACGTGACATGGGAGTCAGAAGAGGATATGAAGAGGAGATACCCCTATTTATTTTGATCAGTCGTGATTTCGGGGACGAAATCCTTATTAGGTGTGGAGGATTGTAACACTCTAAATTTTTGTTTAATGGGAAGACTGCAGGAAAATAGTGCCCTGCGCGGGTAGCTGCGCGAGTTAGGTCGCGCCATAAGCCGTGTGGAGTACTGTCCGCGTGAGCATCCAGTGGCTGGCCCGGATGACCGTGCGGGTCAATCCGCGCCACAATTTGCGCGCGCGCCTTGACGAGTTAAAAAGGGGATTTCAGCCCATTTGCATTTAGTTCCTCCATCTACTTCCTCATAAACCTCTCTCCTCACTTATTCCTCCCCAAAAACGAACCAATAATCATCCCAACCACCATCCACTACATTTATTTCATGAATCAAGCTTCCTCAATCAAAGGTTTCAACCAAGGATCTCAAGTCTGAAGATCATCTTCTTCCTCCATCCACACCTCTAGGGTTTCTTGCAAGTTTCTAGGGGTTTTCTATAAAACCTAGATTGTGAGTTTTTCTTACTAAACCTTTTTAAATGAGATGCATATCTTGAGTGTATACTAGTATTACTTCATATGCATGTTTAAATCTGTTTACCTGATAAGTTTGACCTAACTGCTACTTTTGTGAACATTGGGGATTTTGGCTATTGAATCACCATGTGGACTTGAGGGGATTATAAATATTGTTATTATTTGGCATGAGGGTGTAATATCATGGGTGTTATGAAGATTCTTGTTGAACCTACATGTGTTAGTGTTTTGGGCCTAATATGGGATTGGAATCATGTGTAGTCTTATACATGTATCATGTTGATATAGAAAATGTATAGAGATGGATATTATATATATGTATGTTGGAGGAACCGTTAGTATGTTCTAGGAGGATGTAGTCTTAGGTGCCACCTTGACGGTATGTGCCTAGACCTCCGCCATTTGGAGTAATGCCTGAGAGGTAGTCTTCAAGTATGCCGGGCCTTTGGGATGTTGTTCATGCGAGCGAACGTCAAGGTACATTGACTTGAGGTAAAACTCATTGGTGTGATGGGTCTCCCCCATTGATTCCATTATGGCCCATGTCGACTAAAACGTTCTATAATTGTTCATACCATGTTCTATAGATGTTATGCCATGCTTTTGTACAACTTGTTAGAGCACATATTTGTTGGATTCAAGGTCATAAAGATTGAAGATAAAAGTTCAAGAAGTCAAAGCCTCAAAGTCAACTCTCAAGCATGAAAGTCTAAGTTTTTGTAATAAATGTCAAAGTCAAAGTGTTATTTTGTTTCCTTGTTTTTGTTGTTGGTATAAATAGTCTTATTCATTGTAAGTTTGTAAGGTGGTAAATGATGTACGTGGAACAGATGAGAGAAAGTGTGATTGTAATCCGAGATTTGATTCAATGACATGTGATTTCGATTTATTCTCATCTTGATTGTGTGTGATTAGAAAGAACTTGAATTCTGGGTTTAACAATTGGTATTAAAGCAGAGGAAATTCAGAAATTGGATTGAATTTCAAGATTTGGGTCGATTTTTCAAGAACACGCAAGTTACACTGTTCAGATTCGATTTTCGAGTTCCAACGATGTTTTTGATCTGATTTTGTTATCTTTGTAATCGATTTTACATATAGAACACTCTTCATTTGTACTGTTTAGTCCAATTCACGTTAAATTCGTGTGAATTTTGATTTTTGTAAATTTTTTGTTCGAGTTTAGAAACGAAATGTTCTAGATCGATTAGCAATATCTAGTGTTTTAGCTTGAAATTCTTTGTTTGTAAAGTGTTCTAAACATGAAATCTATGAGATCTGCAGAGTTTCAAAGCAATTGGTAGGGATTTGAATCGATTTTTGTGCGAAAAATCAAGTTTTTGTTCGACAGAGGCAAGAACTCGCAAGATCTAGAAAACATGCAAAGAAAGAACTCGCAGTTACTGAAGAACACGCACAACATTGAAATTCGCAAAATGATGAAGAACTCGCAAGATGTGACGTGCGAGAAGTAGAAACTCGCACAACCTTACCTGCGAGTTTGTATTGTTCACTTGTTTCAGTGTGCGTGAACAATAATCTGCGAGAAGTTGTATTCTGCAAGTTTTGATTTAGCGAGAAGTGAAGATTGGAAATTTTTCTAAGTGTTGAACGCGCAGAAGCTTTGCGAGAAGTGTTTGGTTGCGAGTTTACGTTTAGCGCGTAGTGGTGTTTCCAAATTTTTCTAAGTCTCGAGCGTGCAACTTCTAGAACTCACACGAAGGTTCCTGCGCGAAGTCAAGAGCTCGCACGTTGCTGTGTGCACGAAAGTGAGGAACACGCAAGCTTTGGTGTGCGCGATCCTGAAACTCGCACGACCCTTCTTGCGCGAAGTAAAGAACTCGCATGCTCTTTGTGAGCGAACCTCTGAATTCACACAATGTGTTCTGCGAGAAGTTCAAACGCACATAGTACTTTTTGCGCGAAGCTTGTTCTCGTATCCTTTAGTGTGCGCGAAGTTTCAAAACTCGCAAGTTACTGTTTTTGAGCGAAATTAATATTATTTGGTTTGAGAGTTTTATACTTAGAATATTTTTTTTTCTGAGTTTTTCAATTTTTGACCAAATCTGATTTTTTTTTGTTGTACAGGTTGTTTATGAATTTCTGACGATCAAATTCAAGTTCTTTTTGTGATAACAGGATGACTTCCAAAGAAAATATTGCTATCGGTACGGATGTGAAGCCGCCGGTGCTTTTTAGAGGAGAGTATGAACAATGGAAAAATCATTTTCTGGACTTTATTGACCAACATGAATTAGGTGATTATATCTTATTATCTCTGAGGGAAGGAAAAATGAAACTTCCAACACGGACTCATACTTTTTTATGTCCAGATAAGATAATAGACAAAAGAGAGATTCCAATATCACTTGATCAGTACACAGATGAACAGAAAAAGAGATATGAAGCTGACAAATTAGCCAAATCTTTTATATTGAGAAGTTTTTCAGATGAGATTTCAAAAGAGATTTCTATCAAATTAGAGAGTAAAAAGGCTACAGGAAAACAGTTGTGGGAACAACTTGAGAAGATGATGGTAGGACCAAAGATGTCATCAAGAGTAAAGGTTTTGGAAGCTGAGAATACAGAGCTGAAAAGAAATATCGCAGACTTAGAAAATCTAAGTGTTACGATTCAGCAAATAGAGTGTGCTAATGAAGAGCTGATGAAGAAGATTTCTGAACTAGAACTGCAAATTGCTGAAGAGAGATTAGTTTTTGAGAAAGAGAAGAAAGATTTTACAAAGAAATTCTCAGAGTTTTCCAGGAAAAGTGGTGAAGAGAAGAAGATAGTTGAACTGAAATGTATAAAGATTTCTCAACAAATATCTGATTTTGAGAAAGTGATTATTTTGGAAAGAGAAAAGTTTGAGAAAGAAAAGAAGACCATTGAACAGAAGAATGTGGGAATCTTCAAAGAAATATCTGGTCAGAGAAAGGATGCTGAGAAGGACTTTGAAGAAGAAAGAAATATTTTTGAGGCAGAGATCAGGAAGCTTACTGAGAAGCTATCTGAACTATCCACAAGTGCATTGAAAGAGCAGAAAGCGAAGTTTGAATTCAAGAAAGAGATTGACCTTCATATCAAAGAAAAGAGCAATTATTCTTCAAAGATAAAAGAGCTTGAAGATATTATTTCCAAGGTGGTAGTGACTGAGCAAACGACTCCAGAGTCAAAAATCCACACACCTAGAAATAGTTCAGTTGGTTCTAACAAGCCATCCTTAAGCTCACATCAGAAAACTGTTTCTTCAAAAAGGTCAGTTAAATCATATGATCAGATTCGTACTACTAACATTTTCTATGATCAAAATGTAGATAGTTCAGGTGCACATAGAAGAAGGAGATATGAAGAAGAGAAACTGGTTTGGAAGATGAAAGCAGTTGATGATGAGAAGAATGTTGAGAAGAAAGAAGAAAAGAAAGGAAAGAAAGAAGAAAAGAAAGGAAACAAGTCATATGTACATGCATCAAAAGCCAAGAAGAACAAAGTGCTGAAAGGTAAACCTGATTTTTTTTATTCGAGAGGTCAATTGATAATGTTGTCTAGAAAAAGGTATTGTTCTTATTGTCACACATATGATTTTGTTCATAAAGCTAGTGATCATTACTGGAATGGTTCTTATTCTATTACTACCATTAGAACTGCAACTCATAAACATGGACCCAAATACCAGTGGGTACCAAAGCCGAAAAGTGAATCTGTGTTGCAGGCACTTCAAGTCAAGGGGGAGTAAAGGAACTAAGGATTCTGAATAAATCAGTTTAGGACTCGTACTTCAGCGGAGTTTGAAAAGTCTTTAATGTTTACAATGCTCAAATCTTCATGATTACATCTCTGAGCATACCGATATCTGACTTGTATTTCATTCCTTGTGCTTTAACTGATAAAGTTAAACCATTTTTTTGAGCAACATTGTGCTTTAATAGGAAAATATGGGTTCATTGTGTAGGACTTAAATGAAACTTCTATGGATTCACGTTAACCAGTGTTTCCTACCCAAGAAGTTAATCCTTAGTGATCGAGTGTGAGGAGTCAAAAAGAAATGAGTGTGGGTTGTGTGAAGAGGTAAAATGAAAAAGAGAGCTTGGTTAGAAGCGAGCTCAATGTATAAAAAGAAAGAGGGTGTGAGATCAGAGTAAAAGAATATCAAACTCTGCACCAACTACTTTCTGAGTTGGGCAACCACATTACTAGTGTTTCACAATTCTTCGTGAACATTATTGAAACAGGCAACTAGCCCATGCCAACTTTTGATCAAAAACCTCACCAGTTACACATTTTCTTCTCAACAAGAAAGTGTTTCATATTTTCTCGGGACGCAACATATATACTATCTGGTTTTCATTTGGAAAATCTGGATATTGAAAAAGAAGAAAGTATGCCCCACCTTCGCACTTCGATCATGCACATTGAGTCTGTGTTTAACTGTTGTTGTCTCAATGGTTTACACAATGTTGGGCCTTATAAAGAACAATCATCATGTGCTTAATTTTTTCTAACACTTGCACAAACACACAAGGAATTTGTTTTCTTGTCATAACGTTCATAGAAATATCTTTGTGGTGTTTCGATGATTGAATGGAAGACCTGGGGGAGTGAACATCACTAAAGCTCCTTTCTAATGTGTATTCGTTACACACAGTAAATTTTTGTTACTGACAGGCATATTAACTGATTCATTTGTTGATTCAGGTGTTACATTCTTATTTTTTCTGAATTTGAAAAGATTCAGATGAATATATTCATTGGATCGGCAGATAGTCAGAGGCTCGGTATCAAAGATCAATGGTCAGAAAAGATTTCAGAGACATTTCTTGTGAAAGTTTTGATGATTCCAGTGCTCTAATCATCAAAAAGGGGGAGAAGATAAAGTTTACGAAATGTCTGAAAAGAAAAGTTTGTATCAGATACGGGGAGAAGATCAAGATAGTTATTGGAAAGTTATATCAAGACAGTTGATTTGAAGGAAAGTTGTTGAAAGCTGAAATGGAAAGTTCAAAGGTTACTGAAATTTTCTTTGAAGATAATTTGAAGCAATCAGAGTTATGTCTGGAAAGAGGTTTTACAACCTTTGGGGGAGAATGCTACTATTTGTGGAAAACAGACTTTGGGAAGATTGCTGAAAGTTTAAAGACAGAGTTTATCAAAGGGGGAGAAGATTTAATCTGATTTTAATCTACAAAGAGGGAGTTTGTAATGTTTGTACACAAAGGGGGAGATGATTCAAATTGAGATTAAAGAGAGAAGATTGAACTGCAAAATCTTTTAGAAATGATCTTGATCCAAAGGGGGAGAATGTTATAGCACATATTTGTTGGATTCAAGATCATAAAGACTGAAGATAAAAGTTCAAGAATTCAAAGCCTCAAAGTCAACTTTCAAGCATGAAAGTCAAATTTTTGTAATAAATGTCAAAGTCAAAGTGTTATTTTGTTTCCTTGTTTTAGTTGTTGGTATAAATATTCTTATTCATTGTAAGTTTGTAAGGTGGTAAGTGATGTACGTGGAACAGATGAGAGAAAGCGTGATTGTAATCTGAGATTTGATTCAATGACGTGATTTCGATTTATTCTCATCTTGATTGTTTGTGATTAGAAAGAACTTGAATTCTGGGTTTAACACAACTCACTAGGCTCGTTTGGCCTAACACTTGATTGGTTGATGTGTATCTCAGGTTCTAGCGACACGTCCGCTAAGAAGGTCTAGATGATCGTAGTTGCGAGCTTGGGGATATTTTTGGGACGCCATTATGGAAGATGAATATTTTGGAAGTAGATGACAACCAATTGTAATCTTATTTCTCAGTTAGGAATTAGATTGAGAGGTTGTTATCCTCATTGCTTTGTTATTACAAACTTGTAATTATACCGGCGTATATTATTCTTTTGAGCGAGCTCATGCTTTGGCATATATTTGATTACCATATTTCCCTTTATCGGAAATTTTTGTTTGTCCCATTTTTGGGGAGTTACATTAAGTGATCGAGAGGCGAGGAGTCAAAATATCTGAGTGTGGGTGTGTGATGAGATAAAATGACAAGAGAGTTTGGTTAGAAATGAGCTTAAATGTTAAAAAGAAAGAGGGTGAGAGATCAGAGTAAAAGAATATCAAACTCTGCACCAACTTTTTCCTGAGTCGGGTAGCCACATTACTGTTGTTTCACAATTCTTTGGTGAACATCATTGAAACAGGCAACTAGCCCATGCCAACTATTGACTTAACCCCACCAGCTACTCATCTTTTTCTCAACAAAGAGATGTTTCAATTTTTCTGGGGATGCAGCATATAATCTATCTGATTTTCATTTGGAAAATCTGGATATTGAAAAAGAAGGAAGTTTGCCCCACCTTCGCACTTCGATCATGCACAATTGAGTCTGTGTATTACTATTGTTGTCTTAATGGTTTACACATTTTGAGCCTATTAAAAGCAATCATCATGTGCTTAATTCTTTCATACACAAGCATGTACACACAGAAAATTTATTTTTTTGTCTAAACGTTCATAGTTTAACCTTGTGTTATTCGATGATTGAATGGAAGACATGGGGGAGTGATCATCAAAAATCTCCTTTCCAATGTGTATTCGTTACACACAGTGACTTCGTGTTACTGACAGGCATTATTAACTGATTCAGGTGTTGATTCAGGTGTTACACTCTATTTTGTCTGAATTTGAAAAGATTCAGATGAATACTTGGTGAATTGACGGATAATCAGAGGCTCAGTGATGAAAGATCAATGGTCAGAGAAAAGATTTATGACATTTCTTGAAACAGTTTTGATGATCTCTGTGCTACTATCATCAAAAAGGGGGAGAAGATTTGTTCAAGAAATGTTTGTTGAATAAGAGTTTGTAATAGTTATGGAATAAGTTAAAGAAATGTTGGAATTTTAAAGGATAAATCATTTCAAGAAAGATGATTTGAAGAAAATTCATTGCAAGTTTGTGTCAAAGACTGCAAGTTTTATGGGAAGATTGTACAAGTTTGAAAGAGATAGTTCAGGGATTTCAAAAGGCGAGCAGAATTCACTGAAATTTTCTTTGAAGATAATTTGCTGAAGCAAACCGAGCTGAATTTGAAGATAATTTTTTTCTGGAGTCTGAAAGAGGTTTTTACAACCTTGGGGGAGATTGTTTTTGTTCTTGAAGATCATTATCACAGACTTTGGGGAGATTACTGAAAGGTTGAAGACTGTTTTTGAGTATAAATGGGAGATTGTGCTTCAATGCATATCTTTTTGGAAGATGATCTTGATCCAAAGGGGGAGATTGTTAGTACACGAATATGTTGGATATAAGATCATAAAGTCTGAAGACTAAAAGTCAAAGTCAAAAGCTCAAGTCAAAGTCCTTCAAGCAGAAAGTCAAAGTCTTTGTAATAAAGTCAAAGTTTGTGTTTTGTTAGTGGTGTGAGTGTTTAGTGGTGTGAGTGTTTAAGTATATAAGTGTTTTGTAAATAGGGATATGACAAGTTGTAAGAGTTGTATCAAGAGTTGTACGCGTATTGAATTTAGAGAGAGAAAGTATTGAGAGAGCTTCTGTGTAATTGATTCTGAGGTTGAAATAAAATTGTTCAATTGAGAATTTGTTTGTCATCTAATTGATTTGCACTGATTGTGGGACACACAAACTTCTGCAACTGGGACATCATTTCTTGCATTTCGGTTGGCGCGAGGCGGTACGGTGCACGAGCTATCGGTGTCGCCCCCGGAATCAAGTCGATCTGAAACTCTACTTGTCGGTCGGGTGGAAAGCCTGGCAAGTCGTCGGGGAATACATCCGTTAATTCGTTGACAATCTTCACGTCTTCCACCTTCTTCTTCTCCGCCTTGGCATCTACCACAAATTCTAGGTACGAGGGGTATCTCTTCACCAAGTACTTCCTTGCCTTAATAGATGAGATGATGGCTACTTCGCCCTTTCGCTTTTCTCCATAGACAAAAATGAAGTCACCGTCCCAGACGGGAATTCGTATGAGTTTCTTGGAACATAAGATTTTCGCTTGGTGCTTTGCCAAACAGTCCATCCCGATCACCATGTCGAAACTTTCGATGGTTATGGGGAGCAAATCCACCTTAAAAGATTCGCCATCGATTTCTAGACAACAATTCCTCAGAATGTCCCTTAGTACTACTCGATCCCCATTTGCTACCTCTATGACTAAAGCATTATTAAGAGTACTAGTAGGCACGGCCAAAGACTTGTATAATAAATTGGACACAAAGGAGAAATTTGCACCAAAATCAAACAATACTCTAGCGGGTATGGAGTTGAGTATGAACCTACCCGACACCACATTGGCTGTCTCTGTTGGGTCATCTGAAGATTTGAAGATGACCTCCCAATCTTCCATTTTGTATCATCATACTTAGAATATTTTGAGGTTCTTACTAGCAGCTTGGTTTCAATACAAATGTTCGGTAAAGTCGAAGATCAACCGAAAATGTAACACCCTAAAATTTGAAACGAACAACTATTTTAAAATTTCAAAATTTCATCAAGTAAAAGATAAATCTCCAAAGAGAATTCTATATTTAACTTCAACATTTATAAACTCCAGTCTTATACAAGGACTAAACTAAAGACGGGTGTTACTTAACCCAAAAACAAGTTGCTAATGCCATAATAAATACGGAAGGCTTCTCCAAACTACACACTCCTCGAGCACACAACTAGCACTCTTCTCTTCACAGTGTCACTAGAACTATTCCCAAACGTCGCCTATTGCACATGCCGACAAATAAAAAGGTTAGGTTGACGCCTAGTGAGTTCATGAGTTTTACATGAATAAACATAGCTAAAAGGAAAGAATGCAATTTAAATCATAATCTTTCCAAATGCTTTACTTTAAATACGAAACGACTCGTTTTCCGATAACATGCATTTTCAAAGATGAACACCTCAATACAAGACATTCTTTATAAAAAGATGCAACCCAAAGCTCACTCAAAAAGGAGAATAGAAATCGACTCCCAATTTATAAAAATACGGATAAAACTTTTATATCCCGAAACACCCAAAACACGTTCGGGGCATAAAACTCAAATCATAAATTATGAAAGACAATCCATATAAATATAATTTGCCACCGAAAACATGGGACTAAATTCAATACTCACGCGACCATGAAACGGAATGAAATCCAAATGTAAAAACATGGATAATTAAATATCCAAAGTACTAATGGTCGACAACGGGGGAGACCCGTATCCATTGAGAGTGGAGGAATACAAAAGTATGCCACTCATACAACGTTAATCGCATGACACGTCAGACCCGAAGTTCAATGTTCCTGTGACTCCTCATCAAGTTTCACCCAAAGAGTTGGTTGACCTTAGTTTCTATCCTCATGGACTTTTACCAAAAGGCTCGACAACATTCAAGGGTTACAACCATTGCATTGCCCCAAATGGCGGAGGTCCCAGTGCCAACCCACACAGGGTAGCACCACCCCAGACTCAACCCTCCTAGTGACCACTTGAAAGGTTAAGGTCATAAAACATGGGTTCCGGAGTCAAATCCCGCAACACCCAATTGACCATCAAAACAGACTGACTTACGTGCCTATGGATCCAATGCAACACAATCTAACATTACATGACTACACAGGAATGACCAACGCACTCGAGCATGTAGTTAACATCAATATGCAACACGGTGCATTAGTATGTAAATCATAATCAGGCTCTACATCGAGCCATTACATCAGGACAATAGTCCCCAAGACTTATTTAAGTCGATACCGAGCTAAAGCGCTCAAAATCCTTTTTGACCAATAATTAATGGTCCCCAAATAATAAACGCACTGGACCCACGTCATGCTAACACATGCTCTAAAATACTTGAATAGACTACAATACAATTTAGATTGGGACAAATGGTTTTTCCAAATGGATTTATACTTTTCATCCTTTCAAAACGTCCCATAACAGGAAATCAAACCTTTTATCCAAACAAATACTAAAAGTGTCTTTTTACCAAATAATTTCCATTTATGCAATAAATCATCAAAACACTTTAAAATGACTTATTTTTCAAGCATATCCAAAAAATCCCAAATGTGGGGGCTTTTACAAGATTTTTGAGCCAAACACCTCAAATGATCAAAACCCACCCAATAACTCAACAAGTAATAATTTCATAATAAACACATAAATACTTTAAAATGAACATTTTTGCATGTACAACTTTTTCACAAATCAACTTGAACTCACCTTGCTAGATTTAGGCTAAATCTAGATTTTACCCCACATAGAGCTTCCTTGAAGAAACCTGCATCCTCCAAGCCAACACTTCCAAAACCTTAACCATAACTTGAATCCACCACCCAAATACCTCTAGGTCACCAAGATTAGCCACAAACTTCAAATATTCAAAATGGGGAAAAAGGGTTGGGTGAAACCCTAAGAAACTTGGTGAGGAAGATGAAGATTGAGGGATAATAGGTTTATCTTCCAACTTTCTAGATGGAGAAGAAATACTTAGATTTAGGAGGAAAACTCTCAAAAATGAGTTAGGGTTCGATTTGGAGGTTGGGGGTCAATTTGGGAGAGAAATGGGGAGAAGTTTTGAGTTTGGGTGAAAAATGGGGTTTGGGGCCGGTTCCTCCCTTTTAAATGCGCACAGTGGCTCCGTGCGGAGCATTGCTGCCCGATTTTCTTCATTTTTCTTGCTCGATCACTGTTTTGGTCATAACTTCATCGTTTTAACTCCGATTTTGCTTCGGAAAGAACCGTTGGACTCGTAATTGAACCCTTCATCCAACAAGGCTATAGAATATAGGATCCGAGTCCAAAATCCTATTTATTATTTTTCCCTTTAAAATACCCATTTGTATTAACTTGAAATCATATCTTCCTAAAAATCGGGGTGTTACAGAAAAAGACAAAGAAGGAGTATATCTCTCAAAGAGGATTGAAGATGGACTTATCAGCCTAAAGCCAAGCATGCCTATGTGATCAACACCATCGACCAAGATGGTGCCGATCTCACATCTTTAGGAGCCTGAAGATTTCTCACATCTTCATGAGCCCGAAGGTTCCTCACATCTTCAGGAGCCCAAAGATTCCTCACATCTTCATGAGCCCGAAGATTTCTCACCCGTGACAACTTGTCTCTCTATTCACCAAACTTGTCTTTGATAAGTTTTGGTAGGAAAATATCATCGGCACAAACACATTGTAGTTTTCTGAGAAATTATATTTGTGATATCTTGCATTGACGTGGACCTCATCTGAAGATCAGAAAAAGTGAGCTTTGTCTCCTACACTCATTTGAGGAAAGGTCTACACCATCCTCTGCATATCAACACTTAAAGACAAAACACTCCAAGACAAAAGGTACATCATGTACCATGCAAAATAGTTGTGTCCATCCCTTGCTCAACAAGTTTCTCATGTATTAAATGCATGAGGTACTATAAATATAGAGGATGCTTCAATATGGAAAAAAATCACCAGTTGAACCAGCTTTACAAGCCCTCAAGCTCTCTAAGTGCACTGACAATTTTCTCTCTATGAAGTTCTTTTGTTTTCTAAGTGTTTTACAATTTTTCTTCATTCTCTTAGTGTAAGATTGTTTGAACAGATTCACCTGTTCTCTTCCGCAACAATCAAAAGTTTTCTATGTGTAATTCTTGATTTCAAATCAATAAGAATTAAATTAAGTGAAAATTTGTGTGTATTGTATTCAACCCCCCTTCTACAATACTTTTCTTGTTTACTTACTGCTATTTGGGACCAACAAGTTGTATCAGAGCAGGTCAGTTTAACTCAATAAACTAGATCTGCAATGACATCCTCTTCATCTTCTTTGAAAAATGATTCTTCTCAAAACATTACTGTTGTATCATACGACAATGGCTCTATAGCCAAACCACCAAAGTTCAACCCCAATAACTTCTTCCTGTGGAAAAGTCGTATGATACTCTTCTTAGAAGGAGTTCACAGCAGATATCCTACTATCTTACATGAAGGTCCTTTTATTCCTAGAGTTTGGGACCGGTACAATGCCAAAAAGGCAGATAAGGGAAATGCTGATGAGGACTCTTATGAGGAAGAAAGAACTCCAGCTACTAGAGATACATTGTAAAGGATCCCAGTAAATATAATAATGAAGACAGACTTCTTGTAGCTCTTGATACTAAAGTCAGAGCCATCATTGTCCTCTCTCTGCCTGATGAGGTCTATCACTCTCTTGTAAACTTTTCTACTGCTAAAGAAATGTGGTCCACTCTGTGTGTTCTTTAGGAAGGTACGTCTGAGGTGAAAAAGAGAAGAAAGATTGCTCTTGTAAGAAAGTATGAACTCTTTTCATATGAAAAGGGGGAATCTCTCTCAGATTACTATAACCGCTTTAACGGTCTTCTTAATGATCTAAAACTTGTGGGTCGAATTTATGATAATGAGGAAGTCTTATGCAAGTTCATGGACTGTCTTCCTGAGTTTTGGGAAAACCTTTGTACTTGCATTAAGTTTACCAATGATCTTGAATCTATGCCACTTACAGCTTTGTATGGCACTCTTTTCAACTATGAGTCGACTAAACTGCTTAGGAAGTTATCATAAAAGACATAAAAAGTTATCCTCTAGCTCTTTTCAGTGATTCTTCCAAAAACTATGTGTGTGTTCCTAGAATCACATGTCCCTCCGATTCTGATCGTGATAGTCAAGAGGACCCTAATGATCCTTCAGAAGCCTACCTTAGTGAGGTTGATGATGAAGGTGAGGAAACTTCCAGTAATCCTCATTTTTCTTCTAGAAAATCTAAGTCTGGCCGAAAATCTTCTTCTATCTCAAAATTCTCTCCCTCCGATAAAGCAACAGAGGAATGTTACAAATGTGGGTGGAAATGACACTTTACTTCTAAATGTAGAAGAGGTCATCTGATAAATCCAGACTATCCTCCTCTAGTCGTATCTCCTCTCGGTCTGTCAGAACCAAATCTGACTCCTACCAACCGTATTTCCAAAAGTCCAATATGCTTGTCTCCTCAAACTCTAACCGTGCTGAGAAATACAAGGCAAAATATAAGAGAGAGAGAGAGAAAGAGATAAATGAAACCTTGCTCAAAAAGGGAAAAGGTCAAATGATTGAGACCCATGATTGGGCAGATGAACCCACTTCTGAAAGTGACAAAGAAATGACCAACCTTTGCTTCATGGCTAAAATAGATGATGTTGATGACAGTGAAGCTCCTCCTCTATGGCCCTTGTGTCTGTTGAGTGTTCTATCTCATCTACCCAGGTACATCCCTTTTTCTCTCTCTCCGATGCTGAGAAGATTGAAGCCTTTGACTCTTTGACCATTGACTTCTATGAAGCCAAAGATGCAAAGAAAAAGGCAAATGCTCAGATAAAATCTCTTTCTTCTCAACTGCAAATTTGTGTCTCTCAGCTAAAACATTTTGACAAAATCAAGGTTGAGCTTGAGGATTTGAAAACCATAAATTTCACTCTTGCCAAAGAGAAAAATAAACTTCTTAAAAGGTTTAAAAAGGAGCAAGAATTTGTGAAAAGGTGGACAAGTTCCTCCAAAAATTTAGACAAGATTTTCCAAGATCAAATGCCTTGTGATGACAAGTCTGGACTAGGCTTTGGAAAAACTGGCCTTGGCCTCCTTCTAACACCCATGTTCCTTTCTCTCTTCCTTCATTCTATGAGTCTTCTGAAGAGAACTCTGACAACTCTCAAACCTTAGACTCTTCTGATCTCTCTGAAAATCTAAAGTTTGGGATGTTCATTAAAGCCAAAGGCATTAGTTCACCTCATGAAAGTGAGGAAGCCCAAGGCTCAAATGACCCCCCCCCCCCCCCCAAACCCATTCTTGAGTCAATGATATCCTTGACAATTAATGAGGGTTCCTCTTCTAAACCCAAACCCTCTAAGATTCTAACTAGAGAATCTCAACCTTCTTCAAAGAAATTATCTTCCTCTGAAAAGGAAAATCGGCTGCCGATCTTCCTTCCAAAAGAAAATTTCCCAAGAAAGATTCTAAGAAATCCTCCTCTCTTCCTATTCCCAGATCTGTGATGTTGAAAAAGCTAAATCCCAATATACCTTCTTCTACTCCTTTAGCTAACTCTGACAAAGGTATCTTGGGTCCCAAACCTCTTGATTCTTCTCTATCTTCAAAAGCCATAAAAGTCAATGTGACCTGTCATCACAAGGAAGCTGATCAAAGCTTTAAAAAGGTTTTTATCTATAGAAAATGTTATAATTGTGGTGACACCTTCCATCTTTCTAAGGATTTTCCTTAGGGAAAGAATTGATAGAAATACATCCAAGAACTCTCTATCTTCTTCTAACCCTAAAGGACCCATTTCCAAATGGGTACCAAAGAAATGATTTCTCTGTGATTTCAGGTGTTTGAGCATCAACAAATCTTATGAAGGAATCTTTGTAGGATTTTCTCTCTCTTGAAAGTCCTACCATGTCTACAATCTTCGGGAAAAAAATGCATGAATGAATCTACTCATGTGAAGTTTGATGATCTTAAGTCATCATCTCTTCATGTGATGATGATTGGTGGATTTCATCATGTGTTGGCGAAGATTCTCAAAATTCTTCATCTAGCTCAAAACCATATGTTCCTTTCTCCTCAGACACAGCTCATCAAAATGGTGACCTACCTATCTTCTCATATTCAATCCCTGATCTTCAGATAGTCATCTCTGAAGATCAAGATCCCCCCCATCCTATTCTTCCCCATTTCACTCAATCTAAACCTTCCTCCATGATTACATTTCACACAAATCGATCCCTTTTCTCATCATATCACTTCTCCTTCTTCCATCATTCCCATCTTCCTCTCAACCTCAAAATTCAACCATAAATCATAACGATTACCAACCTGTCGATCTTCCATCTCTCTTTCCTAAGGAAGTCTATGTGAAACAACCACATGTGTTTGAAGATCCTTCACATCTGGACTATGTGTATAAATTGGACAAAATCTATATATGGCTTCAAACAGGCTCCCCAAGCCTGGTATGATACTTTGTCCAGTTTTCTGGTAGAAGACAACTACTCTCAAGGTAAAGTCGACAACATCTTATTCCTCAAGAAGACAACAGGTGATATCATTCTTGTTCAAATCTTTGTGGATGACATCATCTTTGGTGCCATCGTTGAATCTCTTTGTCGAGGGTTTGCCTCTCATGAAAAGTTGATATGAGATGAGCATGATGGGAAAGCTTACATTTTGTCGAGGGTTTGCCTCTCATGAAAAGTTGATATGAGATGAGCATGATGGGAGAGCTTACATTTTTCTTGCGTTTCAAGTTAAACAAACTTCTGAAGGGATCTTTATAAATCAACTATTTTCGTGATCTTCTAAAGAATTTTTTTTTAAATTTGCTCTCAAATGAAAACTCCAATGTCACCCTTTCTTTATTAAAAAAAAGTATTTGTTTTTTTAAGTCACCAATCGGTTAGATTTTGTTAGAGCACAGTCTCATTGGATTCAAGATCATCCAATCTGAAGATCGCAATCTGAAGCTAAAGCAGAAAAGGTCGTCTCATTAATATTAGTCTAATGTCATTTGTAATAATATGTCAAAGTATTGTTTTTGTTATTTATTGTTTAAGTAAGTTAGTTAGTTATTATATTAGTTTTAGTATAATATCTAAATATTATATTGTTTTTGATAATATCTTTCTAAGATATTAAGGTTAGTGTGTAAGAGAAGCAAGATCAGATTAGAAAAGGACACATACAAACACACACTAAAAGGTGTAAAACTAGAGAGAACACATTCTAGAGCTTGAATTGATCAACCTTGTAACCATTTCTATTAATCAATACAGGTTGGTAATCGTTATTGTTGTTGTTTCTATAAACTTGATAAACATTGTTGGACCGACAATTGGTATCAGAGCCTAATTAAGATCAAAATAAAGTTTATGAAAAACGACTCTGTGTTCTTATTTGAAAATCGAGTTTGAGATTTTTTGTGTTTTAGGTGTTAAAATCGATCAGGTTATGATCGATATACATGCTAGATCGAGTTGTTGTTGTTTGATTTCACTATAAAGCTTTAATCGAGTTCCATTTTGTGATTTTAGTGAGAAAACAGTCGAGTTTAGAAAGTCACTGTGCGATCAAATTTATTTTCAAAAAGTGTGTTTTATCGAGATCGAGTGATAGCATTCAGTTCTAGAAGTGTTTCTAGACATATTGGTAGAGTTTGGGTCTGTTAATCTTGGAAAAGCAGGTTGAAAAGTCGAAATTATTGAAATACAGACGAACTTGCGCAAACCAGAAGACGAACACACGCAAAGCTTACTTTGCGCAACAAACCTCATACGCAAAATCCACTTTGCGCAACCAACATGAAACGCAAAGTCCACTTTGCGCATCTCAAGCAACATGCAAAGCATACTTCACGCATCCAACGACTTACGCAAACCTCGAACTTCACTTCTCGCAACAAGAAGGATATGCAAAGCTCAGTTTGCGCAACCCTCCTAATACGCAAAGCTCGGTTTTCACAACTCAACACCCAAACCTCAGTTCAAGTGATAATCTCTTCACGAAAAGATCAAGTCCAGTTTGCGCAACCCTCTCGAAATGCAAAGTTCACTTTGCGCATCTAACGTGATACGCAAACCTCAGTTTGCGCATCCCGCTTGATACGCAAACCTCAGTTTGTGCAACCCGCTTGATACGCAAACCTCAGTTTGCGCAACCCGCTTGATACGTAAACCTCCATTTGCGCACGCAAACCTTGATACGCAAACCTCTCTTTGCTCTAATCCAGACTTAGAATTTTCTTCAAAATGACATCCAGAGAAGCCCTTGCAATCGGAACTGACACCAAGCCACCAGTTCTCTTTAAAGGAGAATACGAACAGTGGAAGGATCGGTTTCTGAACTTTGTTGACAGACATGAGGTGGGTGAATTCATCAGGAAATCTATAGAAGAAGGGGTTATGAAACCAGTCATGACGACTCGTTTGGTTGGAACCGTGCCGACTCAGGTTGAACTTAAGTATCATGAGCTAGAAGATGATAACCTCAGAAGAGCTAAAGGCGACAGATTAGCTAAGTCATACATTCTACAAGAAATTCCAAACGAAATCTATGTAAAGATTGACAGCTACAAGGCCTCCGGCAAAGAAATGTGGGATCAGCTTGAGAAGATGATGTTGGGTTCAAAGGTTGGGAATCAGCTTAAAATCTCCAACTGCCTAAATAATTATGAAGAATTTAGAGGCAGAGTGGGAGAATGTTTAGAAGAAACCTATGACAGGTTTGTGACTTTGCTGAACGAACTAAGCAAGAACAAGGTCCACAAATCTCAAATTGAGTTGAACGTCAAATTCCTGAGTATTCTACAACCAGAATGGAAAAGATTTGCCATACAGATGAAGCAGATCAAGGATCTGAATGAGATTCCACTTCATGAGGTGTATGAAACCCTCAGACAAAATGAAAAAGAGGTGGATGAAATTCTAGATGAGAAGAGGCAGAAAGGAAAGACAGTTGAAGACACAGTTGCTCTTGTTGTCAGGAAGAAAAAGAACAAGACAATTGTGTATGAATCAGAAGAAGATGAAGGTTATGCAAACTCTGACATGGATGAAAATGAACAACTGAAGCAAGCAATGATTCTGCTGTCAAATGCTTTTCAGAAAAAGTTCTACACGAAGCCAAGTTCAAATAGTCAGAGATATTCTTCTGGTCCGAACAACTACATCCACAAGGAAAGGATTGAAGGAAGTAGATATGAAGGAAAGAGATTTGAAGGGAAAAGAACAGAGGAGAGGAAACCTGAAGAGAGAAGATATCAGTCTGAAGGAAAAAGAATAGAGGAGAGGAAACCAGAAGAGAGAAAGTTTAAAGTTGAAGGATCCAGTCAGATAGAACCACCAACGTGCTACAACTGTGGCAAAACAGGTCATTATGCCAGAGACTGCCGAAGACCAAAAGTCAGAAACTCCGATTATTACAAGAACAAGATGCTTCTTGCAAAGCAAAAGGAGGCTGGTAAGGCACTGATGGGTGAAGATGAATACTGGATTGATCATTCAGACGAGGAAGAAGAGGATGAAGAAAAGGATGAAGTCGTCAACATGTGCTTGATGGGAAAGCAAGAATCGGATGCTGAAGCTGATTCAGATAATGAAGAAGAGGAGGTATGTGATTTATCATATTCAGACTTCATGAATAAAATGAATGCCATGTTTTTAAAACAACAAGATTTAGAGTCAATTCTTAAGCGTGAAAATGGTGTTATAACTGACAAAAACCAACTAATACAGAAACTTAGCAATGAAATTGCTGAGAAGAAAGTATTGGTTGAGGTTTTACATAGAGATAATGACACCAACGCAAAGGAAAAGACAATAATTCTTAAAGAGAATTCTGAACTCAAGTCTAAACTGACAAAAAGTGAGATTGATATATATGAGCTTACAAAATTGCATTCTTCTTGTACCAAAGAAAACTTTTCTTTACTAGGTAAATTAAAAGGTTTGGAAGAGAAGTTATACAAAATGGGTCAAACTGAACAGACTATTCATCTGAACAAACCCAAAGAGGAAATAGAGAGATGGGGAATCGGTTATAAGAATCCTCACTGTCTTCAAAAAGGAATGTCTGAAGTGCCTGCACTTTATGATCATCTTTCTATGAAATTAGCTCGACGAATCCCTGAGTTTAGAACTTTTTGGACTAAACTATCAGAAGAGGATGAAGCCAACGAAACTGAAAAATGGTTGAAATCATCTAAAGTTCATCTTCCATTTTATTATGCGAAGATGAATAATAGTTATAATGAAAATCCAATATATCAAAAGAAGAAAACTCTTTCAAGTGATTTCTTTCAAAGTTATTCTGAAAAAGAAATGGAGGCGAAGCCTATTCAAGGTAAACTATATGTCCCTCCTCTCGTTTTAGAAAGTAAAATTTCTGAACTCGAGAATTCTTTAACAGATGAAAGACTTTTGATGAATATTGAACAAAATGTTTTTTCAACTGTGTTCAAAAATGTTATTATTTCTAAGGCTTCAAACTCTGAGGATATGTTTGGTTTAGCAAATAAAGGGTTTGATTTTCTGAAAGTTGACGGTGGTTTAGATGATTGTTCTAATCAATTTGACTTTAATGCAAAACTTCCTAACCATTCATCTTTTGTTAAGAAATCCTTAGGAAAAACCAGTATGCCTGTTAACAGTGCAAAATCAACGAAAGTTGATAACTCAGTCTCTGTGAAAGCTAAAAATGCTAAAGGTAAGATTACATCTAAGCATTCACAGAAACCGAACACTACTGGTCATCCGAAGAAGAATCATTCGTTTGTTGCTCCAAAGTCTAACTCCACAGTTTCACATGTTTCAGATCTGAGCAAGCAAAGGCCAGAAGTTAAATCTCTGTGGCAACCGAAACAGAAGCTTGACAAGACCGTTAAATCGTTTAGTAGTGTTAATTGTAGTAAGACTTCGCTTAGTAAAGATGTTTTAATTGTTGATGTTGTGATTTTGAACCCAAAACTTGTTGTTTCTCGTAAACAATATTCAATGAAGCAATTATTTCAGTTATCTTTATCTGCTAGAAAGTCTTCTATTTATAATAAACATGTTTCTATCTCTTGTCAAGATTCTGACGATTGGTTTGGCAATTATCATGTGAATTCATCTCATTCTAATTCTTCAAATGCATTTCAAAAGAAAAGAGGACCCAATTTGATATGGGTACCAAAATCTTGTGCTAACACAGTAGGACCCAAATTCCAGTGGGTACCTAAGGCTAAATTTGTGTTGCAGGCACATCAAGTTTAAAAAGGGAGCTTACAGATATGACTTCTAGACAAAACAGTCTAGGACTCGTTCCTCAAAGAAAATAGGTTCTTGAATACATCAGTTCAAGACTCGCTCCTCAATGCTCAAGAGTCTTAATTCCATCTTTGTTTTAAGTCTATTTAAATCAATTGTTTCATTATTTCTCTTGTGCAGATCCATCATATGTGGTACTTGGATAGCGGATGCTTCAAGCATTTGACTGGACAAAAAGATATGTTGTCCAATTTTAAAGAGAAATATTGCGGATCAGTCAGATTTGGCAACGACCAGTTTTCTCCAATAATGGGATATGGTGATGTACAACATGACAATGTCACGATAAAGAAGGTGAGCTATGTAGAAGGCTTACGGCACAACCTGTTCAGTATCGGGCAGTTCTGTGACAAAAGCTTAGAGGTCAATTTCAAAGCCAAGACGTGTTCAGTTCGCACTGAAGAAGGCGAGGAACTCTTGGTCGGAATAAGAAAGTCAGACCTCTACACAATTAACTTGTCAAAAATCCAGACTGACAAACAGGTTTGTCTAATGACGAAAGCCTCGATGCAACAAAGCTGGTTATGGCATCGAAGGCTCTCTCACCTCAATTTCAGGTACATCAACAATCTGGTCAGAGGAAAGCTCGTCAAAGGACTTCCAGCACTCAAATATGAAAGAGAACATCTTTGTGCAGCATGTGAAAAAGGAAAAATGAAGAGGGCTCCACATAAACCAAAGCCTGAACCGAGTACAAGCACTCCGTTAGAGTTATTGCATATGGACTTATGCGGTCCAATGCGAACTCAAAGTCTAGGCGGAAAGAAGTACATACTCGTGATCGTGGATGATTACTCGCGATACACATGGGTCAAGTTTCTACGTTTAAAGGATGAGACACCAGATGTTCTCATCACATTCCTAAAGACGACCCAGGTGAATCTGCAGAAACCGATCAAGTTTCTAAGAACAGACAACGACACAGAGTTCAAGAACAAGAAGGTTGAAGAATATCTCGAATCTTTCGGGATTTCACATCAATACTCTGCTGCTCGTACGCCTCAACAAAATGGAGTGGTCGAAAGAAGAAAGCGTACGCTAGTCGAGGTTGCTCGTACTATGCTAAGTCAATCAGACCTACCTCTATTTTTGTGGGCTGAAGTTGTATCGACCGCGTGCTATACACAGAATCGCTCCATGATACATCGCAGATTCAAGAAGACTCCTTATGCTTTAATCAACAATCGAACACCGACAATCAAATATTTTCATATATTTGGGTGTAAATGTTTCGTGCTAAACGATAGGGAAAGTCTCAACAAGTTCAGTACCAAGGCGGACGAAGGCGTCTTCATTGGTTATTCCTCGACATCAACTGCATTCCGTGTTTATCTAAAGAATTCAAAGACGGTGATTGAAAGCATCAACGTCACGTTTGATGAAGAGATGGCTTCTGAACAACACAGTTCAGAACCCGCTATAACAGGAATTCTAGCCTTTTGGGCAAATCAGTCCAGAACCTACGTCTCAACAGAATAAATTAGATGAAGCATCAACTTCTACTAACCATTTATATGATTTAGATTTATTATTTGAATTGTTTTATGATGAATTTCTTGGATCTAATGTAAAGAAATCTATTATGGTTGACAGGATGGAAGACTTAAGGACTACTCATCCAACCAGATCAGATGTTCCTATTGAATCCATCGCCCCGATTCAACAAGAAGTTCCAATTCAAATGCCGACTCCAACAGTTGAAGAAGTTCCATGTGATGAAGAGACAGAAGTAGCTGAACCAGTAGGATGTTCTGTACAGATCCATCCACAGCCGGAACAAGTTGTACCTATTGAGCCTTCTGAACCTACCACTTCAATTGCAATCATAATTCCTCCTGAACAACCTGAAGAAGGTACAAGTGGATTTATAGATGATACAACTGACATACATTCATATAATCCACTACCTCATGAACATAAATGGACCAAAGAGCACCCGATAAGCCAGATCATTGGCGATCCATCAAAACCGGTGCAAACTAGGTCAGCATCTATGAATATGTGCATGCATGACTCCTTTTTTAGCAAGTTCGAGCCAACTCGCGTATCAGAGGCACTTGCTGATCCAGAATGGGTGATCTCAATGCAAGAAGAGTTGAATCAGTTCGATGCACTTCAAGTCTGGAGACTCGTACCAAAGCCTCAAGGTAAAACCATTATAGGTACGAAATGGGTTTTTAAGATAAAGAAAGACGAAGAGGGTACCGTTATCTGAAACAAGGCAAGACTAGTAGCCAAAGGATACAGACAAGAGGAAGGAATCGACTATGACGAGACATATGCTCCTGTGGCGCGATTAGACGCAATTAGAATGTTTCTAGCCTACGCAGCCCACAAGAACTTCACGGTATTTCAAATGGACGTGAAGACAGCATTCCTGGATGGAATTCTGAAGGAGGAAGTCTACGTCTCTCAGCCAGAGGGTTTTGTCAATCAAGAGAAGCCGAATCACGTTTACATTCTCGACAAAGCACTCTACGGTCTGAAACAAGCACCTCGAGCCTGGTATGATGTCCTTTCCAATTTTCTAGTCAAGTCTGGTTTTTCAAAAGGAACGGTGGATACCACTTTGTTTATCAAAAAGGAAAAAGTCGATATCATTTTAATTCAAATCTATGTAGATGATATTATCTTTGGCTCTACAAATACTAAGTACTGTAAGAATTTTGCAAACCTTATGGTGTCTAGATTTCAGATGAATTTGATGTGAGAGATGAATTTCTTTCTCGGTTTACAAGTCAAACAATTTTCATCGGGTATTTTTATCAATCAATCAAAATACATTATGGATATTTTTCGGAAGTTCAAAATGGAAAATTCAAAACCGATTGGTACCCCAATGGCACCAGGTACTAAGATTGGCACCGATCCTTCGGGAAAGGCTGTTGATATTAGGACTTATCGAGGGATGATAGGTTCTTTAATGTATCTTACTTCTAGTAGGCCAGATATAATGTTCTCAACATGCTTATGTGCACGATATCAGGCCAATCCTAAAGAAATCCATATGTCTGCAGTCAAGCGCATATTTAGGTATCTGAAGGGCACTGCAGATCTTGGTCTGTGGTATCCTAAAGATACAAGTTTTGAACTAACAGCCTACACAGATGCAGATCATGCAGGTTGTATGTTAGACAGGAAGAGCACGTCGGGACATGTACAGTTCCTCGGTGACAAGCTCGTAAGTTGGGCATCGAAGAAGCAACTTTGTGTTTCAACTTCCACGGCCGAAGCAGAATATGTAGCTGCTGCTAGCTGCTGTTCTCAGGTCTTATGGATGAGAACTCAATTGCGCGACTACGGTTTCCACTTCAATAAGATCCCGATATACTGTGACTCCAAAAGCGCCATCGCAATATCAGTGAATCCTGTTCAACACACCAAGACTAAGCACATAGACGTCAGGTATCATTTTATTAAAGATCATGTTGAAAAAGGAACAATTGAACTTTTCTTTGTAAAAACTGATTATCAACTTGCCGATTTGTTTACCAAACCTTTAGACGAAAAGAGGTTTACCTTTCTTGTCTCTAAGCTTGGTATGCTAAATCTAAAGATTTAATCAGTAGTTACCTATCAAAGTTTTCTAAATTGTATACTTTTTCATCATTTCTTCATTCTTAACTCTGATTGATATCTGCACTTCTCTATTCTGTTCATGAACCAAGGGGGAGTATGAGAAGAAATTGACATGTGGTCAATCTTATTTTGAGGGGGAGCTCATAAGATTTCTGCATTTACCTTTTATGTCAAATTTTTGTAATGAAAGATTTTAGGGGGAGCTCTTCAAGTCAAAGGAGTTTGGATATGACTTCTGATTATTTCGGATCAGAACTCGTACTTTAACAGTTTTACTGCTTTTTGTCTTTTCAACTTAAGTGAATAAATTTTACTTTGACTTGACATAAGACTTTTGCAGAATTTTTGAGAGATGCTTACAAGTTCATATGTTTATGACTTTAAAGCTTAGCTTCATGAGATGGAAGATCGTACGTAAAGGTATAATTCTATATATTCATCTCATATATGGTTGAAAGAAGGACAACTTTCAATCATAGAAAACATTGTTTTTCAATGTTCAAACCACTTCCCGACTCTCAAAACGAATTCATGAATTGGAAGTGGGACTTTAAATGTTTTCAAGAAATATATTATGCTTTAACTGAAATAGTTAAACCAGTTTGAGCATCATATGCATAATAGGAAAACAAGGATTTATTGTGCTAGGAATTAACACAACTTCAATGGAATTACCTTAACCAGTGATTTCTACCCATGAAGTTAATCCCTAGTGATTGAGTGTGAGAAGTCAAAAGAAATGAGTGTTTCAAACAAAGAAAGAAAGTTTGATTAGAGTGAGATAAATGTTTAAAAGAAAGAGCGTGTGAGAATAGAGTTAAAAGAATATCACAACTATGCACAACCTTTTTCTGAGTCGGGCAGCCACATTACTAGTGTTTCACAATTCTTTGGTGATCATTATTGAAACAGGCAACTAGCCCATGCCAACTCTTGATCAAACCTCACCAACTACTCATTTTCTACTCAAATAGAAAGTGTTTCACATTTTCTAAGGGGATGCAGCACATTTGCTATCTGATTTTCATTTGGAAAATCTGGATATTGAAAAGAAGGAAGTCTGCCCCACCTTCGCACTTCAATCATGCACATTGAGTCTATGTTTAACTACTGTTGTCTCAGTGGTTTACACAATTTCGAGCCCTATAAGCAATCATCAGTGCTTAATTCTTTCTATCACAAGCACGAACACACAAGGAATTAGTTTCTTTGTCATAACGTTTATAGAAATAACCTTTGTGGTGTTTCGATGATTAAATGGAAGCCCTGTATGAGTCAACATCAAACAGCTCCTTTACATTGTGTATTTGTTACACACAGTGACTTAGTGTTACTGACAGGCATGTTAACTGATTCATTAGTTGATTCAGGTGTTACACGACTATTTTTTCTGGATTTGAAAAGATCTGGATGAATATCTTTTGAATTGACGAATCAGAGGCTCCAAATGATTGACATTTCTTACTCAAAGTTTTGATGAAGTCGGTGCACTTTCCATCAAAAAGGGGGAGAATCTAAAGCTTGAAGAAATGTTCAGTCCATTACATTACAAGACCAAGAACTGCGAGATTAAAGTATTCTGAAGACATGCTGATTTCAGATAAATTTTCTTTGAAGATACTTTGCTAAAGCATTCTGAGCTAGAGAAAGAGATTGCATCTTCTGAGCTGAACAAGAAGACTGAATTGCTAAAATCTTTTTAGTAATGATCTTGATCCAAAGGGGGAGATTGTTAGAGCACAGTCTCATTGGATTCAAGATCATCCAATCTGAAGATCGCAGTCTGAAGCTAAAGCAGAAAAGGTCGTCTCATTAATATTAGTCTAATGTCATTTGTAATAATATGTCAAAGTATTGTTTTTGTTATTTATTGTTTAAGTAAGTTAGTTAGTTATTATATTAGTTTTAGTATAATATCTAGATATTATATTGTTTTTGATAATATCTTTCTAAGATATTAAGGTTAGTGTGTAAGAGAAGCAAGATCAGATTAGAAAAGGACACATACAAACACACACTAAAAGGTGTAAAACTAGAGAGAACACATTCTAGAGCTTGAATTGATCAACCTTGTAACCATTTCTATTAATCAATACAGGTTGGTAATCGTTATTGTTGTTGTTTCTATAAACTTGATAAACATTGTTGGACCGACAGTTTTTAAAAAAAATTGTTTTTTTTCTCTTCTTTTCCAGCCGATGATATTTCAAAAACAAAAATCTTTGTTTTTTTTAAGTCACCAATCGGTTAGTTTAAAAAAAAATTGAAATCTTTTTTCTTCGGCTCACAAACCTCATCTCACAACCTCCATCTTTATTTTAAAATTTTTTGGTTTTGGTTTTGAAAACTTTTTTTTTGGTTTTGAATTTAAAAAAAATACATTTCTTTTATCCTCATCTCTACTTTCGGCTCTCTCTCTCTCTCTCTCTTTCGGATCTCTCTCTCTCTTTCGGATCTCTCTCTCTCACCCCCTCACTTTCGGCTCTCTCTCTCACCCCCTCACTTTCGGCCCACCACACCAACTGAAAACCCAAGCCCCCTTATCCCTCCCAAGCCGAAAACCCATTCCCCCTTATACCTCCCTTTCGGTCCCTCTTGCCATCAAAACCACCAAACACCCCATCACCATCGGCTCCATAAACCCACTGAACCGCCATGCAACTGAACCGTGTGCCAATCGAACCGTCGTGCCATCGAACCGCCGTGCCACCGAACCGCGGTGCCACCGAACCGCGTGCCACTGATTCGCGGTGCCACCGAACCGCGTGCCACTGAATCGTCGTGCCACCGAACCGCGTGCCACCGAATCGCGTGCCACCGAACCGTGTGCCACCGAACCGCCGAACCACCAAACACCGTGTCAACAAACCACCGTGCCACCAATCCACCACCAACTCTCTTATCTCCCTACCTTTCAATTTCTCACCCTCATTACCTCTATTAACTTCTCCCTCACTCCTACATTATCAAATTATCCTATCCCTCCCACTATAAATCTCCAACATTTGACCCCGATTTCTATCCGAAATTTTTACTCGAAATTTCTTCCTTTTTCCCCCAATTCTCTCTTCCCTTTTTTTCTTTCCCGTAAAAAAAAACTTCGGAAAAGAGCCCCAAAAAAGAATGGGCCACTTAATTTATGAGTTCATCTTGTCTTGTAATTTTTCTGTGTGTCAGTACCATTTTTTTCTATGTGTTGGTATCATCATCAAATAGGGGGAGAAAAATTGTTGTGTCACAAATTGATTTGGTGATGACTCTCCTACCAACACTTAGAAAGTCAAGAACACCTCTCTCAACAAGGGCTCTCTATCCACCAATCGAGCTCTCAACCCAGGTATGATTTCTTTCATAAAGTCTCCCGATCTACAATGGGGTAATGCTCGCAACACTCTAGTGTCCGAGGATCCCTCATTTGTAGTGGCCCCATCTGCCCCATCCCAAGTGAAGCCAACTAGCAAGAAAAAATCTTCAAAGGCTTCCGGCACCTCCGCACTAGCTAAAATGACCATACAACCGAAAAAACCTTTGGTTGTTGCCCAGGTCACACATCCCTCTTCAAAGCGGAGGCACTTACCTTCTTCCCATCCCTCTCCTCTCAAGAGGCTGAGGAAGGTTTCAAGGGTCAAGCCACCTACTCCACCCACCGGTTCTTCAAAATTGGCAGGTGTTGAAATTTTTTCATCTGGGCCCAGGGACTCTGCTAAACCAAAGCCACCTTCTTCCACTCTCTCTCAAAAGGCTTTGGTCGTACAATCGGGGACCCCTATTATTCCTTCATCAACCTTTTCATTGGTTGATAAGGATGAGTTGGACTCCTCCCCAATCCAAGTGCCCCTTCTTCACGTCACAACCTATCACCCGGGATTCTCAGTCCCGATGCCTCTGCACGATCCAAGGATGAATCTGCCCTTCTAGGAGTAGATTCGGAGGATCCCGAAAATCTTCTGACTTCTTACTTTTCGACACCATGAATTAGTTGAGGGGGAGTTTGAGTTGAGGGGGAGCAACTTACCACTCAAGCTTAAACTCTGCTGAAACTAATTTTGCAATGGACTGTGTGATCAAAGCCACCTGACATTAGTTGAGGGGGAGTATGAATTGAGGGGGAGCAACCAACCACTCAAGTTCAAACAATTCCGACTACTGTCTTCTATAGCTTTGTATATATTTATTTACTTTCTCATTCTTTATTCATTGTATTTATTTATCCGTTTATATAGCTATACTTAATTATTTTATTCATTTGTAAATGTCGAATATACTTAAAAAATCCAAAATAACAAAAAGAATGGTCTATGTAAAAAGAACCCAAAAAGAGTAAATATGGGTCAAAATGAATTATTCAGTATACTCTTCGTTTTATTCTTAAGTATGTATGTCATCCTCAAATAGGGGGAGATTGTTGGGTCATCTGAAGAGTTAAAGATGACCTCCCGATCTTCCATTTTGTATCATCATACTTAGAATATTTTGAGGTTCTTACTAGCAACTTGGTTTCAATACAAATGTTCGGTAAAGTCGAAGATCAGCCGAAAAAGACAAAGAAGAAGTATATCTCTCAAAGCGGATTGAAGATGGACTTCACAGCCTAAAGCCAAGCATGCCTAGGTGATCAACAGCATCGGCCAGGATGGTGTCGATCTCACATCTTTAGGAGCCTGAAGATTTTTCACATCTTTAGGAGCCCGAAGATTTTTCACATCTTCAGGAGCCCGAAGATTTCTCACATCTTCAGGAGCCCAAAGATTTCTCACCCGTGCCAACTTGTCTCTCTATTCACCAAACTTGTCTTTGATAAGTTTTGGTGGGAAAATATCATCGGCACAAACACATTGACTTTTCTGAGAAATTATATTTGTGATATCTTGCATTGACGTGGACCTCATCTGAAGATCAGAAAAAGTGAGCTTTGTCTCCTACACTCTTTTGAGGAAAGGTCTACATCATCCTCTGTAGGTCAACACGTCAAGACAAAATACTCCAAGACAAAAGGTACATCATATACCATGCAAAATAGTTGTGTCCATCCCTTGCTCAATAGGTGTCTCATTCATTAAATGTATGATGCACTATAAATATAGAGGATGCTTCAACATTCAAAAATCACCAGTTGAACCAGCTTTACAAGCCCTCAAGCTCTCTAAGTGCACTGCAATTTTCTCACTACGAAGTTCTTTTATTTTCTAAGTGTTTTACAATTATTCTTCATTCTCTTAGTGTAAGATTGTTTGAATAGATTCATCTGTTCTCTTCTACAACAATCAAAAGTTTTCTATGTGTAATTCTTGATTTCAAATCAATAAGATTTAAATTAAGTGAAATTTTTTGTGTATTGTATTCAACCCCCCTTCTACAATACTTTTCTTGTTTACTTACTGCTATTTGGGACCAACAGTCTCTCTTGCTTCTTCTTTCCTCATTTGAAAGGCCCTCCCTTGACCCCTAGGGATAGCCTCCTTCTTCGGTTGGTGCATCGAGCTTCCTCCTTTTGCCATTCCCTTCAGTTTAGGGCACTCCCTCTTCACGTGTCCCACTTTCTTGCATTCATAATAAATTGTCCCTCTAATTGGATAATCCGGACTAGTGTGGCCCGGTTTATCGCACTTGAAACATGAGATTGAAGTGGGGTTGGGGTTGCAAAATCCAAAGTGCTTACTTTTGCACTTCGGGCACCACTTCGCCTCCTAACGATTTTCAAGACTTCTTCCTCCCGGTTGGAACTTGGGCTTCTTGAATGCACTTGGTGGGTTTTCCCACTTTCTCTTATCCACCACCTTGGTCTTCTCCTCCTTGTCTTTCACATAGACTCTCTCCATAATCTTGGCCTCTTCAATTGTCTCCCGAAGAGTAGTAGCTTTGGAGTTGCGGACCATTGACATCATGTCTGCTAGTAAACCCTTCAAATAGGCCTTCACCTTTTCTTTCTCTGTTAGGGCCACATGCCCCACCAAGTTTAGCTTTTCCATGAACAGTCGAGTATATTCTCACACCGATAAATTTCCTTTCTTGATTGACCGGAACTCCTCCTCTATCAGATCCATCTCTTGCTCGTTACAATACTCTTCCATAATCTTTTTCTTGAACATTGTCCAAGTCATCTTGGTCAACACAAATTCTTCAATGGTTGAGGTGAAAATGTTCCACCAAATCAATGTCGATCCTCTGAGTATTTGTGAACCAAATTTTATCTTTTGGCCTTCCTCGCAGTCGCAAGCTCGAAAAGCATGCTCAATCTCTCTGAGCCAATTCATGCATACCACAGGATCATCTGATCCTGCAAACTCTGGTGGTGTGCCAACGAGGAAGGACTTGTATGAACAACCGTTTCCCGGTTGCCTTGTTTCCAAGGTTACCAACCCATCTGTATGATTCTCGTCTCCAGTACCCTCGGATCCTGCTACAACAACATTCTCTTCTATAATCTCGTGACAGCGCTGACTACCATCTCTGTCCTCCAACAATTTCATGAACATTTCTTATTGCTTTGCCATGGTCTCGTTCATGGCCCTCATCATGTTAAGCATAGGTGATTGAGGAGTTACCTCCGTTAGAACATGATCGGCGGAGGCAATATTTGTTCTCAGTATCTGCTCTACCCTACCGCTAAGCAAGGGCGGAAGTGGAGGAGGTGCACCCGTTACAGTTTCATTTGGCCGATCGGTCGTGGATTCGGTCACGGCTCGGCCCTCCGGGGATGATTGAAGGTGACTCCGAGTATTTACCATTTGGGTCTGTCACATAATCGAGAGAGAGTAAGACATGGGTTATATGAGGCTATACCTACAGAAACGTACTAATACAAATCATCGATCATCATAATCATAGTGATTCAAGCATGCTCACGTAATCACATATTCATAATAGTAGTAGCTAATTAAAATTATGAACATACATTACATAAGAATTCTCGCTACCACCTTTATAATTCCCAACGGTGTAGTGTCCGTTGACTCTAAGGTTGCCCCTTCTTATGAGTTCTACCCAATCCTCACAATTCATAACTTAATTGTCTCAGCTTAAGTCTAGGCATCAACTTTACATACCTAGTTCATGTAACTCCCTGAATTTTGGGTTGACTTGATTAAAGGAGAAATTGTTGACAGTGGCCCGCGCGAGTAGCCGCGCGGCTTGGCCCGCGCCATAACCCGCGCAGTGCACTGTCCGTTTGAAGTTCCAGTGGGCGGCACGAGGCAAGGCGCGATTTGGGCCGCGCTGCAACCTGCACGGTGGCCCTGAGCGGGTTAAATGTGGATTTCAGCCTAAATTTCTCATTTCATCTTTTCTTTTCTTCCAAGTTTCTCTCCCAAACTTCTCCCTCTTCATTAACTTCATTTTAAGGTTTGGTTCAACCTCCATCTACCTCATTGATTTCTAGAGTTAAGAGCATCGTCCAAGGTTTCGGTTTTAGAAGCTTCACCACCATCTCCATCTTCATCTTCTCCAAGAAGTCAAAATCTAGGTTTTGGGTTTTCTTCTAAAACCTACTTAGTGAGTTCCTACTATCATTTACTAAACCTTATAGATGTCAAAACTTATATTTTGAACTCCTACATATCTCCTTGGTTTTGGATTAAGTTTATCACATTTTGACCTAACTTGATATTTTGGGAGATTTTAGGGTTCCCAATCACTTTCAACCAAGACAAATAGTTCCATATTATATGAAGTAAAATGATGTATTACTTGCACATTTATGTGAGATACTTGAAGGAATGTATATAATCTCATTTTATGATTTTCATTCTTATCAGCAGTTAAAACATGGAAATGCATTTTGGAAATAAATGTTATTGGAAGCTATATGTTTAGCTTTGGTTAGTCACAAATGAAATTGTGACAAGTCTAGACTAGTACTAGTGGATCCCTAGGTATTGAGTCGGCTTATATTTTGGGATGTTTTTCCCGTTTGTAGCTATGGATGTATTTGATCCTCGGAGGCCCTTTGGTACGGTTATGTGGGACCGGTTACTAGCCATGGATCATAATGTAGTCCTAGTGAATGAGTATGACTTGGTTTCCTTGGGTGCCCTCCCTCACATCTTAGTATGGACCGACGTTGTTCGTGGCCATGGATTCCAAGTATTTAGCTCACAACTCGGATTGTAACCTACTCGGTGTTCCGCTACAATCCTTGGTAAATCGGGTATCCCCCGTCATCGCAAGATGAGTTTTGAATCGAAAGGCCCTTTTGTGGAAAATATTTCAATTGTCAAATAAATTTTCTTGAAAAGAATTCCTTTCGTTCATTTGCCAATATCTCTTTATTTATATAAACTGTATATTCTCACTAAGCTTTAAGCCTAACACTTTTTTCTCAAATGATGTGTATAAAAGGTTCCCCTAGCGGTGGGTTGCCAAGGGTTTAAGTGACGAGAATGGGCTCGAGGCATTTTTGAGATTATTAGTATTTGACAATGGGCATTTTAATTAAGTCCCCTATTTTTGGTGTTTTGGGTTGACAACCGATGTAATATAGATAGTAAATGTTTAGATTAGTTTGTTGTTGAATTCCATATCCATACACAGTTTTTTTGTAAAGGCTTAGTATTTTTCCCCTTTATGGAAGGTTTATATTAAATACAAACGTCATATTGCCCAATTTTGCAAATTTTAAATTACTCTGAATTTTAGGGTGATACAAGTTGGTATCAGAGCTCTAGTTTAAGTGATCTAGACATGAATGTAAGATGTCTAGACTTAGACTGAGAATGTTCAGTATCGATTGCGAGTTGGGTAGAACTTCTAAGATGGGTTAGTCTTAGAGTCGACGGAAATTACAGTTATCAAGCGTTGTGGCGATGGTAACAAGAACCTTTATGTATTATATGTTCATAATCTCACTTAGCTAATGTTATTATGAGAATATTTATACGTGATTGTGCTTGAGGTGTCGTTACTATGACAATTGGTAATGTAGTAGTACGTTCTTTTGTGCTTATTCTGTTGATCTCTCTCTTACTCCTTCCCGTGCTTGTGTGGCAACCATTCCTCCGTTATGGTGAACACACGTAGTCGTCCGTTAGGCGACAGAGACCTTCGCGATGTTAGTTTGCCCGAGCAAAACTTGATGGTTAGAGTGTCGGCAGTCGTTCCTCCAGGTATGCCGCCAATATTCACTGGGGAGGTGGAGCAAGTGCCTAGAGTGGAGTTGGCATCCACCAACCCAGTTGTTCAAGAGGCAAACCCTCAAGTTGACATGATGGCCAGCGTCATGCAAATGATGACGTCGGCTATGGAGAAGCAGAAAGAGGTGTTTCTAAAGATGTTGGAGGACCATGATGCGAGCCTCAGAAGGCACGAGGGGGTGGAAGAGAATGTGTTGGTTGGCTCTAGAGGCACCGGGAACAGAATCAGAATTGAAGAGCACAGGGTTGTTGGTGCTCCGAGAAGTGGGAAGAGTTGCTCCTACAAATCTTTTCTGGGTTGTGGACCACCAGAGTTCTCTGGTTCCGAAGACCCAGTTGCATGTGTAAAATGGATCTGAGCGGTCGAACAAGCCTTCGGTTCATCTGAGTGCGGAGATGACCAAAGGGTGAGGTTTGGTACTCAACTTCTCAGAGATACGGCACTCTCATGGTGGACTGTCACTCAGGCCACCCTCTCTTCTACTGTGTTAGCTCAACTATCTTGGGCCGAGTTCAAGAAGAATCTTTTGGAAGAGTGCTGTAGTGAGAGAGCCATGGATCAAATCGAAGCGGAGTTTCGGTCGCTTGAGAAAGGAAACTTGACGGTGAGAGAGTACACCCGTCAATTCATGGAAAAGCTGGGGTTAGTAGGGCATGTGGCCCCAACAGAAAAAGAGAAGATTAAGGCCTATCTGAAGGGTCTGTCGGCGGACATGATGTCTATGGTTCGCAATTCGAAGGCTTCTAACCTTCGTAAGACAATCGAGGAGTCGCAGTTTATGGAAGAGGTTTACGCGAGGGGTAAATCGGAGAAAACTGTGGTGGTCGTAGACAAGAGGAAGTGCGAGAGCAATTCCGTACCTCCCAAGAGAACTCGACCTTTTGTCAGAAACCGAGGCTTCAGTGGTTACCAAGAAGCTAGATGGTGCCGAAGGTATCATAGCAAGCACCATGGTAACTGTAACCCCACTCCTCAACCTTGCAGCAAGTGTGACAAGTCTGATCACGCCACCAAGGATTTCCCGATCAGAGGGCTTATCTACTTCGAGTGCAAGGCATCGGGGCATATAAAGAGAGATTGCCCGAAGCTCAAGTCAGGAAGTGCGCCGGAGAAAAGAGAGAACCCACCTAGGGTTCCGATTCGAGCTTTTCAGATGACGGCCGATGAGGCCAAGGCATCCGCTGATGTGGTATCGGGTACGTTTCTTCTAAACTCCGTACCTGCTCGTGTACTGTTCGATTCGGGTGCCAGTCTCTTTTATATCTGAGCTGTTTTGTCAAAAGCTTGATATGCCCACTAATAGTCTAGAGAATGTGTTAGTGGTGGAGATAGCGAATGGTAGTCAAGTTTTGATCCGCGATGTTCTGAAGAAGTGTACTCTCGGAATCGAAGGGAGAGAATTCCCGATCGATTTGATGCCGATGTTTATCGGAGGTTTTGATGTGGTGGTCGGCATGGATTTGTTGACGAATAATCATGCCAAGATCGTATGTTCCAAGAAATTAATTAGACTTCCCAATGCTAGTGGTGAAGTTGTTGTGATCTATTGTGAGAAGAGGAAAGGTGATGTAGCAATAATCACCATGGCTAAAGCACACAAATGCTTGGTGAAAGGATGCTCGTCTTTCCTAGCCTACGTAATCGACGCCAAGCTAGAGAAATCAAAGCTTGAAGATGTGAGGATAGTGCGGGAGTTTCCCGATGTCTTTCCGAACGACTTGCCCGGGTTACCACCTGATCATCAAGTGGAGTTTCAGATTGATCTCATGCCGGGAGCGGCTTCTATTGCTAGAGCCCCATACCGGTTGGCGCCATCAGAGATGCAAGAGATGATGGCTCAACTCCAAGAACTTTTGGAGAAGGGTTTCATAAGACCGAGCTCGTTGCCTTGGGGAGCTCCAGTCTTGTTTGTCAAGAAGAAGGATGGCACAATGAGAATGTGCATCGATTACCGTGAGTTGAACAAGGCGATAGTGAATAACAAGTACCCGCTTCCAAGGATAGACGACTTGTTCGATCAACTCCAAGGAGTGGGATGTTTCTCCAAGATCGATTTACGTTCGGGTTACCACCAAGTGAAGATGAGAGAAGAGGACGTACCGAAGACAGCTTTTAGAACGCGTTATGGCCATTACGAGTTTCTCGTGATGCCATTTGGTCTAACTAACGCACCGACAGTGTTTATGGATTTGATGAATAGGGTGTGCCGACCGTTCCTGGACAAGTCGGTCATCGTATTCATTGATGACATACTCGTGTACTCCAAGAGCGAGTTAGAGCATGAGTAACACCTTCGTGAAGTCCTAGAAGTGTTGAGGAAAGATAGATTGTATGCTAAGTTTTCCAAGTGTGACTTTTGGCTTGAAGAGGTGCCATTCTTGGGTCACGTTGTCACTCGAGACGGAGTGAAAGTGGACCCCTCCAAAATTGAAGCTATGATGAATTGGGAGCCTCCCAAGAGTCCGTCCGAAATCCGATGTTTCTTGGGTTTGGCGGGATATTACCGGAGATTTATTCAAGACTTTTCGAAAATTGCTTCTTCCTTGATGGTTTTAACTCGGAAAAATGTAAAGTTCGATTGGACCGAAATGCAAGAAAAGGCGTTCCGGATCCTACAAAAGAAGTTGTGTGAAGCTCCAATCTTGTCGCTACCCGAAGGGTCGGAAGACTTTGTGGTCTATAGTGACGCTTCGAAAATGGAATTAGGATGCGTGTTGATGCAAAGAGGCAAGGTAATCGCTTACGCCTCGAGGTAACTTAAAATTCACGAGAAGAACTATCCTACCCACGATTTGGAGTTAGCAGCGGTGGTGTTCGCCTTAAAGATATGGCGACATTACCTCTATGGCACGAAATGTACACTCTACACGGATCAAAAGAGCCTGAAGTATGTCTTTGATCAAAAAGAGTTAAACATGAGGCAAAGGCGGTGGCTCGAGTTACTCAAGGATTACGATTGTGAGTTGCTTTACCATCTCGGTAAGGCGAACGTAGTGGTCGATGCGTTAAGTCATAAGGACTATAGCGGAAGTATTCGGGCTACCCATTCGAGAATCGAGTTAGTTTCTAGTCTTGTTGAGAAGATCAAGACATCGCAGGTAGAAGCATTGTTAGAAGAAAATCTCAAGGAGGAAGTCATGACAAAGCAACGGTTGCTCTTAACGAAAGATAGTCGTGGGGTGAAACTGTTCAACGGTCGTGTGTGGGTGCCCAAAGTTGGGGGTAATCGGGAACTACTTCTTGAAGATGCCCACAAATCCAAGTATTCCATTCATCCGGGGAGTACAAAGATGTATCGGGACTTGAAGTTACATTATTGGTGGCCGGTAATGAAACTTGATGTGGCGTGTTACGTCGAGCGTTGTATGATGTGCTTGCAAGTAAAGGTCGAACATCAACGACCGTATAGGAGTCTTCAGTCCTTAGAGATCCCTGAGTGGAAGTGAGAGCATATTACCATGGACTTCATGACGAAGTTGCATAAAACTCTTCGAGGTCACGATACCATTTGGGTAATAGTCGATCGTTTGACTAAGAGCGCTCACTTATTGGCCATGCGCGAAACCTTACCGATGGACAAGTTAGAAAAACTCTACATCGATGAAGTGGTCTCAAGGCATGGAGTACCTTTGTCGATCGTGTCAGATCGCGACAGTCGGTTCACTTCAAACTTTTGGGATGGTTTTCAGAAGGAGCTTGGTACGCGAGTAAAGTTGAGTACGACTTACCATCCACAGACCGACGGTCAAAGCGAGAGGACGATCCAAACGCTGGAAGACATGCTGAGGTCTTGTGTCATTGATTTCGGGGGTAGTTGGGACTCTCACCTACCTTTAGTGGAGTTTGCGTACAACAATAGCTACCACTCGAGCATTGAGATGGCACCATTTGAGGCGTTGTACGGGCAGAAGTGCCGAACTCCCGTATGCTGGCTTGAAGCAGGAGAGAAGCAATTCGCCGGACCTGAAATCGTGCAAGAGATGGCCGACAAGGTCAAAAGCATTCGGGAAAGATTGACAGCGGCCCAAGATCGGCAGAAGAGCTATGCCGATAAGAAGAGGCGGCCGATGGAGTTTCAAGTGGGCGATCGTGTGATGCTTAAGGTGTCGCCATGGAAGGGCATTATCAGGTTCGGAAAACGTGGGAAGTTGAGTCCCCGTTTCCTTGGACATTTCAAAGTGCTTAAGCGGGTGGGTTTGCAAGCCTACCAATTGGAACTGTCGTCGGAGTTGAGCAGAATCTACAACACGTTCCATATATGTTACCTTCGAAAGTGTTTGGCGGAGGAAGAAAGCGTCATTCCTCTCTCCGAGTTAAGAGTGGACGAGGGTAACCGGTGTGTAGAAGAACCCGACGCTATCTTAGAGAAGAAGTCTAAGAAATTGCATCACAAGGAGGTCACCATGGTCAAGGTGCAGTGGAAGCATCATCGGGGAGCCAATGTGACGTGGGAAGCTAAAGAGGATATGAAGCGAAGATATCCTCATCTTTTCGAGTAGTTGGGATTTCGGGGACGAAATCATCTCCAAGTTGGGGAGGATTGTAACACCCTGAATTTTGGGTTGACCTGATTAAAGGAGAAATTGTTGGCAGTGGCTCGCGTGAGTTGTCGCGCAGCTTGACCCGCACCATAACCCGCGCGGTGCACTATCCGTTTGAAGTTCCAGTGGGCGGCACGAGGCAAGGCGCGATTTGGGCCGCGCTGCAACCTGCACGGTGGCCCTGAGCGGGTTAAATGTGGATTTCAGCCTAAATTTCTCATTTCATCTTTTCTTTTCTTCCAAGTTTCTCTCCCAACCTTCTCCCTCTTCATTAACTTCATTTTAAGGTTTGGTTCAACCTCCATCTACCTCATTGATTTCTAGAGTTAAGAGCATCGTCCAAGGTTTCGGTTTTAGAAGCTTCACCACCATCTCCATCTTCATCTTCTCCAAGAAGTCAAAATCTAGGTTTTGGGTTTTCTTCTAAAACCTACTTAGTGAGTTCCTACTATCATTTACTAAACCTTATAGATGTCAAAACTTATATTTTGAACTCCTACATATCTCCTTGGTTTTGGATTAAGTTTATCACATTTTGACCTAACTTGATATTTTGGGAGATTTTAGGGTTCCCAATCATTTTCAACCAAGACAAAGAGTTCCATATTATATGAAGTAAAATGATGTATTACTTGCACATTTATGTGAGATACTTGAAGGAATGTATATAATCTCATTTTATGATTTTCATTCTTATCAGCAGTTAAAACATGGAAATGCATTTTGGAAATAAATGTTATTGGAAGCTATATGTTTAGCTTTGGTTAGTCACAAATGAAATTGTGACAAGTCTAGACTAGTACTAGTGGATCCCTAGGTATTGAGTCGGCTTATATTTTGGGATGTTTTTCCCGTTTGTAGCTATGGATGTATTTGATCCTTGGAGGCCCTTTGGTACGGTTATGTGGGACTGGTTACTAGCCATGGATCATAATGTAGTCCTAGTGAACGAGTATGACTTGGTTTCCTCGGGTGCCCTCCCCCACATCTTAGTACGGACTGGAGTTGTTCGTGGCCATGGATTCCAAGTATTTAGCTCACAACTCGGATTGTAACCTACTCGGTGTTCCGCTACAATCCTTGGTAAATCGGGTATCCCCCGTCATCGCAAGATGAGTTTTGAATCGAAAGGCCCTTTGTGGCAAATATTTCAATTGTCAAATAAATTTTCTTGAAAAGAATTCCTTTCGTTCATTTGCCAATATCTCTTTATTTATATAAACTGTATGTTCTCACTAGGCTTTAAGCCTAACACTTTTTTCTTAAATGATGTGTATAACAGGTTCCCCTAGCGGTGGGTTGCCAAGGGTTTGAGTGACGAGAATGGGCTCGAGGCATTTTTTAGATGATTAGTATTTGACAATGGGCATTTTAATTAAGTCACCTATTTTTGGTGATTTGGGTTGACAACCGATGTAATCTAGATAGTAAATGCTTAGATTAGTTTGTTGTTGAATTCCATATCCATACACAATTTTTTTTGTAAAGGCTTAGTACTTTTCCCCTTTATGGGAGGTTTATATCAAATACAAACGTCATATTGCCCAATTTTGCAAATTTTAAATTACTCTGAATTTTAGGGTGTTACAGTTCACTTAAGCTAGAGCTCTGATACCAACTTGTAACACCCTAAAATTTGGGTAAATTTAAAACTTAAAATTTCGACAATATAATGTCTAAAATATAAAGGTTTATAACCCTGTAAATACGGACAACTAAAACCCAATAAAACTGAGGTGGTTTGGATCAATTATAGTAGCGGCAGAATGAAACATAAAACACAACAACCTAATTAATCTAGAACAATATTCAAACTATATTAAAAGTGGGTCTTGCTATGTCTCCAAAACGCTCTTCTCGAATGTCCCAAAAACCCAGTCCTTCAAAGCTTCTAGGTACACGGCCGGCAAATCAAGGTGCTCTAGGCACTCCACTATTAGGACCTGTGAGCCAACAAATAAAAACACCACACAAGTGTTAGATCAAAAGTCTAGTGATGTCGTGAGATTGAACAGTTAATAATTTAAACAATAACATCTTATTAATTGTTACCGATACTCCCAATAGTTGGAACAATGCTAACACTCTGGGAAGAGCTAATCCACATGAACAGATAAACACAAGTGATAACTCTTGAAATACGGGGGAGACCCGTTTCCATCTTGGGTGACGAGAACACGTAAATGGAGTCACCCGTGATGTTATTGGATTACACCTCATGTCCCGGTTCTAGTTCCCATGTCATAAAGACATCACAATCCTCAAATTGTTTATGCCTTTATTGCCTACTCCATCGAGTTACACCTCAAGGACTTACGAACATTATTGCCTATCCAATCTAGACGAGTTACACCTCAAGGACTTGTGTCCACCATTGCCTACTCGCTAGTGACCACAATGGCCCAAAGTGATAAACTCAATAAACATGTAAACTATGTCTTCGTGCACAAGGAAGTAAAGACCAACATTCTTAACATACACTCATAAACCAGTTAAATATCCATGTCTAGTCATGTATCACAATTTAACTCAAGAGCATGATATTCCCCATACGAATTTCTTATTTTAAAAGTAGGTCATTCCATGTTTATGACAAACCCATTCACACTTTCTAAATGATATAACTATCACATTCTCATAAATGCAAATGATACATTATTATGATAAATGAGTATGATAAATATATAAGATAAGTGGTCATGATACTCCAACCACCATTTCCCATAAAACCCTAGGTACTAGGTCAAACTCATAAATGATTATATCTATGTGTATATATATTTTAAGCATGTAAACATGTAAGTTAAGAACTATAAGTACTAAATAAGCATACAAGTAGATGTATTAGGGTTTATAGGTGAAAACTCACAATTAGGGTTTGTGAGGAGAAAACCCTAAAATAGATGACTTGAGGAAGACTTGATTACCTTGAAGCTTTTATAACACAAAGGACACTCTTGAGTTCAACCACCTTCTTGAGATCAATAAATGCTAGGTTATGATTTGGGGTATTGAATGAGGGAGATGGAAAGAAAAAGGGGAAAATCACCTAGGGAGAATGAGAGACCGATCTGCAGGTTTTTATGTTGTGTGTTTGTGTTTTGGCCTCCCAAAAACGACTTTTAATCACAGCCCATCGCCCCCGCTCGTGACTATGACCCTGTGACTATGCCCCGGGCATAGTCGCCCGTGCTTCTGACCCTACGGTACGCCGGCAACGAGATTGCCACCAGCGACTATGCCACGGCAATCCCCTGGTGCTACTGTTCGATCGACGTTTCTAGGTCTACCAACGATAATGACGACCGCGACTATGCCACTGGCAAGGTCGTCGGGCATAATCACTGGATATTCCCAGCCCTTCCCAAGACTTCGACTTTAACTCGCAACGAAAACTAATACGATGGGTCTACGATTTCAATGGGTTTACGAATATGCATGAACACAAAACTTACTATGTAAAGTCCGCCAACACGTACACTGGGGTATCTCTCTCTCTCTCTCTCTCTATATATATATATATATATATAATTTTAGTACACGTAATCACGTAACCATAATTATTCATGCAAGTATATACATATATATATATAACGTATTTCCTACATTTAATAATAAGGATGAGGTTACGGCGCACGGGTTTAAACTTTAAAAAAAGGATAGGAGGTGGGGAGGGGAATTTACCAAGGAAATTAGGGGTGTTACATTTTTTTTTGGTAACCGTGGGTTTCCGAGCCAGCTTACGTGGACCGACTAATCCTCGGGCGACCACGAATGGCCTTGAGTCATCGCAGGTGAACCTCCATGGCCACAAGAGCTTTGGCAGCGCCTGGATTTGAACCCTGGGTAGATGAGATCTTCCACTACATCCCCCAAAGGTTTTACCAGTACGCCACAACCCAAGTGGTTAGGGGTGTTACATTTAACCCAAGGTTATAGGATTCCCAAAACAAATCCTATTATAAATTACCTTAATTTCAATGAGACATAGTTGGGGTCGCTTACTTGCATTTTTCCGGGTGTTACAGTTGGAGATCATTTCGGGCATGAAAAACAAAGAAATCGCGCGATCAGAGACCAATGTGAGTTTCATGCAAGTTTCTGAGAAATCCCAGCTACTTTCATGCAATTTTACCCACTTGAAACCCGCTTTAAGGTCTGTCAGCTCTAAAAAGTCCTTTTTTTGGGTTTTCCTCATTTCTTCATCCCAACGATTCTCCCCCTCCATTTTCTATCTAGTTTGAATTCTTGGGAAGCTTGAGGTTCGATTTTGAGGCTTTGTAGGAGCATTCTTGGTGGATTCAAGAGTATTTTGCTTAAGGTAATCTTCTCATCTCCCCCCCTAAAAAGCTAGGGTTTTAGTGTTCTTCATCCCCTTTCCCACTTCCTTGCATTTTGGTGTAACCTTTGAAGTATTCATGGTAGAGGAAACCTTGTGGAAAGTTTGGAGCTAAGATTTGGAAGGCTTGCTAAGGGATCCCTAAGTCTTCACTAAAGGGAGCTCAAGTTTTGGGTTAAAAACCTAAATTTAGCCTAAATCTAGCAAGGTGAATTCAAGTTGTTTTGTGAAAAGTATGTACATGCCAAAAATGTATGTTTTGATGTATTGAAATATTTTTTTCTTAATATTTATCAAATGTGGTAATTATCTGATGAGGTTTGCATTTTTGTACATTGAGTTTATAAATCTTGAGAAATACCCATATTTGGAGTTTTTGGACATTTTAATAAATAAATCATATGTGTGGGTTCTTTTAACGTTTTATCTTATAAATGAAGAATATTTAGTGTCAATACATTTTTAGTGTTTGGAAAATACACGTTATTGTGTCTTAGGGTATTTTGGAAATATAAGAGTATGATTTCTTTTGAAAAATGGTTTGTCTCAACCAATGATGGATTTTCGAGTTAATTATGCCTTTAGAGCATGTGTTTGCATAAATGTTGGTTAAATACGTTTTTATTGCTTATGATGACTTTTGTGAAATACTCAAATTGAGTGGTTAAGCTTTGGCTCCATGTTGACTTAAATGAGTCTCAGGGACATTTGTCTGATTTAATTTGCTCTATGTTGAGCTTTTGGAGTTATATGCATTCATGGCATATTTCATTTGTAAATTACATGTTTTTAGTGTGTTGGTCATTCAGTTGGAGTCATGTAATTTTAGACTGTAATGCATTGGACCAATAGGCATAAGAGTCGGTCTTTATAGATTTAAATGAGACGGTTGTTCCCATGTTGAGGTCAGGAATAGTCATTGGGTCATCGGGGGCCTTATGGTGCGGGCTCTTGAAGTCGAACATCTGTCATTGACCTTATAATGTAATTTCTGAGTCGGTTTTTATGGGATAATTATCCCCATATTGTAGCTAGAAATATGCACTGAGTCATCGGGGGCAACTTGGTACGGTCTTATGGGAGTCGGATACTAGCCATTGGGCACATGATGTAATTTCTAGTGAAGGAGTGTACCAGGGATTTTCGGGGGCCTTGAACTATGAATCGCGAATAATTGATCCCATTGGGGCCACTGATCCTCAAAATGAGCTCTATAACGTGGAATGGTGGCCTACTTTTGTGTTCCGCAACTAACTATGGAAATTGGGTCTCCCCCGTCACTGAATGGTGTTGTTTTGGGTTATTATTTGATGATGTGAATCTTAGATTGCCATTACAGGTAATCAAGTGTTGACTTTTAGAAATTCATTTATCTTATTTGATGTATAAATGAAAATTTTTAATTTGTTGCTCTTTCCAAATTTGATGGTGTTACACTGTAACACCCTCAAATCTGAAGATAGCAACTTATTAAAAATTTTCTAAATACATCAATAAATGAATCATCTACATCTACAAATTTAGATTCAACTACAATACACATATTCCATCTTATATATATAGACTATAAAGGACGGGTGCTACCAATACCCATGCATAGTCACTATCTCCATACTGCGGAAGACTTCACCGAATACTTACTTTCGGATCTAGCTAAGGCTCTACTCTTCACATAAATGCTAGAACCAACTCCCAACCTTGAAACCTGATGCACATGCCGACAAATAAAAAGGGTTAGGCTTAACGCCTAGTGAGCTCAAAAGTTTTAGCATGAATGAATATATCTTTAAAAGAAAGGATTCAGTTTTAAAGCAAGATCCTTAGAAAATATTATACTTCAAAATGGAAACGACACATTTTCCCATAATATGCACTTTTAAAGACAAGGCTCTCAACCACACATTTCTTGTAAAACAATGCAACCCATAACTCACCCAAAACGGGATCATAGTTCGATACTCAAATGTGCTAAAATGTAAATAATACTTCATACTCACGCGACCATAAAATGGAATGAAATCTGAATATTAAAACATGGACAATTAAATATCCAAAATACAGCGGGCCGACGACGGGGGATACCCGTATCCGTTGAGAGCGGAGGAACACAAAAGTATGCCACTCAAACAACGTTGATCGTACGACACTTCACGACACGCAAGCCCAAGTGTCCCTACGACCTCTTAACAAGTTTCACCCAAAGAGACAGCTGACCTTAGCGAACAACACCGGAATTACCGCCAAAGGCTCGGCACACGGGGGATACAACGAAGGCATTTCCCCACATGGAGAAAGTCCCAACGCCCATCAGAGGACTCCCCATAGTCATAATAGCTCAACCGGAACTCAACCACTCTTAGTGCCTACTCGTAAAGACAAGGTCATAAACCATGAGCCCGGAGTCCAACCCCGTACCACCCAATTGACCATCAAATAAGACTGACTCATGTGCCTATGGATCCAATGCAACACAGTCTAAGATTACATGACTATCCCTGAATGACTAAAGCACTCGAGTCTGTAATTATCAATAACATGCAATAAAATGCATTAAGATGTAAATCATAAATTGGACTTCACATCGAGCCATTAAAATCGGACAAATGTCCTCAAGACTTATTTAAGCCAACGTCGAGCTAAAATGCTCAAAATCCTTTTGACCAACAATTATCGGTCCCCCAAATAATGAAATGCCTTTGTACAACGTTTACGAAGACACATACCTCAAAGACGAGATTAACCCAAAACTCAACGCATAATGGGACTAAAGGTTTTCCAAAGGGTTTGTAAATGCAATTACACCAAAATGCATATAACATGAAATAGACTTCATTTGTACAAAATCGTCAAAGATGTATAACTCATAAAATAGATCTTACTTGTACAAAAACACCAAGAATATGTAATTCATGCTATTTAGTTGTTGAAACATTCAAAACCTAATATAAGCATTTTTAAGAGGTTAACACACCCAAGTCTACCAAATATGAAAACTTATCAAAATACTCACACTTTGACAAATAACCAAGTAAAATATATTTTACATCAAAATACTCAAAACTTATCAACAGTTAACCATTTCATGTAAAATACTTTAAAATAAACATTTTGGCATGTACACCGTTTTCACAAATCAACTTGAACTCACCTCGCTAGATTTAGGCTAAATCTAGATTTCACCAAACGAGCTCTTTTGAAGGCCACTTAATTCTTCAAGCCGAAGACTTTCAAAAACCTAGATCCATACAATCCAAACCATAAGTAACCATATCCAACCATGTAGAAACATTCCCCAAACAATATACCAAGAAACCCCAAATAAGATCAAAACCCTAGTTTCTCCAAAACTACCAAATCCAAGATTTGACAAACCAACCACTAGGGAAACACCAATGGAGCATGTATAACACTTATTCAAGGAAGCTTACCATTTAAGATGATGAGACTTTCCGAGGACACCCAATCCAACTCTTCAACCCGAGCTCCCAACCGTTGAACTTGATGAGGAAGATGAAGATGGAGGTTTTGCGGTTCATTGACTCAACTAGTTAGATGGTGAAGAACCATGTGATTTGAGGAGAAAAAACCCCCCAAAATAGGTTAGGGTTCGGTTTTGGGGTTTGGGAGAGAATAGGGAAGGAATTAGGAAGTGAGAATGAGGGAAATGGTTGAGAATCGCGACTCTAAAAGACCATGGGGCCGACCGCGATTGTGTCGGGCGATTGTGCCAGGGCACTATCGCCCAAAACGTACCGCGGGCACACCCCCGCTGGCGATTGTGCCCAGGGCACTCTCGCCCAGAGTGTACCGAAACTCATTTCTTCCCATTTTCCACACGGACCACCCATGACGCGATAAGGCTTAATAAGTAAGATATAGGGGATGAAATTCTACGATAAGAAACAAGAATTTCTCAAAGGGTTAACTTCACGGGTAGAGATTTACGAGTGTTACAATCCTCCCAACCTTAGAATGATTTCGTCCTCGAAATCCAGATTCTCATGAAACCTTTCCCGCAGAAGGATTTCCTCTAATCCTCTCTTCCAGCACCACTATGATGCTCCTTGCACTGATACACACCCACTGCCCCTCATGGGCACATTACCCCCATGACCGAGCGAGATCTTAACTCACCAAAGTAACCTTCACCCATAATATTACGGTCGCCTCCCAACCTTGGGTGACAATTACCACCTCCCGATAATTTGTGACCCCAACTTCTATCCGACTAATTCCCTTCGGATCTACACGGTTCCGAACCCAATATCAAAGATCATAACCAAACTTCCAAAACCCTCAGATTTCCAACAGATCCATTCCTAATGCTGATAAAGTTGACCCCATAAGGCGCACCAATGCGCCCTTCAGGCAACTGGTTAACCCAGATTCGGTTAACACTCTCAAAACCGCTTCGACCCCAACCTAACAATAATTATCTAATACAACCTTTATTATCATGGAAAAGCTTATATACATCGGTACTTAATCATCAACATCTAACCTTCAATTAAATTCCATCACCTAAGGATGAATATTTCTCACAATCCAGCCGAGATACATCCCAAACATTTCCAGATCCAAAGACTCCAAGAAAACAAGTCGACGCCTAGGACTAAACGGTGACCTCGAAAACGTGGACATCCCGCCCAAGATTTCATTCCAGACGGATGATCGCACTAGGGTTGACACCTAACAGAGTGCTAAAAATTCCATTTATTACATTTTAACAAACGGACCATAAGAACTCCCTTTGATTGCGGAGCCTACCAAGACGATACACCATCGACCTATATCATGATGTCACACCGACGAGCAATCCCACCAAATCGAACTCCATTTAAGCGCAGATAATCACATAAGACCTTATCTCTCATGGTTACCGAAGTATAAAATCACTCCTTAATTACCTAGAGAGGCTCAAGTCTACTATTTCCATTATACATGTACGTACCAATTCAAAACTGAAACCCACAATTCAAAACGGACCGCAAGTCGGATCATCCGACGCTTCAAATCCCAAGGATTCCATTAATCCTAATTACAACTTCTTTCACTACCGGGTTAAATCTATATGCCTAATGAGTTCAAGGTTTTCAACTAACAGACCAATTTGAACTTTCATAAAACCTTTAAATACGTAAGCTTTATAACAATAATTGGTCGTGCAGTAAAATTCACTACCGATCACTCAATAGTTGACAAATAATCACCGACGCTACACATACAAAACCATTTCCAAATTTCTTTTGATCGATATTTACGTAAATAAAACAGTAATAAAAGATGTGTAGCAAAATTCACACTACAACCATGAAAGTAATTTCTGGTACCCCAAACACGCGAAATAACTGTTTGTACAGTTTCAAGAGAGAACTCCGCAACTTTTAACTTTAAACTTTTCCTTCTTTAACCAAAAACGTTACGGCATAAAATTTTCAACAAGTCTCTCCTACATCAATTTAGTCCCCAAGACTTTGTAGAATGATGGGAGTGTAATTAAACTTTCAAATCGAGCTTAAAACTTTGAGCCGCACAGATAAAACACATTTGACCAAAATAGTAACTAGAACAACATGAAAGCTGATAACTCATTTATGAGCATTGTTGAAAATTCCTAGTAGTAAAATCAATAACTGAATTATGCTCAGAACAAAAGTTTTATCTGAAATAACATAAATCTTTTTAGACGTTTACTCACTCCAACGGCATAATTTAATCCAAAAGCAATTAGCGTACAACAACTGACGTTTGTATAAAGCCCAGAGATAAATCGCATAATTTCTATTAGTAAGATTAACAACTGACATTTCTCAAAACAACATGGAAGGTGACATCTTTAGAAAAACTCTTAAGTTAATGCATGCAATAATGCAGGTACACTAATTCCAAAATTTAATTATGCGATGTAAAAGTCGTACGATATGATAGCATAAAATCCCACTGAACTTTCATAAAACTAATAAATGCTAAAACCAAGCGGCGTCAAAATTTCCATTTGCCAACATGAAACATAAGACAACAATAATTCTGCGAATGTTAAAACTCCAAGACCATAACGTACGATAAAGTGACTCTTTTTAACAAAATTCTCATGAGGTACGACGCCCAAAAAGCTCGTAAATCATACGCCATAAAATTAAAACTCACGCATCACAAAATACACTCACGCGTCCAAACGTCGTAAAACAATATTCCATAAAATTCAACGCGACTCGTACAGACTAAAATTCCCAAGAAAGTTCAGACTCAAAAACAGTGGGACAACTCTTCCTTTAAAACCTTAACATACGTGGAGGAGATCCAATGTCAAGGTTAAAAATTCTACAGTTACTTGCCCAATACCACATGTGGCATTAAACTGCGGATCTTAAGATGTCCAAAGATAGCGTTAAACACAAAACAGGGACGGGGAGATTTTTCCATAAAATTTGCGATAACTTGCAACCAAACAACTCCATGCATGCTTAAGCTCACGGTTTAAAATCTGATGAGTGCTAAATGTTTTACCAAGACTACAAAGTATCACACACTTTATGCTTCGAATACATGAGAAACAATTGATGCAAACTTATTTTAGAAATAAATTTCGTGCATGAATTTGGTCGGCACTCAGCATCTTAGGACTACACTCCTCCATTTTCCCGACATACTATCGTCATTCGGATGCATCCAACATCTTAGAGCAACAACCCCACTAATTGGTTAACTTACAATTTTCCTCGAAACAGAATCGGTCTGCCAAACTGATAGTTCTACTCCAACCAATAACTCTGACCCAAGATGGTCAACTTAATGCATTCATCGCACTTACCCATCGCTCCCAAGCGACATTGCTATAAACATCAACCTTTCCTTAGATCACTCGCTTAGAAACTTTCTCACTACCCCAACGGTAATCCTACCAAGGTATTTCAAGTATACACATGTAGCATGTAGATTCACCATGACACTGGCCAGGTGCCATTATCAACGTACCGTACACGATCATCCTTGCGACCCTCAACAAGTTTTCCGTTTCTAGCGACTCGATCAATCCTCAAAATATCTTATCTTAAGGCACCTAATATGCAACTTCACTTACAAACACTTATAAGAACTCTAGTTTGAGTCTAGGCATCCAAAGATCAATACCTAATTCTCTCAAACTTAAGCTCTGATACCAACTTGTAACACCCTCAAATCTGAAGATAGCAACTTATTAAAAAATTTCTAAATACATCAATAAATGAATCATCTACATCCACAAATTTAGATTCAACTACAATACACATATTCCATCTTATATATATATAGACTATAAAGGATGGGTGCTACCAATACCCATGCATAGTCACTATCTCCATATTGCGGAAGACTTCACCGAATACTTACTTTCGGATCTAGCTAAGGCTCTACTCTTCACAGAAATGCTAGAACCAACTCCCAACCTTGAAACCTGATGCACATGCCGACAAATAAAAAGGGTTAAGTTTAACGCCTAGTGAACTCAAGAGTTTTAGCATGAATGAATATATCTTTAAAAGAAAGGAATTCAGTTTTAAAGCAAGATACTTAGAAATATTATACTTCAAAATGGAAATGACACATTTTCCCATAATATGCACTTTTAAAGACAAGGCTCTCAACCACACATTTCTTGTAAAACGATGCAACCCATAACTCACCCAAAACGGGATCATAGTTCGATACTCAAATGTGCTAAAATGTAAATAATACTTCATACTCATGCGGCCATAAAATGGAATGAAATCCGAATATTAAAACATGGACAATTAAATATCCAAAATACAGCGGGCCGACGACGGGGGATACCCGTATCCGTTGAGAGCGGAGGAACACAAAAGTATGCCACTCAAACAACGTTGATCGTACGACACTTCACGACACGCAAGCCCAAGTGTCCCTACGACCTCTTAACAAGTTTCGCCCAAAGAGACAGCTGACCTTAGCGAACAACACCGGAATTACCGCCAAAGGCTCGGCACACGGGGGATACAACGAAGGCATTGCCCCACATGGCGAAGGTCCCAACGCCCATCAGAGGACTCCCCATAGTCATAATAGCTCAACCGGAACTCAACCACTCTTAGTGCCTACTCGTAAAGACAAGGTCATAAACCATGAGCCCGGAGTCCAACCCCGTACCACCCAATTGACCATCAAATAAGACTGACTCATGTGCCTATGGATCCAATGCAACACAGTCTAAGATTACATGACTATCCCTGAATGACTAAAGCACTCGAGTCTGTAATTATCAATAACATGCAATAAAATGCATTAAGATGTAAATCATAAATTGGACTTCACATCGAGCCATTAAAACCGGACAAATGTCCTCAAGACTCATTTAAGCCAACGCCGAGCTAAAATGCTCAAAATTGGCTTAAATGCTCAGAATCTTTTTGACCAACAATTATCGGTCCCCCAAATAATGAAATGCCTTTGTACAACGTTTACGAAGACACATACCTCAAAGACGAGATTAACCCAAAACTCAACGCATAATGGGACTAAAGGTTTTCCAAAGGGTTTGTGAATGCAATTACACCAAAATGCATATAACATGAAATAGACTTCATTTGTATAAAATCGTCAAAGATGTATAACTCATAAAATAGATCTTACTTGTACAAAAACACCAAGAATATGTAATTCATGCTATTTAGTTGTTGAAACATTCAAAACCCAATATAAGCATTTTTAAGAGGTTAACACACCCAAGTCTACCAAATATGAAAACTTATCAAAATACTCACACTTTGACAAATAACCAAGTAAAATATATTTTACTTCAAAATACTCAAAACTTATCAGCAGTTAACTATTTCATTTAAATACTTTAAAATAAACATTTTGGCATGTACACCGTTTTCACAAATCAACTTGAACTCAACTTTCCGAGGACACCCAATCCAACTCTTCAACCCGAGCTCCCAACCGTTGAACTTGATGAGGAAGATGAAGATGAAGGTTTTGCGGTTCATTGACCCAACTAGTTAGATGGTGAAGAATCATGTGATTTGAGGAGGAAAAACCCCCCAAAATAGGTTAGGGTTCGGTTTTGGGGTTTGGGAGAGAATAGGGAAGGAATTAGGAAGTGAGAATGAGGGAAATGGTTGAGAATCGCGACTCTAAAAGACCCTGGGGCCGACCGCGATTGTGCCCGACGATTGTGCCAGGGCACTATCGCCTAAAACGTACCGCGGGCACACCCCCGCTGGCAATTGTGCCCAGCGATTGTGCCCAGGGCACTATCACCTAGAGTGTACCGAAACCCGTTTCTTCCCATTTTCCACACGGACCACCCATGACGCGATAAGGCTTAATAAGTAAGATATAGGGGATGAAATTCTACGATAAGAAACAAGAATTTCTCAAAGGGTTAACTTCACGGGTAGAGATTTACGAGTGTTACATACACCTTTTATTCTCCCTCCAAACTAACAGGTCTTTAACCAAAACTCCCTTGCCACCTTCTAATCTAAACAATCTAGGAAATCTATTGCTGAGTCTAAAATTACCCATCCATTTGTCCTCCCAAAAAGATGTGGAACATCCATTTCCAATTTGTTTCCTGAAGGAGTCCGAGAATTCAATCCCCAATTTATACGAGTCCCATCCCACATAAATGATGTTTCCCCATAACCCTTGAATATAGCCCCCCCCCCCTCCGAATTGAAGAGCCCCTTCCCACATCTTCCAAATGCCTAAGACCACTGTATTCCCCATAAATGCTTCGAATTATCCTAACCCAAAAAGCATCATTTTCGTTCCGAAATCTCCACCACCATTTTCCTATGAGACCCCAGTTTGAAGCTTGTCCCACCTAACGAGAAGTTGTTGAGAACATTGTCCCATCTAACCTAAGTTTGTTTGCGATTGGAATCACTCCCCCATCCCCATAAAAAATATGTCCTAACATTCTCAAGAATACGAATGACCCGGGATGGGGCACGAAACAACGAGAAATAATACAGAGCTAGACTGCTAAGCACAGATTTAACCAATGTTAGTTTACCACCAAAAGAAATTGATCGGACAAACTGTTTGGGTTAAAATCCACGACCACGACAGAAAATATTTATGATACATTTCTCACAACTAACTTTGTATTAAGATAAGGTCCTATCGACCGTATATGTTTATAAATCCTGTCATCCCTTTTGAAAACCTAGGTCGAACGTTAATAACGACCTTCAATTGTGTGCTTGTCAAAATCATACGACGGTCGTAAGATTCTTTACGACCACGATTATACTAACATACAACAAAGCGTTTCTTTTTGGTCCATTTAATGCAGAATCAATACTCTTAAAGACCAACGGCTATAACCGACAGAAGACATCAAGATCATTAAAATCTCCGACCGTTACTCAAGAATTCAAAGAAACATTTATGGCGATCAATACTATAAATACAAGGATTCCGGCCTCATTCAACCCCAAAGAATCAAAAGAACACAAACTTACTACGAAGAATTATCTCAACTCTCTCTTAAAGAATACACGACGCAATATTGAAACGTACAATTACACATGACACACGATTGTTATTAACGATTAAGTTTATTTCTGTTTATATTATAAACCATTGTAACTTCGGTGTCTAATACGCAAGGACATCGCCCCTGTTTGACAACCATAATGTATCGATGACTCTATCTGTCGTCCGCGGTTTTTTCCTCGTTGAGGTTTTTCGGCGTCACCAAATTCCTTGTCTCTTTATTTTTATCTTTGTCGAACGTTTTGTCGATCGATTCCTTTCTTTAGTTGTTAAAAGCTCCACATCAACCTTAAGTTATCCTTTTAGACGATTTTTGGCATTAACAGGCTTTCCATGATACCAATTTGTTTTTGAACTTTTCGATGATAGGTGCCCAACTTTCTACTTTATTCATATTTTTTCCGATAGGCAAACCTAGATAAGAAATTGGTAATCGACCAAGATTGCAATTGAAGTTGTTTGCCATATCAATAACTTTGGTATCCGACACAGCAATTCCATACAACTTACTTTTAGATTTGTTCATGTTGAGACCAGTGGCAAGTTCAAAGCATTTTAGGACCCCTGGAAGGTTTCAAACATTTGAGAAGTTTCACTCCACCAAAAAACTATATCGTCTGCGAATTGTAGCAGTGAAATTGGGATCTTGTCATGACCCACCTCCAAACTCTTGGAAAATCCCTTGCATATCGCCTATTGAATAACGACATTTAGTCCTTTAGCAACAATAAGGAATAGAAATGGAGATAACGGATCGCCTTGACGAATGCCTTTCAGGCGTCGACGACCTGTTTATAAGGACAAAAATCGTAGCCGAATTCAAGCAAGCCAAAATCCAGGTTAGCTATTTGTCTCCAAATCCCATTTGTCTCATGACATCAATAAGACAAGTTCCAGTTGACACAATCGAAAGCCTTTTCAATATCCACCTTTAGAAGCATGGTTGTCAACTTTTTGTTCTTAACGAACCTCATCGTTTCGTTCGCAATTAGAGGCCCGTTGAGAATGTGGCGACCTCCTATGAATGCATTTTGAGAGTCACCAATGACTTTGTTGATAGTTTTAATCATTCAACAAGAGTCTTGGTGATGATTTTATATAAACAACCGATTAAGCTAATTGATCTAAAATCCCAACCCTATTGGATCCATGATTTTTGGTATAAGTAACAACAAAGAGTTGAATCCATGACAAAGCTTTCCTTTCTCCCAAAACAAGTTCATTACGTCTATTATTTCTTTTTTAAAAGTGTCCTAAAATTTCTTGATGCAGCTGAAGTTTAATGTCATATAATTCCAATAAAAATAGATCAAAAAGAGGAAGATTGATGATAAGGGTCAATAACGGTAATGGGCAGTATGATGAACGAACGACGATGAAAACAACAAGAGCTAGTGATGCCGTTGGTGCAAAGTGTTTGAATAACATATGGTTTGGGAACGATAAAATTGATATAAATTTCCTTTTACTTTAAAACATTTATAGCGGGCTACAATTAGCTTTTTTGGGTTAAAATGATACAAATAACCAATTTTTAAAAGTTGGATGATTTATTTATTAAAGAAATGTTGAAAGACTTGGTCATTTAAAATTAGAAACCTTATTATGTTTTTCTGAATATTTCCTATATTTTAATAAATTTGTTTCCGTTATTTATTTTAAAAAGATATGAAACAATAAATAGAATAACATAATTCCAGTGAACTTAGAGCGTAACGAAGTCTAGATACAACATTAGATCTTGGGACGGCATCCATGTTCACCTGCCGTCCTCTTTATTTCTTATATTTTCCTAATTATTGTTTCCTATCTTATTTTTAACCATATCATTTATAAACTTTGAATCTCCTAATTTGTACATATTTAAATTAAATATAACCTTTATAATTATAGGGTTGGATTCCGGTGAAAGAGGAAGTTATGGTAAGAAGCGTAAGAAGAGATCTTCATCATTGGATACACATCACATGAGATGCACTGCGATGCATTGGACCAATTCCTGTATCAAACGCGATTCATGAGTGAGTTTGAGATTAAAAGTGATCAAAGGTCCATATCCCCTCTTACGATTCTCACATCAACTCTTATTCTCACACGATCCTTCGTCTAAAATTATATTATGATATACAATTTTATTTTATTTTAACAAATATAATAGTTAGGGGCCGTTTGTTAAACACTTACCTTGGTAAGCGTTTACTAGTTCAATTACTTTACTGGTTGAATATAACAAGGATCGAGAATCTTACTCGACAAGATGAAATACATGAATCAAGAGTCTTACCCGATAAACGCTTACGTGGTTATAAACACTTACCATCATTTATTTTGATGGCCGAAAATGTTATCCCATAAGGTAAATGAGAGTGGTGACTCTTGTAGATAAACGTTTACCTGATAAACGTTTGGTAAATGGTCCCTTAACGCGGACCTAGAAACTTTTTCAAGTGGTAACACAATTTGACTGTAAAAAACGGAACCATTGAATATTTTTCAAAAATCATCATTAATCTGTTGGTTAGTTCCTTACTTTTCGTATGTGAAGTTTGTATTCAAGTATCTTATTGCAATTTTTTTTTTCAAAAATATAATAAATCTGAAATTAACATCTAAAATACAAGGAAACAAGAGATCAAAAAATAAATCAAAATGTCCAGGTACATTGTAATTATATCATTTTTATCAAGTTTTAATCATATTAGGTAACAAGTTAATGAGAATTTATGTTAGATAAAATTATTTAATTCATGTATTTAAAACAAATATAAATACACGATTAATAAATGTTTTGCATTTTGTGATAAATTAATTGAAAAGCATGATTAATTGGACGGACCTACAATACAATCGTTGAAGTGAGCAACTTTACAAACTAAAATTGACTTTTAAAATGTGGTAATTGGCGGATGCATCTTAGAAAGTAGGCCACAGCCACTCTCATAATACGTGCGTCCCCATGGAGATAACGTACGCATCCACCAGTCTACCGGACCTCGCCTCCATGGCCAGGACTCCGACGACTCGTCCGGTTAAAGTCATACCTTTCCAGCACCCGTACAGCGCTGCCGATGCAACGCCTAAGTCGTCTTCGTCTCCATCGTCGCCGTTTTCGAGATGGAGAACGAAGGTGAAGCGGATGAAAACGATTGATTGGATTGATTTCTTCCTCCCTTGTTCCCGCTGGATTCGTACTTATAATTGGCGTCAGAATCTCCAGCCTGACCTCATCTCCGGCGTCACCGTCGGGATCATGCTTGTTCCTCAGGTACAAATGGAAATTGAAGTTACTTATAAATATAGAAACCGGATGATTGATTTTTATTTCAGTTGCGAATTCCTGTTTTCGCGTTGCTTGATAGTTGATAGTACCGTGTTTGACTAGAAAACTAGACTTGGCATTTTTTTGGTTGGGATGCATAATGCATTTGGTTGGTTGTTATTGCGTAAGTAAGATTGGCCGGATACTATCCAATGACGCGTTCTTACATTAATCTAGTGAAAATATGATGACAACGTTACAATTCACAATTACTTCTATGAATAAACATGCCAGGTTTTAGCAATCAGTGCATCTCAAGAATCAAGGCATATCTATAATTACGCTATACACGGGATCCATGACATTCAGATCTACTAATTTTAGAATATCGACTTTAAGCTTTGTTATCTACTCTTAGCTCCATTCAGCTCTTCTAGTGGCTGGACTGTGAGCTTTTTTTCTATTGTAATAGGTAAGATGCTAATTTTTTAAAATGTTGCTCAAGTATTGTCAGTCAGTGATTAAAGGGTTCTGATATATGTGATTTCTATATTCTAATTAAGCAACAGCTGGATCTTATGTTGATCTATGTTATATAGGTTGCTTCTTCACAGTTATACCTACCTTGTATCTGCTAATAAAGCTCATATATTAGGTCTTATTGAATGACATGTGCAAGATACCATGGTTTGTTGGCGGTTGGCACCATATCATGTTTATTTCTAGGAGTGCACCAATTTTAGTCATGTACTTTCTATATTTATAGCCTTTTTTCCCTCTCTGCTTGTTCAGGTGCAATTTGTTATAGTAATTTCATAAATCTAGTTGGTTCTTGCTGCCTTTGTACAGTTTAACAAGAGTGTTTTTAAGCTCTAATAAGTTGTTTTTAGTTTGGAAGGCGGAGAATATTGTTCCTAAACCTAAGAGGCGTTCTCCACTTTAGAAATTCTTAACGAATTTCATTAATTACCTACTGCTGGCGGGTAAAATGTTTGTGATATAATAGATCGTTTGCTGCAGCTGGTTGGTTTCTATATCACAAACATAATATTTGACCTCTTATTTTTTCTTTATTCTGTTTCTTATGTGCAGTCTATGTCATATGCAAAGCTAGCTGGACTTCAACCAATATATGGACTTTGTAAGTTGAACATCTGGTCCTTACAATATAACTAGGCTTTTCCCCTTATATAGTTTCTTAAGCTAGTTTTATGTAAGGGAGAATAGGAATTGAGCGATCACAAGATGAATATTACTTGAGGAAGTGGAGATAAAGAGACGATATGTAAAAATGCTAGAGTCCACTAAATAGAGCCTTTTTGGTTCCGTAAGTTTCCATCTTGAGTGTTCGCACAATTCTATTTTCCACTGCAAGTTCCAAATTTTTTTTACATAAAAATTTTGTTTCCGTCACTTGAACATGAACATATTCTGTTCGAGAGATTTGAACAGCTTAGCATGTTCTCTGTGTGTTTAAGATATTTTTAGTTGGTAATGGAACCTTTTCTTCATGAATTTTCACGTGCTATAGTTCGTCAATCCACCTAGCAGCCATTGTTGATGCGTTGGCTGTTAGGCTGAACAGGCAGCCTGATTTGCTTTCAAGTTACTATGTGTTTAACTGGATTTACGCTCTTCCAGGATGAAGTAATCTAGTAACTATGTGGAAAATGAAGCTTACGTGTACCGTTACAAGTGATCCCTTCACTTTCTATGAACATTTTTAGCCATTGTGAATCTAAGAATATGGAATAGGGTCACTTAGCTTGGATTGGTGGAGCATTTGTTTGTTCTTTTTCTTCCCAACTTTCTTAGTGTCTCACTAACTGTTGCTTTTTCACTTATCCTTCATTTCAGATACTGGATTGGTTCCTGTATTTGTGTATTCCATATTTGGATCATCTCGCCAGCTTGCTGTTGGTCCAGTAGCATTGGTTTCTCTACTGGTCTCTAATGTCCTAGGCAATGTTGATTCATCTGCTGAATTATATACAGAACTTGCAATATTATTGTCACTCATGGTTGGGATTCTAGAATGCACAATGGGGCTCTTGAGGTACTTTTGTTTCATTAAATTTTTAAGTTTTAAAATAATCTCTTGCTTTTCTATTCGCTGATCAAATCCATATGCTTCTCATTAAGATGTTTTTTCAAAATGTAGTACATCTTCATTCGCTCAAGCACAGTCTTGGCAAGTTGATGAGTTTTTAACATCCTTCTAAATTTACATTTAGTGGCAAAATTAGCATAAACTAATTAATAAGTTTTAGAATTGTGGAGAGTACTAATTCTTGTTACCAACGTGAAGAGGAATGATGTAATCATTTGGCGTTCACTCGATCTGGGTGTTTCTTTGCCTGTTAAACTTTATTTATATGAATCCTTTTCTTTTACCACCTTGATGGCGATTACTATTAAAAGATGGTGTTTTTTTCTGTACTTTTGATCATTGTAGGCTTGGATGGCTTATCCGCTTTATCAGCCACTCAGTAATTTCTGGCTTTACAACTGCTTCAGCCTTTGTTATTGCCTTATCTCAAGCAAAATATTTCCTGGGATATAGTGTAGACAGAAGTAGCAAAATAATTCCATTGGTCAAGAGTATAATATCAGGAGCAGATAAGGTATCCTATTTTTCACCTAGAGCTATATTCTATTGCGTTTTTTATATCTTGGTTAGGCTTACATAAGAATTGGTTTTGGGTTTTACTTGACATTTTAGTAAGAAGGAACAAGTTGGCCTATCATTTAGTCAATATGTATGCATTATGAACTTTAGAGTGCCTCTGTGGAATGGCTCCGCTTTCCCTGTTGAACTTCCAAGATAATGGCATATTTATTTAATGCTCTTTAAGCCAAATTACCTTTGGTTTCTTGCATATATTGTAGGCCCCTCCGTTATCTCTACCTATCATTTTCTATCATTTTTATTTGTTAATTACACAAGCCAGAGCTTTTAGTGAGTGTAATCTTAGCAGCAATAAATCTTTTTTCCCCATATCTTCCTTTTTATGGGGGAAGGGGGGGGGGGGGGGGGGGATCAACTTTCCTATATAAGTTTTACTAGTGCATGACTGGAACTCAAATTTGATAAGTCCATGAGAGTCCTAGAGAACCCTTGGGCGGAGATTCTATTGTTTACATCTCTTTCCCATCAGTGGAAGTTGGAACACATGGAGCCTCCTCAGAAAATAAGAAAAACAAATTACATGTGGAGTTGTGGATATGTTTCATAAGAAAAACAAATTAAATGTGGAGTTGTGGATATGTTTCATGGATGTCATTCACAAATAGAATAGCAACATGTTATCTAGCCTCCCCATTCGGATGCTTACATCCCAATTTTTGTAATATGGTGTAGGTTGTAACTAAGAATAGCTGTATACTCTTATCTGTGGTCTGATTGCTTCAAATGGGAAATGTTCTCATTGAACAGCATAACTTGCCACAATTTTTGTATTATCATGTGAAATAACTCAATTAAAAAGATTACTTTGCATTGCTATGTTCATGGGTCCTTGATTGCTGAGAATTGGTGCCCAAAAACCAAACTGGCACTTATCCGAATCATGTGGCTCTTGCTCTTATTTCTAGTAATCAATTGCCGTCTCTGCTTTTGTTTAGCATTATTTGTATGACTTTTTCCTAACCATTTGCAAACTTTCCTTGCTTGTAGTTCTCATGGCCTCCTTTCGTGATGGGGTCCTCTATCCTAGCAATTATTTTGGTCATGAAGCATTTGGTACACACTTTTTCCAAGTTACATTTATCCATTGTACCTGAGCTTTCTAATTAATTTAGATGGTTCCAAGTACAGGGGAAAACAAGGAAGAACTTGCGGTATCTGCGAGCAGGCGGTCCCCTCACTGCTGTTGTTCTGGGTACAGCCTTTGTGAAAATATTTCATCCCTCTTCCATTTCTTTGGTGAGAATAATGAGAGAAGCTTTTTCTGAAGTACTGGAATTGAACTTCTAAAGTAAATCAATGAGAATGTTCGTGTATATATATATATATATATATATATATATATATATATTACATATCCACTAATCTGTTGATAATTGACCAAGAACCTGAAAATTGGATTTTTACTTTACTTTAGTTTGTTATTATTATTATTTTGTTTTTGTTTTTTCTTGTGGGGTTCACTTCGGTATGGGTCTCTATGTTTTGGCCTTCATATGTATTTGTATCTCATCAAGATCTGACCACAACACTAATTTACATGCCTTTGATTTACTTATTCGTGTTTGGAAAAAGTTACATTTTTGTAGTGTCATTAAAAAAAATGGACCACCTTCAGTTTTGGATGTCTTGTCTATGTGTATTCCCATGGAGGTGTCACAGTCACAACCAGTTGTTTGGTCTTTATGCACAACTCTGATTCCCTGTTTCTTTTAAATAGGTAATTTCATTTTTATCATTGAAATCTTCTTGGTTGTTTTATGTTAAGTTGCTGCCAAGTTTAGTAGATTAAATATCAAGCAAATGAACTATGCACTACAATCTTGAGCAAAGTGGGACTGTAGGAGTTGTTTCATGTGATTTCCAGTTCTAACTCTTGGGGTAAGATAGTATAATTAGTGAAATTAATGCAAGGGCTTGTTGAATTTCTGATGCATAGAAGCTGAGTTAAATATAAATTCGTGAATATTTTGTTTTTCTGAGAAAATTACTTACTCTCTTTACCTTTTATATTATTGTTTTTATAATACCAAGTAAAGTTTCACTTCTGAATCTTAAGTCCAGAGGGGATGGACATTTTGTTTTTTCTGTTCATACCTGGGCATCAACTGATTGCCTTGTACTGTGACATGCTCATGATAAAAGCTTCTCTATAAAAAAAATTCAGGTAGGAGATATACCTCAAGGGCTTCCACCATTTTCCATCCCTAAAGAGTTCAGTCATCTGAAGTCCTTAATCCCGACTTCACTTCTCATTACTGGTGTGGCTATACTGGTAATAAAAGATTCATCTGTAATTGGCTATAATCTTTACCTGTTTTATTGTTTTAACCATGCAATGACTTCACGTCTGCACTACAGGAATCTGTGGGGATTGCCAAAGCCCTGGCAGCAAAGAATGGATACGAACTTGACTCGAATCAAGAGGTGCGTTTTTTGAGGAAAAAATATCTTTGCTCAAGGTTGTATTATCATAGCTTAGAAATTATGTATAACCATAGTGACAGAAAAAGAGGACTGCTGAAATAATATGGTTTACACGGACGAGATATAGTGTCATCCTAGCATTTTAGATCAATTCAAGGTAACAGTTTTCTAGGTAATGATATGCCAGTATGTCTACAAGATAAAAGGGCTGGATTTTTGAAAGTTGAGCTATACTTGTATTCCATGACAAAAGAAGTGCTAACACGCTCTGTTGCTGATTTACAAATGATGTGCAAAGAAACCAAAACATCTGTTATGCAGCATTTATGAGAGCATATGACAGGGAATTACAGGACTTAAGTACAGCTTAAACTGATTTGTTAACCTTCTTATATGCTTGTGCATCCGAGACTCTTGTGAAGCTTTTCTTTATCATTGCTATATGAAATTGGTCTCCCTTTAAGTCTTTAACCTATTGACATGTGGGGTATGCACGTTAACAAATGAATGCCAATATTTGGTTCATGCAAAATTTTCCTATGGACTATCAATGATGTTTAGTGCACTATATTTTTCATACTTGCTCCCTTATCATGCTTATGATACCTCATATTAAGGCTATGTTTGGCAAACTAGCTGATAAGCTAGCTGGTAGCTGAGAAGCTAGCTGATGAAAAAGTCACGTTTGGCAAAAACTAGCTTATAAGATGTAAAATTACCAAAAATGATATCGAGCAAAAATAATCAATTACAATATTTAATAATATAATTAAAATAAATTTATAGTAATATAATATATTAATTACTACAAATAAGGTAGTAAATAATATAATATGTTAATTAAAAAATTTGAAATTTATTATTATATATATTATAAATTTTGAATTTTAAACCAAATTAAAAAATATATATATACATTAACTTATGATTTAAAAAAAAACGTTACATATAATATGGAAAAAATAATCAAATAATAATAATAATTGATAACTAAAATATATTGATCAATATTTAAAAAATTGATATAATTATCAATAATTCTAAATAATTAAAATTTTATATCAAGGTATAATTAAAATTTATGTTATAATTTTCAGATGATATTAATTAATTAATTAATAATTAATATTTATTTATAATTAATAGTTAATATATAATAATGGATATTAATGAGGGTATAATTGGAATAATCACAAAAGCTCCTCATAAAGCTACTCCAAGTAGCTTATGTGCCCAGAAAATAAGCTAGCTTATTTTTGCCAAACGATGCCTAAGTTTAGATGGGTTCCGACCAATTTACTATTTTCATGGTTAAGCGGTGTAAAGCTGGGACCTTCTAGTAGGGAGAAATGTAATTAAAATGCATAAATGTAAACTATCAACAACATGTTTCTTTTATTAAGTTAAAAAGTTTGATCTGGTGACAATTTTTAAGGTACATAGAGTATCATAACCTTTTCTTAATGTCCTCGTCGCCTGTTTGCCAACGCTCTTTTGTACTCATATTTTCCTCTGTTGCTTGCTCTTTGGTTTCTTTTCAAAATCTTTCAAAAGAACTTCAAACTTTTTTGACAAATTTTCTGTTTCTCTCATGTTTTACGAGACCTTTTCACAAGCCGGGGGTTTCACAAAAAACCTCTCTACTCCTTGGGGTAGAGGAAAGGTCTGCATATATCCTACCACCTGAGACCCCAATTCCGAGTGGGATATACCAGGTACGATTGGTTTGAGTTGGTTTATATGATAAGCATCATAAAGTTACATAAAGTTATGACCATCAAACAACAATATGGATCAATTTATCTGAAAACTATGGGTATCATATGACAAGAAAATTAAACAGACTAGATTTCTCAAAATTTAGCAACATATAAGTTGACAATCCTTCTTTCTTTGTTTGTCGTTTTTATTACCAAATAATAAAACTACAAAAGTCAAAATTCTTAGCTTTATAATTATGAAGAGTAAGAATGCCTTACTCAGTAAAAACCAAACTCAAGGGTTCATCCTCTTACAAAATCTGACAAAATTACTCTCTATGTGCTTTTCTCTTCAAGAGTCGGAAACTTGTTGTTGGTATCGAATGGGCGATATTTCCTTATTCTCATTAGATTGAATATTGAAGTACACACATTCCTTATTCATCTGTCATTAGATTCAATATCGAATGGGAGTATTTCCTTATTTCCCTACCTGCCCCCTAATTCCACCCCAAGAGATATTAGAAACCCCAGCCCTACGAAACAGATGTAGCTTGATAATTTCCTTCTAGTGCACTTTGTTATCATGCTTGCTCATGCATTGTGATTAAAAATTGGGACAACGGCTTAATTGAGATGAGTGGTGGTGTTTTATTGATTAAAATCGATAAATAGCCCGTATAAGTTATTGGTTAGGTGGTAGTTCATTTTTTTAAGGATGAAACTGTTTATAAATCGCTGCTGACACATCAATGCTTTTTGACAGTTATTTGGCCTTGGTGTGGCCAATATATGTGGGTCCTTTTTCTCAGCGTATCCATCAACAGGTTAGATTGGTGCATAGGTGACCTTTGTAGTCAAATCTGCAACAATTAGATCACGTGTTACACTTCATAAATTTTTATTTGTTGATATAATTCTGAAGGAACTGTTTCTCCTAAATATGTTGTATAGGTTCCTTCTCAAGGTCAGCAGTTAATCATGAAAGTGGAGCAAAAACTGGTTTATCAGGAATTGTCATGGGCGTTATTATGGCCTGTGCACTGTTATTTATGACACCATTATTTGAATTTATACCTCAGGTATGCTCTCATTTTCTCTGCATTTATGACACCACTGTTTCAATACATGCCACAGGAATTGTCATGGATATAGATTGCTGTGAAACTATTTTGATGCTCCCTTTTCCAATAATCTCTTATCCTGCTAATTGAACTTCAGAAACCAGATTTGTTCCAGAATGATCCTAGTGATGTTGTTTTAGCAACTTATGAAGCTAGAATTTGGAAACTTCTATTATCTTTCTATTGGCACATATTTCCATATGGACTAAGCCTCTTGTGTTCTTTTGTTCACTTTTGCAGTGTGCTCTTGCTGCTATTGTAATCTCTGCTGTAATCGGGCTGGTCAGTATATCCTCTAATGGGTTTGATTACTTTCTTACTCTTCAGTCTCTACTATAAATGCTAAATGATCTTGTTAATGCAAGCATTTGCATAATTCTTGAACCCATTTTACCAGCTGCAGTTAATGTTTGTTCTTCTTGAATAGTAAGAACGAGTGGAAGGCTTTAGAACATAAAAGAGTGAACCATGAGATATTGAAATTGCTTTATGCATTTCAACATAGCTACCCAGTGGCGGAGCCACCCTTGGCCCAGTATGAGCCCAAGATCACCCTCAAGTTTGTGGAAATTGTGTTATTTATATGGCCGATTAACCATTTTCATTTAATTCAAATATTAAATAAACCTCGATATTGGAAAGAAATGGTTTTCACTTAAAATTGAATATATTTTAGTTGGTATTTATTTTTTTGAATTTTATTAGTTTTTTATAGTATTTATTGTTTCAACTTAATTAGTTATTTTTTCAACTTATTATAATTAGTTATGATTTTTTCAATTTACTTTGAATTAAGAATGTTATTTAAGGGAGACTAAGATAAAGGAAATAACCGTTAGATTACGATATTTTTAACTAAGGTATTTTTATATATTATAAAAATATGGGTTGTGTTCCGGTGAGAAGTTGAGGGTAACGTGAAAAGCGATTATCAATTATTGGATGAGAAATATATTCATATTAGAATGAAATGCACCGAGATAAAATGTATCAAGATAAGATGCACCAAATCAATTCTCTTTTAAGCCGTAATTCATGGAAGAACATTTGATTAAAAGTGATCAACGGTTGAGATCAACCGCTCATACTTCTCACGTTAACCTCAACTTCTCAGACGATCCTTCACCATAAAAATCTATATATCCAAAATATTGAACTAAATTACTCATTCTTCCTGAGTAATTAGTATAACCAAATCAATTCTCTTTTCCTTCTTTTTTTTTTCTTCTCCCTAAATTCAAAAACACATTACAGGATCACCCTAAATTTAAATCTTGGCTCCGCCCTTGGCTCTACCCATAGATTTTGGTAATTGTTTTCCTTCTAATCCTCATAATCCAAGAAGTAGTTCGATATCCGTCTAAGAAAGTCTAAATTGACAGAATGATTACTGCTAGATATATATGATTGTCGTTAGCTTCTTTACATCTGGGCCCATACAGGTCCAACATAAAAATCTCTATGTTAGTTGTAGTTAGTAATAGACGTAGCTTTTTGGTCCCTTGTATTTCCATGGTAACTGATCCATGTCTTTGGGAACCAACAAGCTGTGGCTCCCACCACATTTAGCTGCAAACAGCAGCTTGTTGTGTCATTGTATCTAAGTTTTCTGTGGCATATTGACCTTTGGTACTCCATCAAGGCACCTTAGTCACGGCCGAGTACCAGTTCTGTTTCTACATGACTCTGGTATGTATCTGGTCTCATGGTCCCCAGTGATTGGCATCACCTCCTACTACCATATCTGGACTTCTATGCATGGTATCTGCCATCCTTCATCTTTACATCCTATCAGATTGACAGCCTACAATTTTTTATCTGGACTTGTCAGATTCCAACTTTTTTGCCTTTCTTTCAACTATGCTCTCTTGATATTGAGTTTACAATGAATTAACATGGGGAAATTTTTACTATTGATTTGATTCGTTTAGTAAATATGGATGCTTGATTTGTCAATCCTGTTGTCTCTTTACCTTGGCTTGGTTATTTAGCTGGATAGCTCTTGGTAGGTATCAATATTTTGGTTTGTGATTATTGATTTCTAGTCTAATGTATAAAATGGATGGTATAGATGATAAAATGAGGAAGGTTCTAAAGGTGCAGGTGGAGTGAACATGCAACTAGACACATTTATAAATATCAATCTAATTAAATGGCACAAATTAGATGTGGTGGTCTACATTTGTGTGTCGTAATCTCTAGAGGAAAAATCACTATGGACATTTGACCTTGCCTCCCCTGAACCCAACTTTGATGAGATAGTGTCCCCAACCATAAATTATAAGGGTTTGTGGGAGCCTTTCTAGGTGCGCCATCTATGAAAAGGGCAGCACTGTCTAATTATTAATTATCGATATTCAGTGCATATACATTATCCATATTCCATGGATACTTCTGGACACGCTTTCATGCCTTTTTCTCCAGTTATTTTTATATGTACTTGCAATGTATGTGAGAAGATGTGCTTTCTTTCAAAACATGACTTCATTTTTTAAAAAGGTTTCTGGTCTTGACAATTGCTTCTGTGATTTTGGTTTATGAATTAATGATCTCTTATTTATTGGGGTTGTATTGTAGTGCTTTTAATGTAGTATTTGAATCCAGTAAGCTGTAAGTAATAACTTATGACATGGAAACTTTATGAACTCCAAAAAGTAAGAGGATTCCTACCTATTGTTTATTCAACTAGCTTCCTTTAAATTGTTATTTATACAATGCTTACCCAATGTAACTTCTCCTGGTTTCTTTTGGTAATGTGATGCCACTTTTCACATTTAGTTTGTACGATATCATATACCCACATTGTTCTGCATTACTGTACGACAATGACATTGTCTTAAGCTCATAGATCACAATGTTAGTTGCCAGGTGCAACTCTCAACCATAAATAGCTGCTTGACTTTCCAGAATCAATTACATAGTAACCTATTTACATACTTATTGTCATAATCTCATTCTTCTATAAGTTTCTTGTACCCTCTACGATTTGAATAGCTATTGCGAATATTTTATTCTTGTTTCATTACTCTGATTCTAATTCTTGATTTCTTGTTTGTAAAAGGTGGATTATGATGAGGCAATATTTTTATGGCGGGTAGATAAGAAAGATTTTTTTCTTTGGGCAGTTACTAGTACAACAACATTGTTCCTTGGGATTGAGATTGGTGTCCTTGTTGGGGTGAGCATATATATTGTATCCAGAGTTCCTCATGAGGCTTATCAAGTTTTATAGGATAGTAGCATATCTTATCTATTGCTTGGGTAGAACTATCGGTACTGTGCTGATTTTCTGATGTTTTTAACTTGTCCAAACAAATTGGCACACTACTGGCGTTGTGCGGAAAACATTCTGCAAGCAATTAGGTTTTGAAAATCACTAATCTATTCGACTGTTGGTGTTTTGATATATATATATAAATATGTAGGTTGGTTTTTCTCTTGCTTTCGTGATCCATGAGTCAGCAAATCCACATATTGGTAAGCTTGTTATATTGCACCTTGTTATATTTATATGTAATTTGGCTTTCTACAATATATGAAGGAACAACCGGTGACCTTAAGTCTCATCTGGTACCATTCATGTCTCTTAAACCCCATGGTTGTGGGTTTGGGACTCCTTGTTGGCATGCGTGGGTGTTTCTTGTTTGTTTGGTTGTAAGTTTCTTTTTCTTTGATTGTTTTCATTGTTTTGTTTTTAGTTGCATTCTTTCTGAAATATATATGAAGGAACAAGCACATATAGACTGCATTTTGTCCCTCGATTGTTCGTGAATCTTTCAATCTTGACGTCGACTTTATATCAGCGTCATCTTTTTGATTTAATCATATTCCTAAAACCCTTTGTCCATATTAAACCTTTCAGTTATTTCCAGATTCCAGACTTGGCATACATATACAGAAAACCATTTCAATAATACTCTTGCAATATTATTAACTATCTTTGCCTTTATATATATGGTCCTTTAAAAGTGTGAAATCATAATGATTTTCTCATTTCCAAAAACTTTCCTCCAAACATTATCTGTACTTTTGTAAGAGGGCAGATATTTGGAGGTAAATGATGATTGAAACAGAAAACCTATTTGGAGATTCAAATTACAAACATCACCCTCTTGCTTCCAGCCTAAAATTTGACCTTTAGAGCCTAAACTGTCAATTTCTTCTAACACGATAAATCAGTTCTCAATTTGTTGTATACAGATGGTTATCGGAGCTCATATTTGGTGCATCACTTACCTTATTTGTATAACATGCATGTCTTTTCTGCTTGATTATCAATTTGTGTAATTGCAGCTGTGTTGGGGAGACTTCCTGGCACCACTGTTTATAGGAACATCCAACAATACCCAGAAGCATATACATACAATGGCATTGTAATAGTTCGAATTGATGCACCTATCTACTTTGCCAATACAAGCTATATAAAAGACAGGTAAAATAAAGTGGCTTAATTAGATGCTCGCTTTTGTTAAATAACATCTAAACTTTTTTTAATATAATTTCAGGTTGCGGGAGTATGAAATCGTGGTCGATCAATCTTGCAAACGTGGACCAGAAGTTGAAAGAATATATTTTGTTATCTTGGAGATGGCGCGTACGTATAAATATGAAACTTTATATCAGTTATTAATTTATTTTTATTGCATATAAGGACATATATTGTTACTCATTTCATCCCATAATAAATGCAAGAATTCTTTCAATGACTTGGGTATAACTAGAAAGATTGTTAGCAAAATAGACAAAAACGTCATTGTACTAATTTCACAATCATATCAACTACATCACTTTGCTCAATTTTAATTGAATTAACTAAAATAAGTTGTCAATAATGTTTGGTACGGTTAAAAAATAAATTGTTCTTCCTGTCGTCATTTCGTCCCTTGGTCATGTATGCTCGTAAAGGTGATGTAATTGATACGATTGTGTGTGTGTGTATATATATATATGGATTTAATTGATAGATCTTTTTGTTCGAATATGTAACAAAATGTATGTAATTTATACTTGCATGAATCTCTACATAAAATTGATGTTTCTTTCTTTTCTTATATGGATATTCTACACTAGCATAAATCAGTGAATAAAAAACCATCCGCAGTTTATGTATTTGATATGTATCCTGTTTTTACGATGTTTACATGTAATTCTTTTTCTAGCTTCATCCATGGGTTGATCTCGCTGATCTCTTTAATTTATTTCTACATTTCTATGCTGTAGCTTTTGTATTCATCTAATTTCATGTCTTTTTCAGCCGTTACTTATGTCGACTCCAGTGCAGTTCAAGCACTGAAAGAGTTGTTTCAAGAATACAACTCAAGAGACATCCAGGTACATAATCTTTCTTCCCAATAACTTCTACGCCTTTGTAGTTTGCAACGGTTTATACGTTACCACATCTCAAGAAAGTTGCAACCTTTTCCATTTTTGGAAAGTTTTCAAGTCATAATTACCTATCTGCCTATTTTTATCAATGCCAAAAATTAATAATATTTGTATGGATTCTTAAGAATACCTTAGTTTTAGGACACCATCAAATGATATTTTGAACATTTGATAAGTAGTCAAACATTTTCCAAGAACTATATGCCTAGTTAAACTAGGGGGTTGTTTGTTTTTTAAAAAAAACTCTTAATGGCTCTGAATCGTTCAGATCTTTTTACACACCACCTCTTATTAATCATAACTAAAATAAGACTTCAATCTTTAGACCTCTTAAAAAACAAACGGCACCTAGGAGTGTAGACGGGTCAAATCGGATCATGTCCATATCTGTATCTACTTGTATGGTATGAAAGATATGAACATGTATGTTTATATTGGATGCAAATGCAAATCCAATTTGGATGTCGTGTGTATTTATTTTTCAACCAAATTACAAAGAAGATATGGGTTTGGATGGAAATGAATTTTTAGATATATATCCCTTTATGACAATAAATCAAATGCTACAATTTTCAAGGGATGAATGGGTGTAGTTTACTTTTTCTCTTATGAAGAAATTAAGCAATTTTGTGATTTATGATGATGCAGATAGCTATTGCCAACCCGAACAAAGATGTACTTTTGACGCTAACAAAATCTGGGTTCATCGATCAAGTAGGTAAAGAGTGGTGTTTTGTGAGAGTGCATGACGCCGTTCAAGTATGCCTTCAGCATGTCCCGCCTGCACCAAAAATTCCTGAATCATCTCCGGACAAAAGTTCGAGGTTCTTAGAAAGATTAGGCACGAGAAGGAAGGAGGATTTATCGACATCTGAAATGGAGTCTGGTGAAAGAGATTTCGTAATATCTAAAGATTCCGACCCTCAACTGGAACCATTGTTATCGCGAAAATCTCACAATTGATTTCGCATCTTAACTTATTATTCGTTTGCATTAAAGTCGAACCATATTTATATTCTTGTGACCATGATTCTTTCTAGGGTTCTTAGTTTCTGTAAGCTATTGTGTTGTGCATAAATGCTGACTGGGCCTGGTGTCGTGTTGACTGGCTGTGAACATTTTGAGGGTGATGATCATTGGTGTGTATATTCGCAAACAATAATTTTGTATGGTCCATGAAGAGCTGGATCTGGATTCGACCATAGTAAATTTGTCTCGATGTTAATTTTTTTTAACTGTCTATGTCCAGCTTTCGTGCACCACAACTAATCCCAAGAAGCCCAAAAGAATGGCCTGGAAAATCCCCCCAAGTGGTCTTGGAAGGACTTAAACTGCTGACTTTTTGAAAAGGAGCCCAAAAGGCCCTTATTGCCAGTGAACTACCCCCTAGGTCATTTGAATGTTGATTGTTTAAAGTTGTGGGTAGGGGTGTAAATGATGTGAGTCGAGTTTGAGTATCATTATACTCGACTCGTTAGTATATCGAGTCGAGTTCGAGTCAAGCCTATTCGAGTCGAGTTTTGACCGAGTCGAGCAAGTGAGTCGATCTCGAGTAGCTCGCGAGTTGTCTCGTCTCATTTACACCCCCTACATAGGCCCAAGCCCTTAGGCTCAAGACATTTAACAAAGGCAAAAGATGTAAAACAAGGGAGGAGAAAGGTCTATATATAGTGGAGTTCAAAACATTGGGTTCTATATCCCGCCAATGTGGGATGGATTAGACACACCATCAAGAGTTTAACCATGTCTTTTACACCATCATTTTCCAAAAAAAATCAAAAAACTTGAGTTTATTATTATTATTATCAATTAAATTAAAATAGTATTACTAATTATTATTATTATTTTGCTTATCGAGTATCTCATGAGTTTATCGAGTCGAGTATCAGGTCGCTCGACTCGACTCGTTAGTATATCGAGTCGAGTTCGAGTTCGAGTCGAGCCTATTCGAGTCGAGTGTTGACCGAGTCGATCTCGAGTAGCTCGCAAGTTGTCTCGTCTCATTTACACCCCTAGTTGTGGGTGTTTGATAAAAATGGGAAAATGTACCTGGATTGGGTAACTATAGGTGTATCCAAGTTCATCGGTGATGGTCGTATGGGTTCGAATGGCAAAAGTGTGTATCTTTGTGTGTGGTCACTTGCGTTAGTCCCCAATCTAGCGCAAGATTGAGTACCAACGATTTATATATTTGGTATCTAGTGTGTTGTTAACATTGTAAATGTTGTGAGATTGATGTGGTTGTAAGATCAAACCTTAGAAGTTATAATGTTTTTTAAGACAAACTTGTATGTTATATATAATTATTATATATACACATATATTGTTTCTACTATTACTTAATAATAGTAAACAATTAAAATTCATGTAAAAGAAGAAAAAACAAACAAGAGCCATAAAATTGAATACAGAATACGGTGAGAAACAATATCAACAAAATTCAATGAGTGTCATTTTAGGTTGTGATATTTATATGTGTGTGTCATATATATGAAGCATATGGACATTTTTTTTCACATATGAAACATATCCATCTGTTTCATATATGAAACATCTTTTTTATGTTTCACATGTGAAAATGGTTCTCACGATTCTTAATATTTTTCTGCTTCTCATTCATTTTGCAAAAAATGTTATAAACAACTCATAACAAGGTAAAAAGAAAAGACAACCCTTAAAAAGAATAACAATTAAAAAATCTAACTAAGTTAAATTCCCACTTCACAAAAGCTTGTTCCCTAAAGCATCTCAAGACGCCATGCCTATGGCATGCATCTAGGATTACACAACCGCGACATCAATTAATGTGGCGTCAGAGACATGTTTCATGCTATGGACCCTTTTAGAACCCTGGCTAATGGTGTACAAAAAACCTTTAACCCGTCCAACCCAAACCGCTAACAACCCAATTAAACCCAACCCGTCCAACCACCAACCCGCAAATTAAGAGGGTTGAAATTGGGTTATGTTTTGTTCAACCCGCCCAACCCGCCAATCCGCCGCTAATATATAATTTTTATAAAATTATATATGTATATAAAATACAATAATAAAAAACAACTAGTCTATTTAAGCAAATTTATAGCCTAAACTATATTATATACCCTATATATATAATACATTTTACTTAACCGAACAAACTAATTGAGGCTTGTTCGTGTTCGTTCATTAAATTTAACCAAACAAATGAATGAACACGAACGGTAAAAGAACATAATTTTTTGTGTTCATATTCGTTCGTTAAGAAAATGTGTTTGTTTGTGTTCATTTACGTTTGTTCGTTAAGATGCTAAATGAACGTAAACGAACGAACACAAATGAACAAACCGAAATAACATAATAAAATGAAAAATCCGGTAAATTTATGAATAATAAAAAGGAATTCTTAAATTTTAATGTAATTAATGATTTTACATATTAATATCATTATCTATACTATATTATAAAGATGGCATAAAAAACTCTTAATTACAACTCACTAAGCTTTATGTACTATCATTTAAAACTATCTACTTAAAATCTCTTAAAAATAACTACTAAAGCCTAATGTACTACCTGTAAAGCTTTTAACCCTAATTAATATATTTCATCCTTATCCCCCAAAATCCTTATCTCTAATCCCCAAACCCTAAAATTATGAAATTTGAATTCTGATAAACATAATCAAAACAGGATAAACATCTCAATTTAAATATAAAAAATTTAAAATATATAAGATAATTAATGAATTTTAACAAACTACTTAATTTTTTTTATATAAAAAACATTATATTGTTAAGCCTAAATTAAACAAATTTATATATAAAAAACCATTATCACTCAATAAAAACCATTCAAAATCATACTGTAAATCAATAAAAAATAAAAAATAAAAATAAACATTAAAATCGTGATGTATTAAGCATTATGTACTATTATTTAATGTTAATCTACTTAAAATCTCTTAAAAAACAATTAATGAAGCAATATGTACTACTTTTAAATGCTTTTAACCCTAATTAATAAATTTCATCCTTATCCCCCAAAATCCTTATCTCTAATCCTCAAATCCTAAAATTATGAAATTTGAATTCTGATAAACATAATCAAAACAGGATAAGCATCTCAATTTAAATATAAAAAATTTAAAATATATAAGATAATTAATGAATTTTAACAAACTACTTAATTTTTTTTATATAAAAAACATTATATTGTTAAGCCTAAATTAAACAAATTTATATATAAAAAAACCATTATTACTCAATAAAAACCATCCAAAATCGTACTGTAAATCAATAAAAAACAAAAAATAAAAATAAACATTAAAATCGTGATCTATCTCGCTGCATTGCGCGAGTACGCTTCTAGTATATATATATATATATATATATATATATAGAGAGAGAGAGAGAGAGAGAGAGGGGTGTTCAAATGCAACCCCTTTACATGGTGCAATCCCATGCAACCCTTCTATCCACCACTCATTTTATTTTCACATTTTTAATTAAAAAATGTAAAAATAAAATGAGTGGTGGATAGAGGGGTTGCATGAGTTGCATCATGTAAAAGGTTGCATAATAACCTATCCCTATATAGATATATAAACAAACATAAATAAACAGACATTAACGAACGTAAATGAACGAACGAGCTCATTGTTCATGTTCGTTCATTTAACTAAACGAACAAAAAAAATGTATTCATGTTCGATCAATTCTTAAATAAATGAATATAAACGAAATTCTTCCAAACGGTTCGCCAAACGGTTGGTTCATTTACAGCCCTAGCACTGCTAAATGCTAACCAAATAACCTCTTGATTCGCTAAACGTTTGTATATTCTTAATAGTATTTATCGTACTTCATTTTACAATTTTATGTAAACTATTAAACCGCCCAACCCGTCTAACCCGCTAGGGTTGGGTTGAGTTTTTTCAAACCGCCATAATTGGTTTGGGTTGTAAAAATGTCCCAAACTGCCCAACCCAACCCGCATACACCCCTAACCCTGGCTATAACAATCATATATCAAAACTTTTAATAGATTGAACTATAATCTAATCCATGTCCACAAGAAGAAATTACTTGGACTTTTTCTTTTTGACAATATAATAATATACATTATGTTAGCTTTACACAATTATCTGCAATTTCAAATTAGAAACTATTGAGATATCACATGTATCTTCCCTTTGGATTATTCCTACTATTACAAGTTTTGATAACTTGCAAGTCATTGTTTATAGGTTGGGGCATGTGCTCTTATGTGCTTGTTTTGGTATATCGTGACTTATTGGTGAAGGAAATTTAAATAAAAAAAATAAAGTTTTTTAAAGTATAATCAAGCTTTTTTGGATTTTTGATAAATTTACGTATAGGAAAAGGAGATCAACCAAACTTGTATCATTGGTTGTTGGAGCAAAATCACATGCGGAAATCGTGCGTAGTTTATAGGTGTACACGGGTTGGGTTGGGCGGTTTTTGACATTTTTATAACCTAACCCAATTACGACGGTTTGAAAATTCTCAATCCAACCCAACCAATTCAAAAGTATAACCCAACCTAATCCAATCCTACCCTTGCGGGTTAGGGCGGTTTGGGTTGGGTTGACGGGTTAGAAATATACATAAAGTTGACGAATGAAATACAATAAATAATACTAAAATATATTTAACAAAGTTATTAGTTATTACAAAATATATATATTAAAATCCTCAAGCTTTAGAATTAAACTTCAAAAGATTAAATGATAACATCTTATTCAAATCATCAATCAAGTGCGATCGTGTTGGACCTCTCCGACTCCAATTAGTTGTTGAACATATTATTTGTTTGACCTTTGTTAACTCTTTCTTCAATTTAATCCTCTTATCGCAAAACAATTGATAAATATCTCTAGCAATAGACACTCTACTAGGGACACCAAATTTTAGTGTACTCGTGCGGTCGTGCTTATTGAGACGTATCGATCAACGTAGTTGAATTAATTCGGGTTTTGACCTAGGAGAATTTATTGCTTTGGAGTGTAAATTGGATTAATATATGTATATATTTTTTGGGATATGAATTAGACTAATATAAGTATATATTTTTTGGGTTGTAAATTATAATGGGTGTAAATATTATATATATACATATATATATAGTGGAAGGATATTTTGCAACCCTGAAAAAGGTTGCAACCCTTGCAACCCACATCTTAACCGTTGGATTCATGATCGACGGTTATTTTATTTTTATTTTTCTGTTTTTTTAATTAAAAATATTGGGCCCCATATCTATTGTAACCGCCGATCATGAATCCGACGGTTAAGATGTGGGTTGCAAGGTTTGCAACCTTTTTAAGGGTTGCAAATGAAACAACCCCTATGTATATATATATAGATATATATAATTATCGAAATAATATATATTTAGCGGCGGGTTAGAGGTTTGGGTTGGGTTGAGTTATCCTAACCCAATTTCAACCCTTGGGTTTAATTGGGTTGTTTGGCGGGTTGACGGTTTAACGGGTTGGGTTTAATTGGGTTGTTAACGGGTTGGGTTGGGCGGGTTTTGCAGGTTGATGATTTTTTGTACACCCCTACCCCACATGTTACTTAAAAGTCTTATATTTATCTTTTTTTTGGAAGGCATAACGGCATCGAACCAACGAACGACTACCACGAACACACGCACACCTCCCCCGGCGGTATCGGGCATCCATGGGCAGCCCACTAATTCGTCGTTGTCCCGACCCAACTTACGCTGAACCTAGAGCCTAACCACAGTCTTAAGACTGGGCTGGGGGGGCAGCCTAGTCAATGACTGGACCGACCCAATGACTGGATACTCCTCATGCCCTCAGAATGACTCCCCTTGGATTCGAACCCGGGTAGATTGGGATACCATCCACAACCCCTCCCAGGATGTTACCGCCCTTGGGGAAACCAACTGAGCTAGACATGATTTGTAGTCTTATATTTATCTGGCTTTCGTTTCTCTATGTATGTGTGCATTTCACGGTCATAACCATATGTTGTCTTCTGTTTACACAATCTACTTGTATATTTTCTATCTTTTAGTTTTTTTCTTACTTAAATATATACAAAATTTTGCTTTATATATGACAATTACCGCAAGAAAAATGTAATTAACTGCCACAAAAGAAAATTGACTAACCTTGTCATATCTAGGTATGTATTTGAACACTCATAATGGTTGAAACTGAATGACCCGTATCCCAAAGGTTACCGTTGGTCTTACAATATTTCGTTGAAACCATAAATCTTCATGTCCACTTCATATTTGATATCTTATACTATCGATGCTACTAATAAACATGCATATCCAAAAATTTAATGTTATGCCTTTCTATATTTAGAGCTAACTCATTGACTCTATGTTGGGGGAATCCAGGTTTGATGAAAAATTACAATAAATAACTCAAATAAGAATACAAGATTGCCTAATGTTGTTCTTAAATAATATTTTGATTGTGACACCCAAAAATGGGGTAAATAAATAAATATGAAAGAAAGGAAAAGAAAAAGGAAAAATAAAATAAAATTGGATTTTTATTTTATTGGGCAAAAAAGAAATGTGAAGGAAAAGTGAAAATAGGCCAATCATGCCATTTAAGGAAAATGGGAAGTGAAGAAAGGAATTTATGTTCAATCGGACTAAAAGTGAAAGAAAATGTCAAAACAAGGGTGAAAAGTGTTAATTTGGTTAATGGTCAAAAAACTCTGTTTATCGTCGATTGTAGGTAAAATACTCAACCAAACTTCGTGATTTTTATGTCTATAGCTTCATTTTTATGTCCTTTATCGAACCTTAGTAGTCTTATGTCTCAAATTTGAGTTTAGAATGTCTGATTTTGCGTTTTTTTACTGATTTTCGAGTGGGTTTTTAACCCAAACTTTAAATGAGCAAATTAGATTCAATACTCAATGGTTTTCGTTGATTTTTGTTCCTATGTTTTTTGCTAAAACTTTAGAAAATCATTTTCCTCAACCATATGAATAAAAATCAACGAAAACCATCAAGTATTGAGTCTTATTTACTCATTTAAAAATTGGGTTAAAAACCCACTCGAAAATCAGAAAAAACGCGAAATCGAACATTATAAACCAAAATATGAGACATAAGGCTACTAAGGTTCGATAGAGGACTTAAAAATGAAGCTAAAGGCATAAAAATCACGAAGTTTGGTTGAGTATCTTACCCACAATCGAGGATAAACCGAAAATTTTGACTTCGAACTTCAACCTCCGATTTCTCTCTCTAAACTCGATCAAAACTTGATTTGCTTGAGCCAAAGTGATCTTTAACCAGTTAGCTTCAATTATCTATGATTTTTTGTCCTAATAGTTGACAAAACGAGCCAATAGGAAGCTTTAAAGGAGTTGTCGTTTTCCAATTTCTGAAAAAAATCAAATTTGTCCTTTTTTCATAACAGGTCCCCTCAAGTTTGATCCTGTTGACATCTGGCTCACACCCTTAACTTTCAGATATGGCATTTGGCCTTCTGACTTCAAGACTTTTGCAAGTTTACACTTTTCACCCCCAATCTGACATTTTCTTTCATGTTTAGTCCGATTGCCTAATAACCTATTTATTCACTTTCATTAAATAGCATAATTGGACCATTATCACCCCTTTCTTCACATTTTTGGTCCAATAAAATAAAACACAATTTATTTTTCTTTTTCCTTTCTTTTTATATTTGCCCCATTTTAGGGTATCACATACCGGTCATACGATCATCATGGAGGAGGTAAATTGCATGTTTCAAGAGTTGATGGGTGGTACTTGAAGTCAAACAACAAACTTCTCTTTCATTCAATATAGATTCCCACCTCCTTACTCCCTCCCTAAGCTAGAGTTATAGGGATATCAATCAAAATCTTGAACACACGTGTATCTCTCTCATTTCTACAATATTCCAATACGATACCTATTTTATATACACCAATATAGCCCATTACGAAAATCCATATTGGTCACGAAGTTATCTTTTCACTTGTCCACTATCGATAGCCACGTTTCCCAAAAATTGTTAAAGATGACTTTTCTTGATTTTTTTATTCCATTTTTTACTATTCCAAAACGTTATTGGAAATGTGTTTTTACCATCGGAGTGTGAATTGGTTTTTAATAAATTTTTGATAAAAAAGGTCGTTGGAGAGATTTCAATGTTGAATATTAAAAATTACAAACACTTTTTATCATCCTTCATTTCTTTTAATTGACATCTTATTGTTTTTATTTATTTAAAACAAGAAAATCCGCTGTCATAGTTGTATTCTTAGGGCGTGTTTGGTTTGCGGGATTGGAATGTATTTGGATTTCAAATCCATTCCAATCATATGTTTGGTTTGCAGGAATGGAATTTGTTGATCGAATTTGAAAACCCTTTTAAAATCCTTAACCTAATGGATTTGGAATTCCTTTGCAATGGGTCGGGATTTCAAATCCAAATCTCGATGGATTTCAAATCCTTAACCAAACACATGAAGGGACTCCAAATCCAAATCCTTACTTGGAATCCAATCCATTCTAGCAAACCAAATGCACCCTTAGTTTTGTTTGTTTATAAGATAAAATGAAATTAAGAAAAAACATGAAATTCAAGTTTAGAACTAGTTTCTCAATTATAACATTTTGCAATGTTTTTTATTTATTTTTAAATAATAATCGAAGGATTATGTGAGAAGTTGAGTTAACGGTGAGAAGCGTGAGGAGTGAATCTGAACTATTCATCTCTTTTAACCTCAAGTCCTCTCATGAATTGCGGCTTAGAAGAGAATTGATCTGATTCATCTAATCCTAATATACGTCAATTTCTCGGTTGATAACCATTTCTTACCGTTAACTCAACAACCCAACCCTTAAATAATAAACATGAATTAAATATTTGTTTTTTAAAAGTATAACTTGGGCATAAAAAAATAAAGTAGAAAATTTAATTAATAAAATATTTTCAAGTAATATAATTTATGGATATGATCCCACATTGGGCAAGTGGGAAAAAGGGAGGGGGTGCAGAGGTGTATAAAGAAGAGGCATATGGGTAAGGGGAAAAATTGCCTTAAACTAATGAGTAAGGAAAACAAAGCGAGCGGTGAGAGCCGATCGCCGCGCCACTCATAACCAAATGAGCGCATGAATTTATGGAGGGGTTATAGGCTGGCCAAGTGTTGACGCTGCTTACTTTTGCAGAACTCACTTGTGCGGGCCTCCCGATCCCACCCCCAATCACTTAGTTTTTAAATCTTTGCTTTTAATGCTTTCCAGGCAAGAGATTATATAATATAATCCTTTGGATTGGAAGAAATTGCAAGTAATTTGATCGAATTTTGATTTTAGGTTTAAAATCGCGGTTTTGATGGATTGGATCTAACTATTTATTATAGATCGATTTGTTCATCGGGTTTATGAAGATTAGGGTTTCATTGTGTTTCGTTGAATTTCAGTTACGGTGGAAATATGACCGATGAATTCATTGGCTTTCGTTGATCTACTTTCTCTTCCAGAATGCAAACGTATAAAGAAAAAACAAGTGAGCTTTGATGTAAACCCCATTGGAATTTCGTGATGTTTTAGTTAATTCTAATTGTTTGTTTGAAATTTCGTTGTAACCCTCTTCAAGGTCTGATGTTTTGTCCTATTCTTTGTAGTTATATCACGTTTACATTTGTGGGTCTCTTGTAGATTTGATTTTACCTGATTTGAGAATGCGACGTGTGAAAATGGAGAAGGAAAATTGCATATACAAACATAAACTCGAGGCCTATGTATTTGATTTTGTGATCCTAGCGAGTTGTATGCTTGAGAATGGTTTAAACAAATGAAACCTTAGTATTTGGATTAATGTATTTCAAATTGTGTATTTGATCATGTAAACCCTCTTCTTGGCTGATTGTATATATACTCTTAAGAAAAAACATATTATAAATGACTGACAAATATAATAGAAGTAAATAGGGAAATTGTGAAATAGGATGCCAGATGTTGCAAACTTCAGTGCTTGCTGATTGCTTTCATATGATTTGGACTTTTGTGAAGGAATAACCATACACAATTAAAGGTGAGTCTCATAGATGTTATTGAGGGATTGAGAAAATCATCACATGAATTCAAATAACACCAAAAGCTCATGGCCTATGTGGAAAGCTAGTAGAAGCCAAAATTCTTCACAAATGGGGGTTAGATAAGGCTTAGCCAATATGCACCAGTGTAGAACCAAATTGTGGTATGTGTGAGGATTTTGTGGTTGTAGGTTAATACCTTCTTAAGATAAGGTCATTGTGTTTTCACCTCTCACTTGACTGTACCTTGGTAAGTTGCATTGCTAGTGGTCCCAGTACTAGTTCATATTGGTATCTAAGTCATGTCTTTATGCTCTTTTCTTTCTATGAATTTTGTACTTTGTCAACTTCTGTAACTGGGCCAACTCTTCCATTGTACAATTTTTGATACTTCACCTCACTGCTATATGTTGATCTACATCATTGAAAATGTCTTTCACCTGAATGAAGTTATTTGATTTACTTGATCCAAGTATATATTCGGTTCAATTCTTATATGCTTAAGTTTATAGTCAAGAAACATCTAAAATTTATGATGGCGATTGAGGTCCTGAAATGATCCCCTCTTTTGATGTCTCACAGTCAAGTGAGTATCTTGATCTTTGAATTTAAATGGTGATTGAACAGAATCTCCTCGTAAGGTTGTTGATGCATGAACACCGACTTCTCAACTTAAGGATATGCATCCTAAAAGAAGTTGACCGAAAGAAATTGGTCACAGAGCTGATTTTTGTCAGTCATTAAGCTCCTGAATTGTGTCCTTCAAGTTGCAGGTTGCTTTCTTATCGTTCACACTCAGCCAGGGAAGAAATTAGAAAGACGATGAAAGCCAATATGTGAGCACTAGGCATAGCAATAAAAGGCAGTAATCGCTATATTGTCGCTTAGTTGAGAAAATGATTCAAGGTGGTTGTGCATTTAAAGCCGTTGGACGTGGCAATGAAGATAAAAGTAGAGGTCATTTTTCGTGGTCAAGTTTTATTGTCGTCATGAGGATTCTATACATGCCATGCATCCTTAGAGTTGTGACCGTTTGTACTGTGAATAAGTCACTGTGGTAGTCTTCGAGTTTCCAGGAGGTACACACTTCAAATAAGGGATACAAGTATTAACTTTTCCAAGTGTTATAGGGCAGTTTTTTGGGCTGGGGTTTATAGTTAAGACTTGTCCTGAATTTTATGTAGTGTCTATGGTATGGCGAGGCATTGGTTCATTTGTGTACTGCACCAAAGGCGCATTGGCATGCCTTTTGCACTTCTTTTGTACACAGTTTGTTTAAATTAAAATGTCCCATTTATAACCAAATTGGTTACAGTTTTTGCAACCGAATTTCGTGATTATGAGGTTGGATTGGTGTTACCATGCTTAGTTGGTGTAACTGACATGTCTTAAGTGGCGAGAAGGGGGCTACTAAATCGTGAAGTGGCATCCTTTTCTGGTTCACAAAGCCTACATCATGCTCTCTTTGTTTCAACTCATTCTGCAACTTCCTGTTCTTCGGTTTGTGTGCTTGCTACCTACATAAACTATCTTCAGGACTGCATCAAATCCGGGAGGTGAACAGCTCATAGACTCCAAGCCATCGTTAGGAGTGCCATGTAACCTTAAGGATAAATTTTTTTCCGTGATGTCCGATCTGCTTCTACTCTTTCTTGTTCGCAATTTTCTATAAATAGATGTTTTGCCTCTTCTTCGCTTTTGATAGATATCAAGAAGGGCGAATTGAAGTTGCATAAAGTCTGAACAAGGCAGATATTTTTGGTGAATTCATCTTTCTTCAACAGTTTGTGCCACTTGAAACTTACGTCTACTTTTTATCAACAGGGATCAGCAAAAGGAAGACGACAAACCAATGTCTTGACAGCAGTCTAGGAAGAAAAACAGAAACCCCCAATAAACAATGAATCTGTAAGAAAACCATAAAATATCTCCCTCCCTCCCTCCCTAGATTAATTAAGATAATAAACGAGAGGTTGGCTAGGATATATATGGAGATAAGTCAGATCACTGAAAACGTTCGCAAGAACTGGTGAAGTTTCGAGTGTAATAGGAACTGAAGAAAGAAGTTAAGATCTTTTGCTGCTAGTCTTGTGCCTGTCAACCAATCATAGATCACCGAATCGCCAACATGGACAATCCTACATGCCACGACAGCAACAGTAAGTTGTAGCAGCATACCCATCAAGAATGCCATATGTCACATCCTTATTTGCTCAAGGTTTGTTGAAGATGATAAATTCATTGGGGTTTTATGGCGTTTTTCCAAGTAGGAGTAGAAGTAGAAGTGGTGAATTGGTAGAGAATATTGGGTTGGGCCAGTGGTCACGTGGAGGGTGGCTGCCTAATAGGATTCCTACAAGACAGAAATTTTCATTTCCAAATCTCCTCTGGTTCCTTCTCCACCAGTAATCATCTATCTCCCACATGGACTCCTTGCCCCACCTCACCATCTCTTCCTCATTTTCATCTCTATATATATAGTAACTTGTAGTAATTCATTTTCCTCACTTCATGATCACTAGCTCTATACTACACCAATTCATCTTTATTACATACATGTCCATTTTATTATTACTAAAACATTGAAGATCTTGTAATAAGATCATGGGTGACTCTTCAGCTTCATACATACATATGGTATAGCAACAACAACCAATATATATATATATATATATATATATATCAAAATTTTGTTTCCGAACCTTGATTCATGATACTCTATATATAGATATAGATGATCATATATATATATATATATAACATGTTTAACTTCATGATCTAGGTACAACATCTGATAGAGAAGTGTCTGATCTTCCGCATGAGCAAAGAAGAGTGCATGGAAGCCCTTTCTAAACATGCAAACATCAAGCCAGTCATTACCTCAACCGGTTAGTATTTCCTACCCTTCAACTATGTATGTACACATGATCACTTGCATGTCGATATCCACAGCGCGAGATCATCAAAGGCTCAAGAGATCTTATTTTTGGCGTGAAAACTCGTTTAAACCATAAGCACATGATTTTCTTCTATATAAAGAGCTAATGATCCAAGTGGTACTGTACTTATGATTTTTCGAGCCTGTACTTCTACTTTGGTTTATGAATAGTGCCATGCGTACTGTTGTATGTTTGGGGTGGGGTGGGGTGCCACGGACTTCCTAACCTTGACATCCCAATTCCCAAGGACAAGCGTTACATGATCATATTAGTAACGATCACATTAGTAACACTAATATGTTCCTTTTTGAAAGTGAAACGTTGCATAAAGTCACTTACTTAACTTATATATTACCTATCTTATTACCTATCACACACCTTTGCTTTGTGCACAAGCTGGGAGTCTTCACGGAAACAGTCTCTCGATCTTAGTTAGTGGATGAGGTAAGGTTTGTGTACATCTTACCCATCCCGGACCCAACTTTCAAGTGGAACATACTGGGTTCATTTGGTTTGGTTATGCCACCCCCACCCATGTGTGTGAATCCCATTTTCCATTGAAAATTGTACGTATATACTTTATCTTTCTATCCATCGCGGATTAAATAGCAGAATAGTGGATGGAAAACTCCATTAGTGACCTACCCCAAATTTATCGTAGAAATTTTTGGGATCAATTATTGGACCATGCAAACTAGAAAATACTTTTTCTTTAGTTGAACTTAATTAACTTCGTTATGCAGTGTGGAATGAGTTAGAGAAAGTGAACAAGGAGTTCTTTGAGTCTTACTTGCAGTCTCAATCGTCAAGCGGAGCCAATCGAATGTCCGAAGCAGAGACAGGCGAGTTGATTCAAAAGATTATATCCGACAATCAATCAAACAAGGATGACTAGTAACTTATGCTAGAAAATTGCTTTCTAATATAAGATATGGTACTCATTTCTAGTTTCTTAAAGAAGTTAAACGAATAGAATTGCCTACCCCATCTCAATGTATCGGTACAATCTATTATTGGTCTTGGTGAAATGACCAGATTGCCCTTGGACAAGGATCGGGTTTTTTTTAACGACATGACATAGGGGTATTTTAGTAAATTTGGTTAGGGGGGTGGGGATGTTGAATCTTAGTGTATCAAAATTGCTGGGAAGAAGTCACTTTCTAATGCAGTGCTTCAGCGTAATATATGTAGCAGTGGGTGAGATCTTATGTGATGTGAGGATTGTCCTTTTTCTTTTTGTTGTTATGTTTATTGAAATACATGAAGCTAAAACTGTTGGTCCATCACTTGTCTATTTCATATAACTTTTTTTTCTATTTTTAATTTTATTCTAATTATTAGAACCAAAATATCTATCGTCTCTATGTCCCATAAATCAAGACTTGTGGTCTAATAAGTTTGTCATTGGCTCATGTTTCAAGACTCGGTAGGTCCGATGATTATGGATTCAAGTCTTTCAACCAACATGGGACGTACATTTCACATGTTTTACTCGAGGTTTTAAATGATGTAAGACGTAGCATGATGGCGAGGTTAGCCTTAAGTCTTAGGAGGCAAGTCAAGACCATAATATTATCAACGTATCTTATTACATCTCTCTCTCTCTCTCTCTCTCTCTCTCTATATATATATATATATATATATATATATATATATATATTTGCAAGAAGTTCTAAGATCACGTGTGATACAAAACATAATCATATGTGATACAAACATGTTCCGTTGACCGACCATAGAGCGGGCAATCTTTCCTCCTGTTTTTGTCGTGTTCACCAAGTCGCCCGCATCTTTTTGAACATGTTGAATCACATGTGATTTTATTATGTAAATCACATGTGAATCTGAAATTTCTCGTGTTCTCGTTTAATCTTCCATATATATAATAGAGTAAACTCCAACTTTGGTCCTTGAGGTTTATTGATTTCTTTGAAAGAGGTCCCTATGGTTTCATAATTCAAGTTTACATCCCCAGGGTTTGGATTTTGCTCTAGAAATGGTCCCTGACCTCTAACGACGTCAAAATGGTCCGTTAGGGGCAGGGGCTTTTTCGTCCAACCATGTTTTTGTCCCTCTTTTGCAACTTTTCTATGTTTTTTTCTTGTTTTTTTAAAACCCATAAAACTTTCAGGGACCAACTCTGTAAATTTAATACAATCACCCCCTTCCCCATTTTTCCGGCGATAACTCCATTTTCTCCGGCGACATCTCCGACAACATTACCGGCCAAAATCAAACTCAAACACAAGTGTTTCCTATTTTTATTGTATTTCACAAATCAAATGACAACAATAAGAGACATAAGTATGTGTTGCTAATGAAGCAAATGTATAACTCAATGCATTTATATATGGAGTTCAAGAGGTGCAAGGTAAGGAAACCTATGATAACATTCAGACATAGCATTACTAGCAGCCCAACTCCAACACAGAAGATGGATAACCACACAAACTAAATACCAACAAATATTATAATTTGACGATATGGTTTTCCCTTCATATTCAAACAAAAGCTCACAAACTAAAAACCCAAATAACCCAAAAAAGCCAAGAAACAGATGATAAGAACCAACATTAACAACACTCTCAATCGTCGGAGAAACTTTTTAGGGGGTTTAATCTGTGATTCTTGGTGGGTTTGGTTTCAATTGATCTGCCTTTCAAGTTCTTGATGTTTATCAATGAAATTGGTGGTGTTCTTAGTATATGATGCATAACTCACAAATATGAATCTCAATCAAAACCCAAAATCATAAATGTAAATTATAAACAATACATCAAAACCCTGGTCTAAACAAATCCATCGACCTACATAAATCAAAAACCAAAACCTTGAAAATCTATCGACCTGTAAAAACCAAAAACCAAAACCTTGAAAATCCATGGATGTAAACCAAAGCTTGAACTTGCTTTCTTGCTTTCTGCTCGCCAAATACATTCATCACAACTTCTCCATTTTCAGGTTTATCTGGTCCAGGAAAAATGAACCCACTGGTATTGTTATTATCATCATCCTTAGGTGGCACAAATACTGACCTTGACCCAGTATCATAACCCCAAATAGCTGAGAAAAAAAGATCGATTGCTAGGGCTAGGGCTGTGTTTTAGAGCAGATGAGGGGAGGTGATGGACGAAGCACAAGGACGACAAGGACGAAATGGGTTGACCGGAGACTTCGTCTTCTCCGGCGAGTTCATCTTCTCCGGCAAATGACGATAAACGAATCGAAAATTTTTGAGAGATCTGCGAGTATTGGTGCTGTTGTTGAATGATTTGGAGTTTCATGGAAGATTTGGGGAGAGAGATCTGCGGTTTCATGGAAGATTTGGGGAAGAAATATGGGTTTTTGAAGAAATATGAGTTCTTGGTCTGTCGTAAACAGGAAGCAGAAGGAGAAGAAATATGGGTTTTTGAATTTTCATTTTCATTTGATATTATATTTTGTTTTATATTTTTATTTTAAGTTTTATTTTTCTAATTACATTGTTGTCCCTTTGTTTTGATTGTTTTTACAAATATAAGAAAAAACTAAAGAGAAGCGCAAAAAGAGGACAAATACATGGTGGGACGAAAATACCCCTGGCACTAACGGACCATTTTGACGTCGTTAGGGGTCAGGGACCATTTCTAGAGAAAAATCCAAACCCTGGGGATGTAAACTTGAATTATGAAACCATAGGGACCTCTTTCAAAGAAATCAATAAACCTCAGGGACCAAAGTTGGAGTTTACTCTATATAATATTATACGCATATGTATTCTCTTGTTACTCAATCAGTCAATGATATTGAACAACTTAAATTCATGTAAGAAAACCAAAGTAATATATTGATATCATATATATACAAAAACTCAGGTTGTATACTAAAAAGGTTCTAAAAGAATACATCAAATAATGCCTTACAAAAAATGTGCATCGTAGCATGTCACAGGACTTAACGTGGCGTCATAGATAAGACAAGCCTTATGCCATGGCAACCGCTCTTAATACTGGTTTTACTTGAGCTAAAGTTCAATATATCCTCCGTTGGGATTATAAAAACTTAAATACATGTCACGAGTCTTGGTTTATGATTCAAATCACAATTGTAGTCCATGACCCCAATAATGCAGGACTAATTCAAAAGGGAAAGCAAAAACCGAGTCGGACCAAGAATATCGAGCAACCAAAACACAACTACAATAGAACATTTTTAAATTAATAGTTGGCAATTTAATAGACTCCTTAAGACAATATTTTAATTCGGTCCTGACTTGTAACGTCCGAAATCTTTGTATAAAATTAAATGGGAATTAGCCTTGTATTTCCAGCTTAGAAGTGTCAATTATTAAGTTGGTTTAATAATTATTCTTATTAGTAAGTTTATGTGGGTGTAAATAAAACCAAAGGGATTTCTGAGTGAAAATAAGCTAGACGCGACTTGGCTTGCGACCTGATGTCGCGACCAAGGTCGCGTGGAACTCGGTGAAGGCACAACTCCACAGTGAGCTACACGGCTATGCACGCTACCAAAGCCGCGTAATAAGTCGCGTGAACCATTGGCCCGGACTGGGACTTTTGACGCGGGCGACCTTCGCCGTGATCATAAGTCGCATAACAGTGCAAGGGCGTATTTATGCCCATTTTCTTAGGGTTTGGCTCATTTTCTCATCATCTCTCATCCTCCTTCACTCTCTCCTCATCATCTACGGTTAATGATCATTCAAGGCAAAATTTAAAGGGTTTCAAAAGCATTTAAGAGTAGTTAAGGCTAAGGGTTCAAGTCTAGTGTTATAGCTTCAAGATCTTCACCTCATACTTGTGATTTTGCTTGATTTCTAGGTTTTAAACAAAACCTAGCATTTTGAGTTCTTCATACCCTTTCTAAATAGTCTTACAAACTTTTCTTAAGGTTTATGTAACACCCCGAAATCCTTCGTCGAAAAATAGGCAGAAAAATGGTGGCAGTGCTCCGTGCTACTGCCCGTGCGGGTGGAACTGCACGGAGATCCGCGCGAGACCCTGTCCAGAGCTCCGTGCTACTACCCACGCTAGTTGGGTCGCGCCACCACTAGCGCGGAGCCACTGCACGCATATAAAAGGTGGAGAACCGGCTTTCCACCCCATTTTCTCACAAAAACCTTAAAACCCTTCCCCTTTTCTCTCCCAAACCGACCCCAACCTCTAAAACGAACCCTAACCCATTTTGAGAGTTTTTCCTCCTAAAATCACTTGATCATTCATTATCTAGCAAGGTTGGAGGTTAGAACCATACTCTTTCATCTTCATCTTCCTAACCAAGTTCTTGGGGTTTCATCCAACCATTTTCATCATTTGAAGATTTGGAGTTTGTGATTTATTTTGGTGACCTAGAGGTGTGTTGGTAGTGGATTCAAGCTTTTGGTTAAGGTAACTTTCTCCTTCTTCATCTATGGAAATTAGGGTTTTGGTATAAGTTGAGATCTTCATGTAAAATGTTTGAGGAATGATTCTATATGTTTGAATATAGATATTTATGGTTGGAAATTTATGGATCTGGGTTTTTGGAAGTTTTTGGCTTGAGGATCCAAGTTTTCTTCAAAAGAGCTCAAGTTGTGGAAAATCTAGATTTTAGCCTAAATCTAGCAAGGTGAGTTCAAGTTGATTTGTGAAAACGTTGTACATGCTAAAATGTCTATTTTGAAGCGTTTATGTGTTTTGCATGAAATTATCATTTGTTGGGTTATTTGGTGGGTATCGATTATTTGAAGTATTTAACTTTATAAACTGTAACACTCGTAAATCTCTACCCGTGAAGTTAACCCTTTGAGAAATTCTTGTTTCTTATTGTAGAATTTCATCCCCTATATCTTACCTATTAAGCCTTATCGCGTCATGGGTGGTCTGTGTGGAATTGGGAAGAAACGAGCTTCGGTACACTCTGGGCGATAGTGCCCTGGCGAGAGTGCCCTGAGCACAATCGCCGGGCACAATCGCCAGCGAGGGTGTGCCCGCGGTACGTTTTGGGCGATAGTGCCTGGCACAATCACCGGGCAGAATCGCGGTCGGCCCCAGGGTCTTTTAGAGTCGCGATTCTCAACCATTTCCCTCATTCTCACTTCCTAATTCCTCCCCTTTTCTCTCCCAAACCCCAAAACCGAACCCTAACCTATTTTGGGGGGTTTTCCTCCTCAAATCACATGATTCTTCACCATCTAACTAGTTGGGTCAATGAACCGCAAAACCTTCATCTTTATCTTCCTCATCAAGTTCAACGGTTGGGAGCTCGGGTTGAAGAGTTGGTTTGGGTGTCCTCGGAAAGTCTCATCATCTTAAATGGTAAGCTTCCTTGAATAAGTGTTATACATGCTCCATTGGTGTTTCCCTAGTGGTTGGTTTCTCAAATATCGGATTTGGTAGTTTTGGAGAAACTAGGGTTTTGATCTTATTTGAGGTTTCTTGGTATATTGTTTGGGGAATGTTTCTACATGGTTGGATATGGTTACTTATGGTTTGGATTGTATGGATCTAGGTTTTGGAAGTCTTCGGCTTGAAGAATTAAGTGGCCTTCAAAAGAGCTCGTTGGGTGAAATCTAGATTTAGCCTAAATCTAGCAAGGTGAGTTCAAGTTGATTTGTGAAAACGTTGTACATGCCAAAATGTCTATTTTAAAGTGTTATGTGTTCTACATGAAATTATCAAATGTTGGGTTATTTGCCAATCTTCGATTATTGGAAGTATTTAACTTTACAACTTTGTGTAATACCCACATTTGGGATTTTTGGTCATTCTGATAAATGTGTTACAAATGAATGTGTTTTGAGGTCTTATTGCATAAATAGATCTTTGATCAAAGAAATACGCTTTTAAATGTTTGTCGGGTCTTATGCATCGTTCATGAAATGGAATGTTTTATAAAGTATTACTTGCGCTGTTATGCGAGGTACTCGAAAGAATGTCTATAATCTCATTTTATGATTTTCATTCTGATCAGCAGTTAAATTTGGAAAATGCATATTTTGTGTTGTGAGGTATTTGGAAAGTATAAGAGTATAAGTTCATTTGGAAAATGGGTGCCTCAACTAATGTGAGTTTTGAACTAATCTTACTTTAGTCGTGGTGTTTGCATATCCGTTGGTCGAGTGCGTTTTATTGTATTTTTATTTCATTTACCAATGAGTCAATGGGCTGCTAAGCCAGCAGCTTGGTATTTTTATTTTGATTGGGTTTTAGGACAATTGTCCAGTTTTGGTAGCTCGACTTCGAGCCTTGTTGGCGATATTGGATGAGGCACGTTAGGTATCGGATGAGATGTAAGTCCTTCGTGCTGCACGTTAAGGTACCGGATGAGGTATAAGTCCTTCGTGCTCAAGTATTACGATTTTGGATGAGGCACGTTAGGTATCGGATGAGATGTAAGTCCTTCGTGCTGCACGTTAAGGTACCGGATGAGGTATAAGTCCTTCATGCTAAAGTATTACGATATTGGATGAGGAGCTCGACGTAGGAACCCGACGGGGTTGAACTCGAGTTTCCGTGGGTGTACGTTTAAAGCCACTGAGCCTGACATCCCTTGCATGTACTTTTGTTTATATGACTAGTCATAACAACATAAAATGGACTTACTTTGTGGACCGTCACATTTTATGGAATCGGGAATCCCCCGTCACCGAAAGGTGTTGTTTTTGGGTATTGAGTTTTGTTATCCAAGTTTTCGGTGACGTTTTGTATAATTGGGTTTTACCCTTTGATTTATGGGTTGAGTATTATGCCCCACCCGTGTTTTGGGATATAAGGTTTAACCGTATCTTCATAAATGGAGAGTTCAATTTATATTTACGGTTTGAGTGAGTTTTGGGTTAAAGCTAAATTATGAATGGGCGGCTCACATTGGTATCATCATCTTTGTAGTAGTTTGGTTTGGAAAATGTTCAAATTGGTGTTCTTTGTCTAAAATGCATATTTTGGAAAATGAGTCGTTTTCACATGTAAGACGTATCATATTGAAGGACTATGACTTTAACCGCATTCTTTCTTTTTAAACGATTATTTTATATATGTTGAAAACTCTTGAGCTCACTAGGCGTTAAACCTAACCTTTTTATTTGTCGGCATGTGCATCAGGTTTCAAGGTTGGGAGTTGGTTCTAGCAACCCTATGAAGAGTAAAACCTTAACTAGACCCGAAAGTAAGTATTCGGTGAAGTCTTCCGCCTTATGGAGATAGTGACTATGCATGGGTTTGAGTAGCACCCGTCATTTATAGTCTGTATGTTTAAAAAGGTATAGGTGTATTGTAGTTGAACCTAAATTCGTGGTTGTAGATGATTCTTTTATTGATGTATTTAGAAAATTTTAAATAAGTTGCTATTTCCAGATTTGAGGGTGTTACATAAACCTTATAAAACAACCACATATGGGATTTTTGGGCACTTTTTTATAAATAAGTCATGCAAGAAAGTGTTTGTGGTTTATTGCATAAATGAAGGTTATTTGGTAAAGATGCATTTTCGTGTGGGTTGAAAATATGCATGGTTAGGGCTATGAGATGTTTTGAAAATACCAACGTTTGGGTCATTGGGTTTTTAGTCATTCCCAACCTTATGAATATTTCTGAAATTGTAAATATTTTTGGTTTTGGGAAAGGTCATATTTCAAGTATTTCGATGAGTGAATCTTAGGTATCGACATTTCAACGGTTCGTTTTATGAGTGTAAATCCTTTGGTGTAAATGCACTTTTAGTGTGTGTTTTGGAGAAATGTGAAACCTTGTGTTATGAGATGTTTTGAAAGAGTCAATGGTATAAACTTGTTTGGGAAATGATATGCCTTAATTTAAGTTATGTTGGAGTTTGTTCATGCATTTTGGAGCATGTGTTTGCATAAACGTTTGTCGATTTCGTTTTATTGCATTTTACTTCTTTTGACAAATAGTCTTTTGGGTTAATTGAGCTTGTAGCTCGATATTTGATTTTTGGGGTTGGGGACGTTTGTTCAATTTTGATAGCTCGATGTAGATCTTTGTTTACGATATTGGACGAGGAACTCAACGTAAGGACCTTTTATGGTTGAAGTTGATATTCCGTGGGTGTACGTTTAAAGTTACCGAGCCTGACATTCATTGCGTTTGGAATCATTTGATCCGATGATGGAACGCTAGTTTTCCACATCAAGGCACACTTAGGCATCAGATGAGGTATAAGCCCTCCATGCTAAGTACACGATATTGGGTGAAGATCTCAACGTAAGGATCCCTTTGTGGTTGAAGTTGACTTTCCGTGGGTGTACGTTTAAAGCCACCGAGCCTAACATCCATTGCGTGTACTTTATTATGCATTTGGCATTACAAACATAGTGTGTGACTTACCTTGTGTCCGCCACATCATATGGAATCGGGTCTCCCCGTCACCGAAAGGTGTTGTGTAACACCTCAACTTGTCGACACCTAGTTCACTTAAACTAGAGCTCTGATACCAACTTGTAACACCCCAAAAATTGGGATAAACAAAAATTTCCGGAAATGGAAGTGTGGTATATAAAAATATGCCAAAGCACGAGCTCAACCCAAAAGGGGAAACAATAACGCCTGTTATAATTACAAGTTTGTAATAAATAAACATTGAGGGAAAACAACCCTCTAATCTAAATCCTAACTAGGAAAAAGATTAACTCAAGTTGTTAACCAACTCCAAAATATGTCTTCTAAAATTGGCGTCCCAAAAATATCCCCAAGCTCGCATCTAAAGTCACTAGAGCAACTTGGTGGTCGCGCCGCTAGAACCTGAGATACACATCAAACCAATCAAGTGTTAGGCCAAACGAGCCTAGTAAGTTCAACAACACATAATAAAATCAGTTAAACAGTTATAGACCACAATAGCTATAAAAGAATCAATGGGGGAGACCCATCACACCAAAGAGTTTCACCGCAACTCAATGTACCTTGATGTCATTCTCATGAGCAACATCCCGAAGGCCCGACATATCTAAAGACTACCTCCCAGGCATTACTTCAAATGGCGGAGGTCTAGGTGCATACCGTATTAGTGGCACCCTAATACTACATCTTCCTAGTGCTTACCCATGGTTTATCCAATATACATACAACATCCATCTCTATACATATTTCGTGTCAACAAGATACCCATTTTAGGTCTAAAACTCCAAAATGAGCAAGGCCACCATTAATATCCATCAAACCACATAATGACATGATACTATGACCAATATGTTACCATTAATGGTCTCATCAAGATCCACATAAAGAACATTAGCCAAAACCCAACAAATACCAAACTAAGAGTTAGGTCAAACTTATCAGGTGATCAGATGAATGCATAAACATGAAATAATGACAAGTAGTAATTCTAGATATGTATCTCAGTTGAAAAGGTTTAATAGAAACTCACTATCTAGGTTTTATACAAAACCCTAGAAAAGTTGGAGAACTTGAGAAGAGGTGAGATGAAGAAGGCTTGAAATTCTTGATGGAAACCTTCAATAAATGCCCAATAATCTTGAACCCTTTCCCCCAACCACCAACAATTAATGTATTGCATGAAAATAAGGGGAGGGGGTGTGAAGTTGAGTCAAAATCGCCCTCTAGGGTTTTTCTCTCAAACCAATATCTGATTTTGGTGATAAAGGAGAGAAAAGGTGAGAAAAGACTTTAAGACCCGTTTTAGGACCTGCACGCGGTTGTGCGGCTTTGGCCGCGACTTTGAGGCCGCGGCCCAGGCCGCGCGTGTGTCCCAAGGCCTGAACTCCAATGAGTTCTGAGGCTTTTGCCGCGGCTTTGAGGCTGCGCCATAGGCCGCGTAAGTCACTGCCTCAGTACCAAATATGGTATTTTAAAGATATAAGGACACACACACACACACACACACACACATATATATATATATATATATATAAGTTCTAAACGAAATTACAGACGTTACAATCCTCCCCACCTTGAAGTGTATTTCGTCCCCGAAATCTCATCCATCAAACAAATAGGGATATCTTTTCTTCATGTCTTCTTCTGATTCCCACGTCACATTGGCGCCCCGGTGGTGCTTCCATTGAACCTTTAACATTGTCACTTCCTTATGCCGCAATTGTTTCGTCTTTGACTCCAAAATGGCTTCCGGTTCCTCCATGCATCGATTCCCGTTGTCTACTCGAATTTCTGTTAACGGAATAACGCTCTCTTCCTCGGCTAAGCACTTGCGAAGGTAGCATACATGTAATGTAGGGTGAATCCTTCCATTTCCGGAAATTTTTGTTTATCCCAATTTTTGGGGTGTTACATGTTGTTTTGGGCATTGAGTTTTAGTATCCATGTTCTCGGTGACGTTTTATTTTTACCGGTTTCACATATGGTTTATGGGTTGAGTATTATCCCCCTCCCGTGTTTTGGGTGTTTCGGGATATAAAGTTTATCCACGTTTTTCATAAATTGGGAGTTCAATTTCTATTTACGATTTGAGTGAGTTACGGGTTGCATCACTTTACAAATGAATGTTTCACCTTCGGGAGTTCATCTATAAAACGTATGTTGTCGGAAAATGAGTCGTTTTCATATTTGAAGCATATCATTTTGAAAGGTTATGATTTAAATTACATTCTTTCTTTTCAACGATATATTTATTAATATTGAAAACTCTTGAACTCATTAGGCGTTAGCCTAACCTTTTTATTTGTCGGCATGTGCATCAGGTTCCGGTTGGGGAATGGTACTAGTATCACCGTGAAGAGAGGAGTGCTAGTTATGTGCTCGAGAAGTGAATAGTTTGGTGAAGTCTTCCACATTTGTTTTGGGAAGAGCAACTTGTGTTTGGGTTAAGTAACACCCGAGTTCGATTTAGTACTTGTATATTTTTGGAGTTTATATTTTTGAGGATGAATATAGAAATTCTATTTTGGAGATTTATTTTTTTGACTTGATGAAAATTTGAAAATTTTAATTAGTTGCTCTTACCAAATTTGAGGGTGTTACAGTTTATCTCTTTTATAGGATATAAAGTAGCCATACTTATGATGGATGAGGCACTTGATGTTTGATAAGGAAAATATTCAAAAGAGATTTTAAGGGCTTTTGGTCATTATAAACAACGTTGAAATACATGACTATTGTTACTTAAATCACTTATCGTTGAAAAGCTACATGTTTGGGTTTGGTTAAACCTTTTAAAGTCGTGTTGCGAATTAGACTATAATGGATTAGATCTATAGGCATATGAGTCGGTTTGTTGGTTTTAAAGGGATAGTTGTTACCACATTGTAACTACAAAAGGAACACTGAAACTGAAGATTAACCACAAGGGTTGTGGCGTACTGGTTAAGGTCCTGGGGGATGTGGTGGAATATCCCATCTGTCCAGGGTTCGAATCCAGATGTACACAACAATTGTGGCCACTAAGATTTAATCAGGGCTGATATCTTACGGTCATAATTTGCCAAGGGATTAGTCTAGGCATAGCGTAGGACACCCTTTCCAAAAAAAAAAGAAACTGAAGATCAGAAATAACGATGTTGACACTTCCATGCGTCGTGTTCAATCTGGATATGAAGAACAAAGGGACATAAATGTCTATACTGATAATGGTCACACAGTTTACTGATTAGCCAAATCACCAAACTTTATCATGTAATAACCTTGGTAAGTTTGGTTTGAATTTTATTTTACAGTTAAGGGTTTAAGTGTTATTTGAGGGTTAAGTGTGAATTTCTTGGAAACATATACAAGTGAGTCGTCACTTTGTTTGCTTAGTCATAATATCAAAGAGTTTCATACACTTCGGGTTGTTTGTTTTTAAAAAAAACCTCTTATTGACTCTTAAGTCTGAATCGTTCAGACTTTTTTACACACCATCTCTTATTAATCATAACTAGAATAAAATTTCAGACTTTAGACATCTTAAAAAACAAACGGCACCTCCGTGTTTCGTGGATGAGAGAGCAACCAAGAGAAAAAGGGATTTTTTTTGAGAAAAGTTTGTGTGTGTTTGGGAATCTCGGTCCAGGAGGAAGAAAGCAAGAGTTGAAGTTCTTCTTTGATAAAATCTAGTAAGTGTATCATCTTTTATAATATAAATTCCATCTTAGTCTTTAAATTTTAATTATATTGACCACGCATTCGGTTGGTACGAATTGGATAGAATTCAATTCTTTCACTTTAGGCAAAAAATGATGAATTCCTTGATTTATGGAATTCAATGGAATTCAAAGGATTTCATCATCATCAATACGTGAACCAAACAAATGAATTGGAATTTGGTCAAAGAAATTACCCATTACAATTCCTTCAAAATCCATCAACCAAACACCCCCTAAAATTTCTTGCATGAGTATTTGAGTTTCATCCTTTTTTTGAGTTAAACTTGAATATTTATTGATTTTGTGGTTGATGATTTGGCTAATTTTCATTTTTCTCGTTTTTCCTCCGGGACGTTTGGGGTCTCTTGGCGTATCGATTAGGTACCTTAGAGGATGCTAAGAATTTTGATAAGGTTATTTGCTTAGTTTGTGATCCATGTTTATTTGATTTAGATTCTCGTTCGGTTTCGAGTTTCATTACCGGTTAACTTCTTATTATCGTATATCGTATCGATGCGAGTTTTTTTCTTTTTTAACTATTTTCAAATGAAATGCATATATTATCAAATATTTAGTATATCGATGCCGTATATTATTGATATGTTTGGGCTTGGATTGATAAACGCGATATGTTAATTGTTACATGTTTTATTATTAATTTATGTAACATGATTATTAATTATTGGGATAAAATGGGACTTTCAGAACATAAGTAGGGTGTGCTAGAACTGTAACGGTCTGAGTAGGGAGTTGTGTGTAGTGCACACGAATGTGTTTTGTGTGGTACGCCACAACCAATATTTATTGCGATCTTATCGGGGTGTGTGCAATTTAAATCGGGGTGTGTGCGATTAAATTGAGGTAACTGTTGTGGTAAGTTACCTAGGAAGAATATTGAATTAGTGTGACTATTTCATCGATAACTGATTTATTATTTCATATTAAATGGTTTCTTGAAGTTGTGAACCATCAAGGATTTGCTCACTAGACTGCATGGTCTAACCCTCATTTTTGTTTTCAAAATATGTATTTCAGGGCAAACGCGTGTAACCGATAAGGAAAAAAAATATGATATTATCGATTTGTCTGAATATATGTGAAGTTTATTGAAGCTTGTGAAGGTTGTTTTTGATCTTTGTAAATAGATCTCATGTATGATGTTAATTTTATCGAAAAATCTGTTGTGATTTCATGAGATTGTATAGTTTTGGGCTATGAGACCCAATGTATAACTCAAGATGGTTTATTTATGTATGAAATACATAATATATGTTATATGAAATGTCAGGTTGTTACATATCATTTGGGTAATGATGATGTCAGGTAGATACCACTCTTCGTTTATAACTATAAATAAGATTTATAGTTATTGTCAACATGATTTTTTGCTGAATGTATGGCATTCCTATTACAACACTTTTTTGGTGGTATTTAAGTTCCTTGCAAGCGTGGATGATAGAGTATTTTGGTGGCTGTATCAACACCCGAATGTAATCTAATTTCTAGAAGTGAGCTGGATTCCCTTTGCATAGCCCATTTTTAGAGTGAAAACTCTTAACTCTATATTTATTCTAAATATTTATGTTTATGGCACAACTTTTATATGCTTTAAAATAACTATTGGAAATGATATATTCCTTTTATTTTATTGATCCTGTTTAGGGATCTATTTAATCGGTTTTAGAAAGTCCAAAGATTTGTACACTCAAAAAATGTTATGGGATTTAAATTTAATCTTCAAAATAAGAAAGTCCTTTTGGTTTTTTTGGACTTTCCCATGATTTTATTACATTATTCGGTTTTAGAAAGTCCAGATATCTATCCCGTCAAAATTAATTTCCATGGACTTAATGGCTCAAAGTCGAAAAGTCCGTTGAGTTTTTCTAAATTTTTCTTTAATATATTTTAGGGACTCGTGTATAAATCTATGGTTTGTGGTCGGATAATATCATAACTTACTAATTTTTTAAAATTATAAAGACAACTTATACAATATATTTTTCTTTAATACATTTTAAAATTCCCTTTAATGAAATATAATTCTTGTGTTGTTTTTTAACATTTAAATCGAGTTGGAGCTCATCTCTAATTTTTTCTTATTGCATCCAGAAGTTTTAGTGTTATGTTTTTGAACTACATAAAAATGTGAAGAATTCTAGCATGATAAATGCTTTCTTATGCATACCTAGTTCAAAAAGTAACGTCTCCATCTTCACCATCAACATTAGTTTTCAAGAATGACACCCACAATTTTTGAACGTATAAGTTTTAGTTTGTTAGTTATTTAATACCTATATAAAATAATAAAATTCCATGGTCCCAACAATATTAAATTAAATAGATTATATTGGGGTGCAGTGGCAGATCCAAAATTTTTACTCGTGGGGCACCTTTAAGGTAGATTAAAGGTCAATAAAGTTCATTGCATTTTAACATATTTTACCTTTTTTAAAAGATCAATATTTCAAAAGTCTTGTATTAATTTGTTTTTAAAGACTAGTTTTTGTAACGAGTTGATGGAGGGTGAATTAGCTAGTGTATTATATATGAAGACTTTCAATATACAGGTACAAGATAAGATATAATAAACCAACACACCTAATAAATTGGTAAATGAGCTACAACAAACAATGGATATGCTTAGACTAAGTATTGCTATTATCTTTGTCCTTATCATGCTCCCACAAGACGAATGACCGAATCGAGAGATTGATCTTAGACATTAGCATATCGAACTTGGAACGAGTGAGTGGTTTGGTGAGAGGTTTAGCAAACTGGTAGTAACACGCAAATTGCCATGTTGAGCTTAATTGAGTAGCTCCCAAATTGTCACAGTAGATGACTGGAACTTGAGAAATTTGAACACTCATTTCATGAAGAAGATTATGTAGCCACAATAACTTCGATGCCGTTGAGGCAACCACTTTGTATTCGACCTCGGTAGAAGATTGAGACAATAATCGTTTTCCAATCCAATCTGCATTAGAAAAAGTATGAAGATGAAGAGGCGAGTTCCGGAATATTGTGATACCTTTTCGAGTGAACCAACAAGGTAGCGGAGAAAACGCTCCAATGTTGTCCAATGGGCATTTCTAGGTTGATGCATAAATTGCGATAACTTATTAACAGCAAAGGCGACATTAGGCCTTGTGAGAGTAAGGTATTAAACTCCCCCGATGGCTGCTTGGTATTTGGTGGGGTTGTCAATTAAGGCACCATAATGTAGCGTAAGAATGGACTCAACAACCATAGGAGTGGAGATTGCTTTTGCATTGCTCATATTAGTTTTGTTAAGAAGGTCAAGAATACATTTCTTTTGACTTAAAAATAATTCTTGCCTAGAGGAATGACTTCTACACCCAAAAAATATGATAGTTATCCAAGATCTTTGAGTGCAAATTTTTGAGCAAGCCTCTTGATAAAATCTTTCAACACTTGAGAATTTGGACTCGTAAGAACTATATCATCTACATAGACGATAAGATAGATAGGAGAGGAGTGATCATATTCGATAAACAATGATGCATCGAAAACAGACCGTTTGGATCCAAAGCTTGACAGAAAAATGGTGAACTCCATGTACCATGCCCTCGAGGCTTGCTTGTGACCGTAAATGGCTTTTTGAAGTTTGCATACATAGTGTGGAAATTCCGCATTTGGGAACCAGTGCCCAGTGGTTGTGCCATGAATACCTGTTCATTAAGAGTGCCATTAAAAAAAGCATTGTTAATATCAAGTTGTCTAAGATGCAAATTTTGAGTCATGATAAGAGTAAGAAGGGTTTGAATGGTGGTGGGTTTCACAATTGCACTGAAAGTTTGAATGTAGCCGATGTCGGGTCGTTGTTGAAATCCCTTTACAACTAAACGAGCCCGATAATGATCAATCGTACCATCGGGTTTATATTTGATGCGGTAAATCCATTTTCATTTGATAAGGTTTTGACCGGAGTCCGAACGGACAAGATTCCATGTGCCAAGTTTGTGAAGAGCATTGATCTCATCTAACATGGCTTGTTTCCATCGAGGGTTGTTGAGGGATTCCTCAATAGAGGTGTGTTCGGTGGGCCTTGGATGGGTAATGAGTAGGTTGGTGTATTTCGGCTTAGGTTTGAAGATATTGTTTTTGAAACGGGTGATGATGGGCGTGGAAGATGACGGTGGTAGTGGTAGCATGGGTGAGGAACTTTGGGTTTGAGAGGTTGGTGCGAGCAGTGACGTGGGTTGGGGAGCTTGGGGTTGGGTAGGTGGATGTTGGATGGGGTTATTGGGGATTGGTTGTATTGCTTGTGTTGAGGATTCAGGTATGGTCGAAGTGTTAGAGGCGGAGGCTGGAGAAGAATGGACATGAGAGTGAGGTGGAGAAGGTGATTGCATGTTATGTAAGAAGGGAGGTGTTTCTGTGACAGAAGCATGCGTAAGTGAGGATGGGAGTATAGGTATGTTAATTGGGCATCAATTTTCTGGATTTGGGTAATGGAATGAGGAGGTGGTGGAAGTAAGTCTAGTGTAAGGAAATTCGGTCTCAACAAATTGAACATGACGAGAGGTGTAAATTTTGAGAGACACAGGTTCGAGACAATAATATGCACTTTGGGTGGCCGAGTAACCCACGAAAATGCATGGCGTGGAATGGGAGTCGAGTTTTTGATGGGTATAAAGACGAAGCCATGGATAATAAAGACAACCAAAACTTCTAAGTTTGAGATAGTTAGGAGGAGACACAAAGAGGCATTGAAAAGGCGATGTATGAGAAAAGGTTGGTGTAGGCAGGTGATTGATTAGATACGAGGCGGTAGTGAATGCAAGGGACCAAAATTCAAGTGGTAATTGTGCATGGGAAAGAAGGGAGAGCCCTGTTTCGACGATATGACGATTTCGTCGTTCAACAAACCCGTTATGTTCCAGAGTGTGTGGGGGAAAGGTGAGGTGTGACACACCATTGATATTGAGAAATGTAGATAGTGATTGATATTCACCTCCATTATCGGAGTATACGGTTTTGATCGACTTCTCACAATATTTTTCAATCAAAGTTTTGAATTAAATGAAAACTTCTTTGGTATCAGATGTCTTTTTGAGGGGGCAAAACCAAATATATTTTGTGAAATGATCCACAAAAATAACATAGTATTTGAACCCATCAAAAGAAATGTTCATAAGTCTGTATAAAGAAGATCAAGCAGAGCTTGAGAAGTTAAGGTACTTTGATTAAATGGAAGCTTGTGGCTCTTATTACATTGATATGCATAACAGTTAAAGGTGAACACTACTAACATTAAGCTTAAATGAAGAAACAATGGATTTTAAAGTGGCTAAAGATGGATGTCCAAATCGTTGCTGCTAATCACTAGCAGAAGCTTTGACGTTCGAGAAGGCGACGATATAGGAGAGGGCTGATAACAACTCATAAATTCCATTTTTAGTTAGTCCCTTGAGAAGTGGTTCCCCATATGACGATCCTTCACAAGAAAAGAATTAGATGAGAATTCAATAAGTAGATTATTATCCACACAAAATTGTGAGATAGAGATGATGCTAAATTGCATGTTGGGAACATATAATACATTAGAGAGAGAGAGAGTTTTAGATGGAGTAGAGAGAAGAATAGAACCAATATGAGTGATTGGAAGACCGGATCCATCACCGATAATGATCTCTTCCATCCCATCATAAGGTTTGTGAATGGAAAGATTTGGGAGATCTTAAGTGACATGATGCGATGCTCCAGAGTCTAAAATCCATGGGTGTTAGAAACGGTAATAGAAAACGAAACAAAAACAAAAAAATTGAGGATGTGATAATCACTATCCTTAAGGATTTATAGCCCCCACTATTGCATCGGTGGTTTCTAGATTAAATTCCTCCCAGGATTCCCTCGATTTACAGCATTACACAACATTCATAATACTTTCTATGAACATGAAATCAAGTAAAAAATATGTATGTATCTAAATTTAGAAGCTAGTGTTTCAATATGGAAAAGAGAGATGCTTCATGAAAAAGAAATGATGGATGTCATCTAGCGGTAGGTTTGCATGCATGTATATATATATGCAACCCACACAACCTTATCCTTAAGATAAGGATCCATTCAAACCACCATTAACTACTTTATTCAAAATGTAACCGTCATTAACCACCATAAACATATTTTTTCTTTTTATTTATTTATTGATAAATACTAATAAGCTCAACAATCCCCCACTTAGGATTTATCAACAATTCCCAACAAAATTATACGTAAATCAAAGTAGCTTTCACTTTGAACTTTGATATAGTGAACATCTCTCAAATAAATTAACGAAATCAATGGCGGCTTGCATCATTTGAGCCATGATTTCATATGCTAAACTTGGAGAAATGACACATATAGCTTGTTAAAAAATGTTCATAATTAGGTAGCACTTTCATGGCCATGTGCTCTCCCGGTTTCATGGACATCTACAAAGGTTATACCCACTTTTGTTAGGAGCGGCACCACTCCTTATGCCCACACAGGTGAAGTCCTTATATTACATAAGAATTACTCCATTAAGAGTTTTCACTCACCCTCAAAATAAATTACTCACTTGTTTACTAACACCAAATAAGTGTCCAAGTGGTGATTAACGACTTGTTTTTACCACATTGAAACTCTAAAATAGATTTTAGTCTAAGGGGCCGTTTACAAAACCCTTACCCGGTAAGCGCTTACCAAGGCATTTACCTTAGCGGATGAACATGACAAGAGCATAGATTCTTACCTGGTAAGAGCCATGATAAGGATGTAGAGTCTTACCCGGTAAGTGAGAGTGATAACTCTTACCCAGATAAGCGCTTACTGGGTAAATTATTGTATATAATACCATCGTGATGCTTATAATCTTACCCGGTAAAGTAAGTTAGTGTGTCGAGTTTTATCGGAAAGTGCTTACCGGGTAAGCATTTGGGTAAACGAACCCTAACTAGAGGTTGGGTTCCTATCATTTCCACTTTATTCAAAAGGTTTCAAACCCATCTCTCTTGTAGTCTTAACAATTAATTCTCTTGAAAGGCCTTTCGTAAATGGATCCGCAAGATTACTACAAGAACGTATGTAAACAATAGTAAGTATCCCATTCGTTATTAATTGTTAGACATATGCATGCCTTAGGCTAATGTATCTAGATTTTCCATTATATATCTTGTTATATGCTCTAGACAATGTACCCTCACTATCGCAATGCAAGGGGATAGCTGTCATCGGTTGTGGCCACAACTCTATGTCTAATAACATATTCCTTAACTATTCAACCTCCTTACCTGCTGCTGCCAAAGTTAAGAACCCGACTTCCATGGTGGAATGTGTGATACATGTTTGTTTCTTTGAAGCCCAAGAACCATCCCCTCCACCAAGTGTAAAAATCCAACCCGTTGTGTATTTATTATAATTACCACTAGTAATCCAACTAGCATCCGAATAACATTCAAGTACTGCCGAAAAACGATTATAATGTAAAGCTAGTTTTCTAGTTCTTTTGAGATATCTAAGAACCCTTCCAAACACTTTCCAATGATCATTATTTGAATTACTTGTGTATATTGATAACTTGCATACCACATATGCTATATCTGGTCTAGTACAATGTGTAGCATACATCGAACACTTAATTGCATTAGCATATTCTAGTTGAGCAACAACTCTACCACTATTTTCAACAAGTTTACATGAAGAGTCATATTGGGTATTGGCTTGTTTAATATTTAAATGCTCAAATTTATTAATAATTTTATCAATGTAATGATATTGATTTAAAGAATAACCCCCGCTATGTCTTTTAATTTTAATGCCTCGTATAGTATTAACTTCATTTAAATCCTTCATTTTAGAACAAGAAGCCAAAAAATCTTTAGTTTCATAGATACCCTTCATGTTAGTTCCAACAATAAGAATATCATCTACATTTAAGCATAGTATGACACCATAGTCCTTAGTAAATTTAGAATAGATACATCTATCAGCAGAATTATGGGTAAAACCATTTGATAGAACCGTCGAATCAATTTTTTCATGCCATTGTTTTGGCGCTTGTTTTAACCCATATAACAACTTTTTTAGTTTACAAACTTTACTTTCATTTCCGGGAAACACAAACCGCCGCAAGCAAAGATCATATAGCCTAATTGACTGCAAGTTGAATAAGCTATGACCCTCTTTAGATCGTTCTGTAATATTCCTTAGGGTTGTTTCATGTATACCTCTTCATTTAGGTCACCATTAAAGAAGGTCGTCTTTACATCCATTTGATGCATAGGCAAATTATAGATATAATCTAAGGCAAAAAGCACTCTTGGTGATGTAATCCTAGCTACCGGTGCATACGTGTCAAAATAGTCCACACCTTGCCTTTGGTTAAAACCTTGAATGACCAATCTAGATTTAAAAGTTTGTATGGATCCGCTAGTATTATATTTTATTCGAAATACCCATCTACACGCAATTGCTTTGGAACCCGGAGGCAAATATGAGATTTCCCATGTATTATTGGAAATTAAATAATCCATCTCGTCATCAATGGCCTCTTTCCAAAAAGCTGTATTTCTAGAAGTTATTGCTTCTTGATATGTTTTAGGTGTATCTTCTACATTAAATAACAAGAAAAGTAATAGCTTGAGAATTTATAAAATCAGAATCCAACGTCTTTTCCTTTCTAGCCCTTTTGCTTCTTCCAAGTATACTAGAAGATTCCGAAGTATTTCTTTTATTATTTGAGTTTACAATAGGGCTAGAAATACTTTGTGATATTTGAGGGTCAATGTTACTTGTTGAATCATGACAAAATTTGTTCTCAAAGAACTCAACATCCCTTGATTCAACTATTATATTAGAATCCAAATCCAAAAGACAATAAGACTTTGAATTTTCTGCATAACCCACAAATATACTTCTTAAAGCCTTTGGTCCTAATTTTGACATTTTAGGTAGTGGTACCTTATAATATGCTAAACATCCACAAACTCTAAAGTAGGAGATACTTGACTTTCTACCTTTCCAAAGTTCATAAGGCGATACTTTAAGCTTCTTAGATATAATTCTATTACTTACATGACACACGGTAAGCAACGCTTCACCCCACAAGTTGTTAGGTAATTTAACGTTAACCAACATCGCATTAATCATATCTTGCAATGTACCATTATTCCTTTCCGCTACACCGTTTTGTTGTGGTGTATAAGGAGCGGTCTTTTGATGTACAAGACCATGCATTTCACAAAAGGAAGTAAATTTGATGGAAAAGTGTTCACCGCCTCTATCATTACGTAAGATTTTAATTTTCTTACCCATTTTTGTTTCTACTTCGGCCTTTTAAATCTTGAATGTCTCAAAGGTTTGATCCTTAGTTTTAAGCAAATATACATATGTAAATCTAGAAAAGTCGTCTATAAAAGTAATAAAATATCTATTCCCACCCCGAGTTAATTGACCATTCAATCCACAAATATCTGAATGAACTAACTCGAGGATTTGTGTCTCTCTTCAAGTTTAGGAAACAATTTTCTTTTCATTTTAGTTTGGACGAAAATCTCACATTTTTCACTATGCTCTTTATTAAAGGTGATGATACCTTGTTTGGACATGTTTTTCATGGTTCTACAATTAATATGTCCTAATCGATAGTGCCATGAATTAAATGAAGAACTTTCAAAATTATAATTATAATTAAATAGGCAATCAATAAAGTAAGTAGAACTTGAAATTTTATTAATAGACAACTTGAATATCCCAGCACAAGCATAGGATTTACCGACAAACAAACCGACTAAATAGAATCACTTTGTCGGATTCTATCACGGCCTTAACACCATTTTTACACAATTTGAATCTGGAAACAAGATTTTTTTATAATTGTAGGAATGTAAAGAACACCATTGTTTCTTTCCGGAGGTAAGTTGAAGTTCAACCTTTCCGGAACCAAGAACTTTGGAAGTATGGTGGTCTCCCATCATTACTTCGTGTCTCTCCACCGATTCCTTATAATATTTAAAAAAGGACTTGTTGTTGCAAACATGTGTAGTAGCACCGGAGTCATACCACCAATCATTAAAAGTAGCAATATTTTTCATATGTACTTCTTGTATCATTCCAACATTTAAGTCGGAAACCATAGCTGTAATTTCCATACTGTCCGTATTCTCGACCATGATTGCGCCTTCCTTTTCATTGTTGTTCTATGTATTAGGATTCGAGACATGTTGCTTCTTAGAAACCTTGCAAAAGCGTTTAACATGACCCTTTTCGCCACATTTGTAACACGACACTTCCGACAAAGGTTTCTTATATAAACTAATGAGGAAATGACTTGTCTATTAGAACATTGATAACACGTATTTATACATACAAAAAAATGAAAGCAAATATTCTAAATGAATACAAAAGTAATTACAATAATCAAATCAAGAGATATTGAAGCATAAATCAAGGGATGTGATATGGAGGCATAGATCAAGGGATGTGATATGGAGGCATAGATCAAGTGATATGATATGGTGTATCATGATCACATTTTTTTATCTTTATCATCCCCCCAAAAGATTTTGACGGTCGAAGATGAAGGCCAATCTTGGATACGAATGTCTGAAAAGTAGTGCGTGGAAGTGGTTTGATAAGTGCATCAGCAAATTGATCTTTACTTGAAATGTGGGACACCCGAAGAGTTCCATTTTGAACATTTTCACGAACAAAGTGGTAGTTAAGGCTTAAGTGCTTCATTTTTGAATGAAATTTCGGATTATCCGCAAAAAATATAGCACCTGTGTTATCACAAAAAATGGATGGTTGGACCATGGATTGGTGGCCGAGCTCGGTGAACAGATTAAGAACCCAAAGAACTTCAGTTGTGGTCAATGAAATAGCCCGATACCATGCTTCAGTAGATGAGCGGGAAACAGTTCGTTGCTTCTTGGAGCTCCACGAGATTGGATTACGGCCAAGGTAGACAACATATTCGGTAGTCGAAATGTAATTATCCTTGTCTCTTGCCCAATCAACATCAGTAAAGGCATGAAGTTGTGAAGGTGAATTGATGTGAATTAGGATTCCTTTATTGATTGTACTTACTAGATATCGTAGGAAACGTTTGAGAGCCGCCATGTGCTCATCAGTGGGATAATACATCAGGACGAGTTAGTGATAAATATTGTCGGGATCGAAATTCTAAACAAGAATTTAAACTAAACACTCAGAAACTATGTTAAAGAAGTCGCGGAATAACACTTTAACAATAAATCAATCAAACAGTGTATGAACTCAAATCACAAGTTATATTGAATTAAGTTAATGATTACAAGCAAAACCTCAATCTATTGAACAGACTCAACAGACGTTCTATACTTCTCTAAAGAAAGGATTAAAACTAATCTTGAGGTTAAATTCTCTCTAAACGTATATGCAAAACTTGTTTAAAAACTTGTTAATCTAACAAAAACTACTAGACTATATATACAGAACTGATTACAAGATAATTACTAAAGAAATATTGATCTTCAGCATCCATTCCATAATTATCTTCATCATTATCTTCAGCTCCTAGTCTTTCGTTCCAAGTCATCATTATCAACATCATCATCATAAGCAGTATTAATCATCCAGCAACATTAATCTTCAAGCAGTACTAACTACTAGCAGTACTAACTCTCCAAGCAGTACTAACTATTCTTCTAGCATTACTAACTTTTCAAGAAGTAGTAATACTACTAGCAGTAGTAATTCTTTCAAGTAGCAATATTAATGTATTCAGCAGTAGTAATCCTTCAATACAGAGCAACACTAACCAGACTTAGTTCATTTCAGACCCAACAATCTCCCCCTAACTTAACTTTTGAAATCCAGAAGTTAAGTTCTTCAAACTGTGGTCTTCATGATGCTTTCAAAACTCCAGCTCAATTTCCAAGATTAGGATCCAGACCTAGACTTTGATTGATAGTTCTTCTGATCACAATTCTGGCCATTTCTGAACCTTTGGCACATACCAGCTTGGCTTTCAGCATCCCTTGCAGCTTTGCTTTGCTGTGGTCATATACCTTATCCACCAAGTAGTATTCATGATAGCTCTTATCAATGGTTATCACAAAGACTCCACAATTTTCAAACAACATCCAATTATCTATTCTTTTAAATCCATTCTCAAGATGCAAGTCTTTAATAACATACTGCACTCTTTCAGGATCAAACATCATGCACAAGTACTCCATGGCCATCTTTTTAATGCTCATCCCTGCTCCTTTCAGTAAATCCCCATACAAGTTCAAACCAACCTTGTACATTTCTTCCAGATCCACCCTGGTACAACTTCTGATTATTTTACCCCATGTAGCATACACTTCATAATGATCACCCATTCTCTTTATTTTGAAATACTATGTTCTTTTATCCACTAGAGTATCCCAATGGATAATCTCTGGAGCTTCCACAGAGATGGGATCAACTTTCACTGGTTCTTCATCTGTTATTGTCATGTACAACTCAAACTGTTCTTCAGGTTGTCTTGGCTGTTCTGATTGTTGACTTGTTGGCTCTTGATTCTACTCTTGTTCTGCTGAAGGTGCAACAATATGTTCTGATGGTTTTGCTTCTGTTCTTGCACTTTCCTTCTCCTTCTCAACTTCTTCAATTCTTGGCCTCTTTGCCTGTTTCTTGGTAGCAATAGACTTCTTTCTTTTTATAGCTCCAATTTTCTGTGCTAGAGACTCTTCCTTTTTGACTTCAGACTTTTCTTTTGTAGGAGTGCCTTCTTCACTGTCAGGGAAGGGCTGTTGAATATTCAGATCATGTATCTCTTTTAATTTTCTTTCAACCTCAATCCTCTGACTAAAGTCTCCTTGAAGCTTGGCCATCTCCTTCTTATACAACTCTTTTATTCTACCAAAAGGCATGTTGGTAAACATCCCTTCAGGGACTCCAATAGACCCTTTCTGGAAGTTTATCATCTTTCTCTTTTCCTGTGCAACCAGAAAGGTCTTAGAAGGCTGTCTTTGTCTTGTCTTTGATGGCTGCCTTTGCCTAGAAGCTTTCATGGTAACTTTCTTAGCAGCAAGCTTTAAACTCTTCTGATATTCTTCATTTAGCTTTGTAGACAAATCTAAGGCAATCTGTCTGTCTTTAGCTGTTTGGATCTCTTCCTCCTTTTCAATCTCTTCTTGCATCTTCTTAGCTATCTCTTCATCCAGTTCTATTTTTGAGGATTTCTTTGATGGTTTCACAGGTTCAACCACTTTTTCTTTCCTTTTCCTTTTGGCCTCTACCTCATTGACTTCTTTTCTTTTCTTCTCTGAGCCACCTTCTTTGATTACCACTCCCTTGGCCTTTTAAGCAGCCTTGGGGGTGTCATTCTTTGCCTTAACTAGAGTCTCAGCAATCTCTATTTCCTCTACAGACAAACCAGTTTATGCTGCTACCTTCTCTGTTTCTACTGCTGGTTCTACAGTTTCTGCTGCTGACTCAGTTACTGCTGCTTTACCAATTTTTGCTGCTTTCACAAAAGTTTCTGCTGCTTGTTCTGTTTCTGCTTCTTTCTCAGTTTCTGTTGCATTCACTGTTTCTTCTGCAACCTTCTTTCCAGCTTCACCAGTAACCTCCCCCTCAAACTGGAATTCCATACCAACTGGGCTTTTCTTTTCACTTTCATCCTCTTGAGTCTCCCCCTTTTTGGAAGCATCATGATCAATGCTCCTCCTCTTCAAAACAAATTGGGTTTTCTTCTTTTTGTGCACCAATTTGAGTACCATCTTCTTGAGTTTGGAAATCTGCATTTGTTGAGAAGTAATCACCTTTTTCAATTCTTTTATCTCCAAATCTTGATTGTGAACTTCCAGACTTATTGTACCAAGAGTATCCATCAATTCTTCATAGTTATATCTGTCCTCACCTCCTTTAGGTGTTTTTACCACCCTTGAAGGATCCTTGGATCTTTTAGTAGAGGCCTTCTGCCTAGCAGAAGTACCTTCTACCCCCGTGGTTTCTTGGCACCTAGGACCTTTAGATGATTGCTCACCTAAAGTTGTCGTGGGGAAGGTCTTAGAGATGTTAACACTGTCCTGATCCACACCTTGTGCAGAATCAGTAGTGTGAGCCTTACTGCCCACATGCTCTTCCTTCTCCTTAGAGAGCACCTTCTTGGGGTTGGGAGACACCCCTATGGTTTCCCTTTGGATATTCTCTAATGAAGAATTCTCCATTAAAGGGCTTGCAGGCTGTTGGGATGAAGATACAGGAAGGGAAGGAACCTTCTGTACCTTTTTCCTTATATATATTTGTGTGATGGGGGATTATGGCTTGACAACAGGGATCTGAGGAGTATTAATTGAAATGAATGGTGTGGGTAGGTCATCAGTTGGGTGGTCAGATGTGGGTTGTGACCCTGATGCCTCACCATGGGAATGAGACACAACCATCATTGTAGAGAACAATGGTGTGTTTGTTCCAGAGAAGTCCTTACTAGTCCTTCTCATGTTGGAAAACACCTTCCCTTTTGGGAGGTTTTGGTTCATACACCTCTTGAAAAGAGGGTAAATCCATCAATTCATTGTTCAGTACTTCTTGTACAAACCTTGGATACATATAAAAGCCTTTGGTTTTGGTATCCAGGTTTGACATTAAATCATTTTGAATCATTTGTGAGAAATTAAACTTTCTGGAGGTAGATAAGCAAACAAGAGCATAAGCTATTGTACTACTGAACTCACTCCATCCAGTTGTTTTTCGTGAAATACAATGTTGAGGAGTATGAACAAAAAATCGCCATTGAGGTGAAAATTTGCTTTTAAAGAACTTATATACCTCAGTGGGACCTTCATACCCCATTCGACTAATTGATTGGAAGAGATCTTCCTTGGACAGAGAGGTAATACCTGAGGCATTATCTAGTCGTAGATGAGTGCGTATGCATCCCTCTGTGATTGTGATAGGTTTATCACAAACCCTTGACTGAATGACCTGATTGCCTTCAACATTCTGGATGGACGCATTTGCCCAGAATTGTCGCATGTGTTCCACATAGATAGTGGGATTGACAGTTAACGCATAGGCAATGTGAGATGCTTTCAGGAAATCTACAATTTCTTCAAAACCCTCAGCTTGTTTGGGTTTCTGCAGCATTGCGAGTTCATTGTGATCGTCCACAAATTCCAATCCTGCCATCGTTCTTGGGATCGAATCAACTCTAGGGTTTATGGACTGGGAAGTAAGAATTCGAGAGAGAGAGAGAGAGAGAAAGAACACTCGTAGGAAATTCAAAGAGCCGTTTGGATTTTGGCGGTCAGAGAGGGTATTTATAGGTGGAGGGTTTCAGTTAGAAGCAGTACTAAGTACCGTAGCGGCATTAACACATACCCACAGTATTAACTCATATTAACAGTAGTAACGCATACTGACAGTATTAACACAGACTAGTAGTATTAACACATACCAGCAGTAGTAACACTGGTTAGCAGTAGAAATAAGGCAAGCAGTAGTAACTTTGCACTGGTAGTATAAACCACCTAGCAGTAGTAACCATACTTAACCATATTTTAACTGTCAGAAAGAGTAATAGTAAGAGCAATATTAACTGAACTAGAAGTATTAAGTATCCAATTCAGCAAGGTAATCTGAAACACTTAAACACACATAGTTAGCAGCACCATGCACAATACATTCAGTATCATTAAATAATATACTATGTTTCTTGTCACAGACCTGTGATACACTTAACAGGTTGTATCTTAATTTCTCAACATAGTACACATCTTCAAATGACATCTTGTCATGTACAAATCAAACTGCACATCAGATTGACTTGACTATTCTTGACTATGCTCAGTTTCAACATGCTCTGTAGGAGGTGCAACAGTAGGTTCTGATGGTTCTGCATTCATTCTTTTACTTCCCTTTTCTTTCTCCACTTTCTCAATCCTTGGCCTTTTTGCCTGTTTCTTTGAAGCAATAAACTTCATTCTTTTAACAACTCTGATCTTCTAGGCTAGTGTTTCTTCTTTCTTGACTTCTGCCCTTTCTTTTGTAGGAGTGCCTTCTTCACTGTCAGGGAAGGTTTGTTGAATATTCAGATCATGTCTCTCTTTCATTTTTCTTTCAAACTCAACCCTCTAACTGAAGTCCCCTTGAAGCTTGGCCATCTCCTTCTTGTATAATTCCTCAATTCTGCTGAAGGACATATTTGTAAACATTCCTTCAGGAACTCCAATGGATCCTTTCAGGAAGTTGATCATCTTTCTTCTTTCTTGATTGGCTAAGAAGGTTTTTGAGGGCTGTCTTTTCTGTGGAGCTTTCATAGTAACCCTATTTACAACAGTTTTCAAGCTTTTCTGATACTCTTCATTCAACCTTTTTGCCAAATCTAAGGCAAGCTTTCTGTCCTTGGCAGTTTGGATCTCATTCTCTTTTTCAAGCTCTTTTTGCATCTTCTTTTCCAACTCTACATCCATATCTATTTGATTTTGCTTTTTCACTGGTTTCTCAGATTCAACCACCTTCTCTTTTCCTTTCTTCTTTGCATCTGACATGCTTATCTCTTTCTTTGTCTTCTTTGTTTCTCCTTCTTTGATCACCACTCCCTTAGCCTTTTGAGTGGCTTTAGGAGTGTCATGCTTTGTCTTAACCAGAGTTTTAGTTATCTCTATCTCTTCTCTGGACATTTCAGTTTCTGCTTCTTGTTCTTTTGTTTCTACTGCTGGTTCAGTTACTACTTCTTGTTCATTTGTTACTACTGCTTTCACTGTTTCTGCTGCTGACTGAGTTACTGCTGCTTTAACAGTTTCTGCTTCTTTCTCAGTTTCTGCTTCCTTACCAGTTTCCTTCTCACCCTTCTGTTCAGATTTACCATTAAACTCCCCCTCAAACTTAGATTCCATAGCCTCTAAACTCTCCCCCTTTTTGGAAGCATCATGTGCAGTTCCCCTTTTCTTCAAGACAAACTGGGTTCTCTTCTTCTTGTGCACTAATTTCAACAATAGCTTCTTCAGTTTGGCTATCTGCTCTTGTTGAGAGATTATCACATGTTTCATCTCCTTTATCTCCTTACCCTGACTGATGACATCCAGATTGACATTTCCAATTGTTTCCATCAATTCATCATAGTTATATCTGTCCTCACCTCCTTTAGGTGTTTTTACCACCCTTGAAGGATCCTTGGATCTTTTAGTAGAGGCCTTCTGCCTAGCAGAAGCACCTGCTACCCCCGTGGTTTCTTGGCACCTGGGACCCTTAGATGATTGCTCATCTAAAGTTGCCGTGGGAAAGGTCTTAGAGATGTTCACACTGTCCTGACCTACACCTTGTGCAGAATCAGTAGTGTGAGCCTTACTGCCCACATGCTCTTCCTTCTCCTTAGAGAGCACCTTCTTGGGGTTGGGAGACACCCCTGTGGTTTCCCTTCAGATATTCTCTAATGGAGAATGCTCCATTAGAGGGCTTGCAGGCTGTTGGGGTGAAGATACAGGAAGGGAAGGAACCTTCTGTACCTTTTTCCTTATATATGTTTTGGTGATGGGGGAAATTGGCTTCATAATAGGGTTCTGAGGAGGATTAATTGAAATGAATGGTGTGGGTAGGTCATCAGTGGGTTGGTCAGATGTGGGCTTTGACCCTGATGCCTCACCATGGGAATGAGACACACCCATCATTGTAGAGAACAATGGAGTGTCTTGTCCAGAAAAGTCCTTACTAGGCCTTTTCATGTTAGAGAACACTTTCCCTTTGGGAGGTTTAGGTACATACACCTCTTGAAAAGAGGGTAAATCCGTCAATTCATTGTTGAGTACTTCTTGTACAAACCTTGGATACATGTAAAATCGTTTAGTTTTGGTTTTGGTATCCAGGTTTGACAACAGATCTTTCAAAATCATTTGTGAAAAATTAAACTTTCTGGAGGTTGCTAAGCAGACCACAACATAAGCTATGGTACTGCTGAACTCACTCCATCCAGTTGTTTTGCGAGAAATACAATGCTGAAGGGTATGAACAAAGAATCTCCACTGAGGTGAAAATTTGCTCTTGAAGAACTTGTAAACCTCAGTGGGACCTTCATACCCCATTCTACCAATTTCTTGGAAGAGATCATCCTTAGCAAGAGAAGATATACCTGATGCATCATCTAGACGTAGATGAGTGCGAATGCAGCCTTCTGAGACTGTGATAGGTTTATCACAGACCCTTGATTGGATGACCTGATTGCCATCAATAGTCTGTATAGAGGCATTGGCCCAGAACTGACGCATGTGCTCCACATAGATGGTGGGATTGACTGTGAGTGCATAGGCAATGTGGGATGCTTTCAGGAAATCCACAATTTCTTCAAAACCCTCAGCTTGTTTGGGTTTCTCCAGCATTGCGAGTTCATTGTGATCGTCCACAAATTCCAGTCCTGCCATCGTTTTTGGGTTCGAAACAACTCTAGGGTTTATGCACTGGAAAGCAAGAATTCGAGAGAGAGAGAGAGAGAGAAAGAACACTCGTAGGAAATTCAAAGAGCCGTTTGGATTTTGGCGGTCAGAGATGGTATTTATAGGTGGAGGGTTTCAGTTAGAAGCAATACTAAGTACCCTAGCAGCATTAACAAGCCCGCAGTACTAACCCATATAAGCAGTAGTAATACATACCAACAACATTAACCCAGACTAGCAATATTAACACAGACTAGTAGTAGTAACACATACCAGCATCATTAACACATACTAGCAGTATTAACACATACCAGTAGTAATAACACTGTCTAGCAGTAGAAATATGGTAAGCAGTAGTAACTTTGCATTAGCAGTATAAACCACCTAGCAGTAGTAACCATACTTAATCATATTTGAACTGGCAGCAAGATTAATAGTGAGAGCAGTATTAACTTAACTAGAAGTACCAAGTTTCTAATCAGCAAGGTAATCTGAAACACTTAAACACACATAGTTAGCAGCACCATGCACAATACATTATGAGAAAGTAAGCATGAAGGAATCTATACAGAAATGGTACAGAAAGAAAATCAAAAGAGGATTATTCAGTGTTTATCATGCCTACACTTGTGACCAAGAATGTGAATCTACCCACATCAAAAGCTTTGGTGAATAGATCAGCATATTGGTTACTTGTGTGTACCTTCAAAACCTGAATTAGCTTCTTTTCATTGCAAATTCTAATGAAATGGTACCTGATTTCTATATGCTTGGTTTTATAGTGTTTGACTGGATTATTAACAATGCTTATAACACTGTTGTTGTCAATGAAGATTGGAGTGTGAAGAAAAGTAACACCATAGTCCAACATCTGATTCTGAATCTATAGCACTTGAGAGCAGCAGCTATATACTCTGCTTCTATTGTAGAGGTGGACACTGTGGTTTGCTTTTTACACTGCCATGAAACTAGTCTCGCACCCAAAAACTGACATCCTCCTGATGTAGACTTTCTATCCAAGTTTGCACCACCCAAATCACTATCAGAATATGCAAGTAGATCAAATGGTGAGTCATGAGGATACCAAAGACCCAACCTAGGTTGTCCTTTGAGATATATAAAGATCCTCTTGACTGTTTGAAAATGAGATTGCTTAGGTCTTACTTGAAATCTAGCACACACACAGACAACAAACATAATATCTGGCCTTGAAGCTGTTAGATACATGAGGGAGCCTATCATAGATCTATAATGATGAACATCTACATCCTCCCCCTCAAGATCTGCAGTGATCTGTTTGTGTGTTTCCATAGGTGTGATTGTAGGCTTTGAATCTGAAAATCCAAACTTTGTAAGTATATCCTGCACATACTTGGATTGGCTGATGAAGATACCATCTTTCTTCTGTTTAACTTGTAGCCCAAGGAAGAATGTAAGTTCACCCATAGAGCTCATCTTGAATCTTTTGTGCATCAGCTCCTCAAACTCCTTGCACATATAATCTTTTGTGGATCCAAAGATGATATCATCCACATATATTTGAACAAGTAGGATGTCCTTCTTCTTCCTTTTAATGAACAGAGTCTTGTCAACAATTCCCCTTTCAAAACCATTTTCCAAGAGATAGGTAGACAGAGTGTCATACCATGCTCTTGGTGCTTGATGTAGCCCATAGAGTGCCTTCTTTAGTTTGTATACTTTATCAGGAAAGGTAGGATTCTCAAACCCTGGAGGCTAACAAACATACACTTCTTCATCAATTTTCCCATATAGAAATGTACTCTTGACATCCATCTGAAATACTCTGAACTGCATGAAAGAAGCATAGGCTAGAAACAGCCTAATTGCCTCAATTCTAGCTACTGGTGCAAATACTTCATAATCTATCCCCTCTTCTTGTGTATACCCTTGTGCCACAAGTCTGGCCTTATTCTTTATCACAATTCCTCTCTCATCTTTCTTATTCCTGAAAATCCATTTAGTACCAATTGCCCTTTGTCCTTGTGGAAGATCAACCAGATCCCACACATTTTGCAGCTCAAACTGCAACAACTCCTCTTGCATTGCTTCTATCCAGCTTGGTTCTTTCATTGCATCATAGGCCTTCTTGGGTTCAAACTGAGATAGAAAACAAGATAACAACCCTGACTGCAAGTCTTTCAATCCTCCTATCTTACTTTGATGCCTTGTGATCCTAGGAGAATTGATGTCACCAATCACCAACTCAGGAGGATGATTTTTCTGAGTTCTTGGTTGATGTGCAGCCTCCTCATTGATATTTGCATCCATATTAGAGTCATTCTTCTCAGGAGTGCTTCCATCAAATACTGAAGACTTTTCTCCATCAGTATCATCTTCTGACAGTATGGGCATCTCAGGACCTGTGTTTCCTGAAGGATGAGCATCCTCTTTATCACTCTTATTCTCTTCATCACCTTTATCTTCTTCATTCTGTTCTGGTTCAGACTCCTCTTTTTCTGAATCATCCTTCTGTTCTTGTTGACAAAATTCAACATGATCAACTGTAGGTATAGGAAACAACACAAACTCTGGTTTCTGTGCTTGTTTCTCTTCTGAACTTGTTCCTGCAATTTGTACATCACTAAAACCCAAAGAATTAGTTAGTGAATCAATATCAAATAGCCGATCAGGACCTGCACCAGTTGGATTTGGTGTGTTCTCATTGCATTTGACATTGTCAATTTCCTCTATAATCCTTGAAGAACTATTGAAAACTCTATATGCCTTACTCTGAGAGGAGTATCCAACAAGGAATCCATCCTCAACTTTGCTTTCAAACTTGCCTAAATGAGATTTGGTATTGAGGATTGTACAAGGACACCCAAAAGGTTTGAAAAGTCCAATAAATGGTTTCTTCTTTTTGAAAAGTTCATAAGGTGTTTTTCCTTGGGATTTGACTACTAGAACTCTGTTTTGGACATAACAAGCAGTATTAACTGCTTCTGCCCAAAAAGTAATTGGTAATTTTGAATCTGCCGACAGAGATCTAGCAACTTCAATCAATGTCCTATTTCTCCTCTCAGCAACACCATTCTGTTGAGGAGTTCTAGGAGCACTGAATTGTCTCTTAATACCTTTATTCTCAGAAAAGCTGTTTAAGTCACTGTTTTTAAATTCAGTTCCATTATCAGATCTGATGACTTTAACTCTTAGATCTGTTTGGTTTTCAATCCTAAGGACAAAGGATTTGATCAGTCCACTTGTCTCATCCTTAGTCCTCAGAAAATATACCCAAGTGAATCTATAGAAATCATCAATAATGACCAAGCAATAGGATTTCTTACCAATACTCATCACATTTGTAGGACCAAAGAGATCCATATGCAATAACTGAAGAGGTGAAGAGATTGTGTTAATTTCTTTGGACTTATGAGAAGTTTTGTGCTGCTTGCCTATAAGACATGCAACACAATGATCATCACATGAAAACACTTTTTGAGGCAAACCTCTTACAAGGTTGTTTTTCACAAGATTGTTCATAGTTTTAAAATTCATGTGACACATCCTTCTGTGCCAAAGAGATGATTCATCTAAAGAATCTTTTGAAAACAGACAGTTTAGTGATGAATCAGATGAAACACTCTCTAAGTCCAAACAATAAACATTGTCCTTTCAAGGAGTTTTAAGTAGTATCATATTTTCATCAACTACCTTGAATCCTGGAGCAAGGATAATACATTCAGTATCATTAAATAATATACTATGTTTCTTGTCACAGACCTGTGATACACTTAACAGGTTGTATCTCAATTGCTCAACATAGTACACATCTTCAAAGGTCATCTTACCTTTTGAAACCATACCTTTGCCACTTATCTTACCTCCTGCTGGATTGTCACCAAATGCAACACATCCTCCATCAAACCTTTTGAAAATTTGAAGGCAGGACATGTTACCTGTCATGTGGCTAAAGCAACCACTATCTACATGCCAAATGCTCTTCCCCTTGAGTTGTTGGTTACCCTGCACATAAGATAAACAGTTAGTTTCTTGAGGGAACCCAAGCCAAAGTGGTCTTGGGTTGCCCTTTCTCATCAACATACTCATATTCATTAAGCTTAGTCTTGATGAGTTGATCAGAGTCAGGAATCTCATGGCTGAAATACTTTGTCTTAATTATAGGCTTGGCAGTATTAACACTGGTAGCAGTACTATCCTTGTTAGCAGTATTAACTTGGTTAGCAGTACTATTTGAGGTAGCAGTATTAACAGGTTTAGTTTCTTTTGGGACCCAAATTAAGACACATTTGTTTGCTTTCTTATTCTTTGTGTTACTCTTTGATTTGCTTGGAGTATTTTCTTTTGCTTTAACAAACTTATTCTGAATATGAGATTTTGCAGTACCAGTTTTCACTGGTGTTGTTCTCACATTCTCAGCCATGTGGTTCATTGATCTTCTTGATTGCTTCCTATAACCAACAGAATTTTGATGTTGTCTTTGAAAAGTAAATCTTTGGTTAATAGGATTGAAATAACAGTGTTTGGCTAGATGATTCAACTTGCCACAAATAAAACAAGGCTTTGGTCTATTGACTTTGCTTAGATCAATTCCATGTTTTTGAGCCCACTGGTTATTTCTGTTTCTCTGATTTCTCCTTATTTTATCATGTTGATGGGGCTTGATCTGTTGACAAGTACAGGGATTTACAACAGTAGTTTGCATATAGTGATCTCCCTGTACCTTTTCCTTCCCTTTCCTAGAGGTATCAACTTTCTCACTCTTGACAATCTTTTCCCCAGTCTTAAACTTCTCTACTTTCTCACTCTTGACAAATGGTTTACCTCCCCTCTCATTTGTAAGAATGTGGTTTTCTAGGGGAACTTCTTTCTGCTCTACCTTGTTCTCTTCTTCAGATTCTGCCTTAATCACTACAGTGTCTAAAGGATCTACTTCTGTGGCTCCTTCAGGTAAGTCATTCTTATCCTACCTTTCTAAGAGGTCTGAAGTGGGTGGAATATAGTTGTTGTTGTAAGGTAGAGGAGTGTTATTATATCCTATACCTCTCTTCAGTTTGTCATGAACTTGAGATTTGAGTAAAGTGTCCATTGCTTTAGAGGCATTGGAAAATTTCTCAATGTCTAGTTTAGCCTTCTCAAATTCACTTCTGACTTTCTCACATTCTTCTCTAGCCTTTTCTAGCTTAATCTCCAACTCCTTTTTCTCCCACTTCCAATAATTTTGATCATATGAATGTTGAAGTTCATTGGCCTGATATGCCTTAATTTGTTCTTCAAAATTCACAATTATCAAATTAGATTCTCTCCTATGTTTCTCTAGTCTTTTAAGGTCATCACACATGCTCTGATTGTGATCCCTGTACTTCTTAACAGTTTCAAGACAGACTTTAGAGCAGAGTCTAGATTTTACCTCTGTGGGAATTGCAGTGCTTGAAGACTCTGAAACTTTAGCCATCAGTGCTTGATTCTGAACTGTATCATCATCTTGATCACTCCAATTAAATCCCATTCCATCTTGTGAGACAAGTGCATGAGATGGGTTCCAGTTGTTGGTGGACTTTGATTGTTGATTGTTGCTCACATGTTGTTGAGAGATTCCCCCTCTGCATTCTCTTGCAAAGTGCCCTAATTTATGACACTTGTAGCATTCCACTTTGGATTTGTCAAATCCAGCACCATCTTCTCTTCTCATGGCAAAGTTGTTTCTTCCAGTTCTTTTAATGAATCTTTTGATTCTCATGGTGAGCATTGCCATTTGCCACTTGATGTCCATCTCTTCAAGATCATCAACATTAATTTGCTCCAGATCATCATTAATAAGAGAAGATTTTGCATGACTAGCAAGGAATGCTTCCAAAACAAAATCATTGGGTCCATCCTGTTTTGAGCCATAAGCAGTACTAACTGATTCTGTATTTGCAGAAGAATCAGTAGTAGATGATAAGAGAGCAACATTATGAGAGTATCCTGATGGCTTCTTCTTAGATTCAACCTCTGCTTCAAACACCCTGAGATCATTGTAGAGATCATCAAGTTCCTTGTCCTCCAGATTATCATTCTGCCTGAATGATACTGTATACATCACCCATTCTTCATCAAGAGATCTTAGAAACTTTCTATTGACATCATCCTGGTCCATCTTGACACCAACAGTGGCCAATTCTCCAATCAACTTATTGAATCTATCAAAAGTTTGAGTCATAGACTCATTCTTTGTAGACATAAAGTTTTCATATTGTTGCTTGAGAATAGCTTTTTGATTTCTCTTAGTGCTTTTAGTACCTGAAAATATCTTCTCCAACGCATTCCATAAGATTCTGGCATCAGTACAGTTGCAAAACTGATGTTGGTATTCATTAGGAATAGCCAAGAGTAGAGTGCTCAAGGCTTTCATCTCAGTCTGCCTCATCTTTCTTTCTCCATCAGTCTTTGGTGGAGGTCTTTTTCCATCTGCTCCCATCTCTCCTTCATTGGAGGGACCATTCTAAATGATATCCCACATTGAGTAATCTGTAAGAAGGATATATTGCCTGATCTTGATTTTCCACATGTCAAACTCATTGGGTTTGAGCATGGGAACCTTTGAAACAAGAACACTGTCATGTGATCTGTCCATGATGATTATAGCTTTCTGAGTTCCTTTTCTCTGATACCACTTGTCAAGATCGAAATTCTAAACAAGAATTTAATTAAACACTCAGAAGCTATGTTAAAGAAGTTTGCGGAATAACACTTTAACAATAAATCAATGAAACAGTATATGGATCAAATCACAAGTTATATTGAATTAACTTAATGATTACAACCACAGCCTCAATCTGTTGAACAAGCGCAACAGACGTTCAACACTTCTCTATTGAAAGGACTACAAAGAACCTTGAGGCTAATTCTCTCTAGAACAAAAACGTATATCTGTGTATTCTGTCTTCTGTCAAAAACTATCAATCTCTATGTATCTATATATACAAAACAAATTACAAGATAAATATGAAAATAATATTGATCTCCAACATCCAGTCCATAATTATCTTCAACATTATCTCCAGCTCCTAGTCTTTCGCTTTAAGCAATCAATCCATCTTTATCTTCATAAGCAGCATTAACTTCATCCTCAGCAGTACTAACCATGCTTGTAGTAGTAATTCTTCAAGCAGTACTAACTACTAGCAGTATTAACTTTCAAGCAGTATTAATACCTGTAGCAGTAGTAATCCTACAAGCAGTAGTAATACCTTTGAATAGCAGTACTAAAGTCTTAAGCAGTATTAATCTTCAACACTTAGCAGCACTAACTGGACTTAGCACTTTTTAGACCCAACAATTTATTTTATTTTTAATGCCTAGTATAATATCAACTTCATTTAAATCCTTCATTTTAAAACAAGAAGCCAAAAAATCTTTAGTTTCATAGATACCCTTCATGTTAGTTCCAACAATATGAATATCATCTACATAAAAGCATAATATGACACCATAGTCCTTAGTAAATTTAGAATAAATACATCTATCAGCAAAATTATGGTTAAAACCATTTTACTGAACCGCCGAATCAAATTTTTCATGCCATTGTTTTGGCGCTTATTTTAACCCATATAACGACCTTTTTAGTTTACAAACTTTTCTTCATTTTTGGGCAATACAAACCCTTTGGGTTGTTTCATGTATACCTCTTCATTTAGGTCACCATTCAAGAAGGTTGTCTTTACATTCATTTGATGTAGAGACAAATTATAGATAGAATCTAAGGCAAAAAGCACTCTTATTGATGTAATCCTAGCTACCGGTGCATAAGTGTCAAAGTAGTCCACACTTTGCCTTTGGTTAAAACCTTGAATGACCAATCTAGCTTTAAAAGTTTGTATGGATCCGTCAGTATTATATTTTATTTGAAATACCCATCTACACCCAATTGCTTTGGAACCCGGAGGCAAATATGAGATTTCCCAAGTATTATTGGAAATTAAAGAATCCATCTCGTCATCAATAGACTCTTTCCAAAAAGTTGCATTTCTAGAAGTAATTGCTTCTTGATATGTTTTAGGTGTATCTTCTACATTAAGTAGAATAGGTATTTTATTATTTTCTCTATCACCTTCAACAAGAAAATTAATAGCTTGAGAATTTATTATTAGGGATGGTATGTTGAGAGTCGGTTGACATCGTAGAAAAAAAAGGGGAAGGAAAAAAAATATGGACCACAGTTTGGCTCTTAATACCATGTAACGAGTTGATAGAGGGTGAATTATCTACTGTATTGCATATGAAGACTTTCAATATATTGGTACCAGATAAGGTATAATAAACTAACACACCTAATAAATAGGTACATGAGCTACAACAAACAATGAATATGCTTTTAGACTAAGTATTGCTATTATCTTTATCCTTATGAGTGTTCTTTCCTCAAACCAGTGGCTTCCAAAAGTTTATCATCATTTGCATTTCCAAAATTAAAATTAAATCTCTCAATTGATTAAATAACCGAGCCTTTTAACATTTTCCATATCGATAAAAAAACGTCTTGACAACTACTGAAACAAATAAACATTTGTATATATTCATAACTTGAAATCATAATGACAAAATTATATACAATCATTGAAATACATGATTCATTTCCAAAATTTTAGGACCAAACGAATAATAGACGAAGGATCATGTGAGAAGTTGAGGTTAACGTGAGAAGCGTGATAAATGGATCTGAACCGTTGATCACTTTTAATCTCATGCCTTCCCATGAATTGAGCCTTAGAAAATAATTGATTCGGTGCATATCGGTGCATATTATCTCGACACATGTACATCTCATCCTAATGTGCATCCATTTCTCATCCAATGATTGATAAGCATTTCTCACGCTTCTCACGTTCGCCTCAACTTCTCATCGGAACCAATCCACGAATAATATTTGGATAAACATGTAATGAAGTATAGAAACATACATCTAAATATCCAAAGAAAATGAGCTAGAAATCTACAATTGGCCGACATTCGGCATCAAGTAACTTGTCTTATAGTCCCTTTTTACAAACCTATTAATCTATCCACAAAATTTCAACATCAATACCCCTCTCAATATTTCAATTCTAATCTTTCTTGTATTTTAATTACCTTTTATTTATTATAACTTTTGACTTTGTAGCACCAATAACCAAAACAAAAATCAATTATATATATATATATATATATATATATATATATATATATATATATATATATATATAGACTTGAGATCATGTGAGACCAGACTATTTCCGTGAGACCCGTGAGACCACAAAAATAACACTAAACCTTCACAGCAAAAGACTGTGAGGGTATTGTAAAAGTAAACCTTCACAGTGTTTTTGTTGTGAAGGTTTGTTGTTTTTCGTTCCTTCATAATGAATCACTGTGAAGTTTTAGTGTTATTTTCTGGTCTCACGAAAATAGGTTGGTCTCACGTGAACCCAACCCTATATATATATATATATATATCATCTTTTTGATAGGATTGTTTGCTTCCTTTTTCTTATAAACAGTTTAAAGTTGAATTGGACAGTTTTGGAAAAACTTTGGTATAATCAATACAATTCCAAACATGGCAAGAATCAAGATAACGACGAAATCCTGACCAACTATCTGGCTTGATCTGGACCGGTCTAGTCCAAAAAAAGTTTGTTCTTTGTCTTGTTTGGTCTTGGCCATGGTCTAGGCTTTTGGTATGGTCCATTTTTAAAGAACTAAAACATATGAAGGTTTTTATCTGGTCCAAGTTAATTAAGGTCTAATTTGGTTTTAAAAAGCCTGTTTTTTTACTTGGTCCATTTCAAAAGAATTTGGTAAAGAAAAAGATTAACAATCTGCCATAGTTTAGAATAATAATGTCTTGGCCTGTTTTTTTTATTTGATATTTACATGGTTCCTGGCATGAAGGAACCGGAACCACTTACATTGGTTCTCTACATTTTGAAGCCGCTCCCGGAACTGCTCCGGTTCCGGGTACCTGGTTTCATTTTTTTTTTAATTTTAGCATTTCAAACAATAAAAATGTAATTTTTGTTAAAGGAAAAACCAAATTGAACAACAATAAATGAAGAGCGAATCTGTTATTATCATTAATCATAAACATTTTATACAGGGATGAGTTACAAATAGATATCTACGAGATATTTCAGTTCTAATTTATCTTTGATATATTTATCTCTATCTCTATCTCTATCGTCATATCCTTTAGAGGATGACACATTTATCCTATAATACTTCCCCTTGTGCCGAGTTAAAGGAGTAATGGTGCACAATTGTTGCCTCGCTAAAACCTTATGCCAAAATAAAAACCCAGTGGGAAAAAATAAAAGTCTGACGAAGAAAAGAGTACAATGCACCAGCTTATTTGCAATACATAGACTTTTCCTTCAGTCTAATTTTCTCTTAGATTCGTACATTAATCATGAGAGTTAGGAAAGCATGATGGTATATAAACCGTTGTCTCACTAAAACCTTACACCAAAGAACAAAATCCAATGGGAAAAATAAAACCTTAGGTGAAGGAAATAACACAACATAAACCAATATTATATATATATATATAGTAGACTCCTCCTTTTGTCTACTACTCCCCCTGATTCGTAAATTAACAATGGGAGTTTGAAAAACATTTGCATTTTAATATTTTCTACATGTTTCCCAAAATATGGTTTTAGGTAATAATTTGTTAAAATATGCCACGTTCTCCTGACATCTTACTTGATTCACTTGAATCTAGAGAAGAGTTTTGTTAGTGCTGATTGTATAAAACTTAAGCAATCAATGCTTTATATTATCACCCTTGATGTATCTTTCTTTCATTTCTTCGATACATGATGCATTATTTCCATTCATGCAAATAGGATACTGGCTGAACTCAAATTACTAGCTTATCTAACATGTGTAATGATAGTCCTTAATCATATACATTCTTTAATTTTCTCATGGAGAGTAATATTATTGGAATAGTTCAACGAGGTAGTTACAAGGGTTTGCTTAGCTTACTTCCAAGCAATCGGCGTGTTCCTTATGGTAATTCCTTATCCAGTTTGGGAACAACCTTTGTATGGTTCAGAGAGATACCTAATATCAGCAAGATATACCATGACATTGTTTGGGGTTTTTCTATAAGAGCTAGTACTTTTGTTGTTTACATTCTAAGTAGGTATTGGAATTTCATTATCAATCCCATTTTTGTTTCTATAGTGAAAGTATAAGCTCATGTCAATGGTTCCAAAAGATTGACTTGATATCATTCCAATGACATTGCGTTGGAGCTGAGCTAAATCTAGCAAACAAGTTCATTGAGAAACACAATATACGGTAAATGTATTGTGCTAAGTACGATAAGGCACATATTTTACTTAGATAGGAAATTCCAGCTCCCAACACTTTTTCGCCGCCATCTTTTATACGAAATGGATCTTTCCTTATACCAAACACTTTGAACGATCATGGAAGTGCTAACCGGATGCGCTTTGTCCATATTAAATTGCCTTATTAATTTCTAGACATATGCGATCGGTGAATTAGTTTTTCACAAACTCGGCTTCCTAGCTAAAATAGCTAGACAAAACCAAGTTTCCCAAGATTTTTCAACTCAAATTTAGATTTCAAGTAGCTTGTGGTTTCTCTTATTTCATCAAGAGTGCATATAATGTTCATAACATCGACATATAAAGCTACTTTGAAAATATGAAACTTTTTTTTATAATAAATACGCAAGGGAACAATTTATCGTTCTTATATATCCTTTCCCAATCAAGTATTTATTTAGGCGAGTATATCACATCTGCATAGATTGATTTAATATATAAAGTGAGAGTTTTGTAACGCCCAGAAACTTGTAATGCTTTCTTATGATTTATTAGTACCTCTTTTCGGGTTATGATAGTTTTAATAAGGGTGTAATGCTTTGGTCCTTTTATCTTTAGGTTCCGGACTCGAGAGGTTTCGTTTTGGAAGAAGTTGGGGGTCGGTACACAGCCGACGACTATACTCGCAATTGTGACACCAGGTCACTATCGCATGGCAAAGTCGCACAGAATGTACCGTGAGCCATGGGTAGTCGGCGACTATGCCCGCGAATGTGACATCTGGTCACTATCGTGGGGTTGGTACCGAGAGGTGGTGACCACGGGCGACTATGCCAGTGACTATACCCTGGGCACTGTCGCGTGGCATTGTTGCGGTCGGGCTCCAAGGGACTATTTATTGGTTCAACTCGATTTTATGGAACATAATACTGATTTTGGAAGTTGATAGGTCCGTTTTCTCTCCAAGAAACCTGGTAAGTTCCATCTTCAACCCTCCCTCACCATTAATGCCCTCCATCTACCTTAAACCCTTTGACCATTTATGATGTTTTAGGTTCCTTGAGCATTTATTGTGCAAGTCTAGGTCTTCTCAAAACCCCACCTCATCTCACTAGTTCTTGGATATTAGGGTTTTAAGCTATAATCCTACAAGGTGAGTTTCATTCTCTTTTTACAAACTTTATACATGTCAAACATAGATTTTTAACCTTCTAAATATCTCCACTTTGATTTCTTTGATTTGGGTGAGATTTCACAAAAACCTAATTTTGGAGATTTTAGGGTTATTTGGATGAGTATGATTTTAAGATTTAGAAACTTATATTTGGACTAATTGTGGTTTTCATACATTATAAACATGTTTTCCTTTAACCTCACGTTTAAATACTTTGAATCAAAACTAGGGTTTTGGGATATTGATATACTTATTTGATGAGAACTTGGGTGAAATTGATTTAGGGTGGGGGAATACTATTCAAAGGATTATAATGGAACCTCTTTGGTACTACATGATAAATTATATGAACTATTTGTTTTGCACCTTTGATGGCAACTTAATTGTTTAGATGATATTGGTTGGTTTTGCCTATTTGGGATTGACTACTTGATTTCATTTGGGCGTCATGATCCCATAATTATTTGTACCATTACATCCGATGATGGAACACTAGTTTTCCACATCGAGGCACGGTTAGGCATTAGATAGGGTATAAGTCCTACGTGCTAGTATATCTCATTGGATGAGGATAACTCAACGTTAGGACCTATGTGGTTGAAGTTGACCGTGGGTGTACGTTTAAAGACACCGAGCCTGACATCCAATGCGTGTATTTTTATTATGTGTTTGGTTTTACTAACATGTCAAGTGGCTTACTTTTGTGTTCCGTCACTTATGTTAGTAAGCGGACCTTCCCCGTCAACCCAAGAGGTATTTGTATGAAAGAAATGTTTTATCCATATTTATTTCACTTGCTTTTCTTTTCTTAACTCATTTAGAACTTACTGTCTTCTCAACATAACTGTTTGATCTCACTAGGCTTTAGCCTAACTCTTTTTCTTAAAATGACATGTATATCAGGTCATTCTAGTGGTGGGACTCCTCGGGTTTAAGTGGAGAGCCATTGGCGGGAAGTAGCATTTTTGGAGGTTATAAAGGCGTACAGTTGGCATAGTGATAGTATATTTTTGGAAGTTATGGCAACACCCGTTCATACTCTAGATAAAGTTGGTCTAGATTAGTAGGTTGTTGGGTTCCTTTTCACTTGCTTCTTGTAATGTAAACGCCATACATTTACTTCCCCTTTTGGGTGATTTGATTATATTAGCCTTGTTTATTTTCGCAATTATTCAGGTTTAAATTAACCCCTATTTTTAGGGTGTTACATGTTTCAATTTTATTGCAAACACATTTCGTGGTTTAGAGTTACTTGATTTTGGTAATATAATGTCATCAAGCACTTTTATATATCTATGAATCTAGATCCCCAGGGAGATATGTGGTAACTACATTCACGAGCTGTATTTCTAGTCATTCGGAAACTACTAGGCTAATTAATTAACAGAACGTTATAACGTCCATCACGGGAGAGTAACTATTCTCGTGGTCAATCCAGGGTGTTGTGAGAAACCTTGCACCAAAGGAGAGCCTCATACATTATGACATAATTATTCTCATCACGCTTTGTGAGAAATGATTTATCTATGTCTTACAAACTTTACACTTGGTGAGTTAGCACTACCAAACCAAATACCCGTTCATTTGTCAAATAATATAATTCTCCTGGGTTGCTTCTTTTCATGTAAGCCAATTTGATCTTTGTTGACATTCTCCAACTGAGCATGGTTCGATGTCAATGTGCTCTATCATCTCATGAGCAATAGTATATAAAGATATATCATCAATAAGTATGTATGATCTGTCCATCGACTCATATGCACTCTCATAATTTATTTGAGATTTCTTTGATCTCTAGAATCAATATTAACTTCGGAGTGTCCTCCAGCAATGATTCATAGACATAGTTATAATCAGAGACAATCTCATGAGAGGTATATGTATTGATGATAAATAGTTGTGTTTTACTCTTCTCTTCCTTTAGATGAGTATTTATCGAACCAAGTAGCTTCCCCTATTTCTTTTTAGGAGCTACGACCACAACCACACCTCTACTATGTGTGATTGCAACGTACTTTCCAGCGACGTTATGCCCTTGTTTGGGGACTTTCGACCTTGTGGTATATTTGCAGCTCGTATATGTGATCTTGTCACTTTCGGAATAATATTAAATGTATCAAGTATTGAGTCTGATTCGTTTCACTTCAATATTACGTTGTGAAGTTTTGGGGATCAAAATGAGACATAATAGGAATATTCAATGACACTTCCTGTTGTTCCCATGGAAAATGTTTTTCCCTATCTCCCCCTAACGACAGGAAGACTGTCTCATCAAAGTGATAACCCGCAAATCTAGCGGTAAAGAAATCACTAGTCAAGGATTCTAATTAGCGAATAATTATTGGGAATTCATATCCAACATATATCGAATCGTCTTTAAGAACCCATTTTGATGCGCTGTGGGGGTGTAATTGGCATATATACTACACAATCAAACATGCATAAATGTAAACTATCAGGCTTATATCCAGTTACCAACTGGTACGCATGAGACTGGTTAGCTAGTAGTGGGTCTAAAAACGAAAAAAAACTTCATATAGTTGTTAATGCCAAAAATTACTCAATGAATAACTTAAGGTCGACGTGGAGTTTTATCCAACTAAAGAAAGTAGCCGATAAACAATATGCGCGATAAACGGTAAAATAAAGAGACAAGGGATTTGGTGACGCGGAAAAATCTTGACGAGGAAAAAACCGCGGACGATAGGGAGATGTCGTCGTGTACTATGATCACGAATCTGGGGTGATATCCTTTGATGTTACAATGTATTACACAATCTATACATGAAACAGATGTACGATTGTAAAATAAGTGTGCATCGTGTGTGAAAACACTATTGTCGTGTGTCAATTGATGATGTCGTGTGAATGTAAGATCGCATATATTCTTCGGAGAGCTTGTAAACGTATACTTGGAGTATTATGCCTCGGTTCCCTCAATGAAGTGTTGATCTTGTGTATTTATAGTCTTGATTCACCATAAATGTGTCTTTTGTAACTGTCGTGCTTCATAAATGATCTTGATGGTGTCGAGCTGTTATGACCATTGGTATTTATGAGCATTGAACCTGCATTAAATGATCAAGAAAGAAACGTTGGGTTATACATTAGTATGGTCGAGGTCGAGTGTAATTATTGACGACGGTCGTACGACGCTCGACCGACCTTCGAGTAAGTCTCGACGGAGGTCAGGGTTATGTTCGGGCGACAGAACCTTATCTTAATACAAGACAGGTCGTGTGAGATATGCATTAAATGTGTCTTCGTCGTAGTCATGGAATTTTACCCAAACAGTTTGCCCCTAAAATTTGAAATTCTTTTTTGCTGGAATTTTAAATTTTTATTTTTGTCGAGGGCCACGTGTCGCTTAGGGAAAGGTATTTGTTACTTCAAAACCGAAACGGTTCGTTTTTAACTGGATTTCCTAACACGCGTGACGTCATGAAGGCATGGGGAACTCACATGACAGCTAAGAGTGACCGATGTCGATCATCCAGGCGTGCTCTTAAAGTGTCTATCGACACGTGTCGACCAACGAACGAATCAGCCCGATTCGATCCTCGCGTATAAATAGGAGATTTCGGAGATAACTTCCTTTTACGCCTTCAAGTTAATTTTAGAGAGAGATTTCTTTCGAACCATTGTGTAGTCCTTTCCTGATTTCAGACGATCCTTGCCTATATTAGGTTTTCTACGAGGTTTAGAGCGTCCATTTAAGGTACAATCTCTCTTCTCAAGTCTATGCGTTTTAAGACTCAAGCTCGAAAGCCTAAGAAGGGTTGGGACGCTTTTGGTTTTTACGTAGCAACTGTTCAGGACCCTGATTTCGTTATGTCTCTATATCCACTTAGTGTTATCTGCGAGGATGAGAACATTGAGTTTTTTAGACAATTGTCTAGGATTCCAGAGGACATAACCCGTAGCTCTCCGGTGTTGCTCCGTCCGGAGTAATGCCCAAGGGATATTTCGTGAAGCATGAATATCCCTTTGAGATAGGGTTTTCATGGCCCTATTCTCCTTTGTCAAGATCGTTTCTTATGATTTTTGATTTATCTCCGGGGCAGATGATGCCCCAATTTTGGAGAGTCATTTCAGGTGATCGAACGGGTGACGAGTAAATGGGAATCACCATTTACCGTCTATGATCTTCTCTCAGCTTATATGGTTAAGTCAGAGGTGAATCACCGCTACAACCTCTCTTCCAAGTTTAGAGGATCCCGTACTTTGGTTCATGCGACCGCGGTTAATGATCGCAACTGGAAGACTAAATATGTCTTTGGTTGCTTAGCTACGGTCGCTGGTGACATCCAGTGGCTTTCCACAGGATGGAACACCGACGGTTAGATAGCAGGACCTTACTTCGTCCATTACATTTGTCGCTCAATTTTTTGTTACTGACCTTTTTATTTTTCTTATCAGTAATCGATTTTACTGTCGTCGAGACTTCTGCCGATTCAATCGCCAAGGTCATGCAGTTTCTCAAATTTAGTGTCGAGAAACGTTCGTTTTTCACGGTCCGTCCTACTGCTGACAGGGACGTGGACGGCGACGACTTGCAGTACGTCGAGATGTCTGTTGCATCTTCCGTAGAGGAGAAGGAGGTAAGAGAAGAAGAGAAGTGTGTGTCCCTGAAATTCAAGTTCTTATCACAAAAAAATCAAAACAAACAAATCAAAACAAACAAGATTAGTAATCTACATGTTTGATTCAATTCCAAATTCAAACAATTACAAATGTATTTCTCTCTTTCTCTCTCTACACGTCTCTTTCTCTCTCTACAAACTCTCTCTATGAAATCGTATCAATTCCTCTAGTCATCTATCTATTAAAAAGCAAAAGCAAAAGCAAACTATTTATATCAACTATGAAAAACAAGGAAAACACAACAAATACAAGTTGACTTTGACTTTGACTTTGACTTTCCATGAGAGTTGACTTTCCAGCTTTGACTTCGTGTACGTTAACCTCTGAACTTCATGATCTTGTATCCAACATATTTCTGCTCTAACAATTTCCCCCTTTGGATTCAAGATCATTTTTAAAATATCTAGCAGTTCAGTCTTCTCTTCAAGCTCAAAAAGTACAATCTCCTTCTTTGAAACAAATTTCTTCAATAAGCACAAACATTGCAATCTTCTCTTTCTTTGACTGTATTCTTCCCAAATCTGTCTTTGAACAAAATTAACAATCTCCCCCAAATATGGTAGAAACGATCTTCAATAATCTCTCCAAAATTATCACAAAACTCTTTCAGACTTCGGAAAGAAATTATCTTCAGAATTAGCTCGAATTGCTTTTAGCAAAATATCTTCAAAGAAAATTTTTGTAAATTCAACACATCTTCAGAAATCTTCAACTTTGCTTGAACAAACTTTCAAACTTTATCTTCTTCAAATCTTTAACTTTGAAATTTTTGGATCTGACATTTCTGTAATTCATCTCCTCCTTTTTGATGAAAAGAGCATATATATCATCAAAACTTTTCTCCAAGAAATGTCTTTGTCCATTCTGATCTGTCCAAGAGCCATTGATTCGTTAATCCGTAACCATGTATTTATCTAGATCTTTTCAAATCCAGACAAAATATTCATGTAACACCTAAATCAACAAATAAATCAGTTAATATGCCTGTCAGTAACACGAAGTTACTGTGTGTAACGGATACACAAAGGAAAGGAGCTTTTGTTATGTTCACTCCCCCAGGGCTTCCATCCAATCATCGAAACACCACAAAGGAAATTTCTATGAATGTTATGACAAGAAAACAAATTCCTTGTATGTTCGTGTAAGTGTTGAAAGAATTAAGCACTTGATGATTGCTTTTATAAGGCTCAACATTGTGTAAACCACTGAGACAACAGTTGATAAACACAGAAATAATGTGCATGATTGAAGTGCGAAGGTGGGGCAAACTTCCTTCTTTTTCAATATCCAGATTTTCCAAATAAAAATCAGATAGATTATATGCTGCGTCCCCAGAAAAATATGAAACATTTTCTTGTTAAGAAGAAAATGAGTGGATGGTGGGGTTAATAACAAGAGTTGGCATGAGCTATTTGCCTGATTCAATAATGTTCACCAAGAAATGTAAATCATTAGTAATGTGGCTGCCCGGCTCAGAAAATAGTTGGTGCAGAGTTTGATATTCTTTTACTCTGATCTCTCACCCTCTTTCTTTTTAATCATTTAAGCTCACATCTAACCAAACTCTCTTTTCCATTTTACCTCAACGCACAACCCACACTCATTTCTTTTCGACTCCTCACACTCAATCACTATGGATTAACTTCTTGGGTAGGAGACACTGGTTAACGTGAATCCATAGAAGTTCATTTAAGTCCTAGCACAAAGAACCCATATTTTCCTATGAAGCAAATGTTGCTCAAAATGGTTTAACTTAAACAATTAAAACTCAAATACAAGTCAGATGTTTGTATGCTCAGAATATAATCATGAAGATATGAGCATTTTTAAACATTGAAGTATTTTCAAACAAGTATATTGAAAGAATAAACATGAATGCAAGAGACTTGTTTGAAAATCTGACATTGTATGAAAATGATCAGAAATGAATGATATAGCAAGTAAGGCTTATGGTCAACAAAAATGGATATTGTTTATATGAAACAAAATACAGACATTCTTGAAATGAACATTTCGAAATGAAATTATGCTCAAAATTCTTTGAAGTACAAGCGAGGTGTCTTACCATCGAAAAATATGTTTCAAATTTGAGACATGGTAGGAACATTTTGAACAAAAAGTCAAATCAGTGTGTGTGAATACTTGAAAGTATAAAGAAAAGACAATACGCAAGTATTTATCTTTGGAAACACACAGTTTGTAATCATGTAAGCACAAGTAAATCTTGAAAACATTTAAAAATCACACTTCCAATTGATGAAATCTGTTTAAGAATCGGGAAGTGGTTTGAACATTTAAGAATATGTTTTCTATGATTGAAAGTTGTCCTTCTTTCAACCATATATGAGATTTAGATAAGAAATTAACCTTTTCGCTTCGTCTTAAATCTCATGAAGTCATGCTTACGTCATAAAAATATGATCTTGTAAGCTTCTCTCATCCTGCACAAGTCTCAAAGTCATGTCAAAGCAACTTTATTCACAAATTTATTGAAAAATAAAAGACATAAAGCAGTAAAACATGAAAAGTACGAGTTCTGATATGAAGTAATCAGAAATCATATCCTTACTCCTTTTGTTGTACTCATAGACTCCCCCTAAATTCAAGCATCACAAAAATTTGACAATTAAGTAAATGCAACAAGTCTATAAACTCCCCTTCAGAATAATGTTGATCATCTTAGAATCCTGTCTCACTCCCCCTGAGATCATGAACAACATGTTAAAGTGCAGATATCCTTTCAGAATTAATGATAAAGAAATGATGAAAAATTACAATAAAAGAAACTTTAATAGGTAATTACTGATTAGATCTTGAGATTTAGCATACCAAGCTTAGACACAAGAAAATTATATCTCTTTTCATCTAAAGCTTTGGTAAACAAATCTGCAAGTTGATAATCAGTCTTTACAAAGTAAAGTTCTATTGTACCTTTTTCTACATTATCTTTGATAAAATGATACCTGACATCAATGTGCTTTGTTTTAGTATGCTACACAGGATTAGCTGATATAGCGATAGCGCTCTTCGAGTCACAATAGATCGGTATTTTGTCAAACTTGAATCCATAGTCTCTAAGCTGTGTCCTCATCCACAAAACCTGAGAGCAACAATTGGCAACAACTACATACTCTGCTTCAACAGTCGAAGTGGAAACACAAAGTTGTTTCTTTGACGCCCAACTAACAAGTTTGTCTCCAAGGAATTGAATATGACCTGAAGTGCTCTTCCTGTCCAACACACACCCAGCATGATCTGCGTCTGAATAAGCATTCAGTTCAAACCCTGTATCCTTAGGATACCACAGACCAAGATTTGCAGTCCCCTTCTGATATCTAAATATCCGTTTGACAGCAGCCAAATGTGATTCTTTAGGATCAGCCTGATATCTAGCACACAAGCATGTTGAAAACATTATATCTGGCCTACTTGAAGTAAGATACATTAAAGAACCTATCATGCCTCTATAAGTCCTAACATCAACAACTTTTTCCGAAGGATCTGTGCCAATCTTAGTACCTGGTGCCAGTGGGGTTCCAATAGGTTTGCAATTTTCCATTTTGAATTTCCGAAGAATATCAAAAATATACTTAGATTGATTAACGAAAATCCCTGTTGAAAACTGTTTGACTTGTAATCCGAGAAAGAAATTCATCTCTCCCATCATACTCATCTGAAATCTTGACACCATAAGACTTGAAAAATTCTTACAGTATTTAGGATTAGTTGAGCCAAATATAATATCATCAACATATATCTGAATAAGAATGATATCGGCCTTTTCCTTTTTGATAAACAAAGTGGTATCGACTTTACCTTTTGAAAAACCTGACTTGACCAAGAATTGAGATAAAACATCATACCAGGCACGAGGTGCTTGTTTCAGACCATAAAGAGCTTTATCCAATATGTATACGTGATTTGGCTTATCTGTATTTACAAACCCTTCTGGATGAGAGACGTAGACTTCCTCCTTAAGAATTCCATTCAGAAAGGCAGTCTTCACGTCCATCTGGTAGACAGTGAAGTTCTTGTGAGCTGCGTAGGCTAGAAACATGCAGATTGCCTCTATACGTGCTACTGGAGCATACGTCTCGTCATAATCGATGCCTTCCTCTTGCCTATATTCCTTGCAACAAGTCTTGCTTTGTTCCTTTGACAATACTATCTTCATCCTTCTTGTTCTTGAATACCCACTTAATAACGATCACGGTCTTTCCTTCTGGTTTTGGCACTAGCCTCCAAACCTTTAGGGCTTCGAACTGATTTAACTCTTCTTGCATAGCAGACATCCAATCTGAATCAGCTAGAGCTTCTGATACTCTAGTAGGCTCTATCTTGCTGAGGAATGAGTCATGCAGATACTGGTTTAAAGTTGTTGACCTAGTTTGCGCCGGTTTATCTAGATCTCCAATGATTTGGTAAAGAGGGTGCTCTTTGGTCCAACGATGTTCATGAGGGAGTGGCTTAGATGAAGATTGATCATAATTATCATCCAAAAATCCACTATCATCTTCTTCAGTTTGAGCAATATGAGGGAGGGATTCAGTTGAAGTAATTGGTGCAGAAGCTTCAGTAGGTACAACTCGTTCAGTCTGTTGATCTGTCCTTACAGCACATCCTACCGACTCAGCAACTTCTGGGTCTACGTTAGTAGATACAACTTCAACTATCGGAGTAGGCATTTGAACTGGAATATCTTGCTGAATCGAGGAATTTGATTCAGTAGAAACATCTGAAGTGATTGGATGATTAGTCGTTGAATCTTCCATCCTGTCAACCACAACAGATTTATGCACATTAGACCCAAAATATTCATCATAAAACAGTTCAAATAAAAGATCTAAATCAGATAAATGATTAGTAGACGATGATGCTTCATCTGATTTGTTCTTTTCAGGTACAGGTTCTGGACTGAGTTGCCCAAAAGCTAACACTCTGGTTATCACGGGTTCTGAACTGACTTGTTCAGAAGCCATATCCTCATCGAATGTGACGTTTACACTATCGATAACAATCTTCGACTTCTTTAAATATACTCGATATGCAGCAGATGTAGAAGAATATCCAATGAAGATGCCCTCATCTGCCTTAGCACTGAACTTGTTGAGGTTCTCTCTGTCGTTTAGCACAAAACAATTACAACCAAAAATATGAAAATATTTGATGGTTGGTATTCGGTTGTTGATCAACGCATATGAAGTCTTTTGAAATCTGTGGTGTATCATGGAACGGTTTTGAATGTAGCACGCAGTCGAAATAGCTTCTGCCCACAGAAACAGAGGAAGGTCTGATTGGCTGAGCATAGTGCGAGCGGCCTCGACTAGCGTTCGATTTCGCCTTTTGACTACTCCATTCTGTTCTGGTGGACGAGCAACAGAGTATTGATGTGATATCCCGACCGATTTGAGATACTCTTCAACAGTTCTGTTTTTAAACTCTGTGCCGTTATCAGTTCTGAGAAGCTTGACTGGTTTATACAAATTCACCTGGGTCGTCTTCAGAAATGTGATGAGTACTTTGGGTGTCTCATCTTTTGAATGTAGAAATTTGACCCACGTGTATCGCGAATAATCGTCCACGATAACTAGAACATATTTCTTTCCGCCTAAGCTTTGCGTTCACATCGGACCACAAAGATCCATATGCAACAACTCTAATGGAGAACTGGTACTAGGTTCAGGCTTTGGTTTATGTGGAGCTCTCTTCATCTTCCCTTTTTCACACGCTGCACATAAGTGTTCCTTTTCGTATCTCAGCTCAGGAAGACCATTCACTAATCTGCCTTTGACCAATTTGTTGATATAACGAAAATTTAAGTGTGATAGCCGTCGGTGCCAAAGCCAACTTTGCTGCATCGAAGCTTTTGTTAGTAAGCAAACCTGATTTTCAGTCTGGACCTTTGCAAGATTGATGGTGTAGAGGTTTGACTTGTGAGTACCAACTAAGAGTTCTTTGTCGTCTTCAGTACACACTGACCAACTCTTAGCCTTGAAATTTACCTCTAATCCCTTGTCGCAGAACTGGCCAATACTGAATAGGTTGTGCCATAATCCTTCTACATAGCTCACCTTCGTTATCGTTACTTTGTCGTGTACCACATCACCATATCCCAGAATTGGTGAAAATTGATCATTGCCAAAACGAACATTGCCACTGAATTTCTCTGTATAATTAGACAATAATGCTTTATGCCCGGTCATATGCTTAGAACAACCGCTATCTAAGTACCACATATGCCGGGTCTGCAAGAGAAATCAGGAAACAACAGATTTAGGTACCCATTTAAAAATGGGTCCTAACAGATTAGCACAAGATTTTGGTATCCATTTGAATATGGATCCTCTTTTTCTTTGAAAACTTTTGAAAACATTTGGTTTAGAAGAATAAACATGATAAGATCCAAACCAATCATTAGAATAGTGACGATAAGCAAAATCATTCCACCGATAAGTATAAGATTTAGTAGTAGGAGGTGATAATTGGAACAATTGCTTTATAGAATACCTCTTGTAAGAAGTTACAAGGTTTTTATTAGTAGAAGCAACAGAACCAACTACATCACACATACTACTATTTGATCGGTTACAAGAATTATCAGGAATTGATTCTGTCTTGTCATCACTCTTCCTTTTAGGTCGCCATTCAGTTCTCTCTTCTGACCTTTTCTTTCTTATATCTGAAACAAAGAATTTAGATTTATTAGGAAAATCTGATTTCTGAGATTGATTTTTCTTGTGTTTACCAGTGTTGATCCGTTTCTGTGAGCGCTGTTTCTTATGTTTCTTACCCTTAGCATAGTAATCAACATTCACAGAAACTGATTCACCAACCTTAGTTGATGATTCACCATTTTCATAAACACTTGGTAAAACTTCTCCATTAATAACAAAAGTAGAATGATCTGGAAGTGAAGCATTGAAGTCAAACATATCAATTTCCTCAACACACCCATCATCAGAATTAAGAAAATCATTTACAGACGCAAATAAGTCATCAAAATTATCAGTTGAAGTTTGAGGGGCTTTAGAAAAATTAGAACACTTTGTGAATTTATTTTGAAAAACAGTGTTCTTTATCACAGTTGAAAATACACTTTGTTCAATATCTACCAAAATTCTTTCTTCAGTTAAAACATTTTCAAGCTCAATTATTTTGCTTTCTAGAATGAGCGGAGGAACATAAATTTTTGCAGTGGTAGGTTTTGCCTCCATCTCTGAAACAGAATAACTAGCAAAATAATCATTTGAAAGAACTTTTGATGTTTCAGAAAGGTAACTATCATTCAGCTTTTCATCGCGAAATGGTAGTTGCATTTATTTAAATGCTTTCTCTTTTGAGTTTCTCTGGCCTCAACTTCATCTGGTAATTTGGTAACAAATTTGGGTTTTAAATGAGAATATTTACCAGCAGCAACAAGAAAATCAAAGTTATATAATGCTGGTTGTTTTCTGATGGCTTTCTTTAAGTAATGGGGGTTATCGTAACCGAGTCCCCATTTCTCTTTAACATCAGCCTCTTCAATGGGTGTATTTAGAAAAATAGTTTGATCTGTTTGGCCTATAGTATGAAGTTTGGCTTCCAAACCATTTACCTTCTTTGTCAAGCTCTTGTTTTCAGCCTGCAATTTAAGAACTTTTAGTACAGATTCTTTATTTTCTAAATCAGACTTAGAAAGTTTAGATTCAAAATCAGAAATCTTATTTTCAAAACAATCTTTTTCGTGTTTAAAATCAGAAGCAGATTTGCGCAAAGTATCAATTAAATCTTTGTTCCCAATAACTGATTTATTAAGCTCAAAGATCTTTTGATTTCTCCTAGCAACTCTGTCTTTCTCCTTTTTCAGTTTAGATTGTAGGTCTTGAAGTTCGACCATCATGGCTTCCATTTTGGTCATAAAATCATTTTCAGTTAAGTGCATTACCTCATCAGATGTCTCATCCTCAGAATCATCATGCTTATCTTCTTTACCCATTAAGCATAAATGAGCTGACTCTTCTGTCTCTTCCTCAACATCTGAATGATCTAACCAGTATTCATCTTCAGCCGTTAATGCCTTGCCAGCTTCCTGTTGCTTGGCCAAAAGCATTTTGTTCTTGTAGTATTCTGAATTCCTAACCTTCGGCTTCCGACAGTCTTTTGCAAAATGTCCAATCTTGCCACAGTTGTAGCATTTGATCAGATCATCAACTTTCTTCTCAGCGCTGGTGTAGTCATTCACATACTTCTTTTTCTCATCTGGCTTCTTCTCAACAAATCTACCCTCAACTCTTTCTCTATGCTCGTGATTCTTTGAGCCCGTAGAAGAATACCTCTGTGAATTTGATCCTGATTTCTTGTAGAACTTTTTCTGGAAAGCTCGGGTCAGTAAAAGCATTGCCTGCTTGAGGTTCTCCCCATCATCACCATCAGATTCAGAATCAGACTCTGAGCTAGAAATGACTATCTTCTTCTTCTTTTTCTTCTTTTTCTTCTCTTTCTTTTCTTTCTTCTTCTCTCTAGCTACAAGTGCTATGGGATCGGATACTTTCTCAGACTTCTTTTTCTCAGCTCTTTTCTCTTCCACTTCTTCCTCATTTTATCTCAACGTCTCGTAGACCTCATGTAGTGGAATCTCACTCAAATCTTTCATCTGCTTCATTCGACGAGTGTGCTTTTTCCACTCAGGTTGCAAGATGCTGAGAAACTTCACGTTGTTCTCAATCAGCTCCTTTTTAACCTTGTTCTTTGACAGTTCATTCAAAAGAAGAACAAATCGTTCATACGTGTCCTCCAAGCTCTCATTATCCTTCGCTTTGAACTCTTCATAGCTGTTTATGCAATTAGCTATCTTCAACTGATTTCCTACTTTTGAACCCAACATCATTTTCTGCAATTGATCCCACATTAACTTGGAATTATCTTTGTAACTGTCAATCTTGATATAAATTTCATTAGGTATACTCTGTAGCAAAACAGATTTGGCTTTTCTATCAGCTTCTAACCGCCTTTTCTGAGCATCAGTAAGATGAACAATTTCTTTTTGAATTGTTCTTGTCTGAATTTCATCATCATCTGATCCAGTATTTGGAGCAGGAATTTCAGTAGTAGGAGGCTTGAAAGGACCTTTTGTGATAGACAAATGAATATTTTCTGCATTTTCGTGCCGGTCCACAAAACCAAGGAAACGATCCTTCCACTGTTCGTATTTACCTCGGAACAGAACAGGAGGCTTGTCTTTACTACCAATTGAGAGAGCGTCTCTGGAAGTCATCCTGTTTGAAATATAAGCAATAAGAAACTTGAAATTGACCGTTATTCCAAAAGAAATCACAAGAAAAATATTGAATAATACTGAAAATGAACTAAGCAAACACTAAGTCTAGAATTCGCAAAAATACACAAGAAAAACAAAGTATTCGCAAAGTGCAATTAAAACACAAGGAATTCGTAGGATTCTCTAAAAAACACACAGAATTCGCAAGATAATATCAGAATTCGCTAAATACACACCTGCGAATCCTTAAGAATTCGCAAAGCTCATCTAGCGAATTCTATACTTGTAAAATTTTAGAAAAGCACTTTTCGCAACACACTAGACTACGAATTCTTTGCAATTCACATAGACGAATTCTGTGCTTTTCGCAAAACTGATTAATGCGAATTCTATCCTTAATAAATTTTCCAGAAGCAATCAATGCGAATTCTGAATATTCTGCGAATTCTAAGAAATTCGTAACAGACTATAATGCGAAATCTCTTGTTTTCGCAACACAAAGTTCTGCGAATCCTGTCCTTAGAAGATTTCAGAAAATGACAATGCGAATTCTAATGAGATTAACGAATTCTCGAATCTTTCTGCGAATTCTTCAACATTTTTGCGAAAAATTATCACTCTGCGAGTTCTTGGAGGCGATCTTGCGAGTTCTTCAGTTCTGCGAATAAAAACTTCTCTGAATCAACTGAAAGTACACCTAGACCTCAAATTTCGATTTGAAACTTTGACATATTGATCACTTACACATCTAGAACAACTTCCTATCAAAGAATTTCAATCTAAACCACAGATTATTACAATTCGATTCAATACAATGCTCGAGAACTCGTGAACTTCAAACTTGACAAAATTACCAATTCAAGATCGATTATAGTGCAATTGACAAATCAAACTATACAATCTCGATCAAAAACACTAAACGAACATAACCTGATCAATTACAACTCGAAAAATACACTAAAAATCAAAATCGATCTATGTACTCGTTGAACAGAATGTCGACTCCATTTCTTGATCTGATTTCAAATTGGATCTGCTCTGATACCAATTGTCTGTCCCTGAAATTCAAGTTCTTATCACAAACAAATCAAAACAAACAAGAATAGTAATCTACCTGTTTGATTCAATTCCAAATTCAAACAATTACAAATGTATTTCTCTCTTTCTCTCTCTACAAACTCTCACTATGAAATCGTATCAATTCCTCTAGTCATCTATCTATTAAACAGCAAAAGCAAACTATTTATATCAACTATGAAAAACAAGGAAAACAAAACAAATACAAGTTGACTTTGACTTTTTATTAACACATAGACTTTGACTTTCCATGAGAGTTGACTTTCCAGGTTTGACTTCTTGTACTTTAACCTCTGAACTTCATGATCTTGTATCCAACATATTTCTGCTCTAACAATCAAGAAGGGAGAGGAAAAAGAGATGGCGGGTAGCGTACTTAATTCCTATTCTCTTAGGTGTTTTCTCTTTCGCTCGTCGTGTAATTTTCTTCCTTTCAGGTGTTTCTCCTTCGAAGTCTTCCAACGTGGCCGATCGAAAGAAGGCGCATTTGGAATTAGCCCGTAAGGGCAAGGAGAAGAGGAAGGCGGCTAAGACTGCGGGATTGAGCCTTCCAAAACGCACGCAATTGTCGGTTATGGGGGAACCGTTGTCGATGGGTGGGGACGTGTCTAGCGTCGCCACTCCTGAAATGACGAAGATGGCTGATGCCATACAGGCAGATCCTATTAATGTCACGTCTCTGGTGGGAGAGGTTCTTAAGGACCCTCACGTCGAGCATCCTGTTCAAACGACGTCGGCCTTTGGCCCTCCTCCCCAGTCTGGCGACAAAGGGAAGGGTCCTGCTGAGGTCCAGACGGTTAACTTTACGTTACCGTCGGACTTTATGAGGGATAACTCCCTTGATCGGGATAAGTTGTTCCCTCATCTGAAGAAGTATCTGCTCCCGTCTTTCAGGGAGTAGTTTGGGGAAATGTTTGTCGAGGACATGGAGTCAAATGTCCCAGGCTTATCCTTCTTGGTAAGGATTAGTTTTTACTTTCTTTTAATATATTAGCATAATGTATTGATCGTCTTATGTCATATGTTGCAGGCTTTCCAGACCTCTCTCGGTCTTTACAACGAGATGGAGAAGATTAGGCGTCTAGTGCCTAAAGCTCTGAAGAGGGAAAAAGCTACGTTAGACAGGGAGCAGGCGGCTCTGTCCAGAGAAAAGGCTGCTCAGGCCGACGTGGAATCCCTGAACAGTCGCCTTGAGGAAGTCCAAAAAATTCTGGATGTCGTCCGGACGCAAAGGTCTGACCTGCAGATCCGTCTAGACGTGTCGTGTGACACGTTAAAAGGGACGAGGATGGAGTTGGAGCGGGCCTTGGCATCCTTGGTCGTGAATAAAAAAGAGACCGAGGATCTCAAGGCGAAGGTGGCTGAACAGAAGCTCAGGATTGAAAAGATGGAAGAGGAGTTGAAGGCCGTCGAGGATTTCACACGATGGACGACTAAAGCGGCCATTATGAGGCAGCACTTGGCTGGGAAGAGTCCTTTGGCCAATGCTAGTGAAGACCTCAAACTCTACCTTGAGGACATTGGGACCGAGCAGGACCTAGACTCCGAGGATGAGAAGGAGGTCGAGGTCACAAAGGAAGCTAAGGCGGACAAGGCCCAGACTGGCGACGCCTCTTCGTCGCAGCCGGCAGGGGACACTCCCCCTTCTTGAGCTCCTTTTAACTTTTACTTTTGTAATACTTAATAGGTCGGTCGTTGGTGGTCGCGCCTCCTACTTGTAACTATTGACTTTGAATAGAAATGGTTCCTTTTGCCATATTGTTAAGTGTTTTTATATATTGCAACAATATTCACGTCATCGAACATAGATACTTGCGACTGAGGCAATTCAAGCGGTTTAGTACTTTTTCGAACTTTAAAGATCACATGACCAAACAAGTAATATGCAAAACATCCACAAAACGCGAATAATTCTAAAGATACTTGCGACTGAGGCATGTCATAATATTTCAATCAAAGATACGTGCGTTTGAGTCAATTTATTCACATTTAGAATGTTTCTAAGTTTTAAGAACTTAGATTATACAACCTTTGGTGTTCTGTGAGGTTAAGTCGTGCAAAAGACTTATAGTCTCATGTCGTATGATGGTCTTATAGTCTTATGTCGTGCGATCCTGCGAAAAAACAACGTCAGAGGTTGGTCGTTGACTAACCAACGACCCTCCGATGCTTAAGTTAGTACTTGGACGAGATAGATAATCATACTGAAAGAATTCATGGTTTTTAGAAGAAATACCTCTTTTGATGTATTGCGTTCTAACTACATGAGATTCCCTGGCCGTCGAGAGTTTGAAGCCTATAGGCACCTTTTCCCACGACCTGAGATATACGATAAGGACCTTCCCATTTAATGGAAAGTTTACATGCGTTTGGTTCTTGAGTGTTCTGAAACACTCGACGCAAGACGTGGTCGCCCACTTGGAAGACCCTCGTCTTTACGTTTTTGTTGAAGTGTCATTCTACTGTTTGTTTATGGAATGACATTCGAATCAATGCTGATTCCCTTAGTTCTTCGAGAGCATCGAGATCGTAGCTCATTTCGACCAAGTTATGGTCGACAAACATGTGTCTCGATGTAAGAAGTTGTACCTCGACAGGTAAAATTGCTTCACAACCATAGACTAAGGAAAAGGGAGTTTGTCCAGTGGACGTACGTGGAGTCGTACGATTTGCCCACAGGACCGAAGGAAGTTCTTCGACCCATCTTCCTATTACTGCTTTCAGATGTTTCTTGATGGAGTTTATGATTGTCTTGTTACTCGACTCAGCAAGTCCGTTCGACTGAGGGTATCGTGGTGTCGATGTCGTGAGTTTTATGTTATAATTCTCAGAAAACTGTTGAGTCCTTTCGCTAATGAATTGCGACCTGTTGTCACAGACGATCTCAAATGGTATTCCAAACCTGCATATGATATTAGTCTGGATAAAGGATATCACCTCTTTGTCCCGAACTTGGGAAAAAGCGGCGCTTCTACCCATTTGGAAAAATAATCTATAAAGACGAGTAAAAATACCTTTTGCCCAGTGGCAGATGGTAACTTACCGACGATGTCCATTCCCCATTTCATGAAGGGCCATGGAACTAATGTCGAATGTAAGGGTTCAGAGTGTTTGTGCGTCGAACCTGAGTGTCGCTGACAAGCATCACAGTTCTGTACATACTTGATTGCGTCTTGTCGTAGCGTCGGCCAATAGTAGCCTTGTCGAAATACTCGATTGGCTAAGCTACGACCACCTGAATGATTACCACACTTACCGTCATGCATTTCTTGCAAGATATTTTGGACTTGCGTTCTGCTCGTGACACATCGTAGATTAAGTCCAGTAGACGATCGTCGATAGAGTCTGCCTTGTGTCACGACATACCGTGTTTCTTTGAATCTTATCTTTCGAGCCTCTACCCTATCTTCTGGGAGTTAGTCGCATGTTAGATAGTTCATGATGTCGCTCGACCAGCCTTTTTTATTGCTATCAATTTGTCCGATGTCGTCGTGACCAATAGATGACATCGTCAGATGTACCATAGGAATTGCGTTGAATAGCGGTTTTCTTAGTGCCAACCCAAGATTGGATAAAGCATCTGCTTCAGTATTCAGATCTCTTGGGATCTGTTCGATCGAAAAAGGTTCGAATTTTGCGGATTTTACATTTGCTACTTTAAGATATACCGTCATCTTCGAATTTTTTACCGCAAATTCACCATTCATTTGGTTTACGATAAGGAGAAAGTCACTCTTGATGTGGAACCCTTTTTCCCCCAAGTCGTGCGTCATATTCATCCCGACCATCAAGGCTTCATATTCTGCTTCGTTGTTGGTTGCATTGAAATCGCATCGTATGGAGTACACCATCATGCCCCCCCCGGTGGAGACTTTAAGACGACGACCAATACAGACGTAGCGTTGGATGACCGTCGACATGTAGAGTCCATGGTTTGTCATCATGAGTCGCCACAGAACAAACTTCGTTTTGTGCTTCTTTTTCTAGTTCAGGACTAAAATCGGCGGTAAAGTCTGCTAGGACTTACGATTTGATCGCGGTCCTGGGTTTGAATTCTATGTCATAACTACTGAGGTATATGCTCCATTTTTCAAGTCGACCTGTTATAGCTTTCTCAAGACAGACTTGAGTGGAAAGTTAGTAACGACAGTTATAGGATGTGATTCAAAATAATGTCGTAGCTTTTTTGCAGCTGTGACTAGCGATAGCATAAGTTTATCCATGGAGGAATACCTGGTTTTGGTGTTGAGTAAAGACTTACTTACATAATAGATGGGCAATTGTTGCTTGTCGTCTTCCCTTACCAGGACTACACTTACCGCGTGAGAAGTGACGACTAAGTAGAGCTGCAAGACCTCGTCGTCTTGTGGTTTTGATAACAGTGGAGGTGACGCCATGTACTCTTTTAATTTTTGCAATGCTTTCTCATGGTCGTCCATCCAATGGAAGCCTTTTGTTCTTTCGTAATATGTTGTAGAATAAATGACATTTGTCTGACGATCGAGATATGAATCTGTTCAGGGCTTCTAATCGACCGGTTAGACGTTGCACTTCTTTGAAATTTCTTGGTGATTTGATCTCGACGATTGCCTTGATTCGATGCCTCATTGAGTCACCATGTATCCTAGAAATTTCCCGACACTGACTCCGAAGGAACATTTCGATGGATTGAGCTTCATGTGGTATTGTCGAAGTACGTCGAATGTTTCCCGTAAATGCTCGACGTGATCGATGGCTTGTCGAGATTTGACCAGTATGTCGTCAATGTATACTTCCATAGTGTCACCCAGTTGGTCCTTGAACATTTTGTTGACCAGTCGCTGATATGTGGAACCTGTATTTTTTAAACCAAAAGGCATAACCTTGTAGCAATAGATTCATCGATTTGTCATGAAGGTTGTTATTTCTTGATCGTCGACGTGCATAAGTATTTGATTGTAGCTCGAATATGCATCCATGAACGTTAAGAGTTCATGTCCAGCAGTGGTGTCGACCAATGCGTTAATATGTGGTAAAGAAAATGGATCCTTTGGGCACACCTTGTTTAGATCTGTGAAGTCTATACAGATCCTCCATTTGCCATTTTTCTTTTGTACGACCACGACGTTGGCTAACCAGTCGGGGTACTTTACTTCTCGTATCTTTCCAATTTTGAGGAGGTTATCGACTTCGTCGTTGATCACTTTGTTTCGCTCTGGAGCGAATTTTCGACGTTTTTGCTTTATTGGTTTGAACGATGAATTCACATTCAACTTATGTGAGATGACGTCAGGGTCTATGCCAACCATGTCCTCGTGCATCCAAGCGAAACAGTCAACGTGATCCTGCAAAAAAGAAATTAGTTCCTTTTTAATAGAAGGGTCGGGCGACGAACCTATGGAGACGACTTGATCTGGTTTGTCATGATCCAGGATAACTTCCTCCAAACGATAGTCATTGACAGTATCGAGAGTATCCTGGCTCTATAATTGCTAGATGGAATGCTTCCTGGGCTTCATCGTTATCTTGTAGCAATCCCGAGCGACTTTCGGCTCACTTTTGATCTTCTGGATTCTCCATGGAGTTGGGAACTTCATCGTCTGGTGGTAGGTCGAGGGGACTGCCTTCATTTGGATCTACGGTCGATCGAGAATGACATTGTATGCTGAGAAATAGTCAATGACGCTGAATGTTGTTTGCTTATTGATCCCCTTAGCATAGACTGGTAGGACGATTTCTCCATAGATGTTTGTCGCATCTCCATTAAAGCCGACCAACGTGGTCGAACGTCGGACGATCTCTGACTTGTCGAGACCCATAGCTTTAATGGTGTCGAGGAAGATGATGTTTGGTGAGCTTCCTCCGTCAACCAACACCCTTCGGGTCATACAATTGCCGATCTTGAGTTGGAAGATCAACCCATCGTGATGTTTCTGATGTAGGTCGCCCAAGTCATCTTGATCAAATGTTATCTTCATGGACTTGAGCTCTTGTTCTTCTTTCGATCGTGAGGATCGAGGAATTGGTAGATTGCTTGCACTCTGAGATGCATTCCTTTTTGCTGCTGAATAGGTTAGACCATATACGTCTGACCCACCAGTCACGCAATTTACGACCTTCTCATGATTTGGGAACGGTGGTCGAATGTTTCTGTCGGGTATCACCTGTCCGTCAAGGATGCCCTTGAGGTTTCCCTTTCGGACGTGCCAAGCGAGTTCCTTCTTGAGTGTTATACAGTCGTCGGTGGTGTGACCGTGATCGTCGTGGAAATCACACCACTTGGTCTCGTCTTTCTTATCGTCGACCTTGTCATTTTTCTTTGGCCAACGAATAGTTGCTTGTGCGGTCTTCAATGTGTCGACCAAATACTTGGAAGTACCCTTAAATCCATATGAGGAGATTTTAGGATACTGAGGGACCTTGGTCGTGGTCGAGAACTTTTTCTTATCGACCCGAACGTTTGAGATTTGCTTCGACGGCTTAGGTTTAACTGTCGATCTGGTTTTGAACTCGGGTTTCTTCACACTCAACGGCTTCTTGTCGCTATAATGCTTACGACGAAAATTTGTGTCATCTTCAACCCTCATGTAGACCAATGTTCTCGCACGCACGTCTTCGAAGTTCTCTAGGGGGTATTTCGTCAGATCGGTGTAAAGACCTGAACTTTCGTCTAGACTACGTTTGTAAGCTTCGATCGCGGTCTTGATGTCACAGTTGCGGGCGCTGATCATTTCTGCGTTAAACCTGTTGAAGTAACTGCGAATGGATTCTCCTGCCTTCTGTACGACAAAATATAGGTCGCTAGTTTGCTTCTCCATCTTGCGACTACTGGCGAACTGTTGAGAGAATTGATTCACCAACTCAGCAAAAGACCCAATTTATTTTGGCTTGAGACTAATTAACTATTGCAAAACTGCACCTGTGAGAGCCACCCCGAAGCTTTTACACATACACACCTCTTAGAACTGGTGAGGGATCGAGATTGTCCACATTAGTTCCTTGCACTGAGCGACGTGTTCAGTTGGATCCGTGACACCAGAGTATTTTGCTGTGAACGTTGGGATACTTTACTTCTTTGGAACGTTGATCATCGCGATCTCGTCAACGAAAGGTGACACCTGAAACCTCGTACGAGGTTTGACGTCGACCGGTACCGCTGCTCTTGGAAGTTTGGCAAGTAACGATAGAACATGCTCGTTTTGCTCTTCCAACATCTTTAACCTTTGGGCGACAGGATCGTCCGGAACACTTCCTTGAGCACCTGATGGGATATGTCTTGAGTTCTGAAACACATTCCGCTGGGACGAATCAGAAGCATATCCGTTGAATTGGAAAGAAGGCATCGACATCGTGGGAATTGATGCTGTTGGAGCCTCGAGGGAATTGGTGTCGTCGAATGAAAAAATGGCGGAATTGTAGTCATCGATGGAAAGTATTGCAGCTGTCGAGGGGAAGAATGGTGGCGGCAATGGAAGCAACGTCGGCATAAACTGACTAGCAAAACCAGGGAAAACGGGTCGAGGATAATTGGGAAGTGGAGGTCCTGTCCAGGGCATGCTGAATCCACCTTGACTATGTGACGGCCCTACTGCATTGCTTGCGTTTCGATTCCTTAGGGATTCAATCTCCTCCACTGCTTGTCTATGCTGATTTGTCAAAGCATCAATTCGGGCATGAGCTGTATTCAACTCCATGTTGATCTGATCCATGATTTGTTCCAGAGTTCCTTGAGATGCCATTATCCTGTGAAACACAAAAACACTCGAGGAAATTGTTAGATCAATGCACTATCGTCTAGGATTTTCTTTAGATGGGGCCCTACGATGGGCGCCAAACTGTTAATGCCAAAAATTACTCAATGAATAACTTAAGGTCGACGTGGAGCTTTATCCAACTAAAGAAAGTAGCCGATAAACAATATGCGCAATAAACGGTAAAATAAAGAGACAAGGGATTTGGTGACGCGGAAAAACCTCGACGAGGAAAAAACCGCGGACAACAGGGAGATGTCGTCGTGTACTATGATCACCAATCTGGGGTGATATTCTTTGATGTTACAATGTATTACACAATCTATACAGGAAACAGATGTATGATTGTAAAATAAGTGTGCGTCGTGTGTGAAAACACTATTGTCGTTTGTCAATTGATGATGTCGTGTGAATGTAAAATCGCATATATTCTTCGGAGAGCTTGTAAATGTATACTTGGAGTATTATGCCTCGGTTGCCCCAATGAAGTATTGATCTTGAGTATTTATAGTCCTGATTCTCCATAAATGTGTCTTTTGTAATTGTCACGCTTCATAAATGATCTTGATGGTGTTGAGCTGTTATGACCGTTGGTATTTATGAGCATTGAACCTGCATTAAATGATCAAGAAAGAAACGTTGGGTTATACGTTAGTATGGTTGAGGTTGAGTGTAAATATTGACGACGGTCGTACGACGCTCGACCGACCTTCGAGTAAGTATCGACGGAGGTCAGAGTTATGTTCGGTCGACAGAACCTTATCTTAATACAAGATAGGTCGTGTGAGATATGCATTAAATGTGTCTTCGTCGTAGTCGTGGAATTTTACCCAAACAATAGTAATTGCATAACCCCAGGCAGATGTGGGTAAATTGGTGTGCATTACCAATGCCCTATATACTATCAATGTTCTTTTGATAACAACTTCTATTAGACCATTTTATATATACACATGGGGTATAGGAAATTCTACATTGATCCCAATACATATGCAATAATCGTCAAATCCTTATGATGTAAATTCTCTAGCATTCCAAGTCATGTAGACTTGATGACATAATCAGGGTGGTGAGCCCTTAAACGTATAACTATTGCTAAGAGTGCAACATTTCATATGGACAATAATACGACATGCGTTCATCGTGTCGAAACCAGAACCATAAAGTACTTTAATGGCCCGCATTCTGGATGTTTATGTCCATAAATATCACCTTGTATTCGTTGTAAGAATGGAATGTTTATGTATGATGTCCTTAGCTTTAGGATGGTCTCATTCCTGTCTTGGCTAAGGATCAGGGTAAACAAAAATTTTAGGTATTTGAGATGGCATATTATGATGGTGGTGTTGCTTCTTATGTTGCAGAAGTCAACAGTTGCAATTTTGGATCATTTCTTTCACTCGAAAAAAATGTGTCTATGTGTATTTTTCGACAACCGGGTCATTATGTTATGACCATGGTGTCCTACGTGGTCATGCCGAAACATATATGTGTCATTGTCCCAAAGTTCATTGTTGGTGACAAACTATGATTCAATGATCTAGATAATCCACTAGTTTGACACAGTAGCTTCTCAAATATATGTTTTCTTCCATTTTTTTAGAGGTGATATAGATATTCATTACCATTCATAGTATGGCTTTCCATTTCAAACAATTATTTTAACAAGGTTTGATGCGTATAGTGCTTTTAGTGACTGATCTTGTGTCATTAAGCAACAAGTGGCAGTCCATCGTCTAAGTGTTTGGTTGGAGGAATTAAAAATAATTAATTCAATGAATAATAACCTATTTCTTGTATGAGATGTCATAAAAACAATCAAGTTCTCCTCGATACATTCCTACATCGAACGAAGAACATTGAGAGTTTTGTATTTGTTTTCGATGTATTTCTTTACATCTATAATAGTCATAGACTCGGGTGTATATTTTGCAGGAGCAATTAATTTGATAGTTAAAACTCATTCATATAAACTTGATATATTTTATTTTCCACTTGTTCCCCCCATTTTAAAAAAAGAAATGATAATTAATCTATATCTTCATTGACTATCCCTTATCAACTAGGCAGTAGTTGTATCTCTGTTTCAAGGATTAAAAATCCTTCCCAACTATTGCCATGACCCTACCACTTTCCACCGCTTCGTCCACATTGTACATAGATGTCATGTGTGAGAATTTATTAACTTACTATTATTTGGAGTTATTTCCACCTCTAACATTTCATTATTGACCTCAGGAAATTTCTTTGTCCCAACATGTCTATTGTTGTCATTCAAAAGAATCTTGTTATATCTCTCAACCACTTGCAGTAGGAAGTGTAACTTCCAAAAATTATTTATAAGATTATGAATTATAATGAAGATAAACATTTAAATATTAACATAAATAAATAATTAATTAATTTATGTTGTAAACTAATTGGATAAGCATTTAAACATATCAATATTAAGATGAACATTTAAATTAAGCATCTAAATATATGTATATTCTAATCTAATTTGATAAACATTAATAAATAATAATAGTTCAAAACATAAATGTTATCATATCAATAATTAAACAGTAATTGATTTAAATAAAATAATATTAACGTAATTAAATTAATCAACTAAACATGTCAAAATTATAACCAATTGATGATGCATAGATAAACAATGATATGCTAAAAATTATAAAAGTTATACTAGCCCAATTTAATAAACAATATAAATAACAATATGCTAAAATAAACCCACATAAAAGAAATCGTATTAGTCAATTTAAACAATAACGATTCAATAGATAATGATAAGTTTTAAATCAATGGGTCAGGTTCAGGAGAAAACCTCAAAAAAACGAAAAACTGAGAAACATCCTGGTAGCCTTTAATCTGGACGGTATGTACTTGTGCATACAAGTAATTAATTTGTTTTTTGGTTTTTATTCACATGTGCATGTTCTAAATTACTTGTATGCACAAGTGCATACCGTCCAGATTAAAGGCTACCAAGATGTTCCTCAGTTTTCCATTTTTTTTGAGATTTTCCCTTGAACCTCCCTCTTAAATCAATTATATTACATTTAAATACAACTTAATAACAAATTAAATGTTAGTAAGTCCAATTTTAGAGCGAATAATCTTAACAAACCCAAACATAATAATTTTCTCTTTTTAAATTAATAATCATAAGTAGAGAAAAAATGGGAAAATAACACCCCCTCCTTTTTTTTTATTCACCGTCACACACACACACACAAAGCTTCAATATATTATACATATATATAGAAAATAACATCTTCAAATCTGTATAAGATTTATAAATACGATCCCAAAAAAATATAAACCCATAAATCCATGGTGGAGGTTTTGTGTTTTGTTATTCATAATTTTTTTTATAATAAGCAAGAACAATTATTCAAAATCATGTGAAATATAACCAACAAGCAAGTTCTAGAAATACATAGAATTTTCTATCAATATGTCACAAAAAAAAAAATTAGAACAACAACAAATGAATTCTTAGAGAATAAATATAAACATGTACAATTATATTTACTGTCGTTCTATTAAAGGAAAATTAAATGCATAGTCAAGTAGATGCAAAATTATATAAGGGTACATTGAATTATCATGGCTAAAAGAGTTAATCCCGATTAGTGAACAATGATAATTCATAGGCAAAATATTGCAACTTTTTGTAGAGATATTTACTTGAATTGCAATATTAGAAAAACAGACCTTTTAATGGTGGCAAATTGCGAATAGAACAACCGGTTAGTAGCGGCATAAACAATCTGAGGGAGCGATAGCGCAAACGAGCTACGTGCTGATAACGTGTTAAAGGAAAAACCAAATGAAACAACAATAAATGGAGAGTGAATCTGTAATTCTTATTAATCATAAACCCTTTATATAGCGATGAGTTACAAATAGATAGTTACGAAATATTTCAGTTCTAATCTATCTCTGATATATTTATTTCTATCTGTATCTTTATCTCTATCGTCATATTCTTTAGACGATGAAACATTTATCCTATAACAATTTTAACTTTTTAGGTCTAATGAAACTACAAAGTACCAACTTAAAGTAATAAATACAACAAATGGTGAAAATTAATACGATAAAAACTAACCATTACATAAATAAATTAGACATTCTCGAGTCTTGACAGCAACAAAACGACTTTCATAACATTTCACGTCAAGTCATCAACACCAAACAAATAAAACATCATTTTATAAATTGTCTCAGTGGGTACCCAGCGGATAATGGTTCCAAAAAAATGAAAATCGAAACGAGAACCAGTCTTAATCGGTTTCATATTTTAGGAACCAGAAGAATTAATCACATCAGTTCCGGTTCCGGAACCGACAGTTTCAGAACGATTCTGGTTTCAAACACGAGTACCTAGTTCCGATGTTCGTCCCTACTAATTTTTACATTTTCTAAAGGAAAGTTTAGAAAATGTGTTGGAGAAAAAATTAACCCAAAATCTCGTTTCCCCACTCAATTTTAAAGACTTTGTTAAAAAAGCCGTCTTTAATATCAAAAAGTAATTATAATCACTTGTTTAAATAGCAAAAAGAAACTTATTATTAGCTTTTACATTGGAGATGCTTTTAGAATGCTAGGCTAGGGGTATCCCAACTTTTGTTCAAAGGACATTTTCCCATCATTATTAGTTGTCCTATTATAGAGGGTCATATTCTATAACTTATATATGTAATTGTCAATACTTCCTTCAGTGTTCCCTTGCTTTTTTTTTTTTTTTTTTTTAAACTTGTTTTCCCTCGTACAAGTATCTTTATTGTTTTCCCTCAATCTATCTCTTGACTACCCCTTTCTTTTCAAATTCCTTAATATTTTTAACATTTTTTTGTTGACAAACTATATGCTCCTTTATACTTTTCCATAATATTTGGCAAGATGAGGTCTTTATCAAAACATTATCACTACTTTTTAAGGTAGAGGAAAGAACCGTGTACATCGTAACCCAAGACATTACTAATAAGTGAGATACATTGGAATTATTTAGTTTGGAATATATGGTTTGTGCCATTATTTCTAACATTTCCCTTATACATTTTTACACTTGCTATTAGGGATGAAAACTGGGCGGATATTGGCCGGGTAATGCAAATACAACATGTGTTATTTTCCAACAATATGTATAAAAATACCGTATCACATTTAACGATAATAATCCAAACATATCAATCCGGTATAGCATTGAAATAATAACCATTTGAAACATATGCATTTCAGTTTATAAATGGTTAAAAGAAAACTCACCTTGATATGAAGTAAGATGAAATAAACTTCAATCGATACGAGAAATCGTAACCGAACGCAAAGCTAATTAAGGAAACATAGATCACAATTTGAAAGATTCATTCTATTCCATAACTCTAAACAATACCTAAGGACCCTAAATGATACCCCGAAAGACCCCAAAACGGCACGAAGCAAAATTCGAAAAGTCACACCACAGTTACTTACGCGACCAAGGTCGCGGCAAAGGTCACGCAAGTCAATGGACATGCCCAGTTTTACATGTACAACCTAGTTCTACTCAAATGTTAACCAAAGTTAACATAACCAAATCATAAAGGATCACCCATTCACAAATGGAGAAAACCCAAACCTATAAATCCGAAATCCACCACAACCTTAATCAACTAAGTCAAGGAGGAATTTAAGATACCTTAATATTTAAGAGGGAAAAATTTCCAAAACAAAAGCTTCAATTTTTGAGTTCTTCACCTTCTGTGATTTCTCCTTAAAGCAAAAAATAGACACAATACCTTTGCAGGTTTACTCAAATCTGGAAGGAAAATAGGTGGACGTAACTTTTAGATAAAGTAAAATTTCAACCTAAAACATTCAACATTATCTAAACAACACTAAACCCCTAGACTACTAAACTTAATAAAATCTGGTTATCACAACATCTCCCATTCAAAGAAATTCCGTCTTGGGATCCAAGCAATCGAACAAACAAGGGTAATTGGATCTCATTTCTGACTTCGGTTCCCAGGTAGCTTCTCGACCCTTGTGATAACGCCACTGAACCTTTACTAAACCGATTTCTTTATTTCTCAACCTTTTAACTTTATAATCGATAACGACTTCCAACTCTTTGATGAAACTCAGTTTTTTATTCACTTGATCTTCTGGTAACGGTGTCGCATTCTCAATATCGGTGAAACACTTTCTTAGGTTGGACACATGAAAGATGTTGTGAATGTCACTAAACTCTTTTGGAAGTTTAAACTTGTAAGCAACCTCACTAACCCGATCACTGATCACAAAAGGTTCGATATATCGTAGATTTAACTTTCCTCTTTTACCAAAACTAACGATTCCTTTCCACGAAGATACTTTCAACATCACACTATCCCCAACATGAAACTATATTAGTTTACTGTGTCTATAGGTGTAGCTTTTCTGTCTGTCATGAGCCACTTTTAACCATTCACGAATCTGATCGATCTTATTTGCCATTAGTTGAACAATTTCTGGTCCGACTACCTGTTTTTCTCCCACTTCATTCCAACACAATGGTGTTCTACATTTTCCACCGTAAAGAACCTCGAAGGGTGTTGCTTGAATAATGGAGTGATAACTGTTGTTGTAAGCAAATTGTATCAATGGTAAATGCCTTCCCACGATCCTCCAAAGTCAATAATACAAGCGCGTAACATATCTTCGAATGTCTAAATTGTTCTTTCAGTTTTCCCGTCAGTCTGTGGATGATAAGTTGTACTCAACCTTATCTGTGGTCCCATTTCTCTATAAAAACTTTTCCAGATCATAAAAGTAAAGCAATTGTCTCTATTCTATATAATCTATAGTGGAACCCCATGCCAAGTTACCACTTTAACAATATACAACTTTGCTAATCTTTCCATTGGATAAGTTTCCTTAGTCGGTAAGAAGTGAGTAAATTTAGAAATTTGATTCACTATGACCCAAATAACATCGAAACCTTTTCGCGTTTTTAGTAATTTCATTGCAAAGTCCATCGTAATATGATCCAATTTCCAAAAATGGAATTTCTAACAATTGCAGATTACCATAGGGTCATTGATGCTCCACCTTAACCTGCAAAAAAGTCGAACACCATTCTATATACTACTCGATATCTTTCTTCATACTCGACCACCAATAGAATTCACAAAGATCACGATACATCTTAATTGTACTCGGATGAATGGAATAATGAGACTAGTGGGCTTCTTCCAACAATCTTTCATGGTTAACATCAAGACGAGGTACCCAAACTCTATTTTCAAAACACATTAACCCTCGACTGTCTTTCACTAAAATGAATGTCATACCAATGAGTGGTTCATTCTTTAAGTTTTCTTCTTTTAGAGCTTCAATTTGACATTTCATTAGCTCTTCGAGAATACTTGGTAATAACTCGGCTCGTAATGTTAACACTTTGATCATTCCACTCTTTTCTTTATGACTTAAAGCATCGGCCACCACATGCGCTTTCCTCGGGTGATATAAAATCTCACAATCATAATCATTCACCAGTTGTAAGTTGTAACCACCATCTTTATTCCATATTCAACTATCGTTGATTGAATAAATATTGGAATTATGATCAGTAAAAATCTGACATTTGGAGCCATACAGACACCGACTCTAAATCTTTAAGGCAAATACAACAACCGCTAGTTCTATATCATTAGTGGGATACTATTTTTCGTGATCTTTGAATTAACGTGAAACAGATGCAATAACTTTCCCTCGCTGCATCAACAAACAACTCTAACCCAATTTTGAAGCATCACTGTAAACAACAAAGTCTTCTGAACCATCAGATAAAGATAAAATCGGCACACTACATAGTCTTTCTTTCAAAGTTCTGAAGCCCTCGGCTTGCGCCTTTTTCTATTGGAACTTCACATTCTTTTTAGTCAACAACGTTAAAGATGTTGCACTACGAGCGAAATCGTGCATAAATTTACGATAGTAACCTGCCGAACCCATAAAAATTCTCGCTTTAGTCGGTGTTCTCTCACTTTAGTCGGTGTTCTCACTGGTTCCCACTTTTCAATTGCTTCAATCTTAATTGGATCCACTTTAATACCATTTTCTGAAATAATGTGCTCCAAAAACTGAACTTCTTGCAGCCAGAATTAACACTTGGATAGTTTCGGGAAAAACTTTTCTCGTTTCAAAAGTTTTATACCAATTGAAGATGATTAGCGTTCTCCTCTTCTGACCGGTAATAAATAAGAGTATCATCAATAAAAACAATCACAAATTTGACGGGATATTGATTACATACCCGATTCATCATATCCATAAATGTTGTCAGTGCATTGGTCAATCCAAACAACATCACTAAGAACTCGTAATGCCCAAACCTGATATAAAACGCAGTATTTGATACATCTTCTTCCCGAACTTTAAGTTGATGATAACCCGACCGTAAATCACATTTCAAGAAGTAATTAGTCCCAAACAACGATCAAAAAGGTCGTCGATTCTCGGAAGCGGATGCCTTTTCTTTATTGTCAACTTGTTGTGTAACACCCCAAAATCTGGGAAAGTGCGACTAATTTAAAATTTTCACAATACATCAAATAATAAGTAAATTCCTTTATAACGGTCAACATTCGGTTACTTCAAGTTAGCAAACCAAGGTTCAATATCAATAACGTACAACCTAAAACTTACTTAAGGTCTAGTTTAGGATCGGGTTCTACCAAAACTCCATAATAGTCGCTATCTCTAAGTATGGAAGACATCCTCGAAAAGCTAAGTCCTCCTCGTGCCTCTATGTAGAACTCGACCTTATCACAGTGTCTAGGACCAAACCCAACGAGAAGCTGATGCACATGCCAAGAAATGAAAATGGTTAGGCTTAACGCCTAGTGAGTTCAAGCAATTTTCATTATTTAATTTAAAGCGGTAAATTGAAAAGATGTTATTTAAATCACAATTTCCAAAATGAAATGTATTAAATATAAAAGTGATATTCTTACCAAAAACCCAAGATATTTAACCCTCATGCATAAGAGTTAAAACATCAAAATCACAATACCCACGTTCCCAAAGTCCGACTTATAAGAGTTCACCTCCGCAATACCGGGACGACCAAAATGCATACTCAGGCATTGGTCACAAAGTGAGAATATCAAGACTCCTCACTTATCAAATATGACTGACTCATATGCCTATGGATCTAATGCATTACAGTCTAAATTACATGACCTCGATTGAATGACAAACGCACTCTAAGTATGTAAATTTCAAATAAATATGCCATAACTACATATTTAACTCCAAAAGCTCGATATAGAGCAATTAAACCAGAGAAATGTCCCACAAGACTCATCTGAGTCAAAACGGAGCCAAAAGATCACAACTCAATTGAGTAAATCAATAAAAGCAAATATAAGCAATAAAACACAAATGTTCAATAAATAGGCATACTCGTGTTCCAAAAGTATGACTAACTCAAAAACCCATCATTGGTTGCGAAAAACCATTTTCCAATTGAAAACAAACTATTTATAGTTCTAAAATGTCCCATAATGCAATAATATGCATTTTCCAAACCAAATACACCAAAAAATGCATTATTGTCAAACAAATCTCCACTTGTAAAACAAATCAACAAAAAAAACCCCACTATTGTGATTTATTCATCAAAATGTCCAAAACCCCCAAATGTGGGCATTTCCCAAGATTTACAAAATTTATTGTACCACAGATGCAAATATCATTAAATAACCAACACATTTGATAAATATCAAGGAAAACATTTTAATACATAAAAATGAACATTTTTGGCATGTACATAGTTTTCACAAAGCAACTTGAACTCACCTTGCTAAGTTAGGTTAAACCTAGTTTCCAAACCCAATCTCTAGATTCCATTGATGAAGACTTTAGATCTCCATGCTAAACTCCCAGATCTAGCACCTCTTTTACTCCCAAAACATACACAAAGTAACTCAAGATAAGAATGAGGGTTGTTGGTGCATAAGAACAAAACCCTAGATTTAATAGACAAGGATTAGATCTTACCTTTAACTTCTATGAACCCCAAATCATTGAGGAAATTTTAATCCTCATTGTCCTCCCCTTGAAGAGCTTCAAAATACGAGAGTATATCTTCCAAAATCGCCTCAATCGTACAAGAGATGAGAGAGTGATGACCAAATAAAGAAAACCCCCAAAAATTATGACGGTATGCAGTTTAGGGCCTCCACGCGACTTTTCTCTTGACTTAAGTCGCGTGGAAAGTTTCCCGAACATCCAACCTCCCAACAGAGTGACGAATACGACTTGGGCGACGACTTAAGTCGTGTGCCAAGCCGCGCTAACCCCTTTTTCGTGTGTCTTAGTTGTTTTCAATCCCGATAGGAACCCCAAGCTTTCCAACATCATTTTACTTAAGATATATATTGCTAAACCCCCCATACTTTCTATAAATCAAAAGACCGATTAGTCGTAATTGGAGACCCTGAAATCGCGAATGTTACATGTTGAGTTCCCGAAAATTGATACACATTCTCATACCCGTCTTTCTTCTTTACAATAAAACAAGTGCACCCCACAGAGACGATCTTTGTCTAATAAAACCTTTGTGGAATAGATCTTTCAACTGAGACATCATTTATTTTCATTTCTAACGGAGCTAATCAGTATGGTGCACGAGCAACAAGTGCGGCTCCTCGTATCAAATCAATTCTAAATTCAATCGATCTAGTGGAAGACTAGTCAAATCCTATCGAAAGTCACTGACTACAGTATACTTTCAAGTTTACCCTTTTCTTTCTTTGCATCGATAACACAGGCCAAGAAATTTGACACCCTTTTTTTTTTATACATATTTTCACACTTTTAACATAAAAATCAAACTAGTCTTTCTATCTTGACGGTCACCATGTATCACAACTGGTCCTTTTTCGGGTAAGTCAATATGAATCATATTTTTATTACACACAATATTAGACTGATTTCTTGCCAACCATTCCATTCTTACTATCACATCAAATTCTTTCAATGTCATTGAGAACAAATGAATCAGTAACAAACACCCATCCATGTATACACTACAACATCAAATACTTCACTAACTGAAACCTGATTATCATTAACAGGTTATGCTACTAAAGCATAATCTAAAGATTTAGGCTTCACATCTAAACACCTAGTAAATGAAGGAGAAACAAATGAACAATTTGCACTAGAATCAAATAACACCTTAGCATTTACTGAGTTTACCAAAAAAATGTACTTTCACTATATTCGGTCTCTTCTGCCTCTCTTGTAGGCATCTGAAATGCTCGCCCCTTTAATTGACCAGGCTTCTGAGATTCTCACTGATTTCCTTGATTACCCCAGAAAAGTTTGTTCCCCGACCCCTCGATTGAGGACATTCTGGTTTGAGATGATCGACTGAATTAGTGAATTACAATGATAACAAAATCTTGTCACTCGACAATCGCTAGCAATATGACCCAGTTTCCGACATTTATAACAATTCTTCAAATCTGAGCCACACTCACCCCGATGCATTTTGTGACATCTCGCACAAGATATCTCTACAATTCTTTGATTTAAGGGTTATCAAATCTTGTAAACTTTGGCCTTCTAAACTCATTTGATATTCCGTCCTACTTTCACTTCTCATTGCCTCTTTCACCTAACTAAAAATTCTTTTCTTTTTCTGTCATTTCGTTGGTATCAACTGCAGATTGAAATGTGTTGATCCATACCCTCTTAGTGATATGATAATGAGCCTATCATTGAGTCTGTTAATTGATCATTAGGTATGTTTTGTTATTTGTACTATTCAACAACTGAGTCTATTAAGTGATTGTTGAGATATTGTTATACTTAAAATACTTAGAACTTATGTTTTTCTCTAAGACAAACTCACCTCAAAGGAACATTTGCAATGTCGAAGAAGTAGCTGAAGATAAAGATAGTATAGTCATGATCTGAAGTGCCATTCAGTGCTACAACGCTATCTAAAAGAAATGTGAATTTGAATAAAGTTATTAACAAGACGTAAAGCAACCACTAGTTACTACTTTAATGTTGGGTCAATATCTTGCACATCAAGATTATTTTTGTCTTATCCTTTTACAAAAAAAATATCCCCATGCTTCGTTTCGATAGAAAGTACAATACAAATTACTTTATGGTTTCCTCCATGCTTACTAACTACCTGAAGCACTGTTCACGTACGGATAAAGACTGCTTTGCCTAAGGACAAAGAGGACATGCATTCTACTAATCTTCTTACACGTAGATTGTACCTGCAAAGGTGCATTAAATGTATCGTATATAATAGCTGGGAAGACTCTTACTTCTTAACACCAACGAAGCATCATTTCATCGAATCTATCTCTCTTCTTATCTGTATTTATCTCTTTTGTGCAAGAAACCTTGTTCTATCTACCTTGATCTTCAGAGATTCCTAAGTTCTCTAAGATCAAAGTAAGATTGTTTAGATTAGGATCCTTCCTTATCTTATTCCGCAATATCTGTAAATTCTCATTTATTGATTTTTTCTCTTAATCTACAAATGAAAAGTAAAATTGTGTTTGTATTCATCCCCCTTCTACAAACTGTTAGCCTTGCTGACCCCTTTGGGACCAACAAGTGGTATCAGATAAGTGTTTCTCTCACTACAATTGATCCTAAAATGGCTACATATGTCTTTGATGACAATGGTTCTCTTGCAAAACCTTCCTAGATTCAATAGAGATAACTTTCTTCTCTGGAAAAATCGAATGTCTCTTTTTCTTATAGGTATGGATCCTGAAATTCCACACCATATAAAAAATGAACCATATATTCCATCTGTGCCATTGAGGTTATACCAACCACTGGTATCATGCTATAGTCCTTGAATGAATAGTTGCAAAACAAGTCCATGAATGGAGTGATGATGATAAAAAGAAGATTGCTATAGACGTTAAAGCTAAAACTATCATGGCTCTTTCAGACGAATTCTATCACTCTGTGATGAATCTCAAAACCTCAAAAGAAATGTGGGACACTCTCTGTGTTCAATACAAAGGTACATTTGAGGTTCAAGAAACAAGAAAAATAAATTTGGTAAGACAATATGAGATGTTCATTTAAGGAGAAAATGAATCTTTATCTGAGGTACATCAACGCTTTAACTGCTTACTTATTGATCTTAGAACTGTTGGTAAAGAATATTCCAACTCTTAGACTCTGACAAAATTTCTGGAATGTCTGCTTGAATCTTGGACATTTACTTAATGTGTCTCAAGATCTCTAAGGACTTCAAAAATATTTCTCTCAGTACTCTATTCGGCATATTGCTGAATCATAAGCAGTCTAGGATTCTGAAGAAAAATCTTGTAAGAAATATTAAAATCTCTCATTTAGCTTTACTCTCCTCGGAATCTATTCATTCAGATGGTATTTCTTCTTCATCTTTCACCATATTTGAACTTCCTTTTCAAATATCTGCTTTGGATGATATCATAGACTCTGACCTTATAGAGTTTGATGAGTCACTGGCCCTTCTAACTAACTCATTCAGAAGGTTTGCCAGAAAGAGTAACTTTCATGGAAATACAAGTTATGCTCTCACCGACAAGCCTAAATCAATTCCGGTTGACAAGGCCGCTGCCATATGCTATAACTGTGAAACGAATGGACACTTTGCTAGTGAATGCATGTCAAATAAAATACTCAAACCTTTCTATCATCTATCTAAAGATGACAAATATCAGAAGTTGAAGGAAAAGTACTAAAGGTCAAGAACACTCTCAAAAAGGGTAAAGGCCTGATCGCTGAAGAACATGACTAGGCAGGTTGTTGATCCCAGAAACAGTGCAATCACAAATAATAATCAATAAACAATACTTATTGAATCACAAATGTTGGTCATATGATTAGATTTATCAATAAAGGGTTTAGGGTTTATAGAGAGAATTTCAATACGAATGTGTAAACCTTCTAATGACCATTAACCTCTCCTCTCTAATCTCACCTAACAATACTTTAAATACTTAGGGTTAAAACCCTAAAGGCCTAAGGCCCAACACAATCAAACAAAGCCCAATTACAATAATTAAGGCTTATTACAATGCTTTTAATAAAATCAAATAAACTCTATAAATGCGTTATACAACTTTCAACGCACTAGGACTTTCAGTCCTAACAATCTCCCCCTAAAGTTGAATAAGGCATTTATCATCTTGAAATCTCTATGCCTTGATCTTCTTTCCCTCTTGAATATTTGAAAAACTTTGGTGTTGCATATCTTCATGTATTTTCAAGCCCCCCCTGATTGAACTCTTGGTCTTCATATTTCAACTTTGTAACCAGATTCAATGTACAATAGCCTCGATTGAACGAACTATTGAGCAACTTTCAACTGTAGAAACTCAACACATCGGATCAACACACAAGAAAGATAATTTGTGAGTTACGTGACATTCCATAGTGCAACTTTAGTTTAAAACAAAGAATCTGTATTTGAACCGCGAGTTGAATGTGCTTTCAGCTTCAAAACTTGTTTCAATCAGCTTCAGAACTTGTTTCTATCTGCTCATAGGAGGAACCAACTTGTAGCAAACACCATATGATGAGGGATATAAGAATTGAAATATATGAAATCCAATGGCTTTTCTGTTACTCCCCCTCAAATTTTGCTAACTCCCCCTCAACACGATAATCTGTGTCTTTGAAATGTGTTTCGCTCTCCCCCTCATGATGAGTAGGAGCATCCTGAGCATCATGTATCTTCAAAGACTAAATGGATGAGTAGCAAAATACCGGATAAAATGATTCAGTAACCAAGGGTAACAACTAACATAGAGACACAATAGTAACTGTTATCACAACAATTAAAGTAATTGTGTGGCCTATTTTCAGAGTTGTCAAAGGGGTATCTGTGATAGGACTTCCAATTATCACTGAAGTAGAATATAAAAACATACTTCTCAAACTGTTCCGGCAAGATCGCAAAGATATGCGATTGGAATCACAAAGATTCGTGTGTGTGTGAAAGAAATATAATCATGTCGATTAGGCTCAAAGATTGATTCAACTGGGACGCAGGTTAGAAATCAATAGACACAGTGAGATGAATATGAAGTTCGGAAACCAGAGACGATGTCTTCCTTTTTCAATATCTAAGACCTCCGAGTGTGGAATTGATAGATTATGTGCTAAATCTCCGTACATATATGAAACAAGTATCTTTTGTGAGATACTTAAGTGGCTAGGTGGGGTGACACGAGTTATCGACAGTGGGTCCATGTCTATATTTCAATATCCATCTCCAAAGAACGAGAATGAATAGATTATGTGGTAACCCATATAACTGACTCGGTTTGGTAAGGACCAGTAATTCTTTTAGTCCTGTCACATCCTCACCATATTCTTTTCACTCCGAACTCATCTATCAAGCTAGACTCCTCACTGATATCTATGAATTGCATGTGTTTCTTGGGTAGGTCCTTCCGGTTCTAGATTGACCATAGAAACATTAAAATCCCTAACACTCCTTTAACTCGCCAAAATAGAACGTTCAAGTAAACATTGAAGTATGAGTCAAAACATTGAATTACGAGTCCTGAACTAATTTGTTCAGAAGTCAATATGAAAATTAAAAAAAATGGTACTCCCCCTCAAAAGTGGCATAACCCTTAATTGTAGTCATGTGACATGAATAATCTGAATTAAATCACACATGACATTCCTGCAAAACAGATTAGGAAGATTTTGGTTTTGGTATCCATGCTGTGATGGATCCTTGATGGTTAGTTGCCTTGGCTTTGAAGCTATTAAACTAAATATTGGGGATGCTATAAGTACCATACCAACTATTAACATACCTTGGATGGACAAAGTCACTCTTTCCACAGTGAGTGCAACAGAACTTTGTTGGGTTTAGACTGATCAACTTCGCTGTAGAATAGACATAAGTAGGTGAATCAGTCTTGGAAACAGATGACTTTGTATCAACTACAGGAGAATCATGAGACTTGTTTCCATGACTACTTTCTGTAGTTGATTTTTTTCGCCAAACCATTTTGATTTTTTGAAACACTTGATTATTTGAATCATCAACAAGAGAATTATAGAAAAGATTTGAAGGGCGAATCCAATCTTTTGAAATTTCATTTGATTTGACAAACTTCTTCGAAGAAATAGTTGTAGAAGTTGAACTTGAAGAATAAGGAGACTGAACAACAGTATCGGGACTAGCTTGTTTAGATAAATCGGCTTTAGGATTTCTTTCTTCAAGTTTCTTGACTTTTGTGGATAAAACATTCCTTTCTTCTAGAATCAAGTCAAATTGTTTATGTAAATCAGATTTTACCTTATGTTCTTTCACAATTTTTGTTGCTTATCCAGATAATTTCTTTGAAAGCTTATGAATATCAGTTTCAAAAATCTTTGTTTCATTTTCAAAATCCTTTTCTATACCATTGCGTTTATCAGATATCTCTTTAAAAACCGCATCATTCTTCTTTTCAAGCATTTTCTTTTCACTCTCAAAAGCTTTTTGCTCTTTCTCAAAAGCATCTCTCTCATCAAAAACTTTATTTGAAAGCTCGAGAGTCTTTCTTTCAAGATTCTTCCTTTCATTTGAGAAATCGACTTTTTTTTGTTCAAAAATAGAAAGTCTTTTATTCAGGTCGAGATTTTCACTCTCCAATACGTTTCCTCTTTCTTCAAGCGCTAGGTTCTTCTCTTCTTTGGCTTCAAAATCTGCAACTTTTCGTTCAAGTTCAAATATTTTCTTTGAATTTTCATGTAGATCCCTTTTCTTTATATCAGCTTCCCTTTCAAGATCTGAAATCTCTTTGTTAAGAGACTCTATTTGGACACGATACATAGTGTAATATTCACAATCTGTTTCCTGTTCAAGTTCAGAATTCGTGCGTTTGAGCCTGTCATTGCTTCTATGTAGCCATCAAATTTGTTGATACAATTCGCTTTCCATTTTCACATTGTTCAACTCTAGCTGAAGACTTGCTTTCTCTTCCATCAGTGTGTTCACGGTCTTTAACCTGTTTTCCAAATTCTTTTCGAGAGCAGTAATCATTGCTTTGTGTTTAGACATCGGTATATAAGGCATTGTTACTTGCAAAGTTTGACGTCCAGGGACTAAATTTGTCAACGTGTTAAAGATTCAAAGTGCAAGGACCAAAAGTGACACAAAGAGAAGCTTAAAACTACAAGGACCAAAAGGGAAAAAAATTTAAACTCAAAGCTAGAGGGACTAAAAATGATAGAAAGTGAAACTACCAACAAGAGGGACTACAAGTGTAAAACTTGAAACTTCTAACGGATTTAACTCGACGCTAACTGAAAATGGACTAAAAATGAAATAAAAGTAACCAAACTAACAGAGACTTAACGAAAAGGACTAAAATGTAAAGCATTTAACGGTAAATTAACGAAATCCGGTTAAAACACTATTCATCATCTCCTTCGTTGAGACAAACCTGCAAAAAATTTGAAATGGTTCGAAATATTCAATGCAAAACAATCGTTGAAGCTCCCTGATCACACCTTAACAGATTAAAACTCAAACGGTCAATTCATGATCACAAACAAATCAACCGAAAACTTTTCGGAAAACGATTGAAAACTTAGAAACTCGATATGGGTTAGAACTTTTCGACCAAAATCGATCGTTTATGTTCCCTTAAGGTCCTTCAACTGATTAGAACTCGAAACAATCTCTCAAACTCTCGAACGAAGTAACCAAAATTTTTTTAGAAACCGAATGAAAACTTAAAAACTTGATATGGGTGAAAAATTTTCGATAAAAAACGGTCGTTTAAACTTCGTAAACAATCCTTAACAATTTAAAATCGAAAAGATTCGTCCACGATCACTACCGAATATATTGAAAACTCGAAAGTTCAACTCTAAACACTACGAAAATCGATTGAAAACTCGGAAGTTCAACTCTAAACCTAAATGGTCAAGGCTGTAAATTTTGTAACTAATGATAGGAATTCGGGTGACATGTGATTAAACCTGGATCATCTGCCAAACCCGGATGATAAATGATCTAAATCTCGAATGACAGCTTGAAAACCCAGATCATAAGGTGAAAGAACTAGATGTTCTCGGTCATTAACTCCAAGCTCGGTACTCGATTCTAAACATACTCCCGGATTGGAACTTAAACTCCCGGTTGTTATTGTCGGCAAGTCCCGGACCCAAAGCAATCTCCCGGTAGAAAAGGGAATAAGTTCCCGGGTGGCAAGGGGATTAAAGTCCCGGGTGAACAGGCGTTTAAAATTCGAATTGGAATGATCAATCAACTGAATTAGCAGTAGATTTAATGTAAATCTGGATCATATGGAACTTGAATCTCGGATGATGATCAAACAATCAGCCGCCAAAAATTAATGCCACCCACCACAATGATTTTATGAGCTTTGTGATTAAAAAAAATCAAACAACCGTCGGTCTTCAAATTGAAGACACCACCGCCAAAAAAAAAAATCAACAGCCTGCCATACTCATTTAACCCACAACCTCTATCAAAATTTTAGAACCATCAAATTAACTTGAGATCAATTGGAAATGGAACCACCGATTAAAATCAACAACTGTCGGTCAATTTCAAGATTTGTTCCACCGACCCATTAGCAATTGTTAAATCTAATTGATACCTGTTAAGTCTGATTTTATAGTAATCATTGTATTTATAGGCTTGGTCTAATACCGTGTTTAGAGTCATATACTGTGTTGTATTGACCAAGGGTATTTAAGTCCCTTTGGTCTTTGTGTCTTGTAACACTTCACGCATATTCAATACAAGAACTCATCTTGTGCTTTACTCTCTCTCTCTACTTTCTCTCTCTAGGATTTAGAGATCTTTGGATTATCAATCGGTATCAGAGCCAATCTAGATCTTGAGAGAATTGTTTTTGTTGTCTGAATTTGTAGTTTAATCTGAAAATTTGATTGATTTTCTTGAATTTTTTCAAGAAAATCTCGTTTTTAGATTTCTCATCAAATTTGAACATGTTTTTGATTGAATTCTTGTGAAAATTGGTTTGTTGGATTCGATTTTGATTGTTAAACACTTTTAATTCACATCGATTTTCAAGAAGTTCAAGTTTTGATTGTCGATTTTGAGATTTTTCAAGTTTCGGGAAAAACGGTTTTACGTACTGTTCAAATTTTGAAATCTTGATTTTAAAGTTTTTAATCGAAAAAGTTTTTTAGAAAAGTGTTAGTATGTTGTTTTCGATCATATATGTGGAACAATACTTCTGAAAATTCTAATCTGTAATCGATTTTTGTGATTTTTATTGATTTTCAGGAAGTTTGCGCCAGATCCTCACTTTGCGCGAGTTCATCCTGATTTGCGCGAGTTCTTCGAGCTTTGCGCTAGTTATTGGTCAAGAAAAGTTCAAGTTTTCTTGGTTTTCATCATCTTCATTTCACGCAAATTCAACTTTGCGCTATCTCTTACTCACGCAAAGTCCAATTTGAATCATCTTCTGCTCAAGCAAAGTGAACTTTGTGTCTTCTTCAGCTCGAGAAAATATCAGTTCTCGCTTCTCACCTCTCACGCAAAGAGTGGTTCTCGCCATCCACTTCAAACTCAAAGTCATTTTTGCGTCTTCAATTTTTCATGCAAATCATAGTTTGCGCGACCTTCTAATCAAGTAAACCCAGTTTGCGCCTTTGTCTTATCACGCAAAGGTTGATTTGCGCCTTCAGCTTCTCACGCAAAGTCTGCTTTGCGCCACATTCATTAAACGCAAAGTTAGGTTTGCGTCATTAAAGCATCACACAAATCTAGTTTGCGTCACATTCTGCTCACGCAAACTTCCAGTTTGCACCAATTCTTCTGTGTTCCAGACTTAGAATTTTTCTGACCATATGGATTCTGCAAAATTTGCATATCAAGCTCAGTTTTATAAAAATGATCTCATGATGTCATTGGGTTCAGAAAATCGTCCTCCAGTACTGATTGATGAAAATGAGTTTACACAGTGGCAAGATAGGTTCCTGAATTTTATAGAGCGTCAAAAGAACGGAAATGACATGATGAACATTCTATCTGAAGGACCTTTTGAAAAACCCAAGTTGGCTTCTGGATTATATAAGCCTACCAAATAATATTCACCTGATGAATTATCGGAGTATCAAACTGATCGTGATATAAAGGCGAATCTGATGCTAGCCTTGCCAAACTCTATCTACAACAGGATTGATTGTTTCAAAAATCATCCTAATATTATGTGGCAACAGCTAGAAAAGATTATGCTTGGTTCTTCAGTAGCTACTCAACTGCGACATACTCGGTACATGAATAACTTTGAAGAATTCAAAGCCAAGGATGGGGAGCTATTAAAAACTATGTATGATAGATTCTGTGCCGTGATCAATGATCTAAGAAAATTAAAAGTGGAAAAGACTGAGCTTGAGACAAATCTGAAATTTTTCAATGCACTTCAACCTGAATGGAAAAAATCTTGCCATCGATTGAGGAATGATGTCAGAATTTCTACAATGCAGATCCAAGAAATGTTTGAGATCTTGCTGACAGATGAATGCATAGTCATAGAGAAGAAGGTCAAACTGGAGAAGAAGAACAAGAAATCAGTGGACCCGGTTGCTCTTTTAACAAGCCACCTGGCTAATCAAGCATTGTCTGATAATGTTTACGACGGGTCAACTGATGATGATGGCGAGGCACTGTAGAAAACTATGATCCTTCTCTCACAACATTATCAGAAAAAGTTCCAACCACGGTCGGGTTCCAACACTACTCATTTCACTTATGGGTCCAAGAATTCTAAAGTGCCCGAGGCAAAGAAATCTAATGCATGTTATAACTGTGGTAAGTCGGGTCATTTTTCAAAGGAGTGTCGTGTAACACCCCAAGTTTCGAGAGGTATCAATTCAAGTTGATACAGAAACCGATATATAAAGGAAAAATAAGATATTTGATTTTGGACTTGAATCCTAGATTTTATATTCTAGATGGATGAAGGATTCAATTACGAGTCCAACGGTTATTTCCGGAGCGAAATCGGAGCTAAAACGAAGAAGTTATGGCCAAAACAGTGTTTGGTACGTGCTCGGCTATAGTGCCCGGCGATTGTGACACTGTCACTATAGCCTGTCACAATCGCCAGAGTCCAAACACTCTCGGTACAATCTCGGAGATTGTGCCCGGAGATTGTGACATTGTCACTATAGCCTGGCACAATAGCCTATGGGTACCAGAGTGTTAAAAGTCGCGATTTTCAGCCTCATTCTTCATTTCTTCATAACTCTCTCATTTCAACTCCGATTTTGGTGATTCAAGTTGCCATGGTTTCGTATTTGAGATATTTTCAAGGTTATATTGTTATTTTTGGGAAGATTCAAGAGTATTTGGTGGTTAATTGGAAGCAAAGGTCAAGAGTTCATCATCATCACCTCCATCTTCAAGAATTTTTGGGTTTTCTAGGTTTTCATCAAAACCTAAATGGTAAGTGTATCCCTTCCATTTTTAAACCTTAAAATAAGTTATAAATTCTCCATTGATAATTATCCTAGTGTGTGGTTTATCAATTTCGGGTTTGATGGTTTTAAAGAAATCTAGGTCGAGATTGGGGTTTGGACAAAAATGGAGATTTTGATGTGTAATGTTTGGATAATGTTTCTATATGGTTGAATGTGGTTATTTACGGTTAGAATGTATGGATATAGGTTTTTGGAGATTGGTTTGAAGAATCAAGTTTCTTCAATGAAGCTCTAAGTGGGTAAAATCTAGATTTAGCCTAAATCTAGCAAGGTGAGTTCAAGTTGATTTGTGAAAACGTTGTACATGCCAAAATGTCTATTTTAAAGTGTTTTATGTGTTTTACATGAAATTATCAAATGTTGGGTTATTTGTTAATCTTTGATTATTTGAATTATCTAACTTTACAAACCTTGTATAACACCCACATTGGAGATTTTTGGGCGTTTGATATATGTGTCACAAATGAATGTGTTTTGAAGTCTTATTACATGAATGGATCTTTGGTCAAAAAAATACACTTTTAAATGTTTGTCGGGTTTTATGCATCATCATGAAATGGAGTGTTTTATAAAGTATCACTTGCACTTTTATGTGAGGTACTTGAGAAAGTGTTTATAGTCTCATTTCATGATCTTCATTCCTATCAGCAGTCAAGTTTGGGAAAATGCATGTCATTTGTGTTATGAGGTATTTTGGAAAATATAAGAGTATAAGTTCATTTGGGAAAATGGGTGCCTCAACTAATGTTGAGTTTTGAACTAATCTTACTTTTGGTCGTGGTGTTTGCATATCCGTTGGGTGAGTGCGTTTTATCGTGTTTTTATTTCATTTATCAATGAGTCAATGGGTTGCTAAGTCTGCGGCTTGGCATTGTTATTTTGATGGGGTTTTTGGACAATAGTCCAGTTTTGGTAGCTCGACTTCGAGCCTTGTTAGGCCTTATACGCATTATTTGGCTTATTTGATGCATTTGGGAGTCATGACCCCGTATTTGGTTTATTATTGTTCCGGCGTTGGGACGATTAGTTTTCCACGTCGAGGCACGTTAAGGTATCGGATTGAGATGTAAGTCCTTCGTGCTGCACGTTAAGGTACCGGGTGTGGGTATAAGTCCTTCGTGCTCAAGTATTACGATATTGGATGAGGGGCTCGACATAGGAACCCAACGGGGTTGAACTCGAGTTTCCGTGGGTGTACGTTTAAAGCTACTGAGCCTGACATCCCTTGCGTGTACTTTTGTTTATATGACTAGTCATAACAACATAACATGGGCTTACTTTGTGGACCGCCACATTTTATGGAATCGGGAATCCCCCGTCACTGAAAGGTGTTGTTTTTGGGTATTGAGTTTTATTATCCAAGTTTTCGGTGATGTTTTGTATAATTAGGTTTTACCCTTGATTTATGGGTTGAGTATTATTCCCCACGCATATTTTGGGGTGTTTTGGGATATAAGGTTTAACCGTATCTTCATAAATGGAGAGTTCAATTTATACTTACGCTTTGAGCGAGTTTTGAGTTAAAAACTAATTTATGAATGGGCAGCTTATGTTGGTATCATTATCTTTGAAGTAGTTGGTTTGGAAAACGTTTTAATTGGTGTTCTTTACCTAAAATGCATATTGTTGGAAATGAGTCGTTTTCACGTGTAAGACGTATCATATTGAAAAACTCTTGAGCTCACTAGGCGTTAAGCCTAACCTTTTTATTTGTCGGCATGTGCATCAGGTTCCAGTTGGGGTTGGTTCTAGCAGCCATGAAGAGTTGAGCCTTAGCTTTGTGCGAATGTGAGTAGTTGGTGAAGTTTTCCACAATTTTGGAGATAGTGACTATTATGGGGTTTTAGTAGCACCCGTTCTTATCATAGGCTTTTGTATAGAATGAATGTTTGTATTGAGGTTAAATCTTAATTTGTGGTTGTAGATAATTCCTTTATCGGTGTATTTAGAAAATTTTAAATAAGTTGTTATTTCCAGATTTGAGGGTGTTACAAGTTGGTATCAGAGCTTAGGTTTGAGAGATTTAGGTATTGATTTTTGGATGCCTAGACTCAAACTAGCGTACTTGTAGGTGATTGAAAGTGAAGTTGCACATTAGACGCCTTAAGATAAGATATCATGGAGTTGATCGGGTCGCTAGAAACGGGAAATTGTCAAGGGTCACAAGGATGATCATGTATGGTAGTTCATAATAACACCTGGCCAATGTTATGGTGAACCTACATATCACATGTGTATACTTGAATTACCTTAGCATGATGAACGTTGGGGTAGTGAGGAAGTTTCTAAGCGGGTAATCTAAGGAAAGGTTGATGTCTATAGCGACGTGACGTCGAAGTGATAGTTAAATACGTTGAGTGCATTAAGTTGATCATCTTGAGTAAGAATTATTGGTTGGATTAGAACTATAAGTTCGTTAGACCAATTTTATTTCGAGGAGAAATTGTAAGTTGACCCAATTAGTGGGTCTGTGGCTCTAAGATATTTGATGTATCAGAATGGCAATAGTATGTCGGGATGAGGGAGGAGTGTAGTCCTGAGATGCTGAGTGCCAACCAAATTCATGCACGAAATTTATTTCTAAACTAAGTTTACATCAATTGTTTCTCATGTATTCGAAGCATAAAGTGTGTGATACTTTGTAGTCTTGGTAAAACATTTAGCACTCATCAGATTTTAAACCGTGAGCTTAAACATGCATGGAGTTGTTTGGTTGCAAGTTATCGCAAATTTTTTTGGAAAAAAATCTCCCCGTCCCTGTTTTGTGTTTAACGCTATCTTTGGACATCTTAAGATCCGCGTTTTAATGCCATATGTGGTATTGGGCAAGTAACTGTAGAATTTTTAACCTTGACATTGGATCTCCTCCACGTATGTTAAGGTTTTAAAGGAAGAGTTGTCCCACTGTTTTTGAGTCTGAACTTTCTTGAGAATTTTAGTTTGTACGAGTCGCGTTAAATTTTATGGAATATTGTTTTACGACGTTTGGACGCCGTGAGTGTATTTTGAGATGCATGAGTTTTAATTTACGGCGTATAATTTTCGAGCTTTTTGGGCGTCGTGCATCATGAGAGTTTTGTGAAAAAGAGTCACTTTATCGTACGTTATGGTCTTGGAGTTTTAACATTCTCAGACTTATTGTTGTCTTATGTTTCATGTTGGCAAATGGAAATTTTGACGCCGCTTGGTTTTAGCATTTATTAGTTTTATGAAAGTTCAATGGGATTTTATGGTATCATATCGCATGACTTTTACATCGCGTAATTAAATTTTGGAATTAGTGTACCCGCATTATTGCATACATTAACTTAAGAGTTTTGCTAAAGATGTCACCTTCCATGTTGTTTTGAGAAATGTCAGTTGTTAATCTTACTAATGGAAATTATGCGATTTATCTCTGGGCTTTATACAAACGCCAGTTGTTGTACGCTAATTGCATTTGGATTAAATTATGCCGTTGGAGTGAGTAAACGTCTAAAAAGATTTATGTTATTTCAGATAAAACTTTTGTTCTGAGCATAATTCAGTTATTGATTTTACTACTAGGAATTTTCAGCGATGCACATAAATGAGTTATCAACATTCATGTTGTCATAATTACTATTTTGGTCAAATGTGTTTTATTTGTGCGACTCAAAGTTTTAAGTTCGATTTAAGGATTTATTTGCGTTCCCATCGTCCTATCGAGCTTTGGGGAATAGCTGATGCAAAAAAGGGTTGTTGAAAATTTGATGCCACAACGTTTTTGGTTAAAGGAGGAAAAGTTTAAAGTTAAAGGTTGTGAAGTTCTCTGTTAGAGCCGTACAAATATTTATTTCACGTGTTTGGGGTACCGAAATTTATTTTCATGGTTATAGTATGAATTTTGCTACACACCTTTTGTTACTGTTTTGTTTACGTAAATTTTGATCAAAAGAATTTTGTAAATGGTTTTATATGTGTAGCGTCGATGATCAATTTTCAACCTATCGAGTGATCGGTAATGGATTTTACTACACGACCAATTATCGTTATAAAGCGTACGTATTTAAAAGTTCTTATGAAAGTTTAAATTGGTCTGTTAGTTGAAAACCTTGAACTCATTAGGCATATAGATTTAAACCCTGTAGTGAAAGAAGTTGTAAATAGGGACTAATCGAGTCCTTGTGATTTGAAGCGTCAGATGATCCGACTTGCGGTCAGCCTTGAATTGTAGGTTTCAGTTTTGAATTGGTACTCACATGTATAATGGAAATAGTAGATTTGAGTCACTCCAGGTATTTAAGGAGTGATTTTATACTTCGGTAATCATGCGGGATAAGGTCTTATGTGATTATCTGCGCTTTTATGAAGTTCATTTGGTGGGTTGCTCGTCGGTGTGACATCATGATATATGTTGATGGTGTATCGTCTTAGTGGATTCCGCGATCAAAGGAAATTTTTATGGTCCGTTTGTTAGAAATGTAAGAATTGGATTTTAGCGCTCTGTTAGGTGTCAACCCTAGTACGACCTTCCATCTGGAATGAAATCTTGGGCGGGATGTCCACGTTTTCGAAGTCACCGTTTAGTCCTAGGCGTCGACTTGTTTTCTTGGAGTCAATGGATCTGGGAATGTTTGGGAGGTATCCCGGTTGGATCATGGGAAATATTGACATTTCGGCGATGGAATTTAAAAAGAAGGTTAGATGGTGATGATTAAGTACCGATGTGCATAAGCATTCCCGTAGTGATAAAGATTTCATTATAGGAATGTTGTGAGGTTGGTGTTGGAACGGAGTTGAGTGTTAACTGGATCTGGGTTAACCAGCTACCTGAAGGACACATTGGGACGCTTTGGAAGGACATCTTGTTCAATATTAGGAATGGATCTGTAGGAATCTGAGGATTCATGGGATTTGGGATAATCGACTATCTGTAGAGCGTAATGGTATGTTTCTGGTGGAAACACAATGCTTGGGTCTATAGAAGTGTGGGAGCATTTGCAGACATTGTGTCCGGGTCAGCTTTGAGGAACGGATTTAAAGGTTGCGATGGTTCAGACCAAACTAGTCGTTAGGAAATTTCGTCAAAGGACACTAACTCTTTAGTGATGATCAGTTTGGAGACATTTGGTGGGAATGTCGAGGTGGACTTTAAGTACAAATGAATTTTGAGGAGACCTTGATGCGTCGTAATCAGAAGTATCTAAGGGAATAGTTCGGATTGGGGTATTCTTGATGGAAATGACTAGATAAGGTCGTAAGTTGCTTTCGGGGTATTATGAGAAATCTAAGGTTGGGAGGAAACCGAGAGTGAACGATTTAGAAAATGATTAATCAAGGACTCAACTTTCATCCTGACGTCGGTAAAATATATTGAACGTTGAGATTAGTTTGTAACGGCACGTTATGAGAAACTCAGAGAAAACCTCAACCGGAATGTAATCAGGGTCCGTATATGAGGTGAAGTTTTATGAAGGCATCCCTTTGGGATAGGGAATCAATCGATCTTTCAAATGTGAATGTTGGGTGCTTGGTGATTCCAGATTTCGAGTACGAAATCTCTTTTAAGGTTGGGAGGATTGTAACACCCCGAGTTTCGAGAGGTATCAATTCAAGTTAATACAGAAATCGATATATAAAGGAAAAATAATATATTTGATTTTGGACTTGAATCCTAGATTTTATAGTCTAGATGGATGAAGTATTCAATTACGAGTCCAACGGTTCTTTCCGGAGCGAAATCAGAGCTAAAACGAAGAAGTTATGGCCAAAACAGTGTTCGGTAGGTGCTCGGCTATAGTGCCCGGCGATTGTGACACTGTCACTATAGCCTGTCACAATCACTAGAGTCCAAACACTCTCGGTACAATCTCGGAGATTGTGCCCGACAATTGTGACATTGTCACTATAGCCTGACACAATAGCCTACGGGTACCAGAGTGTTAAAAGTCGCGATTTTCAGCCTCATTCTTCATTTCTTCTTAACTCTCTCATTTCAACTCCGATTTTGGTGATTCAAGTTGCCATGGTTTCGTATTTGAGAGATTTTCAAGTTTATATTGTTAGTTTTGGGAATATTCAAGAGTATTTGGTGGTGAATTGGAAGCAAAGGTCAAGAGTTCATCATCATCACCTCCATCTTCAAGAATTTTTGGGTTTTCTAGGTTTTCATCAAAACCTAAATGGTAAGTGTATCCCTTCCATTTCTAAACCTTAAAATAAGTTATAAATGCTGCATTGATGATTATCCTAGTGTGTGGTTTATCAATTTCGGGTTTGATGGTTTTGGAGAAATCTAGGTCGAAATTGGGGTTTGGACAAAAATGGAGATTTTGATGTGTAATGTTTGGATAATGTTTCTATATGGTTGAATGTGGTTATTTACGGTTGGAATGTATGGATATAGGTTTTTGGAGATTGGTTTGAAGAATCAAGTTTCTTCAATGAAGCTTTAAGTGGGTAAAATCTAGATTTAGCCTAAATCTAGCAAGGTGAGTTCAAGTTAATTTGTGAAAACGTTGTACATGCCAAAATGTCTATTTTAAAGTGTTTTATGTGTTTTACATGAAATTATCAAATGTTGGGTTATTTGTTAATCTTTGATTATTTGAATTATTTAACTTTACAAACCTTGTATAACACCCACATTGGAGATTTTTCGGCGTTTTATATATGTGTCACAAATGAATGTGTTTTGAAGTCTTATTACATGAATGGATCTTTGTTCAAAAAAATACACTTTTTAATGTTTGTCGGGTTTTATGCATCATCATGAAATGGAGTGTTTTATAAAGTATCACTTGCACTTTTATGTGAGGTACTTGAGAAAGTGTTTATAGTCTCATTTCATGATCTTCATTCCTATCAGCAGTCAAGTTTGGGAAAATGCATGTCATTTGTGTTATGAGGTATTTTGGAAAATATAAGAGTATAAGTTCATTTGGGAAAATGGGTGCCTCAACTAATGTTGAGTTTTGAACTAATCTTACTTTTGGTCGTGGTGTTTGCATATCCGTTGGGTGAGTGCGTTTTATCGTGTTTTTATTTCATTTATCAATGAGTCAATGGGTTGCTAAGTCTGCGGCTTGTCATTGTTATTTTGATGGGGTTTTTGGACAATAGTCCAGTTTTGGTAGCTCGACTTCAAGCCTTATTGGGCCTTATACGCATTATTTGGCTTATTTGATGCATTTGGGAGTCATGACCCCGTATTTGGTTTATTATTGTTCCGGCGTTGGGACGATTAGTTTTCCACGTCGAGGTACGTTAAAGTATCGGATTGAGATGTAAGTCCTTCGTGCTGCACGTTAAGGTACCGGGTGTGGGTATAAGTCCTTCGTGCTCAAGTGTTACGATATTGGATGAGGGGCTCGACATAGGAACCCGACGGGGTTGAACTCGAGTTTCCGTGGGTGTACGTTTAAAGCTACTGAGCCTGACATCCCTTGCGTGTACTTTTGTTTATATGACTAGTCATAACAACATAAAATGGGCTTACTTTGTGGACCGCCACATTTTCTGGAATCGGGAATCCCCCGTCACTGAAAGGTGTTGTTTTTGGGTATTGAGTTTTATTATCCAAGTTTTCGGTGACGTTTTGTATAATTAGGTTTTACCCTTGATTTATGGGTTGAGTATTATTCCCCACCCGTGTTTTGGGGTGTTTTGGGATATAAGGTTTAACCGTATCTTCATAAATGGAGAGTTCAATTTATACTTACGCTTTGAGTGAGTTTTGAGTTAAAAACTAATTTATGAATGGGCGGCTTATGTTGGTATCATCTTTGAAGTAGTTGGTTTGGAAAACGTTTTAATTGGTGTTCTTTACCTAAAATGCATATTGTTGGAAATGAGTCGTTTTCACGTGTAAGACGTATCATATTGAAAAACTCTTGAGCTCACTAGGCGTTAAGTCTAACCTTTTTATTTGTCGGCATGTGCATCAGGTCCAGTTGGGGTTGGTTCTAGAAGCCATGAAGAGTTGAGCCTTAGCTTTGTGCGAATGTGAGTAGTTGGTGAAGTTTTCCGCAATTTTGGAGATAGTGACTATTATGGGGTTTTAGTAGCACCCGTTCTTATCATAGGCTTTTGTATAGAATGAATGTTTGTATTGAGGTTAAATCTTAATTTGTGGTTGTAGATAATTCCTTTATCGGTGTATTTAAATTTTTTTAAATAAGTTGCTATTTCCAGATTTGAGGGTGTTACATGTCGAGTGAAGAAGGTTCGGGACTCGGCTTACTATCGCAAGAAATTGGAACTTGCCGAGAAAAGAGAGAATGAAATTACTTTACTAGCAGAAGAAGAGTTTTGGCTGGATCATTCGGAAGACGAAGCTGATACTATTGAGACTGCTTAGATGTGTTTTATTGGAGATGATCAGTCTAATGATGATGATTCTGACTCTGATGAAGATGAGGTATATTCTGAGTTTGGTTTCAATTTCATTTCCTCTCAGATGAACATTATCATAATTGTTTTGCATTATCTTCGTTTAAAGTTATTATCTGAAAAGAACTTAAATGCAGAAAAGTCAGATTTGATTGACAAATTGAAAATTTCTTTGAAAGATGAAAAATCTATTTTGGAAAATACAAAATACATCTTTCAAACGAAATTAGATGATTTAGCGCAAACCTCCCTTTGCGCCACCAATGTGTAGCGCAAAACTTCCCTGTTTTCCCTTTACTTTGATTTTGCAGATCTTAAGCTGTCTCGTCTCCAACATTTGCATGACCAAGTTGATCCCGATCATCAAGGTCATGAGAGGGAGAAGATTAAGGAGATGTTAAAGAGACAAAGAACTCCAAAGTTTATCTGCTGATCAAGATTCACTCAAGATTATATTCTCTCAGCTACTATTAATTCTTTTGTTGTTCCTGCTTCAACTACCACAGTTCATTCAAGGTCATTTAAAAAGAGGTGTGTTGTCTAGAGCACAAGCTGATGAACCGACTGTTCTTTCAAGTTTATTTCAAACTGGTCCAGTCTTGTCAAGGCAGCAAAGATATCTCAAACTGAAAGATGCTGAGAAGAATTTTTTTAAAAAAAAAAAGTCAGATTGCTTCATAAAGTCGCTTGGATGGTCCGTGCTGATTTAGAAGATTGTTTTTAAAGACCACAACGCCAATGATTACTACGGGGGAGATTGTTAAGTCTGATTTTATAGTAATCATTGTATTTATAGGTTTGGTCTAATACTGTGTTTAGAGTCATATACTATGTTGTATTGACCAAGGGTATTTAAGTCCCTTTGGTCTTTGTGTCTTGTAACACTTCACGCATATTCAATACAAGAACTCATCTTGCGCTTTACTCTCTCTCTCTACTTTCTCTCTCTAGGATTTAGAGATCTTTGGATTATCAATACCATTTTGACACCACAACCACCGACCCACGATTTCCTTAGCACCAATTATATTTTTGCAGTAAAATCACAAAAAAAATAGACGATGGTGTGCTGCCAAATGATAAAGCTAAACCCGGTAAGCACTCCAACCAAAGGTCCCGGGAGATTTAAAGACCGGGAACAAAAGTCCCGGGAGATGCACTCACCCGAGAAATGCTTGGAACCGGGAAACCTAGTACCGGGAAAACCAAGTATCAGGATCGGGAAAACCAAGTACCGGGAGGAAGGGGACTGAGAAACTAGACCCGGGAGTTTCGAAAATATGGGCTTCTTCTTGTTCTTCGATAAAGTTGGCGATAACTCAAAACAATCGATCAAAAACAACCTTTTAAATCACAAATTGATCAAAGATTTTGCTTATCAACTTCAAACTCAGATTTAATTTAAAGAAAAACCACTAAAACCACAAACTAACAAATTGATTTTGATGAACACCAAAAGCGACCGTATAATCCCAAAGTCGATAAACAGAAAAGACGATAGAATAGGGTTTTAGACAAACCTTTTGATCGTATCGAATAAAAACTAATTCGATCCTGCTCTGATACCAATTGTTGATCCCAGAAATAGTGCAATCACAAATAATAATCAATAAACAACACTGATTGAATCACAAATGTTGGTCATATGATTAGACTTATCAATAAAGGGTTTAGGGTTTATAGAGAGAATTTCAATACGAATGTGTAAACCTTCTAATAACCATTAACCTCTCCTCTCTAATCTCACCTAAACAATACTTTAAAAACTTAGGTTTAAAACCCTAAAGGCCCAAGTGTAACAACCCAACTTGTGGAATTAATGCATAAACGATTTTAATATAAATCAAGTCCAAACGGCCCCAAAAGGACAATTCAAATAACAAGGTTTGCGGAAATAAACTATTACACAACTGAGATTTAATACAGAAAACTAAATCCGGGATCTAGCAAACAATCTTCTCTTACGCCACGCTTCTCGCCTATAACTTATCTTTGCCTTTGCTAGAACCTTCTGCCGGGTAATTTCCTGAAAAGGTTTTTAGTTTGGAAAAAAGCGAGGGTTAGACCGTAAGGTCTAGTGAGTTCCCTCTAATACAGATCACGCCAAAGCCACATAAAAGATTTATCGAAACATAAACCAATTTAGCTTTTAAAATAACACATCATACTCACAAACACGCTTCTGGCACACACTACCATTACGCGGAGGTGACAGCATGTCTGGCTCATATTGCCTTATTTGGGACACACCCCCCAATGGCATATACGGGACACACCCCCTGGTATGAGCACAGGCAGAACACCCCCCTGACTTGGCCATCTCGCTAACAATAATGTATGCATACATTTCCATATATCAAGAACGATAAAAACATAACTCGCATTAAATGATAAACATACCTCACATTTAACAAAACCTCGCATATAAAAATATCACGTAATCATTAACGAGGATTGGGTAGAAAAACTCACCTGTTATCTTGCCAAGAATCTTCCTCTAACGCTCCCCAAACTCGATTGATCACCTACGAATACGGGATAACAAAATAAATTAACTATACATGCTAAAATCCAAACCAGGAATCAAGTGCCCACCGCCCGGGTCTCACTTAGTTCCACCTTCACACCATTTAGGGAACCCGTCTCCCGGGTCCTCCCGGTCCCCCCAACTCTCGGGGCTGCCTGTAACACCATAAAAACCAGAGTGAATTTAAAACGCGGAAACTGGACAAATTGACATCATCACTTGGTATAAACCTCCCAAAAAGGGGAATGTACTTAACCTTTACAAAACCTGTATACTGATATGGAATTCAACAACAAACTAATCTAAACATAAACTATCAAGATTACATCGGTTGTTAATCCAACATCACCAAAAGAATGGGACTTAAACAATTGCCCAACATTAAATACTAGTCATCTCAAAAGCCCCCGAGACCAAGCTTGTCACTCAAGCCCTTGGCAACCCACCACTAATGGGAACCCGTTATACATATCATATGAGAAAAAGTGTCAGGCTTAAAGCCTAGTGAGAACATACAGTTTATAAATTACAAGAGATATAAACAAATGCATCATAAGGAAATCTTTTCAATAAGATTTAGTTTTCAATTGAAGCGTTTGCCCCAACCGGGCTTTTTCGATGTAAACTCATCATGTGATGACAAAAGATAACCAATTTTACCAAGGATTGTAGCGTAACACAAAGTAGGCCACAATCCGAGTTATGAGTCGAATCACTTGGAATCCATGGCCACGAACTACAAAGGTCCGTACTACGATGTGAGGGAGGGCCCCCAAGGAAACCCAGTCAAAACTCGTTCACTAGGACTCCACTATGACCCATGGATAGTAACCGGTCTCACATAACCGTACTAAATGGCCCCCGAGGATCATAGGCATCCATAGCTAGAAATAAGGAAAAATATGATCCATGGCTAGTAATCGGTCTTGCATAACCTTACCAAATGGCCCCCGAGAATCATATACATCCATTTTTACAAAGAGGGGAAAATACATACCAAATATAAGTCAACCCAATACCTAGGGATCCACTAGTAATGGTACAGACTTGTCACAATAACATATGTGACCAACCATAGATAGTCATATGGTATAAAAACATTTTATAAACAAAATGCTTTCCTTCAAGTTTAACTGCTGGTAAGAATGAAAATCATAAAATGAGTTTATATACATTCTTTCAAATAATCCACATAAATGTGCAACTAAAACCTCATTTTACTTCAAATATGATGGAACCCATCATTTTAGTCGAAAATGATCAGGAACCATAAAATCTCCCAAAACTCAAGTTATGTCAAAAATGTAGTAAAAGTAGATCCAAAACCATGGAGATATATAGGAGTTCAAAATATAACCTTTGACATGTATAAAGTTTAGAAAAAGCTAGTAGGAACTCACCAAATAGGTTTTAGACGAAAACCCGAAAAACCAGATATCGACCACCGAGAGAAGACGAAGCTTCTATACCGAACCCTTGCTAGATGCACTTAATACTAGCAACATACGACAACTTGAAGGAAACTTGAAAGAAAAGAAGAAAGAGAGAGAGAAAAGAGAATCTCAAAACTTTGAGATATTTCAACCCAAATGAGATATTTAGGCAGAACACCCCTATGTCGGCCAGGGGATCTCGCGGGTTATGTCGCGACCTTAAGTTGCGGCATAACTCGCCCGCTTCCTTAAAACCCAAAACAAACAGAGGGTTACGCGGGTTGTGACGCGACCTCAAGTCGCGGTGCAACTCTCGTAGCTCACTGTGGTTTGTCCAAAACCACCAAAATCCAAACTCAAACTTCAAACCAAACACGGTGCTAACGACAACTCTTCAACACAAGAATGCCAAGATTACATAACGAAAATTCGGGGTGTTACACTGCTGACTCCCGGGATCCTCTTGGTCCACCCCGTCTCTCGGGGCACTCCTCTCCTGGGTCTTCGCCGGCCCACACCGACTCCCGGGGTCTCTCCCTCCTGGGCCTCCCCTGGTAAACTCCATTCCTTGGGTCTCCTATCTCCTGGGTTCCTTCGGTACATAACGGCCTCCCCGGTTTCACACGCCCAGGACCTCGTCTCTCGGGGATCCCTTTCCCGGATGTTCACCTAGCTGTGGGTTTCGATCGAATGAGAAAAACCCTAGGGAGGCTGGGATGGCCCCCGACTTCAGGATTTTGACACCACAGAAAAGAAATCCTTCCAAAGAAGGAGATATTCGAGAAACATCTCAAACGAGAGTTAGATGATCCAAAACTACATGGATTTTACTCGCTCGCTTCCTTAAAACCCAAAACAAACAGAGGGTTACGCGGGTTGTGCTGCGACCTCAAGTCGCGGTGCAACTCTCGTAGCTCACTGTGGTTTGTCCAAAACCACCAAAATCCAAACTCAAACTTCAAACCAAACGCGGTGCTAACGACAACTCTTCAACACAAGAATGCCAAGATTACATAACGAAAATTCGGGGTGTTACACTGCTGACTCCCGGGATCCTCTTGGTCCACCCCGTCTCTCGGGGCACTCCTCTCCTGGGTCTTCGCCGGCCCACACCGACTCCCGGGGTCTCTCCCTCCTGGGCCTCCCCCGGTAAACTCCATTCCCTGGGTCTCCTATCTCCTGGGTTCCTCCGGTACATAACGGCCTCCCCGGTTTCACACGCCCAGGACCTCGTCTCCCGGGGATCCCTTTCCCGGATGTTCACCTAGCTGTGGGTTTCGATCGAATGAGAAAAACCCTAGGGAGGCTGGGATGGCCCCCGACTTCAGGATTTTGACAACACAGAAAAGAAATCCTTCCAAAGAAGGAGATATTCGAGCAACATCTCAAACGAGAGTTAGATGATCCAAAACTACATGGATTTTACCTCTTAAATCCAAGGATTCAACCATTTGGGAAGAGACCAGATATGGGTTTTCCTCTCCAAGAATCCAATCAAAACTAGATTAGGAGGTTGGATAATAACCCATCAACACTAGATTATAAGGTTGGATAAGAAATACCTGGAAGAATCAGTGACTAGAACTTTCTTCTTAAATTTCACCCACTTGATTTCTCCTTCCAAAACTCTCTCTCTCTCTCTCTCTCTCTCTCTCTCGTTCTCTAGCCCCCTTTAACAACAATGAATTAGAGTGTGGGGGTATTAGGGTTAAAATCCCTTCCTTTTATAATTACAAAATAGCGCTTCACACTTCAGGCATTGAGCAAACTCAACCCAAACTCCCATTTTTATCACTTTATTCTCGGTTATTACAATACTCCCCCCTCAAAGGAATTTCGTCCCCGGAATTCGATCATTGAACAAACTGGGGTATTGAGGCTTCATGTCCGCTTCCACCTCCCACGTTGCCTCTTACCCTTTTATAATATCGCTATTGAAGTTTCACAGGGCGAATCATTTTAGTCCTTAGCTTCTTCACTTTGTGAGGTAGCTTACCGGTTAGAGTTTCAATCTGAATTAAGCGGTATTCACAACACATTTCATGTGTCTAATCTGAGAAGGTGTTTAGTTGATTCTGATCAGGCAATACTGTTACTAGAAGTTCAAGTCGATGAGAAATTAAGCTTTATTGAAGAGCCAAAATCTATTATAGATTATAAAGTGAAAAAGTTGAGAAACAAAGAAATCGGTTTAGTAAAGGTGCAGTGGCGTTATCATAAGGGTCAGGATGCTACTAGGGAATCAAAATCGGAAATAAGACCGAAACACCCTCGTTTGTTCGAATAAAAGAATTCCGGGACGGAATTCCTTTAGGGGGAGATATTGTTATAACCTGCTAAGTATTATATATATTTTTTAAAATATAAATCTAAGGGTTTTATGGTCATTTGATAATAGTTAAGGGTTTGAGAATGAAAAATAGACCACCCCAATATAAGAGTCATCTCTTTCATGTGCTTAGTCACCTTTACTTTGAGAAATTCCTAAAAAGTGTGTATGTGCTTACTGTGGGCGACGAGAGAAAAAAAAATTGTTCTTTAAGTGTACTGTGAAGAAATCTCCTTAAAGGCTTGGTAAGTATTTCTTTTAAGGTTTATGATTTCATTTATCTTGAAATTTTTAGATTAGCTTCTTGGGTAATTTTGACTCATGAGATTAGCTAGGTTTTTATTTATGTTTAAATCACTTCAAAACTTTTAATGGTAAAAGTGTTCATGGGTAATTTTGTTTTGTATTTTATGTTTAAAACTTGTTGGGTTTATTTCATTTTTTGTGACCGTGAGTTTATTTTCATGATTGTTTTGAGTTGGTAAGTTTTTGGTATTGAAGTTTTCTTCCATTGATGAATTGGGAGTTAATTCAAGGATTTATATTTGGTTTATTTTTATATTTAAAAAAAAAAAAAAAGAAGGATATGATTGCCTTACTTAGTGTTTTAAATTAAAAAATAATAATAGACTTTTATGTGGATGAAATCTATAGATTGGAATTTTCGTGAGAAATATGAGTTGCAGGTTGTGAGCATGGCAGAGTGCCTAAGCCTCTGTGATGGGTTTTCTTTTCGTTTTACTTCAGTTTATTTGGGGAATGCTTGGGGCATTGTTTAAGTTCCGTAGATGATATTTAGAGAATTGAAATAGATTAAATTGTTTCGATTATAATCCATGTTTTAAAATTCAGATTCTCGTTCGGTCTCGAGTTTCGTTACTGGTTAACTTCGTATTATCGTATATCGTTATGGAGGTGAGTTTTCTTTAACTATTTTCAATGAAATGCATATATATTCAAATATTTAACATATTGATGTCGTATATTATTGATATGTTTGGACTTAGATTGATAAATGTGATATGATAATCGTTACATATTTTATTATTAATACATGTAATGTGAATTATTGATTCTTGAGATAAAAATGGACTTTCACAACAGAAGACGGGTATACTAGGACTGTATTGGTTCGAGCAGGAAGTTATAAGTAGTGCCCACGAATGTGTTTCGCGTGGTGGGCCACAACCGGTATAGATTGCGATCTTATCGGGGTGTGTGCAATTAAATTGTGGCAACTGTTGTGGTTAGTTTCCTGGGAAGAATGTTAAATCAGTTTGCTTATTTCATCAATAACTGGTTTATTATTTCATTTTATTGGGTTTATTGAGATTGTGAAACTTACAGGGATTTCCTCACTAGACCGTATGGTCTAACCCTCATTTTGTTTTCAAAATATGCATTTAAGGACAAGCGCGTATAACTGATAAAGGGAAAGGAAAGTTATGAGCTTATCTGTTTACCTGATTATTTATGAAGCTGGCAGAAGAATCTGGAAGTTGTTTTTGTTTGAAAGTTGTCATATAAATGTTATGTATTATGACAATTTAGCGAAAAGTTTGTAGTGACTTGTGATATATTTGTACAGTTTTTTACTGAAAGACCAAATTGTATTCTATATGTGTTTGGGTATATGTAAATTATATGATATATGTTATGTGAAATATGTGGGTTGTTACAGTTGGTATCAGAGTCTAAGTTTAAGGGATTTAGGTATTCAGATTTATACCTAGACTTAAACTGTATGATTTTATGTGAAATTAAGTTGTCCTTCTTATGCTTAGAACCTGTGGGATATTAAATATAATGAGTAGAAAGAATGGCATGTAAGGTATATTCAAATTACATATAGCTAATGTAATTATGAACTTATAGGTGCATGTTGTACTGAATACTTTATTATATTTGGGTATGTGATTAAATGGATATATTTTGTGCTTTAACATATGGCAAGTAATTCTCGTCGTTCTGGAAGACATGTCTCGGTTACGCCATAAGGGGGGGATCCTCTAATTGAGAATGTACCAACTGGACCCTCTAATACCCAAGAAAGAGGTAGGGGACAGGAAAGAGTAACGACTGAAATTGGAGCAAATCCTGAAAGAACATATGTCAGAGGTCGGGGCCGTGGAAGAGGCCGGGGACAAGGGATAGGAAGGAGTAGGGGATTATTACTGAACTAGAAAATTCAGTTCAAGACAATTCAAATAGTGGTCGGGGCAAAAGTCGAGCCAGAGTTCGGGGTCGGACTCAAACATCTGAATATGTTACACAGGGGGATTTAGATGCGGCAATGAATAGACTCCAAACAAACTTGCAATATTTGTTTGGAAATCGTCATCACACAGAAACACAACATCCTGAAATTACTAGAGGGAACGAGGTAAATGCCCCTACTACTGTTGCTAAAGGATGTGACTTTCAAATGTTTTTAGCATGTAAACCACCAACTTATTCTGGCGAACATGATCCTGTGAAAGCTATTAAATGGTTGAAAGAAATTGAATCAATTTTTAATACCAGTAAATGTTCATATGAGGACAGAGTTATGTTTGCCGCCGGTGTATTGAAATTTGATGCCTTATATTGGTGGGAACTTATGATATCTTCAAAAGGACCAAATATTCTCACAACTTTGTCCTCGAATGAGTTTACTGAAACTTTCAAAGAATACTTTTGTCCATAAGCAACAATAAGAAAGTTAGAAGAAGAATTTCTAAGTTTGGAACAGGGTAATTCAACTGTTCAGGAATACACAGCAAGATTTATAGAAAAATCTCGATTTGCTGAATGTTATCTATTTTCAGAAAAACGTAGAGTTTAAAGATATATTTATGGATTACAATATTCTATTCGGGAACTGGTTATGGCCATCTAGCCCAATACTTTTACATCCGCAGTTGATGCTGCGGAAACAATTGAAAAAGATAAAAACCGACAATTGGGTGAGAAAAGAAAGTGGGAAGGATCGTCAAGTGATTGTAGAAAACATAAGTTTACTCGATTTGATAGTCGTTCGAATCCCAGATTTGGTGTGAGACCGTGTCCAAAATGTCACCGAATTCATCAAGGTGAGTGTAGTCAAGATCAGAAGCATTGTTTCAGATGTGGAAAATCGGGTCATGTTGCTCTTGATTGTAGAACCACTCGACTTTGTTATCAGTGTAATTCACCAGATCATATCAGACCTGATTGTCTACAGTTGAGAGGACTGGGAACAAATCTTCCGGGGGTTAGTCAGGGAAATCGGGGAGATACATGAAAACCCGATCAACCCAAAGCAAAGGGATGTGAATTCCAGATGTCTACAGTTGAGGCCGAACAAACTCCTGATGTGGTAACAGGTACATTTTTAGTAAACTCAGTATGTGCTAAAGTGCTATTTGATTCTGGTGCAAATCATTCCATTGTGTCTTGCTCATTTATTGATCGTTTGCATGTGAAACCTAAAGTGTTAGATTATGTGTTAGTAGTAGAAACTACTAATAATAATCGGGTTTCGGTTAATGAAGTCTTTGATAATTGTTGCATAAATGTGGATGGGTATGCGGTACCTATTCATTTGTTCCCCATGTCATTGAAAGAATTTGATGTGGTGGTGGGGATGGATTGGTTGGCTGAAAACCAGGCCAATATTGTGTGTAATAAAAAGATGATAAATATTGACTTACCTGGGAAAGAGTCGGTTGTGATTTACGGTGACCGTAGGGACCGATAGATTAGTCTGATTTCTATGTCAAAAGCCCGTAAATGTGTTAAGAAAGGTTGTCAGAGTTATTTGGCCTATGTAATTGATACAAAGAAAGAAAAGAGTGTTGTTAAAAACATATCGGTAGTTAGTGAATTCCCAGAAGTCTTCCCAGATGATTTGACTAGTCTTTCACCAAACCGATCGATTGAATTTAGAATTGATTTGATACCAGGAGCTGCATCGATTGCTCGTGCACCGTACCGATTAGCTCCGTCCGAAATGAAAGAAATGATGGCACAGTTACAGGAATTGTTAGATAAAGGTTTTATCAGGCCCAGTACTTCCCCGTGGGGTGCACCAGTGTTATTTGTAAAGAAGAAAGATGGGTCGATGAGAATGTGTATCGATTATCGGACACTCAATAAACTGATGATAAAGAATAAATATCCACTTTCGAGAATTGGTGACATGTTTGATCAGTTGTTTGGGATTAGTTACTTTTCGAAGATTGACTTACGATCGGGTTATCACCAGTTGAAAGTTCAGGAAGAGTTTGTATCAAAAACTGCATTTTGTACCCGATACGGTCATTACGAGTTCTTGGTGATGCCGTTTGGTTTAACTAACGCGTCGACAATTTTTATGGATATGATGAACCGGGTATGTAATCCTTATCTTGATAAATTTGTGATCGTTTTTATCGATGATATTCTTATTTATTCACGATCAGAAGTGGAACATGCTAATCATCTTTGTTTGATACTGGAACTGTTAAAATGGGAAAACTTTTCGCTAAACTTTCTAAATGTGAATTTTGGAGAAGTTCAGTTTTTGGGGCATATTGTTTCTGAAAACGATATCAAAGTGGATCCTGTAAAACTTGAAGCTATTTAAAAATGGGAACCACCGAGAACACCGACTGAAGTCAGAAGCTTTTTGGGTTTTGCGAGGTATTACCATAATTTTATTCAAGATTTTTTTTCGTATTGCAACTTCTCTAACTTTGTTAACGAAGAAGAATGTAAAATTTGAATGGAAAGAAGCCCAAGCAGAATCCTTCCGAACCTTGAAAGAAAGATTGTGTAGTACATCGATTATATCTCTGCCTGATGGTTTAGAAGATTTTGTGGTTTACAGTGACGCTACGAAATTGGGTTTGGGTTGTGTATTGATGCAGCGGGGAAAGGTTATTGCTTATGCCTCTCGTCAGTTGAAAGACCACGAGAGACAATATCTGACTCACGATATGGAATTAGTCGCTGTTGTATTTGCTTTGAAAATTTGGAGACACTATTTGAATGACACAAAATGTCAGATTTTTATCGATCATAAAAGTCTTCAACACTTGTTCAATCAACGGGAACTGAATATGCGACAACGACGATGGTTAGAACTGGTGAACGATTATGACTGTGAAATTCTGTATCATCCCGGAAAAGCTAATGTGGTGGTCGATGCTCTAAGCCGTAAAGAAAAGGGTGGAACGATCAAAGTCGTTGCATTACGAGCCAAATTGTTACCGAATATTTTCGAAGAGTTAAAGAAATGTTAGATCGAAGCACTAAAAGAAGGAAATCTTAAACGATAACGACTCGCAGGTATGTCATTTGTCTTAGTGAAAAATGATGGTGAATTAATGTGTTTTGAAAATAGAATCTGGGTAACTCGTTTGGGTGATATTCGTGATAGAGTTTTAAATGAGGCTCACAAGTCTCGTTTTCTATTCATCCGGGTACTAACAAAATGTATCAAGACTTACGACAATTTTATTGGTGGCCGGGTCTGAAGAAAGATATCGCTCGATATGTGGAGTGTTATTTAACTTGTTTGCAAGTTAAAGTGGAGCATCAGAAACCGTTCGGTAAATTACAATCATTAGAAATTCCGGTTTGGAAATGGGATCATATAACGATGGATTTCATAGCTAAATTGCCGAGAACACCGAAGAGTTTCGATGCTATCTGGGTTATTGTGGATCGATTGTCAAAGTTGGCCATTTCTTACCGATTAAAGAATCGTGCCTGTTGGAAAGGTTAGCAAAGTTGTACATCGATGAAGTAGTAACTTGTCACGGTGTACCGTTATTGATTATATCAGATCGAGATAGTCGGTTTACTTCGATGTTTTGGAAAAGTTTTCAGAGGGAAATCGGTTCTCAGATAAAGTTGAGTACGGCTTACCATCCACAGACAGACGGTCAGAGTGAACGAACGATTCAGATGCTCGAAGACATGTTACGAGCTTGTATTATCGACTTTGGTGGTTCGTGGGAAGGGCACCTACCTTTGATTGAATTTGCTTACAATAACAGTTACCACTCGAGTATTCAAGCGAAACCTTTCGAGGTTTTATACGGTAGAAAATGTAGAACGCCGTTGTGTTGGAATGAAGTCGGAGAGAAACGGTTAGCCGGAACGGAAATTGTTCAGTTAACTGCAGATAAATTGGTCAGATTCGTGAACGTTTGAAAATGGCTCAGGACCGACAGAAAAGCTATGTCGATAGACGTCGTAAACCGATAGAATTTCAGGTTGGTGACAAAGTGATGTTAAAAGTCTCGCCATCGAAAGGGATAGTTCGATTCGGGAAATGGGGTAAAATGAGTATGAGATATATCGGACCGTTTGCGATTATTGATCGAGTTGGTGAGGTAGCTTACCGGTTAGAGCTTCCGTCTGAATTAAGCGGTATTCACAACATGTTTCACATGTCTAATCTGAGAAGGTGTTTAGTTGATTCTGATCAGGCAATATCGTTACTAGAAGTTCAAGTCGATGAGAAATTAAGCTTTATTGAAGAGCCAGAATCTATTATAGATTATAAAGTGAAAAAGTTGAGAAACAAAGAAATCGGTTTAGTAAAGGTGCAGTGGCGTTATCATAAGGGTCAAGATGCTACTTGGGAATCAAAATCGGAAATACGAGCAAAACACCCTCGTTTATTCGAATAAAAGAATTCCGGGACGGAATTCCTTTAAGGGGGAGATATTTTTATAACCTGCTAAGTATTATATATATTTTTTAAAATATAAATCTAAGGGTTTTATGGTCATTTGATAATAGTTAAGGGTTTGAGAATGAAAAATAGAGCACCTCAATATAAGAGTCATCTCTTTCATGTGCTTAGTCACCATTACTTTGGGTAATTCCTAAAAAGTGTGTGTGTGCTTACTGTGGGCGACGAGAGAAAAAAATTGTTCTTTAAGTGTACTGTGAAGAAATCTCCTAAAAGGCTTGGTAAGTATTTCTTTTAAGGTTTATGATTTCTTTTATCTTGAAATTTTGAGATTAGCTTCTTGGGTAATTTTGACTCATAAGATTAGCTAGGATTTTATTTATGTTTAAATCACTTCAAAACTTTTAATGGTAAAAGTGTTCATAGGTAATTTTGTTTTGTATTTTATGTTTAAAAATTGTTGGGTTTATTTCATTTTTTGTGACCGTGAGTTTATTTTCAGGATTGTTTTGAGTTGGTAAATTTTTGGTATTGAAGTTTTTTTCCATTGATGAATTGGGAGATAATTCAAGGATTTATATTTGGTTAATTTTTATATGTTTTTTTTAAAAGAAGGATATGATTGCTTTACTTAGTGGTTTACATAAAAAAATAATAATAGACTTTTATGTGGATGAAATCTATAGATTGGAATTTTCATGAGAAATATGAGTTGCACGTTGTGAGCATGGCAGAGTGCCTAAGCCTCTGTGATGGGGTTTTCTTTCGTTTTACTTCAGTTTGTTTTGGGAACGTTTGGGCATTGTTTAAGTTCCGTCGATGATATTTAGAGAATTGAAATAGATTAAATTGTTTCGATTATAATCTATGTTTTAAAATTCAGATTCTCGTTCGGTCTCAAGTTTCGTTACTGGTTAACTTCGTATTATCGTATATCGTTATGGAGGTGAGTTTTCTTTAACTATTTTCAATGAAATGCATATATATTCAAATATTTAACATATTGATGTCGCATATTATTGATATGTTTGGACTTAGATTGATAAATGTGATATGATAATCGTTACATATTTTATTATTAATACATGTAATGTGAATTATTGATTCTTGAGATAAAAATGGACTTTCACAACAGAAGTCGGGTATGCTAGGATTATAATGGTTCGAGTAGGAAGTTATATGTAGTGCCCACGAATGTGTTTCGTGTGGTTGGCTACAACCGGTATAGATTGTGATCTTATCGGGGTGTGTGCAATTAAATTGTGGCAACTGTTGTGGTTAGTTTCCCGGGAAGAATGTTAAATCAGTTTGCTTATTTCATCAATAATTGGTTTATTATTTCATTTTATTGGGTTTATTGAGATTGTGAAACTGATAGGGATTTCGTCACTAGACCGTATGGTCTAACCCTCATTTTGTTTTCAAAATATGCATTTCAGGACAAGCGCGTATAACTGATAAAGGGAAAGGAAAGTTATGAGCTTATCTGTTTACCTGATTATTTATGAAGCTGGCAGAAGTATCTGGAAGTTGTTTTTGTTTGAAAGTTGTCTTATAAATGTTATGTATTATGACAATTTAGCGAAAAGTTTGTAGTGACTTTTGATATATTTGTACAGTTTTGTACTGAAAGACCAAATTGTATTCTATATGTGTTTGGGTATATGTAAATTATGTGAAATATGCGGGTTGTTACACATTGCCCCAAAGGTCCTCACCCTATTCCCACCTATATAAAAGGAAGTTCCACATTTCATCACCTTCATAGTCTACTAGCTGTAACTGAACAGAACATAATGACACTCACTTCAATTTCTCTTCGTATCTAACAATCGTCCGATCATATTTGGAATAACTTCAACCTTTACTCGCGCAACAGAAAGTGACCATGCTCACCAAAACTATTCCAAATAGGTTAACTTTGGACGACAGGTTCACTTGGAACCTTTTCCACATAATACCCAACCTGACACAAAGGTCTTTCACTCTGGGCACTTCATCCACCTACCTTTTTCCACCTTCTTCTCGAGAATCCCAAACATGCTTCCAAAGCTCGGCTCACTAACAGGCATAAGTTCCGCACGATTTAGTTTTCATAACATTAGAGCCATAATGCACACCATCATCACCTTCTCACACTCTCTCTAGAAGTTCATAAGCCCTCTACTAGCCAATCTGAAAACATAGATCCACATTTCTATTCAATTGACAAACTTCTTACTCTCCGATTACTCACTTACTCAGTCATATTATCTTATCTCTCTCTTCACGCTTGCATGGAACACTGCCAATCCAACATTACTTACTCCATTTTCCAACAATACCAAATGTGTCGAGAGCACATTTACATTACTATGCTTAGCCAAAGGTTTCCAACATTTTTTACTCGAGATATCCAACCAAGCCCTCTCAAACAATACTCAATGCTTGGAAGCGCATCGCAACTCTAGCTTTCCAAACAGGGTTGTCCTATCCGCTAGAATTCCTTCACCCCCAAAGGATACTTCGACATTCCTACGAATTATCATAACTACTACCATAACATCAAGAACTAATCAATTCGACATTTCCATCAGTATCTTAGTGGAATAAGATACATTCACCCAGCAACTTATCGCAACTCAAGGACACATGGTTCCTCTTTTAGATAGCCACCAGTATCACTCGAACATTATATTCTCACTTAGCAATACCACAATACCAACCAAACACCCATACATCTCAACGACACTCTCTCCACTTTTGAATAGCTTGCCAGAAATCTCCGGGCGAGGATTCCCACCTACGCTCATTCCAGATCAACAACATGAGCCCACCACTTATTCTCCATAACTCCTTATCACATCAAAGACTTGCACGCCTACCTTTGCATAAATATCATTAACTTATCTACACAACCATCACCACCCTACATCTTCATACTACAATCAAGATCTTCATGATTAAATTGTACACATACTAAATACTGCGCCCTTTCTACTAACCATACACTAATATTTGAAATAAAGTCATTTCATGACTTGGTATTCCTCGAATCTAAATAAACCATAAAACCTAATTCACCCAACATTCTCTCGATCAGCTGTGCAAAATACTTCACTCCTATACGAACCATCAAAACCTCATAGGAATTCACCTGTCCCCACTAGTGATATTCCATTTTCGTAATGCCCACCCAAGGTGGTCCAAAAGTATGCCAGGTACACACACATTCCCCGAACAACCCCTTCCCCACACAAAACTCAACTAATAACCATAGCCATTTCTTCAATTTTCAGTGTCCTGACAACGACCTCAACATATAGTCGTTGACTTTAACAACGATTGTCGACATGGTGATCCTTTGACAAATGTCTCTGTCAAACAAGGACTCCCAATGGAATCTACTTCCAACACACCATAACTAATTATGTGTCCCACCAACTCTACAGGTTGAAGGCATAAGATTCACTTGATATGTAGTTTAATTACAAGACCACCCCAAAACTCTGGCTCACCGCTGATAACCTTTCATCAATGTATCACAACTCTACTTAACAACCTATTGTTATAAGAAGTATCTTGCAGACATCGAATTACACCCCAGACATAACCACCAGCCGACAACCATATCTCAAGTTACCCGACCAGAGTGTATGCTATGATAATATGATACGATAATATGAACCTTCATAATGCTAAAGACCAAGACTTCTGTCATTACCTGCCTTTCCCTAATAAGAACATCAAGGTCATGAACCGACCATTAACGTCTCGAACGCCACACTTCCACTCTCAAAACTTTCCTCATCCTTGGTTGCAACATTTTCAACAACCTAGAGAGTTCATATCCTTCATGCATGACAACCTAATAGTTTAAAACCTTCGACACATTTAAAAAAATTTAGTAGATACCACCTTATGAAACAATCTTGTGTATACTCGACACTACACTAGCATAATTGGATAGCCATGCACAATGATCTCGAAGATCGTTCACACTCAGTTCCACGATGAAATAGCCTTATCCAAAAAAATCGATGTTGGCGCAATTGAAAATATTTTCAATAAAACTTTACTCATGCGAGTTATAAAATTACGGCAAAATTACTTACACTGGGTGAGTCAGTCGACTCTAACCCTCGTTGGCATGACGAACATGTCCGTACCAGTCTCACTTATAAAACCATGCGATCAAATGATATTATAATTTTCACAAAAGTTACCTCATTTATAAAAGAAGTGAAATAATTCTGCAATTACCAAGTTCAAAATTTAATGCACAACGCAATAAACTTGCCCTTTTCAATCCAACCGCACGTTTACACGCGTCATCTCATTTTCAAAAGGAATGAATCACAAGGCGCACACACCCACAAATATATCGGACAAGAAAGACTCAATGAACTTGTTCGAAAAACACAATGCATGATACTCCTTTTACATTGAAGGCTATCCACTCTCGTAAAGTCGACCGCTTACTCTCACAACAATTAATCACAAACTCTTCATTTTTGACCAACTAGTAAGGTCCCTCACAAGTGCAACAACCATCAGCACCATTGCTTCCTGGCTTTCTTGCATGTCCAACTACACTGATACCACCGCGACTAATGATTTGAATATCCTGCGACTTCACTTGACTAAAAATAGGCTAATCAACAATAGCCCCTTTTCATTCTATCCTTACCCCAATCACCAAACAACACTGCTATCATTTCTCAACCACCCTTCCATTAACTAAATAGACAAAGACTCACATCTGCTACTCGATACTTGTGCTGAAACTCTCAATATTTCAATTAATCGATGTAACACACTACCATAATGGAGACTCACTAGAAATTAAGAGCTTACCTCCAATCGGTTATGCTTCCCCTTTTGGACCCAAGGAGTTCTTCCTCAAGTCGAATTATCTATATCCCGCACAATGCTCACCCCAAAAGGTGTTAATCTTAATACCAAAAACGAACTCACACAACACTCCAGAACCCACGCTATCAGTTCAATGATAGGACTCGCTACCAAAACTACACCCATCGATCATCTCAACAATAGTAATCGAGTATACTCATGCACCTGTAAATTCATAATGGCATTGGCCAGATGCAATTCTGAATTTACCTTACATGAGAGTCCTCATCACCATTGTCACGATTTTCGATGAACAAAATCTACCTTAGTGGCTTCCTAAATCTCAGTCGTGTCCATCAACTCCACAATTTAAGTTTAGGCCCATCCGGTCACCTAAATCCTTTAAACTATGGCTCTGACACCAATTGTAACAACCCAACTTGCGGAATTAACGCATAAACGACTTTAATATAAATCAAGGACAAACGACCCCATAAGGACAATTCAAATAACAAGGTTTGCAGAAATAACCTATTATACAACTGAGATTTAATACAAAAAACTAAATCTGGTATCTAGCAAACAATCTTCTCTTACTCCATGCTTCTCGCCTATAACTTCTCTTTGCCATTACTAGAACCCTCTACCGGGTACTTTCTTGAAAAGGTTTTTAGTTCGGAAAAAACAAGCGAGGGTTAGATAGTAAGGTCTAGTGAGTTCCTTCTAATACAGATCACGCCAAATCCACATAAAAGATTTATCGAAGCATAAACCAATTCAACTTTTAAAATAATACGTCATACTCACAAACACGCTTCTGGCACAAACTGCCGTCACGTGGAGGTGACAGCGTGTCTGCCTCATATTGCCTTATTTGGGACACCCCCCCCCAATGGCATATATGGGACACCCCCCCTAGTATGAGCACAAGCGGGACACCCCCCCTCCCCGACTTGGCCATCTCGCTAACAACAATGTATGCATACATTTCCATATATCAAGAATGATAAAAACATAACTCGTATTAAATGATAAACATACCTCTCATTTAACAAAATCTCGCATATAAAAATATCACGTAATCATAAACGAAGATTGGGTAGAAACACTCACCTGTGGGTACACATCGGCCTCCTCTGTTTCACATGCCCAGGACCCCGTCTCCCGGGGATCCCTTTCCCGGATGTTCACCCAGTTGTGGGTTTCGATCAAATGAGAAAAACCCTAGGGCGACTGGGATGACCCCCGACTTCAGGATTTTGACAACACAGAAAAGACATCCTTCCAAAGAAGGAGATATTCGAGCAACATCCCAAACGAGAGTTAGATGATCCAAAACCACATTGATTTCACCTCTTAAATCCAAGGATTCAACCATTTGGGAAGAGTCCAGATATTGGTTTTTCCTCACCAAGAATCCAATCAAAACTAGATTAGGAGGTTGGATAATAACCCATCAACACTATATTATAAGGTTGGATAAGAAATACCTGGAAGAATCAAAGACTAGAACTTTCTTCTTCAATTTCACCCACTTGCTTTCTCATTCCAAAACTCTCTCTCTCTCTCTAGTTCTCTAGTCGCCTTCAACAACAATGAATTAGAGAGTGGGGGTATTAGGGTTAAACTCCCTTCCTTTCATAATTACAAAATAGCCCCTCACACTTTAGGCTTTGAGCAAACTCACCCCAAACTCCCATTTTTATCACTTTATTCTCGGTTATTACACCATGGCCCAATAAAACCAAACAAAGCTCAATTACAATAATTTAGGCTTATTACAATGCTTTTAATAAAACCAATTAAACTTTATAAATGCGTTATACAACTTTCAACGCACTAGGACTTTCAATCCTAACACAGGTTCCTTTTTAGACTTATCTCTATCTAATGAAGAAGGTGTTTCTCATCTGTGCTTGATGGAAAATATCAAAGAGATAAAAGATGATCTATCTGAAGCTTCTACCTCCTCTCCTCCAACTGAATCATCGGTACTCTTCAGGTACCAAATTTCGTTGACCCTTGTCTGTATGACTTAGATAAACTAAAAACACTTGACTACTCGACTATTGATCTTTTCAATGCCATGAATGGCAAAACTAAAGCTGAATAACTAAGTCTCGATTTAACTGAACAACTTGAAAAATGTCAAATAAAGATCAAAGAGTTGAGAAAAATAAAAAATGATCTTCGAGATCAAGTCATAGTAAATCAAATAGTCAGTGATGAACATGAACATGCTATTGTTGAACTAAAAGCAGAAAAAGCCATCTGCTGGATAGTGTAAGGCTTCAACAAAAGTAACTGAAATTATCGGATGTCAGACATCCTTACAAGGTAAAAGTTGTCTGGGTTACAAATATAAAGAAGAAAATCCAAACCGTGATAGATCTAAGTTAAAGTTTGAAATGTTCATTTCTTCAAGCACTGAAACTCCTTCTGTTTAGTGTTCCAATTCTTCTAGAAAATCTTTCAGCCCTTCTCCATCTGGAAAGACTCATAAGATTCAAAAGGATAAAGGAAAATCTAAGATGTTCACTAAACCTACTTTTTTAAAACCTTCGACAAAGAAGAATTTCAATCTGAAGAAATCTTCTCGTAATCTTCAGCTAAAGAACAATCCTCACTCCCATGCAAAAAGATCTTTGGTCCCTCTTCTAAACCAAGATCTGCACCACGACTGAAGGTTGACTTGAGAACTCTAAAGTCTGAGGAACCAAAGGTTCGTCAAAGAACAATGGATAAATGTACTATTGGTGTTGATCCTGTTCATCTTCTCCTAAAATCTGGCTTATACAGCGAATCTTCTCCTATCATTGATAAAGTTCTCAAAAAAGGAAAACACAAAGACTAAAAGGTATGAGAAAGAAAAGGAAGTCAATATTCCAAGTCCACTACCCTTATTGGACCCATTGTCAAATGGGTACCAAAGAAAATTTAATCTTCTGTATGAATGCAAGACTTAAAAGGTATTTGGTATATAGACAGTGGTTATTCTAGACATGTGACCAAAAAAAAGTCCCTATTGACCGAGTACAAGGAAGAAAAATGTCCCTTAGGGATCTTTGGTGGAAATGGCGAAGGACATTACCAAAGGGTATGGTATACTGACTACATTCAAGCAGGTTGCTTACATTAAAGGACTGAAGCATAACCTACTCAGCATTAGCCAACTTTGTGACAAAGTCTTATTTGTCAACTTCAGTAAGAAGAATCAGTGACAAGCTTGGAAAACTTGCCTTGACTGGTACAAGAATGGAAAATGTTTATATTATCTATATGGATTCCGAACTTACTAGAAATGTCCGCTTTCTCTCTAAAGCCTCATCTAACTTGAATTGGTTATGGCACAAAAGGCTCTCTCACCTCAACTTCAAAACTCTAAGGGGGCATTTGGTTTGCAAAATGTTTTTGGATGGACTGTAATTGGAATTTGACTATGAAGGAATTGGAATGGAATGTTATCAAGTTTGACCACTTGTTTGGTTGACAGACATTGGAATGAAATCTGTTAAAAGAATTGGAATATGTATGTTTGGTTCACATAATGTATCTTTGGAATTTGAATAAAATATTGGTAAATGACCAAAATACCCTTTATGAATATATTGAAACTGAAATCCAAATATTATGGTTCAGAGTGGTGTTTCAGATAGGTGGTGGATAAGATTTTGTGGTTATCAATGGTGGTTCAGACTGGTGTTTCATATTGGTGGTGGTCAGTAGTGGTCTGCGTTGGTTTAGATTTGTGGTGATCGATGGTGGCTCATATTAGTGGTGCTGATGGTGTTTCAGATTGGTGGTGGTCGCGACAGTTGACAGTCGGTTGTTTAGATCGGTGGTGGTCTGCGGTGGTATAGGTCGGTGGTATAGGTCGGTGGTGCTCGACATTGGTTTAGATTGTGGTAGTCGACAGTATTTTAGATCGCGGTGGTTGGTGTTCAGATCGCAGTGGTCGGTGGTCGTTCAAATCGGTAGTGGTCGACGGTGGTTTAATAAATGGTGATGGGCGGTGGTCGATAGTTGTTTAGATAGATGGTGGTGAGAGGTGACCGACAGTGGCTTAGATCTATGGTGGTATGTGGTTAAAATCAGTGCAGTGGTTAAGATCAGTGGTGGTGAGCGTGGTTAAAATCGGTGGTGGCCGACGGTGGTTTAGATCGGTGGTGGTCGATGTTGGTTCACATAGGTGGTAGTCGGCGGCGATTTAAATCGTGGTGGTGGTCGGTGAGGTGGATCAGGCCAGCGGTGGTCGACGGTGGTTCATACCGACGATGGTCGATGGAGGTTCAGACTGGTGGTGGTCGGCGGTGGTTCAGATTGGTTATGGTGGGTGGTGGCCGGCAATGGTTCAGATCATTGGTGGTCAGCGATGGTCGATGGTGGTTCTAATCAGTGGTGACCAGTGGTAGTTCAGATCGTTGGTGGTCGGCGGTGGTTCAGATCGATGATGGTTGGCGTCGGTGGTATGGGTAAATGAAGTAGGGAAGATGGGGATAATTTTGTTTTTTTGAGAAAATGGGATAGAATGGAATTGAATTCCTTCTCAATTGTGATGGAGTGACCAATTCCATTCCATAGGTAAACGAAACGCCTGAATGGAATTTGGCCAATCTAATTAATCATTTCAATTCCATCGAATTCCACCAGAATCCTGTAAACCAAACGCCCCCGAATGATCTCTCATAGAAAGAACTAGTCACTGGACTTCCTCAACATTCTTATGCAAAGGAATTTCTTCGCTCAACATATGAGAAATGGAAGCAAATCAAAGCAACTTTCAAGTCGAAACAAATGAGATATCCTCTTCACCTCCTTCATATGGATCTATTTGGACTTGTTAATATCCAATCAATCTATGAAAATAAGTATACTCTCGTTATTGTTGACGAATTCTGTAGGTATACTTACGTCATCTTTCTTAGATCCAAAAGTGACACTCGTGAGGTAATCATTTCCTTTGTGAAAAAGATGGATCTTCTTAACAATCTAATTGTTCGCTTAATAAGAAATGACCATGGTACTTAATTCAAAAATAATATCTTGGACAATTTCTTAGAGAGTAAGGAAATCTCTCACAATTTCTCTGCAACGAGAACACCCTAATATAATGGAGTCGTTGAACGAAGAAATCGTACAATCGTTGAAGTTGCATGTTCTATGCTCAAAGAATCTCATCTTCCTACTCAATTATAGGCCGATGCTGTCAGCACTGCATGTTTTACTCAAAACCAATCGTCGATAGTTAAACGTTTCAAAAAGACTGCCTATGAACTTTTCCATGGAAGAAAGTCATCTCTTTGCGTTATCCACATCTTTGGTTTTCAATGTTATATCTTAAGCAACAAAGACACTCTTGGAAAATTCAATCCCAAGTTTGATGATGGCATATTGTGGGATATTCTTTAGTAACCAAAGCCTACAGAGTGTTCTACAAAACAAGATAGTGTATCAAGAAACCATCCATGTAACTTTTGATGAATCTCGTTCAGTTTGTTTTAAATTTGTCTTTATCGATAAAGAGCTGACTGAATGAATGGATGATTTCACATTACGGTGAATCAAATGCTACTGTAAGTCATCCTTCTTACACTAAAGATTCAAACGTTGACGATGGTCCAAATATTGTTAATGATACTCAATCAACTCAAAGAGATGAATCATCTTCAGTGATCTCAGCTATTCCATTCACCATAATACTTCCCTCAGAATTAGAAAGTGTTGATCCTTCTTCGAATACTGAACCCTCGGTAGTGAATGAAGTCTTATCTAGACCTGGAAAAAAATGACACGACACGATAACCCGACACGAAATAAACGGGTTTGGGTAGTACATTTCAACCCGTTTAAGTAAACGGGTTGACACGACACGAAACGAAAATTAAACGGGTAAGGTCAAGGTCAAAATTTTCAACTCGAGAATGACCCGAATAACCCGTTTATATAAATATATATTATAAAGTTTCTCTTTAATGCTATGAATTTTTAATATTTTAGATTTGGTCAGAAGTTATAAGTTTGAACTATAAACTATGGATTTCTATTGTTTTCATTTGAATTTTGGATTTTGGATTTGTACTTTTTTGTGAATTTTCGATTTTTAATTTTTAGTTTTATAAATGTTAGGCAGGTCATGTCGGGTTAGGCGGGTCGGGTTAGGGTTGAGATTTTCTGACCCGTTTTTTAAACCGGTCGGGTTAGGGTTAGACACCCTCAACCCGTTTAACTTTGAACCCAACACGAACCCGACACGACACGTTTGCCAGGTCTAGTCTTATCTTATTTAAGACTAAATGATGGTGAACCAAATGTTGACACTTCTTCTTCAACATCAATACATGAGTCTTCATCTCAAGTTCAAGACTCAATCCCTCTTTCACAGCCACTAGCTCAAAGATGGATAAAGAACCATCCCATTGATCAAATTCTTGGTAATCCCAACCCTGGCATTCAGACTCGATGTGGCTTAGGTAATATCTATCTTTTTTGTAAATTTTATCTCTCTTATTGAACCAAATAAGATAGAAGAAGCCAATGTAGATCCAAACTGAGTTAGCGCTATGCAAGAAGAGGTGAATGAATTCAAAAGAAGTAAAGTATCATATCTTGTCCCTCGTCCAACTAATGGGTCGGTTATAGGCACCAAATGGGTCTATAAAAACTAATTGGATGAAAATGACACTCTAACCCGCAACAAAGCCAGGCTTGTTGCTCAGGGATATAGGCACGAGGAAGGCATAGACTATGATGAAACCTTTGCTCCAGTGGCTAGGCTCGAAGGAATTCGATTATTCTTAGCCTACGTTGCTTACAAAGATTTTAAAGTATATCAAATGGACGTGAAAAGCACATTTCTAATTGGAAAACTTCAAGAAGAAGTCTATGTTGAACAACCTCCTGTTTGTTGACTCTAAGTATCCAAACATGTACATAGATTGGATAAGGCTCTTTATGGGTTAAATCTAGCTCCTCGAGCTTGGTATGACAACCTCTCCTCTTTTCTTATAACTGAAGGGTTTAGTCGTGGAATATTGATAATAACCACTTTCTAAGGAAAGTAAAGGGTCACAACATTCTTGTTCAGATATATGTCGATGACATTATATTTGGATCCACAAAGTCGTCACTTTGTGTGAAATTATCAAATATGATGAATAATAGATACAAAATGAGCATGATTGGTGAACTGAGTTTCTTTCTTGGTCTTCAAATCAAACAATCTGAAGAGAGAATTTTCATAAACCAAGGAAAATATATCAGGGACATGCATTAAAAGTTTAACCTAACTCAATGCACAACTAGGAAAACCCCTATGGTACCTCCTCTAAGACTAAACAAGGATCCTAGTGGGAAACCGGCCAGTGTTACAACCTATAAAGGAATGATCAGCTCCTTGTTGTATCTTACAGTTAGTCACCCAGATATCATGTATGTTACTTGTCTATGTACCTGTTATCAAGCTAAACCCAAATAATCTTATCTAATCACTATAAAGAGAATATTCAGATATCTTAAGGGTACAGACAATCTAGGTCTTTGGTATCCTAAAGACTCATGGTTCGATCTAACTAGGTATTCAGATAATGATTTCACATATTGCAAGTTAGACAGGAAAAGTACCACTGGAGGCTGTCAGCTTCTAGGTGGAAAGTTGGTGAGTTGGACAAGTAAAAAACAAAACTCAATGTCCACCTCAACAGCTAAAGTTGAATACGTTGCCGCTAGTAGTTGATGTTCTCAAATCCTATGGATGAGAAATCAACTCAGTGACTATGAACTGAAGCTGTCATAGATTCATATTTACTGTGACAGTATCAGCGCCATTGCAATAGCCAATAATCTTGTTCTTCACTCTAAAACCAAGCACAGAGAGATTAAATATCATTTCATAAGATATCATGTCATGAAAGGTGACATTGAACTTCATTTTATTCCAATTGATTTTCAACTAGATGATCTTTTCACAAAACCCCTTGATGAAGCAAGGTTTAACTTTCTAATCAACGAGTTGGGAATGTTGAGTGCTGAGGAGTAATTATCGGTTATTTAATGTTTATTAGTTAGATAAGACAAATTTTCATGTTATCAATGAGTTCTCTATGATGATATCACTGAAGGTACATATCTCTCTTCTCCTAACCTCTCAATGAGAAATTCATCCTCGTGATAACCTCTTTAGTGAATCTTTTCTAAATAAAATCTCACTAAATACTTTTCTCTTATTCAGTGACAAAACCTTTTCTCTTATACTTTTCTCTCTTCTCCTAACCTTTTTCAAAATTATCTAAGACTTCATATCTTAGGCTCATATCTCTCTTCTCATTTCTCCTCAAAAGACTTGTCAAGTTTGAATTTGAGATCACAATTCTCATCTTCTAACTCTTCAAGGGTTTTTTGTAGGTCTTTGATTTATTTTTCAAAATCAGATGTTTGATTCATCACAGAGTTTGAGTCGAGCTTCTCTATAATAGGGACAGGATCTGGAGCATTCATCATTTTATCAAAAATCTCCTCAGTCATTTTGTTTGCAAATTCAGTTTGAATGATGGGATTCATGACATTTGAGCACTATTCAGTCTTAACCTCTTTTGGAGATTCAGAAGTGACGGATTTAGATATAGGAGTCTAAGTCTCAACATCAGTGTCTGATTCATACTCATCATACTGACATTCAGTCTCAGATATATCTGTGTCATTGTCGGTTGATTCAGTTGGAGATTTTGTGGAAAACAATGATTGAAACTCAACAAATTCAAGTTTTCTGTTTTTATAACTCTTGTTCAAATCATTGTACTGAAATCCAACTGATTTAAAACTTGATTGTGAATCAGCATAACTAGACATATCATCATCTATCACCTCTTTACCTTTAGAAGAAATACCAGACTTGGGAGTTTCATCTTTAACAAAAGTTTCATGAATGTCCGCGATTTTCTTTGGTTTTGACCCTAATTTATCAAAATTATACAAGTTTTCGGGGGCTTTCTTTAAAACATCATTTTCTTCAAAACTCAATCCTGTCTTAGCATTGTAAAAATGGACATCTTGGAGTTTGTTTGTTAGCAAATTCAATGTTTCTCAGTCTATCCTCTTTTTAAGTTCAAATCCTCCAATTGTTTGATTTTTCAATAAGCTTCATTCCTTTCCTGAAAGCAAGCTTCAAATTTAATCTTAAATTCACTTTTTTCAGAATTTAAATTAACCAAATTTCTTTCAAGTTCCACAATTTTATCTTTTAGAATTTCTCTTTCTTTCTTTAAGGCATCCTTTTCTGATTCCTTATCCTCAACAACAACCTTCAACAATGCGTTTTCATCACGAAAACTCATCATTGATTGTCGTTCATTGCTAAGTTTGCCTTTTAAGTTTTCAAACTCTTTCTCCATATTTTGTATTTGAGCCATCAAAGATTCAACAAGTTCAGAGTTTTCAAAAGAAGTACTTACCTCAGAGTCACTATCTGATTGCACAGAAGAAGTTTCTGCATTATCATCAATCTTTACGAGTAAGGACTTCTTGGCGTAGTACTCTGAATTCTTAACCCTATTGAACTTGCAATCCTTTGAGAAGTGGCCTGGCTTTCCACAATTATAGCACCTCCCAAATTTAGGCTGAATTTTCTCTTCTTTCTTCTCTTCTCTTTTCTTTTCTTTTTTCTTTTTTCTCTTTCCTTCTTTCTTCCCAAACTTTGGTTTGTATTTCTATGATCTATCTTTCTTGTACCCTTCATACTTTGACTTTGAGTACCTTTTCTTACCAAAACTCTTCTGGAACTGTTTGGTGATGAGGGCTAGGTTTTCAGCAGATCTCTGAATGTCATCATCAGAGTGCAGCTCAGTCTCATCGGAAGATAATTCAGAACTTGATTAGCTCAGTTCTGTGAGGAAGGATTTGGACTTCTTTGACTTGTATTTGGATGCAGAAACAGACTTTGAACTTGAATCCTTTTTCCTTTCAGATAGTAAAGCCAATGAATCCTCGACAATCTTCTTTTCTTCGTTCAATGCTTTGACCTCATCCTCATGTTGTGAGAGGGTAGTGAAGATGTCATTTACATCCTCCTGGGCCATATTATTGGTCATTTGGATGTTTATAGCATAGCTTTTCCATTCGGGGTTCAGATTCTTGATGACCTTGTTGTTGATTTCTGAAACAGACTTGTTCATCCCGTTCCGCCTAAAATCATTCAGAATCACATTGAATCTGTTGTAAGTATCCACTAAAGCTTCCCCTTCTTTGGCATGAAACCCTTCATAGGCATTTATGATCTGGTTTAGATTCGCCTGTATTGACCGTTCTGTACCCTGGAACTGTCTTTCAAGCTCATCCCACATGGCCTTGGCCGATTCACGACTATCTACTCAGTTGTAGATATCGTTAGGAATAGCCATTGTGAGATAGATAAGAGCTTCTTTATCTATCTTGTATAATTCCTTCTCTCTCTCGCTAAAGTACTGATATGGCTTAGGCATATATCTGACAGGTATTTCTGGAGAGGTCTCTATAGCAGCCTATCCAGGTACAGTGACTACTGGTTCAACTGGACCATCTATAATTGATTTCATTTAGTCTCGAATCTCGTGGTTTAAAAATTGAACCATCCTCCTCTTCTACTGAGCGTACTCCCCGACAGATAACACCGTAGGTTTGGATTGGGAACCCATCGAGAGAAGTTCTTTAGACATTCTGAATAATATCTGCACACACAAAAATTAGCTAGTATTGATCTTTAGATCAACAAATTGAGATAAAAGATATAAGACTAAATTTTTTTCAGAAAATGAAATTTCTAAAAACTTCAACTACAGAATTCACATACACTGAGACTAAAGAGTAATTCGCATGAAAAGTATGACATAATTCGTATAAAGCAAGACACAATTCGCATAAGTCTACAATTCGCATGCAAAAGACACTTAAAACTAAGCAATTTGCATGAGCTTATATGTGAATTCTTAAGAATTTGAATATAGCTTTATGCGAGTTCTTCACAATTTGCACGTATCTCTTATGCAAAATCCAACCTTAGAAAAAAATTTAACTTCAAGCTTTTCGTACAATAACTTTTCGCACACAGAATTCGTATAGCATGAAGATGCGAGTCCTTTACTTAGAAAAATTTTCATATATCAAAAACTTTTCGCATCTCATACGAGAATTTTGAAGATTATGCGAAATCCTTTAAAAATTTGTATGAAAACCTATGCGAAATCTAACAATTCACACCACACATATATGCGAATTTTACGCAATTCGCATCACATACATGTGCGAATTATGTGCAATTCGTATAAAACCACTTGCGAATTCTTGCCTTTTCGTATAAAGAGGTATACGAATTCCACACTTTAAATGATTTTTCGAGAAATTTTATGCGAATTCCTCTACTTTTTGTACATCACTGTTGTACGAATTCTATACTTGGTGATTTTAGACAGAATTAAGCGAATTCTTTCTGTGAAATTGTAGATCTGCGAGTTCTTCGTACGAAATGTACAGATCCTGCGAGTTCTTGAGCTACGACCCTAAAAAATCGATTCTAGTCCAAATTCCAATCAAAAACTTCGATCCAGAGGTTGTAACTTCACAAAGATGATCAGATTAGTACATAGAACAATCCAATTCACTATCAAATCCAAATTCACACTAAAACATCAAGAATTTTGATTAAACAGTAAACTGAACTCGTTTGAATAAAACTTTCAAAAAATCACAAATTGATGATCAAACTTGATTTTTCAATGCAATTTACTCACAAAAAGATATTCTAAATCATATTTCGACCATTTTTCAACCAAAAATTTTATCAAAAACTCTTTTAATCACAAAGATTCAATCAAGACTCACAAGACAGAATAGAACTTTTAAAAAACTCAATTTTGTCGAATATGTGCTCTGATACCAAATGAAAGTCCCAAACAAACAGATTTCAACCACAAATCTCAAGTTTATTTCATTGAAATTCAACTTTCTCTCTCTACAATCAGTTTCTCTCTCTACAAGCTTGATACGTTTCTCTCTCAAAGTAGTATGACATTATCAAAGAATCCTACCTAATATTACAAAGACATATTCTATTTATACCCTAATATTACAAGAAGACTAAACCTATTTGACTTTACAAGACATTTAAAACATTTTGACTTTTGTTGACTTTACAACACTTACAAAATAAGACCTTTTAATCTTGAATACAATTCTGAATACAATATAGCTTCAACAAAAAATCTTCAAATCTCCAAATTTACTCCTGAAACTTAACAATTTGACCACAATGTATTACGAACAACAAACTAATACATGATTTTGACTATAAACAACAAAATTACACGAATCAGTCAAGAAACAGTGCATAATACAGAGTTCGAACAAAGATTACAAGAAATCAAAAATTCACACAAATCAGTTGTGAATTGTACAATACAAATCAAATCAAACATGTTCTATACACTAATTCGAATACAAATCAACCAATTACACAGCAAAAAAAATACACAAAACAAAAAAAAATGATCTTGGACAGAAAAGCTTTGCAAGTTCTTCAAGATTCGACCAAAATCTCAGATTCTTGAATGATTTCTGATTTATGCTTGCTCTGATACCAATTGTGTGTCCCAATATGTGCAACTCAATCAATATGAACAATGAATTTGATACCAAATGGCATATGTATTAGATTCAAACTACAGATTACAATATGCTCTCTCTCTCTCTCTCAGTATTTATCTCTCTAGATTCTCTATGTCCGCATACATCTATAGATTACAAGAGAAGAAAAACTATTTATACTAAGGAACAAACCAAACTAAACTAACAACTAACAAAGACTTTAACTTTCCTCTTTAAGCAGCTTTGACTTTGAAGGCTTTGACTTTCAAACTCAATGATCTTGGATCTAACAAATATGCTTTAACAACATTAAGTTATGATTAATAAAAGAAATTGCCCAATTATTAATTAATATTATGATTTTGTTTTTTATATAAATAGAACAATAACATTAAAATAATATGTATTCTAAAATATCTCTAATCAAATATTACTTGGGGCCTAAGGTTGAAGTAATATGGTAGCGAATAGTATATGTAGGGATTTATATGGAGATATAGAATCCACATACCTGTAGAAGATGGAGATTTTGTGTATCGGACATGACTTCACTTTGAAACACTGCATGAAATGTCATATGAGTGTCATAAGATATGAGGGAGGTTCAAACGAGAACATTAACCAAATAAGAGAACGCAAAAACGACTAAATCACATGCAAAATCACATGTGACTCTTACATTAACGGTCAACGCAAGGGTGTGTGTGCGATGTGGCCCACAATTGTAATAACACATGTTTTGATTTCAGTGTTCTAAATGAAATTAAAAGGTGATTTGGGTTTTTGACCTAATTTCTAGGGTCTAACATATAAATATTGGGATAAGAAGCTTGCGCCTTCTTTTCCTTTCATTAGGAATTGACTGAAAGGGGTAAAGGTCTAGGTGTGTGTGTGTGCTATTTTAGAGAAGAAAGAATAGAAGGGTGAGGAGATCTCTAGAAGTTTGAAGTGTAGCAAGGTCTGAATCATCATTTCTGGTAAGAACACCACCCTCTCTTTTTGCATTTCCTATTGGTTGAGTTTTGATTTGGGGATTTAGGTCCCAAGTGTGTAAATGATGGTTTAGTGTGAGATGTTGAATCTTTGGGGAGAAACCCATAGATTATTGAGTTGCGTTTATGAGTTTCTTGAGAAAAATTGACTTCATGTGGTGATTGGGGAATATTTATTTAAAAACCTCGTAGAAATCTTAGCTTCTATATTTAATTATTCGATTTTGGGATGGGATCTGCATCTTAGGATTTGGTGAAGCTTGATAATTGATTATGTGTTAATTCATGTGTAAGAAATCGATCCATTGCTGGTGAAAACTCTAAAATTTCGAGTTTGGGATTTTTTGGTGCGAACAGGGGTTGTGTGGCTTGGATAGTGGGCACCACAAGTTTCTTGCGACTTTAGCCGTGTACCAAGTCGTGATGGCCACTGTTGGTTGAAACCAAATTTTTGGTGAGCGATGGTTTAGGTATGTATTTTGTGGCGCAATCTTAGGGAGTTATCAGTGATACTATAGAAGGCATAATTGGAGTGGTAACACACAGTTTGATAACCTTAACTTCAGGTGTTCGGTTGTTGAATTCTTAGCCTAAAGGTGTGTGATCTAGGATTCGACTTCAGGCTAGTTTCCTACAACTTTTCTTATATAAATGATCACTTCCTATGCATTCTTTTTAATTGATATGTTTATCTCATGTTGGTAACTTTTATAGTTAAGAAGTTGATCATTTATAAAGTGTGCATTCATGTGGGATGGGATGTGTGATGGCTTTTATATGTGACCTAAATACTGAGTCACAAGTGTGTGTGACGAAAAATATGTGCCATCTACGTAATGTTCAAAGTGTGCACTATTTATCAGAGTTGAACTATTTCTATTTTATTATGACTCTTTTAAATTGATGGTTTTACATGTTTGGACTCTTGAGTTAGAGGGAATTCACTAGACCTACAGTCCAATCCTTGCTTTTATAAATCTGAAAAACCTTTTCAGGTAAGTATCATGTAGAAAGCTCTAGCAAGGGCAAGGGAAAAGTGTGATTGGATGGGCATGAAGAATGTGGGCATTATCGTCTTAGTTAGATAATTTCCTTACGTATCGTTCTTATTTCAGTTAATAATCTCCGCAATGTATTTTATTTTCCACTTCAACTCGTGAGCTGACGTTGGATTGTAGACATTTATTCACAGCATGTTAGCCGATTTGAATCTTATGTTTATATGCATATCCAGTGTGAGTTTGTGGCAGTTACAATTGCTATCAGAGCCATAGTTTAAGGGATCTAGTTGTTCCTGGAATGTCTAGACTTAGACTTAAATGGAGTGTGAGGCTGAGACTTGGAGTGAAATGAGGATTAATCGGTAACAGTTATGATAGGGTAGGAAGAATTATTTTGTAAGGTAAATTCAAAATCGCATCTGGCCAATGCCATTGTGAATATACAGGTACATGTGTGTACTTGCATACCTTATTCTGATTTAACTGTTTATTAAGTATATGCAGAACCCGAGGGTGTTGTTAGCACATGCAGGCTTGGAAGGGGATGGGGTCATGGACTCCGTAAGGCTGTTGTGTCAGTTGGGGCACTTGAAACTAGGACTCAAGTGCGAGGAAGGAACAGTGGGCATGGGCATAGCATGATGCCCGAAACACAGATTGAACCTACTGAGTCAATTGCAGGAAATTATGTCAGTGGTCGTGGTAGAAGTCGTACTAGGGCCAAGGTCGGGCACAAAACCAGAACTATGTGACTAGAAAGAACTTGGTGGTAGAGATTGGGAAGTTACAGGCTACTCTATAGGCTATGTTTGGACACCATTAGTTAATTGAAATGACGAGCCTGAGGAGGAAGAGGCGGATGGAGGACCGAAGGGAAGTTAACCTTCTTCTATGGAATTGGGAAGTCAATCAAGAATAACTCCTTCTTTGGCGATTGGCTCTACAATGAAAGATAAGGAATACAACTATAAACCGCCCTCCTATATGGGCGAGTTTGATTAAGTGCTAGCTATTCATTGGGTGCGAGAAATGGAGGAAAACTTGGATACTAGCAAGTGTGCTGAGGGGTATAAAGTGGTATTCGCAATGAGTATGATTAAGTCAGACACTTTATTCTAGTGAGACGTGGAGAGTGTTACTTTTGGAGCGGGGCAGCCCAGACTACTTCTTGGGAGAAATTCATGGATTTCTTTAAAAAGAAATTTTGTCCAAAGGATGCAGTGAAACAATTGAAGAGGAGTTCATACATTCATAGTAAGGGATCATGACGGTCTAAGGCTACACGGAAAGGTTCATGGAGAAAGCACATTTCAGGGAAGTCTATGTGTCGACGGAGGAGAGGAAAGGAAAGTAGAGAGGAACACTTGGGGGTTGAAGGCTTCCATTCGGGAGTTAGTGATAGCGATGAACCCAACGACATTTCAATTGGTGGTTAATGTCCCTGAAATCACCGAAAGAGATAAGAATCGGCCAGTTGTTTGAAAGAAGTGGAGACAAGAGGAAGTGGGAACGGGTGGTAAGGGACCCCAAGAAAACAAAGTCTTTGAGTTTTGAAAGTCATGTAATCCAAAGATTTAGCGAGACGCCTTGTGGAAAATTCAGCCATGTGCATTGGGGAGATTTTTTATCTGGTTAAAGGGTATTACAAGTGTGGGATGGTGGGGCACATGGCTAAAGACTGCCCTAACCATAGAGTATGTTACCAGTGTGGTTTGCCTGATCATCTGAGGAAGAAAGGATTAGTGGGGAGCTTTAGAGGAGGACATGGTAGTAAGGGAGTAGAAAAGAAGGTGGAACCAACCCGAGCCAAGGTTAGAGTGTTTCAGATGATAGCTGAGGAGGCGAAAGAGACTCTTGATGTTGTGACACGTACTTTTCTTACTAACTCAGCTCATGCCAGAGTATTATTTGATTCGGATGTGAATCGTCCGTTTGTGTCACCTACCTTTATTCGAGACTTACATTTGAAACCCAAGAGTTTAGACCATGTATTTGAAGTAGAGGTAGCCAACGATAGTCGAGTCTTAGTAAGAGAAGTCTATGAAAGGGGCAATATCAATATCAATGGACATTCCTTTCCTTTACGGTTATATCCGATGGGTATGGGGGAGTTTGATGTAATTGTGGGAATGGATTAGTTAGCAAGCAACAACTCCAATATAGTGTGCATCAAGAAGATGATCTTGATTACCCTACCTGATAAAGAGGAAGCGATAACCTATGGTGATCATCGCGATCGAAAGTCTTGTTTGATTTCCATGATGGAAGCAAGGCAATTCTGGGGAAAAGGATACCATGGGTTTTTGGAATATGTAATTGATGCTAAGAAAGAAAAGCAGAGAGTTGAAGATGTCCCTGTGGTGAATCAGTATCCGGAAATTTTCCTGAACAATTTGACAAGTCTACCCTCAGACCGTCAAGTTGAGTTTAGAATCGATTTAGTGTCGAGAGTCACATCAATAGCACGTACACCATATCAACATGATTCAGTCGAAATGAGGAGTTGATGTTGCAGCTATAAGAACTACTTGACAAGGGTTTTATCCTCCCTAGAACTTCACCTTGAGGTGCGTCTGTCCTTTTCTTCAAAAAGAAAGATGAATCAATAAGGATGTGTATAGACTATCGCGAACTCAACAAGGTGACTATCAGGAATAAGTGTCTACTTCCAATGATTGATGACTTATTCGATTAATTGGAAAGGGCGAATTATTTCTCAAAGATAGACTTGCGATCCAGGTATCATCAGTTAAAGGTGAGGTAAGAAGATGTACCTAAGACGGATTTTCGCACGAGATACGGACATTTGAGTTACTTTTTATGCCTTTCGGTCTAACTAACGCTCTGGCAGCGTTTATGGACCAAATGAACCGTGTGTACAAGCCATTCTGGATAAATGTGTGATCTTCTTTATAGATGATAATTTGATTTACTCTCAATCACAAAGTGAGCATGAAGAACATCGTTTGGTGATGGAATTGCTGAAATGCGAGAACCTATTTGCTAAGTTCTCGAAGTGTGAATTCTAGTTACGAAAAGTCCAATTTCTAGGGCATGTGATTTCTAAAGATGGCATCAAGGTAGATTTGGCTAAGATTGAATCCATTAAAGAATGGGAACTGCCAAGATCACTATCGGAAGTGAGAAGCCTTCTAGGTTTAGCGTGTTACTATCGGAAGTTCATTCACAACTTCTCTCAAATAGCAACGCCTCTAACTGCTCTAACCAAGAATAATGCCAGGTTTGAGTGGAACGAAGCTTAAGAAGTTTGCCTTTTGTACGTTGAAGGAAAAGTTGAGTAGGTCGCTGATATTATCTCTACCAGAGGGATTGGAAGGGTTCATGATCTATAACGATGATTCCAAATTGGGGTTGGGATGTGTGCTTATGCAAAATGGGAAGGTGATCGCCTACGCCTCTTGACAATTAAAGGATCATGAATGAAATTACCCCACTCATGATATGGAGTTGGCGGCGGTAGTTTTTGCATTAAAAATATGGAGACATTACCTCTATGGTGTAAGGTAGGGGTGTACAAGAAACCGTCAACCCGTGAAACCGGACCAACCCAACCCGCCAACCCGCTAATTAGGAGGGTTGAAATTGAGTTAGCATAACTCAACCCAACCCAAACCGCCAACCCGCCGCTAAGATATATTATTTCGATAAATTTATATATATATATATAGTCTAATTAATAACCGAATATATATATATATATACACACACACACACAAATATTAGTCCAGTTTACAGCCTAAAGGTTGAAATTAATCCAACAACGTCAAGGCCCGAATTGATTCAACTAGGTCGATCGATACGTCTCAATAAGCACGACTGCACGAGTACACTGAAACAACTAGATCGACGTTGTTGTTTTCATTGCATAATTAAACATATGAAGTATGTTTCAAACAATAGATTTCAAATTAGAAGTATGAACATAAATGAATATAAGGAGTATGTTTTAAACTAGAAGTTGGAACCATGAATTTTTGTTTTCATGGCATTGATGTTGTTAGAATTTTGTTTTTATTGAGAAAAGAAATAAAATATGTTTTTTTTGTAAGTTGTAACTTTGTATTTTTATATCCTATTTCCTATGTATACGATCAATGGAAAATACTCCTAAGTCTCCAAAAATCAAAGACAATGATGAATCAAACACCTCTAGAAAAGGGGATGTAGAACCTCAAACGTTTGTAATAACTAATAACTTTGTTGGGTAGATTTTTAGAATTATTTATCGTATTTCACTCGTCAACTTTATGTATATTTCTAACTCGTCAACCCAACCCGCCCTAACCTGCAAGGGTTGGGTTAGGTTATACTTTTAAATGGTTAGGGTTGGGTTGAGAATTTTCAAACCATCGTAATTGGGTTAGGTTGTAAAAATGCTAACAAACGCCCAACCCAATCTGCATACACCCCTAGTGTAAGGTGTTAGATTTATGTCGATCACAAGAGTCTTAAGTATCTATTTGATCATAAAGAGTTAAACATGATACAAATAAGATGGATGGAACTTTTGAACGACTATGACTGTGAGATTCGTTATCATCCCGCAAAGGCAAATGTGATGTCTGATGCCTTAAGCCGGATGGAGAGAGGATAATCAACCAAGGTGGTAGCTTCCGAGTTGAGGTGTCATCTAATCTCCTTAATAATTTTAAAAAGAGGCACTTTTGGAGATGAATCAAAAGAGTGAGAGAATTGTAGGAATGGTAAAACATCGTTAGTGGGTAATTATGGTGGATTGAATTACTTGGAGAATCGAGTGTGGGTTCCTAAGTTAGGTGGTTTGCGTGAAAAGGTATTAGAACAAGCGCACAAGTCTCGTTATTATGTGCATCCATGAACCAATAAAATGTATCAGGATCTTTGACAAATTTAATTGTGGCCAAGAATGAAGAAGATCATAGCTCAATTTGTTGAAAGATGTCTGACATGTTTACAAGTGAAGGCAGAACATCAAAGACCGCGTCGTAAATTACTACCATTAGACATCCCGATGTGGAAAAGGGATGACATAACCATGGACTTTATCACAAAGTTGCTAAGGACACCAAAGGGTTTTGATGCAATTTGGGTGATAGTGGATCAACTTACAAAGTCGGCTCACTTCTTACCGATTAAAGAGACGTATTCAATGGAGAAGTTAGCATAATTGTATATTGATGAGATTGTATCAAGACACAGGTACCATTTTCAATAGTTTTTTATCGTGATAGTCGTTTCACTTCTGCATTTTGGAGAAGTCTTCAAAGAGAGTTAGGTTAGTGGATAAAGTTAAATACGGCTTACCACCCACAAACTGATGGCCAGAGTGAAAGGAATTTAAGACCTTGGAGGATATTCTCAAGGCGTATGCAATTGATTTTAGAGGCTCTTGGGAGACTCATTTGTCGTTGATCGAATTTTCCTATAACAACAGTTACCATGCAAGCATTAAACCAACGCCTTATGAGGCATTGTATGGTCGTAGATGTAGGACTCCTTTGTGATGGATGAGGTAAGGGAGATGCAGTTCACGGGACCATAGATTGTGCAAATAACCACTGAGAAGATCAATCAAATCCATGAGAAGATGAAGGAAGCCCACGACTGTCAAAAGATGTATACGAACAAGTAGAGAAAGCCAATTGAATTTCAAGGGGGAGCTTGGATTGACATGAATAAAAAGCAACATTGAAGTTTTTCAAGAATTTAATGGGGGGAGGAGATCAATATCTGAAGATCAAGATAATATTTTCTTTATACAACTTTAGGGGGGAATGTTAGGACCATAAATGTCCTATATAGTTGAAAGTTATATAAAGAATTGTAAAGCCTTTTATTATGTTATATGGGCTTAGAGTTATTTGTAATAGGTTTGGGCTTTTAATATTAAGCCTTAGTATTTAAAGTGTGTTTAGGGTTCGGTTAGAGGATGCACTTAATTCTTAGAGAGAGAGAGAGAGAGAGAGAGATAGCTTGGTTTTCATTCATATGTAATTCTCCCTCAATATTCAGTAAAGATTTATCGTTTAATTCATTGTTACTTGTTCAATATGGGTTTCACAACTTGTTATGCATCCTTTTTTATTGCTATGTTGGTCTCATGTTGGTAACTTTTATAGTTAAGAAGGTGATCATTTATAAAATGTGCATACATGTGGAGTGGGACGTGTGATGGATTTTATATGGAGGTATGTACCAAATGGAATGCATGAATTTGTTTCATGTCGTTTACTATAAAGGGCAGGTGTGTAGCCCAAATACTGAATCACAAGTGTGTGTGACGAAACGTGTGTGACATCCACATAATGTCTAAAGTGTGCATTATTTATCAAAGTGTGAACTATTTCTATTTTATTATGAATCTTTTAAATTGATGGTTTTACATGTGTGGACTTTTGAGTTACATGGAACTCACTAGACCTACGGTCTAACCCTCACTTTTATAAAACTGAAAATCATTTTCAGGTAAGTTTCTTGTAGAGAGCTCTAGCAAGGGCGAAGGAAAATGTTGACTGGATGGGCATGAAGAATGTGGGCGTTATCGACTTAGTTAGATAATTTCCTTAGATATCGTTCTTATTTCAGTTAATAATCTCCGCAGTGTATTTTATTTTCCGCTGCAACTCGTGTGATGATTTTGGATTGTAGAAATTTATTTACAGCATGTTAACAGTTTTGAATATTATGTTTATATGCATATCCAGTTTGTGGTTGTTACAGTGATCTCAAGTGGCGACTAAATTCGCGTGAAACACATGTGATTTTACACGTGATTTCAATGTAAAATCACATGTGATTCGACCCTTTTCTATTCTCTTCTTTGTTTACCATTCTCGTATGAAGCTGACTCCATAAGTTTATGTTTTGATGTTCGCTCTGATCACCTCAAAACTAAGTGACTGAATAATCATTGGACGTGTGATAATACGATGAGATAAGACTTGCAATATCAAAGATAATATTTGTTCCTCGTGTTGACAGTAGTGTCTCTAGGACCTTAATTGAATGAGATTGAAAAATAGCATGCATGCATGCTCAGATATTCGATATATGATTTCAGAATCTACTATTTATTCAACTCATTTGGATATTAAGAAAACGGAGGTTGGACTTAACAAGAATGATATAGACAATGTCTCGTGTTCAAATATTGGCACTTAGCACAAAGGGATACGCTCTTACATTGTAATGGTCATGTAACTTGATGATTGGTCTGAATCAATTAATCATTGTCATTTGAGTAAATATGATATGTTGCTAGATACCGCTTTTCGTTTATAATTATATTTATAGAGGGAGGTTCAGAGGAAAACCTCAAAAAAATGAAAATTTGAATAACGCTCTTGTAACCGTTCATCTAGACGGTATGCACAAGTGCATACAAGTAATTTAAGTTTTTTTTTTATTTTTATGCACGTGTGCATTATGCACATGTGCATATTACAAATTACTTGTATGCACATGTGCATACCGTCCAGATGAGGAGTTACTAGGGTTGTAACACCCCGAATTATAGGTGAACCAAATATTCCTTTAATCTGTACACCACTCGTGGTGTAGTTTGACTCTTGATTTTATTTGGAGTTTTGGTTCAAGTCTTATTGAGCATCTTTGTTCAAAAAGGGGACTTTTGCCTCTAGTGCTCCGCGCGTCCTTTTGCGCGGGTCGGACCGTGCGGGTATCTGCGCGAGGCTCTGTCTTTGCACAACTCCAGTGCTCCGTGCGACTCTCCAAGCGGTTCGATCCTCACGAGCATCCGCATGCGACCTTTGCATACCCTTAAAAATGGAAAATCGACCCCAACCTCATTTATTGCAACCTCTCTTGATTTTGGGCGATTTTCCTCTCCAAAGCAAGGTAAGGTCCTTCTTCCCTCGTTAAATCTCCTTGGATGAAAGAATTAAATGGAGTTATGTGATTTACTTAGGTCGATTTTGGTTTAAGGAACGCAAGTGATTAGAGCTCCAAGTTCATATTCCTCTCTCAAGCTCTCATCATCTAGGGTTTGTTCTTATTTCTTAGCAAGGTGAGTACATTCATGTTTTACACATAATATATGGTAATCTTCTAGTATTTGAACTCTTACATACTCGTAAACTATGGGGTTTTGGGATTTTGGTAAACTCTTGACCTAAAGTTGATTTTAAGAGATTTTAGGGTTTTGGGTGTGGATGAACGTATTTGGAGATATATTTGACCCATGATTTAGGGATGTTAAAAGTATTTATATGTTCTATCATCAGCATTCTTGTTTTTATGGAATCATGGATAAACCCAATTAAAATAGGGTTTGGAAAGGTTTGGATTTTGGTTTAAAGATATGTGATGTGGCTTTATCATTGAGAAAATCCTTAAACTAATATATGGTGGAGTTGATTTTGTGGGTTTACTCACATTATATTGATATGAGATTGATATACATGAATCAATGTGGTTGTTTTAGTTTATGTTAGTCTTGGTCTTAGTGCAATAGATCCATAGGCACGACGTTCCTAATGTACCGTTTTGGACATTAGGTTCACCACTTTGGCACGGAATAGGCATCGGGTTACCATGGTAAGTAAGGTGTGGACCTATATGGTCGGACAACGTCCCATGGGCAGTAAGGTGTAATTCCATTGTGCATGAGTTCCCGTTTTGGAACTGAATTCCCATTTTGGAACTCTCAAGAATAGACCTAGAGGGTTGACTTGATGTTTTCGAGCAATAGACTTAGAGGAGTTGAGTTCACTATGTGATTGGGGTTATTTGTACCATATTAACATTAATGGTTTACTTGATTGCTTGATTTAGCTCATGGCTATGTCCACCGCACAACTTCAAATGGGATTAGTACTTATATTTCAATTGACTTGTTCTCACTAGGCTTTAGCCTAACGCTTGTTCTTTAGTTGTCATGTATGGCAGATCATCTTAGCAGTGGGGCTCGTCGGGGCTGAGTGGACGACATTGGGGTCGTGAATGGTCTTTTTGGAGATATAATGACCAACATACATGATCTTTTTAAAGATATACATTTTGGAAGGTTAGCGACACCCAACTAATCTAATTGTCAAACTTCGATTATTAGGTTGTCAATTTTATTCTTCATTCTTTTGGGTTTGTAATCACCATACTTGGTTTCCCCGTTTCGGGATGATACACTTTAGTTTTGATATGTCACTATCGTAATATTCAGGTTTTGACTTACCCCTATTTAGGGTGAACAAATTTCCTCTATTTATAGATGTCATATTGCCTAATTTTCAAATTTTAAATTTACCCTAACTTAGGACGTTAGAAGGGTGTTCCTCAATTTTTCATTTGTTTGCATTTTTCCCCTGTATACTCAATTTTTAATTTTTTACGCTTTTCTCCTGAACCTGACCATATATATATATATATATATATATATATATATATATATATATATATATATATATATATATATATATATAGGGTGCGTTTCTTTTGCAACCCAAACAATTTGTACAAACTATGAAAACCACTATATTAGGAAACAATAAATATATTTATGGATAATGATTATGATTCATTAATAATGACTGTGATATATATGAAAAATGTTAAGTTTATTCATTATAATCATGATTTTAAATTAGGAAATGTTAAGTTTATTCATTATAATCATGATTTTAAATTAGGAAACATAATAAAATCATATATTCATTAGACTTGATGAACGGCTAAGATTGGTTTGCATAGTTTGTACAAATTGTTTGGGTTGCAAAAGAAACGCACCCTATATATATATATATATATATATATATATATATATATATATATATAGGGGTGGTATCAGTTGGAAACCAAGTTTCATTGAAAACTTTGGAAACCAAATTTCAGCCATTGATCTTTATAATCAATGGTTAAGATTCATTTGAATTATATATGGTAGTAAATTAATTAATTTATTAATAATAAATAAAAATAATAGATGAAAAGGGTAAATATGTCTTTTGATTTTGTGTCTCAAATATGACAAGAAAGATTTATTTTATTTAGATTATTTGAAACCAAAAATAAAATTTCTCACGCAATATAAATTTTGTTATTTTTTTACTATGAAAACGAGGAGCATTTGTCTTTTAATAAAAAATTTATTTTTCTTTTAAAATGTAAGAAAATATTTTTTTTTAATTTCATTTTATTATAAAATTTCCACGCAATCTAATATTGTGATGAAACATAATGAATTTGTGGATTACAGATTTCATTGGATGATAGATTTCATCAGGTTCATTGTGTTAGCATTATTGTTTCATAATGAAAATAGATTCATCAGGTTCATCGTGTTAACATTATTGTTTCATAATGAAACATGATGAATTTATGCCATTTTTGTTAACTTCTCATTTTTGTTTCATTACCTGTTCAGTTGTATATCCGTATATGAAAATAGATTCATCAGGTTCATCGTGTTAGTATTATTTTTTCATAATGAAAATAGATTCATCAGGTTCATCGTGTTAGCATTATTGTTTCATTATTACCATATATAGGTTAAATTAAAATTAAATAATTTACCTAAATTAAATATCTCATTTTTAAATTAATCAATGATTATTATTACCATATATAAACTAAATTAAAATTAAATAATTATTAATATAATAATAATAATAATAATAACAGTTACCATATATATTATGATATAATATAAAAGACAAAAATAACCTTTTCAATTAAAAATAAAAATAAAAAAAAGAAATTCACTGATTGGTTGATTTCGGTTTCCAAAGTTTCCAATGTAATACTGGTTTCCAATTGATCGCTCCCATATATATATATATATATATATATATATATATATATATATATATATAGCCATAGGTTCAAATAAGAAATGTTAAGTGTGTAAGAAAAAGACAGGGTCGGTCCTGAAATTTTGGATGTCCATGGCGAGAGGCAAAAAAATGCCCCTTTATTACACAAACGAAAAACAATTTAAAGGGGTTTGGAACCTAATCGAGCTAAGCAGATCATCCCCACGCCGGATCTATTAAATAAAACAAAAATGATACAAGAGGAGGGACATAAACCGAAACCCCGTATAATAAAACTTATAATACATTACCTAAAACGATGCCTTAATGCGTTTTTGAAGCAAAAATATCAATGACTTTATCATAGTTAATATCTCTAAAAAACTTACTCTCGATACTTAAAATTGCTAACGCATTCAATCTTTCTTGGCTCATGGTAGACCGTAGATATGACTTCAACAACTTTAACTTCGAAAAGATTCTTTCCGTGGATGCAACGGTGACAGGTTTGGTCAGCAAAATTCTGTAAGCAACCAAGACATGTGGAAACATGTCCATCTTCTTTGCAAACTCTAAAATTTGTATGGATGTCCAAGGATTTCCACTCTTGGATACCTCTTCCGATAACATTGCCTGCAAAACATGTAACTCAATAAAAAAATATTTCCCATCAATATCAGAATCATCAACATTTGTTAAAGCAAGTTCAAGATTCATCCAACATGTTTTCAACTCATCATTATGTAAGGTTACAAACTTTCGTCCGTCAAACAAGAAACCAAAAGTACATTCAAATTCTTGCCTTTGTTCAAATCTAATTCGTAACTGAGAAAGATTCGTAACAACTAAAACAAGAAAGTAATTGATTCTAAAACACTCTTGAGCAGATTGTTGTTCTCTCTCGGTATTTGGAATTTCATCAAAATGTTTTTTTCGAGAGTAAGAACATTTGACAGTAAATTCAGGGAAATTGATGCTAGTTTCCCTAATAGGTTCTTTTTCGACAAGTAAGTCTTTCATTTTTGAATTTAACCCATCCCAAACTTTTGGATCAAATATATTCAAACCAATATCATCACAAGCATTTTCTTTTGCATCACAAGTATTATTATTTTTTTTAGAAGGGTATCCTACGCTATGCTTAAACTAATCCCTTGGCAAATTATGATTGTAAGAAATCAGCCCTGGTTAAACCTCAGTAGCCACAATTATTGAGTACGCCTGGATTCGAACCCTAGGCAGATGGGATATTCCACTACATCCCTCTAGGCCTTAACCAGTACGCCACAACCCTTATGGTTACATCACAAGTATTTTCATCACAAACATTTTCATCACGATCATTTTCATCACAAGCATTCGCATCAAAAGCATTTGTATCACAAGCATTTTCATTAACTATGTTCTCGTTATGATCACAAGCATTCGGTTGTCTAACAATAAACTTATTTAATGACCCTCGCATAGATTGAACAATTTTTTCTTGTCTTTTTTTTCATTTTCTATTTTGAGCACCCGAGGGTTGTGATCGAGGATACATATCTAATATCTTAAACAACTAAACAAGTGATATAGAGGAATAGGGATTAGAAGGATAACATCTGACTTAGTCGTGGTTGGTGCAATTGTCAAACTTGTTGAAAATTAGAAACTGAATAATGAATAGTTGAATTCTTGAAGTCTTAAATAATCTAGTTTCTGCAACCATTAACAAAAAAACAAGTTAATAACCATCACAAAATAACAACAAAACAACAATTTAAAGAATTAAACATAACACTAATAATCTAATCTAAACTAAACTAAACAATAAAACAAATAACCCATTAATGATTAACCCTAAATACCTGCAGATGTTGCCCCCATGACTGCGTCGACAAGACCTAACCTAAGTGGGTCGAATCGGAGAGATGAAGATTGGCAGATTCAGATTTCCTGCAAGGCTGGAAGTCTGAGTCTAGAACACATACCACAAGTCTACAGTGAGTAGTCGATGAGATGAAGATGGTTGGAACGAGATTACCAGAGAGAGCTGAGAGTGAAAGGATGAGAGCATGATCGTCGAATGTCAGATTTGGCGTTTTATCGTTTAGCGAGAGGCTGATTGAGAGAGTGAGACAGCAGAGCGTCGATTGAAGCAGGCTTTGGGCTTGATTTTTTTATAACGGTTACTTTTTTGGCCCAAAATGAACCTAGCTATATAAAATTGGGCTAAAAAACTGATGCCTTTATGATGCCCTGGGTCGTCGCCCCACTGGCCTAGGCACAGGGTCGGACCTAGAAATAGAGAAGTAGTCCTAGTCATTCACACGGTCAAGATCGGATTTGACTGGTCAAGAATTGCGTCTTTGACTGATCAAGAATTGCGTCTTTGACTGGTCAAAAGTTGTGGCTATTCCAAAAATAAAAGGACAGTTTTGTAATTTTTACAAATATGCAGGAAGAGTTCATGTATGAACCTGTATGATTCACATATCAACTATATGTTCATATATGAACCAGTGTAATTCACATATGAACTCTTTTAACTGATTTATATATGAACCTTTGTGATTCATATATAAACTAAGTAACTGATTCACATATGAACTAATTAACTATAGGTTCATATATGAATCAATTGAACTAATTAACAAATTCACATATGAACCTTTGTGATTCTCATATGAACTAATTAATTGATTCACATATTAACCTCTATCTTCTACAGACCACGCAAGGAATTATCCATTGCTTCGCGGTCAAAGCCGCAAATGTTGACCAGATGAAGGACTAGGATCATTTTTCTATTTCTCACTCACGTAGCATTTCTCAGTTGAACCTCTCCCTATATATATATATATATATATATATATATATATATATATATATATATAGGATTAGGTTCATTTGAGAAATGTTAAAAATATGAGAAATAAAGAATGATCTAAGCCCTTTATCTGGTCAACATTTGCGGCTTTGACCGTGAAGCACCGGATAATTCCTTGTATTGTCTATAGAAGATAGAGGTTCACCTGCGATGACTCCAGGCCATTCGTGGTCGCCCGGGGATTAGTCGGGATTAGTCGGTGCGTGTAAGCTGGCCCGGCATCCCACGGTTACCAAAAAAAAGATAGAGGGCTAGTTTCGTAAAATTCGCGGGACGAGTTTATATATGAACTTGTATGATTCGCATATGAATTATATGTTCATATATGAACCAGTATAATTCACATATGAACTCTTTTAACTGATTCATATATGAACCTTTGTGATTCATATTTGAACTAATTAACTGATTAAAAAAGAGACAAGAAACCCTAAAAAAGACTAAAAAAATACAAAAATACAAAACAGCTCCTATACTATCTAACATCCACCCTCAAACTCATGATGCTGGTGCAAGAAGCATCGAGAGTTTGCTAACAAGGAAGCGGAAGCGAGAGATCGGACGAGACTTCGTAAAGAAGTCTACAAGTTGCAAAATAGAATTTACAAATGGTAAGGAAATAGTGTCACGTTTTAGATGATGACGTGTAAAGTTGCAATCAACCTTGATATGCTTGATGCATTCATGAAAAACCGAGTTATGAGCAATCTGAATGGCACTGTGATTGTCACAGTACATAGGAGTGGGATGATGAAGGAAGACATCCATATCAACAAATAGCCAAAGCAAACAAATAATCTCCTCGGAAGTAGATGCCATAGCACGATATTCAGCTTCAATGGAAGAAAGAGAAACCACATATTGTTTCTTACTTTTCCATGAAATAAGTGAGTCTCCCAAGAAAACACAGAAACCAGTAACAGATCGACGGTCTGTAGAATCACGTGCATAAGAAGCATCAGAGTATGTCCGTAGTTCCAGAAAAGAAAAGATGTGGATGATAGCAGGAGACTTCGAAACATACTCAAAGGTAATGTAAGATACACACAACAACTATCCAATGAGTAGAAGTCGGAGCTGCAACAAACTGGTTGACAATGTGAACAACATATGCAATGTCTGGTCGAGTAATAGTGAGATAAACCAGGCTGCCAACTATAGTACGGTAGAAGGTAGGGTCTTTAAGAGGAGAACCATCACTGGGAGAATACTTGACATTTAATTCAGAAGGAGAGTCCACAACACGAGTATCAGTAAGACGAGCTCGTTCAATAATTTCAGATGTATATTTAGATTGAGAAAGCAAACAACCTCTGGGAGATGAAGCAACTTCAATACCCAATAAATATCGAAGAGAACCCAAATCTTTCATCTCAAACTGTGCAGCTAATTCTGACTTTAAGGTATGAATTCCTTGAAGGTCATCATCGATGATAATCATATCATCAACATATAACGAAAGCAATATATGACCTGTAGAAGTATGCTTGACAAAGAGAGCAGAATCATGTTCACTTGCAGAGAATCCAAGAGACAGAATAACATCAGAAATTTTTTCAAACCAAGCTCGTGGGGCCTGTTTAAGCCCATATAAAAATTTTCTAAGCTTGCAAACTTCACTAGTTTTATGAGGATTGTCGGGAGGGGGAACCATGTATACCTCCTCATTCAAGTCAACATTCAAAAAGGCATTTTTAACATCCATTTGTGAAATATTTCACTTGCGAACAACAACAACAACAACAACAACAGCCATAAGGGTGTGAATTATAGTCATTTTGGCTACATGAGCAAAGGTCTCCTCAAAGTCCAAGCCATATTCCTAAGTAAAGCCCTTAGCTACAAGACAGGATTTGTAACGTTCAACGGATCCATCAGATTTGGTCTTGATTTTATATACCCATTGCCATCGGGAACCAATAGTAAGCGAAACCAAATCCCTAGTATAGATATTTTACAAAGCAGAGAGTCCTCACTCATAGCATGCTGGCAAAGAGGGTCAGTAACTACTTCTTTATAAGAAAAAGGTTTAGAAAGGGAGTGTATAGAACCTAAGAATGAATTAAAGAGGGAAAATAAGTAGAATAAACAAATTCTGGTAGACGAGTAGACTTACGAGGGATTTAGGATTGTCGTGGCGGATCCACAGTCTCAGGTGCATCTTGAGTGATATTATGAGGAGGGGCAGCAATGTCAGGTATTGGAGTACCGAGTTTACTTGCTCAGAAAATGGATCAATATTAATTACATCTAACTTGTCGAGTTGTGTGCATTTATAGGAATGGAATGGAATTGAATAGGCTCAAGAAACACATCATGACGAGATACATATAAGTTCTGAGAGGTAGGGTCAAAGCAACGGTAACCTTTTTGACCGTCACCATAACCGAGAAAAACACATACAGCAGATCTAGAAGATAATTTATCATACTCTACATGTGGATGAAGTACAAAGCAAGTGCAGCCAAAGACATGTAAAGAAGAATAATCAGGGCAAGAACCATAAAGTTTATCAAATGGAGATAAACCTGAAGTGATTGAGGATGGGATTTTGTTGATCATATTGACAACAGTAAGAACGGCTTCACCCCATAATTGATTAGGAACTAAAGAAGACAACAAGAGAGAGCGGGCAGTTTCAAGGATATGTCTATGTTTTCTTTCAGCAACACCATTATGCTCGGGAGTGTCTATACAAGGTCTGTTAAATAGTTCCATCTAAAGCAAGTAATTCGCAAAATTTATTAGAAGTATATTCACCTCCCAAATCACATCGAAAACATTTAATCACAGAATTATGTTGGGTTTTAACATATACTCGAAAAAGACAATAAATATCAAAGAATGTTGAACGATGTTTCATGAGAAAAATCCAACAAAAACGAGTATAATCATCAATGAAAGAGACATAATATTGAGACCCTCCTTTTGTAGGAATAGGAGATGGTTCCCACACATCAGAATGAATCAAATCAAGAGATGCAACAGAAAGAGATTTGCTTAATTTAAAAGCTAAAGCTGAAAATTTTGCAAGTTTACAACCACTACAATTAGAAATATCATGAACATGCAAATTTCCCAAATTTTGAGAGGAAGCTAAGTATTTTAAACGGGAAGTTGAAACATGTTCAAGGCGTGAATGCCATAAATAAAAACTAGATGACTTAGATGAAAAACGGAAGGAAGATAAATCTGCACTATGAGCTACTGGAAAACCGCAACTCATCCAACACATATAAACCCCCACACCTACGGCCGGTCCCAATCAGCTTCTGAGTATGTGGATCCTGCACATAACAAGAATCGGGAGAAAAAGATACTTTATAAATAGAATCAAATAATTGACCAATAGATATAAGATTCAATGAGAGTTTAGGAATATGATATACATTAGGAAGGGAGGATTCGAACTCATAATAGAACCAATGCCTGCTAATGGCATAGGAGTACCATCAGCAGTCATGACAAGCACAGATGGCATAGGGTTTAAAGAAGAAAACAATTTAGAATTCAGAGATATATGAAAAGAATAACCAGAATCTAGAATCCATGTAGTTGGATGCATATCTGATTCGTTATTAATCGACTAACCTACTGCAGAAGAGACATGCGTGGCATGAGACTAAAGAAGCTTCTGGAGTTGTTCAGTTATAAATGCAAGAGTAGGATTAGTAGTTGACCCAGATGGAGGAACAACGGAAACAGTGCTAACTTGAGGAGGAAAACGATGTGATTGTCCCGGATTATCGGACTGCTGTGATTGATGACCATAGAAAAGTTTCGACCCATAAGCTTTGGATATTGAGACTTCCAATGGCCTTTTTTCTTAACAAAATTGCATTCATCAAATCCAATTCTTGGATGTGTATATAGTCTAACTGATACTGTTTTGCAAAATTTGAATGTGTATACAGTCTCTAAAGATGATCTCATACTTCCTTTTCTGTTTCATATTTTGCCAATTGAACACCAATCGAAGATTCAATAGAATTGTTTATCCAAGTGATAATTTTCAAATTATCCACTTCTCAAGGTTCCAAATCTTTTGCTTCTTTCAGTTTCACAATTGTACCAGAAACAAAACCCCACATCTTCTTACCCTTCAGAAAGTTTTTCAAGGCATAAGTCCATTAGGAGTAATTTTTCCCATCCAAACGAACACTAATGGCTTAGAGAGAGTCGTCCTTTCCAGCCATTGCAAACGAGAAATAAAGAAAGGAAGGAAAAGAAAATAGAGAGTGTAGAGATATCATATGCCAAAACAGATTCGATATATAGATCTGAAAGCCAAGATCAATTCTCGAACAGGAAGCCTAAACAAGAAGCGAGACTGCTAGATCCAAAAAAAGGCGTCAAACAGAGAAGAAAATAGATTAACATAGAGTTGGATCCACGCACAACAGTGCTTGAGAGAAGAAAATAGATTAACCTTGCTCTGATACTATGATAACTTTGAGAGACGAAAGGGAATTGCCAGAAACAACTAGGGTTTTCATTAGAAAAGGTGATGATAACAAATGGTACAACAACAATATATAAAGAGACAAAAAAAAACCCTAAAAAAGAATAAAAAAATACAAAAGTACAAAAAATCCCCTATACTATCTATCATATTTTTTAAAAAAATGCTTAGAGACTTAATCATTCAAAATTAGATAACTTAATGGTTTTTTCATTCACAAAAATAGTTCAAGGACTTAACCATTCAAAATGGGAAAGTTTGTTGGGTGTTTTCTGAAATTTTCTCTAATTTTATATATATAGGCGGGCCGCAATTTGTAAAAGGTGTTGAGATGACAATAAGCAATTCTAAAAGCAATTGCTAATGTGGAGTTTAACACAATAAAACTAAATAAAGTATAGGGGCAAGTTGTATCGTTTTTTGAAAGAGAAGTTGAACGGCCAGTTGGTATCAAACCCAAACTTCATGAAGAAAAAAATATGTATATGCCTAATTTCTGAAAGGACCATGAATGGTTGAGGATAAAGTTGTAAATGAATCGAACGTTTGATGAATGAGAAATTTTATTTATATTTGTTTACTTAATAAATATAATGATAATGGGCAAATAAATTTGTTTGTTTATTAAATGAAGGAACACGAAAAATCGTCTTGTTCATTCAAACACGTTCGTTTATTTGTGTTCGTGTAATTCTTTTTGTATATGTTCGTTTAATTCATTCATTTATGTTTGTCTATATATATATATATAGAGAGAGAGAGAGAGAGAGGTGGTTTCAATTGAAAACCATATTAGATTGGAAACTTTGGAAACCGTCAATTTCATTGGTTAAATTAATGAAATTGGTTCATAAAGTTGTTTAATATTATCAAGTTGTTTCATATAATTCTTTTATTAATGAAATTGTTTCATATATTTGTATTGTTTATGTAGTTTCATCTATTTTTCTCATTCTGATGAAATTGTTTTATGTATTTTCGCAGTCTGATGAAACTTTTTCATTTTTATATAAAAAACACAAATATATGCAACAATTTCATCAATAAAAGAATTATATGAAACAATTTCATCAAATTAAACAATTTAATGAAACAATTTAATTAACTTAACCAATGAAATCGAGGGTGTCCACGGTTTTCAAAATTAAAGTGGTTTCCATTTGATTGCTCCCATATATATATATATATATATATATAGGGGTTCAATTGGAAACTTTGGAAACCAAATTTCAACCATTGATCTTTTTAATCAATGATCAAGATTAATTTGAATTATATATGGTAATAAATTAATTAAATTATTAATAAAAGATAATACTAATATGTCAAAAGAGTAAATGTGTCTTTTTCTTTTGTGTTTCAAATTTGGCAACAAAAATGAAATATGGTAATAAATTAATTAATTTATTAATAAAAGATAATAATTATATATGATAATAAATTAATTAATTTATTAATAAAAGATAACAATAATATACGAAGACTACCTTTTCATTACATGTTTATCAATATGCAGTATGTAAAAACCCAATTAAGTTTCATTACCATTATTGTTTCATTACCTTTCCATTATGTTTCACTATATCAAATATGTTTCATCAGGTTTCACTATATTAATATTTTGTTTTACTATATCAAGTTTCACTATATTAATATTTTGTTTCATTACCTTTCCATTATGTTTCACTATATTAAATCTATTTTATCAGATTTCACTATATTAACATTTTATGTTTCATCAGGTTTCACTAAATAGTGAAATATTTTTAATTAATTATGGAGTGGTGGTTGGTGTACGATTACATATCAAACAATGAATAGTGTCAAGATTGTTTTAATTTTATATGAATATTTAATTTCATATGAATACTTGAAAAATTAAATATTTTAATTTTATATTAATATTTTAATCAATCAATGATTCATCAGAATCAAAAATAGAGGATCCGTATGATTAAAATTTGTTTTCCTAAATTAAATATCTTATTTTTACATTAATAAATGACTAACATTACCATATATAAAATAAATTAAAAATAAATAATTATTTTAATAATAATAAAAATTACCATATATATTATGAAATTATGTAAAAGACTAAAATAATCTTATCAATTAAAAATAAAATTTTAAAAGAGAAATTCAATGATTGGTTGATTTCGGTTTTCAAAGTTTCCAATGTAATACTGTTTTTCAATTGATCCCTCCCCTATATATATATATATTACTATTGAAATTATTAATTAATTGAAATTGTATTATATATTTTTGTAATGGTGATTGTTTTTTTGTTCATCTATGTTCATTTAATGTTTTAACGAACGAACATAAATGAATACGAGCAACCTTATTTTATTAATGAATGAACATGAACAAGCATATTTTTGTGTTTGTTCAGTTTCTTTACAAGCTCTAGTTGAAGGGGGAGGATTAATATCTCAAAATCGGTTTACAGTAGCAAAGAAGAAACCAGATTAAAGCAAAAACAATGCAAGCTTGAGAAGGAGGAGTGAGCAATGATCATGATAATAATTAATGAAAAGGGTAAGCAATTTAATTCATGGTTTAGTAGCATTAGGAGTCCAGAAGTGACTGACATTGAGAATTGCATGAAATCAGTGAGACTGGGTCAAGAGATTGTTAACGTGGAGTTTTATGTTCTTTTATGATCATCAATGGGCTAACTTGAATCAAGGCATTAATGAAAACTGATGTTTTAATGTGCCATTTGGGCCAATCGTGACATTTTGTAGGTCCGGACCTATGTAAAAGAAGGGTCATAGATAAGTACAAAAAAAATCTTTAATAAATTGTTTTTATTATTAGACATAAAATTGAATACAGTAAATGTTAATAATTCATATAGAACATATTCGAGTTCTCCTAGACGTAAATTAATCAATAATAGTTTCTAAACCAATATTATCTAACATGGTTTTTTTCAATACATATCATCGTCAATCCGTTCCACCATCAAACACATCGTATGATACATATACCTTCCATATATAGATTGGGATCCTTTGAATCATAATGTTGAACGTTGACCACTTGTAGTGTAAACAATATAAATCATATGAGTTTCTATCTCACCCTATATTAATGTTTTCTATCATTGTTTTTAAACTTTTAGAAACAAATTTTTTGTAACCATCAATTTCATAATCAAAAGCCCATATAGGTTATAGCTCGGGATCTTATTCTTGTTTTTGTATAGATGATAATAGGAGAGTACTTAAGATTTACATATTTGATTATTAGGTGAGATATTGTAAAATATCACCCCTTGAATAGAGAGGATGCATTCACGGATATATATAATACAATAGAGTTACAAACAAAGGAAATAAAAATATCATCTTATCCTAATTTACAGAATCATGACAACCAATATCCTAATTTACAATATCATTATAATTAATGTAAAATCATTGACATTTACTACTAATACCCCCTGTCAAGCTGAGAGGTGGTGGACCAACATGAAGCTTGGCTCGGAAGTGTTCAAACAGCGGATGCGGAAGGCTTTTGGTAAAGATATCCGCTAACTGAAGCATGGAGGGAACAAACCGAGTGTATAATCGACCAGAAGAAACAAGCTTTCATATAAAATGACAATCAATATCATATGATTTGCCCGTTCGTGAGATATCGGATTAGAAGATGGCGTTGCGATTGTCACATAGAAATGTTGGTCGATCAGAAGGTAACACATGAAGTTCTCGTAGAAGATGTGTGAACCATATGATTTCAGCCATCGTGTTGGCCATGGCCCGATATTCGGATTCACAAGTTCAGCGAGACATCGTCGATTGCTTTTTGGCACTCCAAGAAATGGAATTTCGCCTAAGAAAATGGAGTAACCATAGGTAAATCGCCGAGTTTCAAAGCAACGAGCCCGAGTAGCCAACAAGAGATGACGTACGAGGTTGTTGTAAAGAGATACCATATAAAATGGTGCCTCTAATATATCAAAGAATTCACTTATCTGCCTGAAAGTGATTAGTGGTTGTAGCATGAAGAAACTAGCTAACTTGATTAACGGCATAGGAAAGATTCGGCTGAGTAATTGTAAGGTACTGAAGTGCTCCAACGAACCGATAGGAAGTAGGATCTGAAATGGGGAAGCCAAGACTTGAGAGTTCACTATTGGTGGCGAGAAGAGTAGCGATGGATTTGGGGTCGAGTAAACCAACGTGGGCCAGTATGTCATGAGCATACTTGGCTTGACTAAAAAAGAGTCCATATTGGTGTAAGAGACCTCGAGACCCATGAAATAGTAGGGTTGACCAAGATCCTTAATGGAAAAATCATTGTTTAAACAAGATATTAACGTATTAATGGTGGCCTCTTTGATGTCGGTAAGGATAATGTTATCCACATATACTAAAAGATAAAGGATGCAAGAGGCTTGTTTAAAAACAAATAGGGAGGTGTCACCACGACTGCATGAGAAACCAAGGCGAGTGAGAAAGTCACTAAGTAGCTGAAACTAAGCCCGTGGGGCTTGTTTGATGTCATATAACGCCTTTTTGAGGCGACAAGCATGATTTGGAAAACGAGAGACAATGAATCTCGGAGGTTGTTCCCATTAAAACAGTTTTCATCAGATGACCGTTCAAGAAAGCATTTTTAACATCAAGTTGAGCACAATGCCGGTAGAGGCCTTGACAACTGGACTAAAGGTGTGAAAATAATCCAAACCGGGTACTTGAGTAAAACCTTGAGCCACTAATCGTGCTTTCAGTCAGTCAACTGAACCATCGGAATGGTGTTTAGTGCGAAAAAAACCCACTTGGAACCGACCACATTTGAAGGTTTGGGTCAGGAAACTAGATCCCAAGTTTCATTTTTCGTAACTAGCCATTTCTTCTTCCATGGCCAAAAACCACTTCGGGTTTTTAGAGGCCAACTTGAAGCTTTTGGGATCTTTGGTATCAAGAAGAGCAAAATGAAGACCTTTACTGCCAAGTTGAGCGACATCATCAAAGTGTCTCGAATTGAAAATACCATCTCGGTTGTGAGTGGTCAAAGAAGAGGTCGTGTTGTTTTTGGGGTTCTAAAACTAAAGAAATAGAATACCAAGGAATTCTACTACTTGTTGCTTTCAAGGCGAGTGATCTCTCTATCCTTAAAGCAATTTCGCCCCCACCGTTCGATAGAACATAGTGCTATGGGTTTGTGGCGAATTACTTCTCAAGATACAATGAAGCAACGTATGTAGAGCAATTATCAACACCACACTTTGTGGTGATAATCCGGTTGAACTATTGAGTTTCAAGGATTTCTAGAAACTAGAAATTTATGTTTCTATAGCAACACAAACTCTAGCAATCTGGTATATGAAAAAGTTGTCCCATTTCGGTGTCTAGAGGAGGATATATATAGAGGAAAAAATGAAAAGGTGTAACCTTTCATGAAGAGGTGCAACATTTCATGAAAAGGTGCAATTATTCAACTTCCCTCCAAAAATAGCCGAATTAACTAACTAACGGAGTTAACGGAAAAATTAACGGACCGTTAATTATAAGGACAAAAAATTCACTCTTCCTAAGACTTAACCCAAAATATTTTAGACTCTAACTTATTTTGAAAATTTCTCCAATAAACCCCCACCATTTTCAAAATAGACTCGAATTTGAAAAGACTGACACGACATGACCTAACCAGATTCCGAAATCCTTGGGGGTGTTATGCATAAGTAAAGGTGGAGTCTTGCACCTTGAACCTTTACATAGTGAAAGTGCTCAAATCTAACTAGGGTAAGAATGGTTGAACCAAAGTCATTGAACCATCTTCCTTTATATGTTAGACGTAAACACCTCACGCATATCCTTCCTCTCATTCATTCAACCACTATAAGCCGGCCCGTTAACTGGCCATGGGTCTATATCTTGATTTCTCAGAATGTTCTAGAGCCAAGCCCTTTAACTCATAGGAAGCGGCCTCACTTCCACATTCAGATAGGTGGACCTTGTCAAGAGTGTTCTCGTAACTTGAACACTCCAACACATGCTGTGTTACAAGTCCATTAAGAACTAGATTCAACCTTTCTTCACATTACGGTTCCAAGTTCTGCTGACCTTTGGGATGGTTTTTTAAATATTGCAGAACTTTCAGTCACATTCAAATGATGTACTTTAACTTAATCTTGAGACTTGGTGAAATACCAAGTGTCAAGACAAGGTTCCATCATGGGTGACTATCTATAGGTGGGCTTGAGACCCATCCCTTTTGAAGTGCTTTCAATCAATTTTCTTGATAATCCTTTTGTAAAAGGATCTGCTAAATTCTTACTTGATCGTAAGAAACTAATGGTGATCACCCCATCATTTATTAATTGATTTACTTGCCTTTGTCTAAGTCCAATATGTCTGGACTTACCATTATACACTTGATTGTATGCCCTTGATAGTGTAGCTGCACTATCACAGTGTATAGAAATTGGCGGCATTGGCTTTGGCCATAAGGGTATGTTAATCAACAAGTCCCTTAGCCATTCTGCTTCTTTACAACAAGAAGCTAAAGCAACAAATTCCGATGCCATGGTAGAATCTGTTATGCAACTTTGTTTCTTTGATCCCCAAGACACTGCACCTCCGCCAAGTGTGAAAATCCATCCACTTGTAGATGCATAGTCTTCTTGATCATTTATCCAACTTGCATCGGTGTATCCTTCCAATACTGAAGGATATCCACTATACTCCAAACCATAATCCATGGTTTTCTTTAAATACTTGAGTACCCGATTTACAGTATCCTAATGTGCTTTTCCAGGCTTACTAGTATGTCTACTTAATCTTCCTACAACATAGGCGATATCAGGTCTAGTACAAGTCATAGCATACATTAAACTACCAATAACTTTAGCATATTCATTTTGAGCTAATACCCTACCGGTATTAGTCGTCAATCTAGAACCTACTTCGAACGGAGTGCTTACAAGAAAACAATCAAATTTATTAAAACGTTTTAATATCTTTTCAATATAGTGAGACTGTGATAGCATTAGTTTATTGTCATTTCTAAGAATCTTTATTCCTAGAATAACATCAGCTTCTCCCAGATCCTTCATATCAAAATTTTCAGATAAGAGTTTCTTAGTCATTTGCACTTGTTCTAAGTCGGTTCCAAAAATCAACATATCATCCACGTACAAGCAGATGATAACCCCTCGACCATTAATAAATCGACTGTAAACACATTTGTCAGATTCATTAATTCTGAAACCATTCGATAGAATGATTTGGTCGAATTTTTGATGCCACTGTTTGGGAGCCTGTTTCAGGGCATACAAGGATTTAATAAGTTTACAAACTTTCTTTTCTTGTCCTTGAACTATGAAACCTTCTGGTTGTTCCATATATACTTCCTCTTCTAATTCACCGTTCAAGAATGCGGTTTTGACATCCATTTGGTGAATTACGAGTTTATAAATGGAAGCTAAGGCAATCAAAATTCTAATGGTTGATGTTCGTGCTACAGGGGCATATGTGTCAAAATAGTCTAGTCCTTCTTTCTGTGTAAACCCTTAGCTACTAATCGGGCTTTAAACTTTTCAATACTGCCATCAACTCTTAATTTTCTTTTGAAAATCCATTTATTCTTGATGGCCTTTGAACCAGGGGGTAGGTCGACTAAGATCCAAGAATAATTACCTTTGATGGAATCCATTTCATCGTTGATTGTTTCTTTCCAAAAAGATGCATCATGAGATTTCATAGCTTCCGCATATGTACGTGGTTCTTCATCCAAGTTGTAAATTATTGGATATTCTTTCACTGAACCATGTCAATCATCTTCAACTAGGTACATTTCAAAGTCAGGCCCAAAGTTTCTTGCTCTTCTTTGACATTTTCTTCTTCTAGGTTCAATCACTTGATGATTCGGGGAATCATCATCTTCCCTTTCATTATCTATGGGAATCTTGGTAGACACGGTTTCCTTAGAAATCTCATGTGCCTTTGGAATGCTTTTGAACCTTTGTTCGTCAAAATGAGCATCTCTAGATTCTATGATGGTGTTAATAGAAATGTGATCATTTGATTCAACCACCATGAATCTATAAGCTTTTCTATTTTGGGCATATCCCAAAAATATACATTCAATACCTTTGTCTCCTAACTTTCTCTTCTTGGATTCGGGAAGTCTCACAATTGCTCGACATCCCCAAATCCGAATGTAATATAGTTTAGGTGTCCGTTGATTCCATAACTCATAAGGGGTCTTTTGACTTCTCTTGCTTAGTACTCTATTGAGTATGTAGCAAGATGTAAGTAATGCTTCTCCCCAAAATCCAGAACTTAATCCGGAATATGACATCATGGAATTTACCATTTCCATCAAGGTACGGTTTTTTCTTTCCGCAATACCATTTTGTTGTGGTGTATACGGATCCGTCACTTGGTGAATAATTCCCGTAGATTCAAAATATCTAGGGTTATAATATTCACCACCCCTATCCGTTCTTAAACATTTTATTTTTGTGTCACATTTAAGTTCTACTTCATTTTTGTAGAACTTAAACTTTTCAAGGACTTCATCTTTTGAATGTAAAAGATATACATAGCATTATCGAGAGTAATCATCGATAAAAGTGGCAAAGTACTTTTTGCCACCAAGAGAGGGTGTAGCATGTAAGTCACATATGTCACTATGCACTAAGTCTAAGATTTTAGATGATCTTTGGACTTGAGGGAACGGTTGTCTAGTAATTTTAGTATGCATACAAGTAAGGCACTTATGATTTTTATCATCTAACTTTGGAATTAAATCACTTTTTGCCATATTTTTCAAACGTTTAAAGTGTACATGACCTAATCGACCATGCCACAATAGTAAGGAATAATGAAAGTAAGCAGAACTAGTAGTAGTATTATTAGCATCAATCATATGTACATCGGGAGCAACCGCATTATTTGCGTTGCTTATGTCAATCATATTTACATAATTCACACTATTATTCACAACATCATTTATGTTTAGTTTAAACATTCCTCCGGTGAGATAGCCTTTGCCGACGAATCTTCCGCCTTTAGAGAATATAACCTTGTCAGATTCGAAGACGAGTTTGAAGCCATGTTTGTTGAGGATTGATCCGGAAACCAAGTTCTTTCGGACATCGGGAACATGGAGAACATCATTCAGGGTCAAAGTGTTCCCGAATGTGAATTCCAAAGTAACCTTCCCTTTTACCTTGACTTGAGCGATAGAGTGATTTCCCATGTAAAGTACGGAGTTAGAAGCTTCGTACGTTTTGAACATGTCCATGTTGTTGCACACATGTCGGGTAGCCCCCGAATCCACCCACCAACATTCGTTTTCCTCAAGTGAGAATACTTCGGAAATCATAGCAACAAAGTTGTTGATTTTGAAGTTTCCATCCTTTGTGTTGTCACTACCATTTTCCCTTCTTCTTTTGAGAAGTTGACAATTACGTTTGTAATGTCCGGGCTTCTTGCAATTGAAACAAACCATGTGCTTCATATTCCTTTTCTTTTTACCATTTTCCTCGTAGTGTTTCCTTTTCTTACCACCGGCTTTGGAAGTCTCTCCCTTTTCCTCGACCACATGAACTTTGGAAGCATCGTCGTTGGATTTATTTTCCAATCGATATTGTTCTTCAATGAGAAGATGTTTTCCAAGTTCTTTTAAGGACATATCGTCCTTACGATGTTTAAGATTTTTCTTAACATCTTTCCAAGAGGGAGGGAGTTTGTCGATGATCGATGCCACTTGGATCGATTCATCCATTTTCATGTCGTGTTGTGTGAACATACTAAGAATGTGCTCAATTTCATACATTTGATCCATAATAGGACGTGAATCTATCATTTTGTAAGAATTAAATTTGGAAACGATAAATTTCTTACTTGTTGCGTCTTCCGTGAAGTACTTTTGTTCGAGAGCGTTCAAAAGTTCCTTCGCCGTTTCGATGTTTTGATAAACATCGAATAGAGGGTCAGACATAGCGTTGAGGATGTGACCGCGACATATGAAATCGTCGTTCTCAAACTTGATCCTTTCCCGTGCCGAAGCAAGTGTCTCGTCATAGTGTTGTTCTGGGTATCGTTTGGTGAGGACGTAAAAGACGTTTAGAGTGGCCAACAATAATTGCATTTTCTTTTGCCACCTTTTGAAGCCTCCACCGTCAAATCGTTCCAACTTGACGATGTCACAAGACATTTGTTGAAGATTCTTGGTTGCCATCTTTCTTCGGAAATTGCTTTAAGATTGTTGTTTTGGGGGTTCTAAAACTAAAGAAATAGAATACCAAAGAATTATACTACTTGTTGCTTTCAAGGCGAGTGATCTCTCTATCCTTAAAGCAATTTCGCCCCCACCGTTCGATAGAACATAGTGCTATGGGTTTGTGGCGAATTACTTCTCAAGATACAATGAAGCAACATATGTAGAGCAATTATCAACACCGCGCTTTGTGGTGATAATCCGGTTGAACTATTGAGTTTCAAGGATTTCTAGAAACTAGAAATTTACGTTTCTATAGCAACAAAAACTCTAGCAATCTGGTATATGAAAAAGTTTTCCCATTTCGGTGTCTAGAGGAGGATATATATAGAGGAAAAAATGAAGAGGTGCAACCTTTCATGAAGAGGTGCAACCTTTCATGAAGAGGTGCAACCTTTCATGAAGAGGTGCAATGATTCAACTTCCCTCCAAAAATAACCGAATTAACTAACTAACGGAGTTGACGGAAAAATTAACGGACCGTTAATTGTAAGGACAAAAAATTCACTCTTCCTAAGACTTAACCGAAAATATTTTAGACTCTAACTTATTTTGAAAATTTCTCCAACAGGTCGTTGGTGTGGCAGTCGAGGACGTAAGAGCTAGTGTGGGGTGAGCAGGTGGTTGTTGGTTCGAAGATGCATGTGAAGTCGTTGGAACAGCAACTGAAGAAGGAATCGGCAATTGGACTGGACTCCAAAATGGCTGCTCTGAAGAGTTTGTTTTGAGTCATGGTAGACTCTGAACAGAGCGAACATGGACCAGGTGCAATTGGGAAAGAAGGGGCCTTAGAGCTGATATTAGAGGAGTCGCCACTCGGCTTTGATTAGGCCGACAATGGGTTGGAAGAAACAACCTCTTTAAAGTTGGAAAAATGCAAGGTTGCAAGGTCGATGACAGGGGCAATAAGCCAGAAAACGGGAAGGTAGACTCATCAAATTGAGCATGTCGAGTGGTATAGATGTGTGAAGTGGATGGATCCAGACAACAACGATATCCTTTATATTGAGTACTACACCCAATGAAAAAGCAGGAGATGCTTTGAGGTGAAATTTTATGCCCTGAGTAGACCGTATGTAGGGAAATACACGACATTCAAAAGTGTGAAAAAAACTCATAGTTTAGAAGGGTAGCAAAAAGCATCTCAAAGGGAGAGGATTGTTGTAAAACTTTAGACGACAATCGTTTTACAATGTAAGTGGTCGAACTGAAAGCATTGACCCACAATGATGCAGGGTCGTGGGCATTAAATAACATGGCAAGGCCCGTTTCTATGATATATCTATGTTTCATTCAGCACTGCCATTTTGTTGTAGCGTGTATGGGCAAGAAAGGCACTGATGAGTGCCATTTTCCATGAGTAGTTTGCGAGCATGATGATTGAGAAATTCCGTGCCACCATCACTTTCAAAAATTTTTAACTTTACATGAGAATTATGCTTGTACAAATCTCAAGAAGGTAGTCATAACATTAAAGAAATCAGACTTCTCTCGTAATGGATAGAACCAAGTAAATCGAGAAAAATCATCAACAAAAACGACATAGTACTGATAACCATCAGTAGAGAGAACAAGGAGCAGGTTCCACAAATCACAATGTATTAAATCCGAAACATGCAAAGAACGTTGCGAATTAACCTTAAACGGTAGTTGTTTGCTTTTGGAAAACTGACAGGAAGAACAAATAGTTGGTGTTAGTAAAAGAGACGTTATAGATAAGTGACGCAATTTATTTAATAATGAAATAACATCAAATGCAACATGCCTTACTCGGTTGTGCCAGAGCTCGAACGAAGTTGAGAGATCCGGACAAACATGGGCATAATGGCCATTCTTTCGGCAAAGTTGATAGTGAGGTACCACGCCCTTTTCCTACCGAAGAACATCCATAAGAACCATGACCGTGACCACAAGAAGAATTAGAAGGAAAGGTCAGGCCACCATGGTACTGAGTAGTAAAGGTGGCAGGTGGAACATGTGAGCCATGTACATATGTGAGAAATAACTCATGACCTTCAGTTTGGGATAGAAGGTCACGAAATGAAGGTTGGGGTTGACAGCCCGATGAGCAATAGAGAAGGTCTCGAACCAAGGACACAAATGAACCAATGAAATTTATCCAAGTCCTCACCAAGATGACCGATGGTGGAGAGTTGGTCACATAGAGATTAGGCTGATACCATGAGATATTGTAAAATATCACCCCTTGAATAGAGACGATGTATTCACGGATATAAATAATACAATAGAGTTACAAACAAAGGAAAGGAAATAAAAATACCATCCTATATTAATATACAAAATCATGACAACCAATATCCTAATATACTGGATCATTATAGTTAACGTAAAATTATTGACATTTATCGCTAATATCAGGTAATTGAAGTCAAGGTTGTTTGAAAAAACAATGGTGGTTTTCAAATTCTAAATATCGACATGATTTGAACAATCTACTAGGGGCGTTCATCAAAACTTTCAAATCGTACAAACCGCCCACACCGCACCGTAATACGGCGTTTAGAACTTTCATGATGCGGTTTGCCTTTTTATCGAACCGCATTTTACGGTGCGATTTGCTGTTCCGAATTATCAAACCGCCGGTTCATATCGCACTGCACCACATTTTTTTATATATTTTGTAAATACATATTATACATACATAATCATTTATCAAATGAAAATAGTTAATACATCATTGATTATTTAATAATTTTTCAGTTTTCCATTTAATTTTTATGTTACAGATTCCTTGAGTTATTTTATTTTGTGTTTTGTCAAACATTATGGTTGAATTTATTTTGAAGTTAACTTTACAAATATATTTGGATTAATTACCGATTCTTTACTTTGCATTACACTATCTTTAATCACGCATTTCGCACATATTGGAAGTTTTTTTTGGGTAACCGTGGGTTTCCGAGCCAGCTTACGCGCATCGACTAATCCCCGAATGACCACGAATGGCCTGGAGTCATCGTAGGTGAACCTCCATGGCCACAAGGGCTTTGGCAGTGCCTGGATTTGAACCCTGATTTTGAAATTATTAGATTGAAGTGTGTTAGGTACAACCGCATAAACCGCACCACACTTTGTGGTGCGGATTTTTGCGGTTTGAGGCACATACAGTGTGGTTTGCGATTTAGAAAAATATCCAAACCGTATATACGGTGTGGTTTGAGGTTTGGCCCTAAACAACACCAAACAGCATTGCGAACACCCCTACAATCTACTATTGTTTGTAATTTTTCAAAATGCAAGAATTTTCTTAGTTTATAACTAGATATCTAGTTTATTCTAATATACAAACAGAGAGATCATGTAGATGAAGTAGTCGAACGAGCCAATGGGATATGAACAATGAAGAAGATTATCAAGATTTAGGAAATAATGCAAATGATGATCGGTGGGAATGTAGGAGAAAAGATGATTTATTTTTAACACCCATGTTTTCCTTAAAACTATTTAATTTGAATATTGGAACTTTTAGAATTATTTTATGTATATTTTGTTAGTTTAGATGCTCGGGGTCATTTTCTTTTTGAGTCGTTTTGGTTAAAGGCTAAAAGGGTTAAGCCTACGGAGTTTTGGGGCCCTCAGGAGGTCTGGGCAACTTGTCATGCAGCTACAGCCGCTTTAGGCATTGTCTTGTTGAGGTTCGAGAGATGGACTATGTGGGAACAAACAGAGGGAAGGGTGACATGCGTGCAACTTAACCACATGAAACTCTCCCTGGTCACTGGAGAGTGTGGGCTTTCGGATACAGGCGACTTTTGGTGCGCCTAAACCCGTGGCCAAAGCCATGCCGCGCACCTCCACCCTTATCAAGTCGATTTCTCTTCCTATTTCATTTACTCCTCTCACCCGCCACCATTACTCTCCATCTCTACTATTTCCTCTTTATTTATTTCTCTTGGATCATTTAAAGAAATCTTGGAGGAACTTTCTAGCATTGATTGTCTTTGGGGTTAAAGGATCAAGTTGTGGGTCAAGCCACATCATCTCACCTCCATTTCTAGGGTTTGGTCAAGTTTTTCTAGGTTTTCCTCATAAACATAGCAAGTGAGTTTCTAAATGTTTTGTAAAACTAGATACATGCCTAAATGATTATTTAAATGCATTTGATGTCTCATTGCAAAGATTTCTTTGTTAATTTGAAAACTTGATTATATGACCTTATTTGGTAGATTTGAAATACATAATTGCGGATAACTTCATTTTAGGAGTATGAGGTCCCTTTTCTTGGGCTAGTATACTTGACCCATAATATTAGGTTTATGTGATATTTATGCTTTGTTGGCTTAAGGACCTAAATTTGGGGATTTTCCCATAGACATACTTTTTGTCGTTATAAATAGTCTTAAGAGTATGATTATTGACATCAAGTATGATGGATGGGAGATTACCTCACATTGGAATAAATAGACATCTATATTTAAGAATGATGTTGGAATAATTCTTCAAGTAGACACTAAGAGGGTTGAGTCTTGAGGTGCTACTCAGAAAGGTAGGCACTAAGAACCACTATGCTTAAGGTGCTACGTTGGAGGTAGGCACTAAGTATGTGAGCCTTGAGGTATTATTCTCAGGGATAGACACTAAGGTCAACCTACTCTTGAGGTAAAACTTGTTAGAAGTCATTGGGTACATGGACACTATCACACGACAACATTGGATGAGAAGCATACTTTTTTGTTCCCACCACTCTCAATGGATATGGGTCTCCCTCGTTGTTTTCAAGAAAGGATAATTTTGGGCTTATGCCCAATATTAACGGATTGTTTGGTTCAGGCTGGGGATGAAAATGAAAATGACAGGGAATGAAAATGGGAATGAATTTTCATTTCCCCCAGTTTAACTAGGAATGAAAAGGGCTTCCGGGAGAATGGGCCAATTATATTATATAAAACCAAACACTTTTGTTATTATCATTCCCATTGATTACTTCTTAATACCTCTAACTAAACACCCCCTAATGTTTCTCTTGATTTATAAATTGTAGTGTCCTACTATTTATATCATTTATGTTTTGTTCAAGCTTACTAGGCTGTTTGGCCTAACACTTGTTTCTTGTTGGCAAGTATCACAGGTTCTAGTGGTGGGGTTGCTATGGAGGTTTGGTCGGCCATTTTAGAGAGCTTTTGGGAAGAATTTTGGACGCCAAGTACTAGTTTCATCTTTTGGGTGGTTTAGGTGACACCCGAATGTAATCTAGTTCTTTTGAGGGATTAGACTATGAGGTTGTTAACCTCAAACCCATTTATTTACACATTTATTTAACTGGCATATTATATTTCCCTTTTTAGGTAAAGCTCGTATTTTGATATTTAATACCATATTCCTAGCTTTTGTTTGAAATTTTATTACCCTATTTTTGGCGTGTTACATTATTAGACCCAATAAAATCTATATGTATTTATATATATAAAAACAAAACCCAAGAGAAATGACATGGCACAATGTGGATTGAGAATTCTAAAATATTGAATTGTGGTTAACTTTGGCTATCTCACATTGATAGAAAGATGAAATGTTGGAACATGAAGTTGATTATAAAAGGAGAAGGATGTCAACTTTTTTACATGATTTATGATTTTTTTAAATCTATTTTGGATTAAAGAGTTAATTTTAGTTATGAATTTCTTCATGTTGAATATGTATTATATATTGTAATACAACTAATAAGATGCATTTATTTGATTTAATGTTGTTTATGTTTATATCTTTTTGTCTTTATATATTAAAGGAGAAACCAAGGTTGGTGACTTGGTCTCTCCTACAATCAAAACACTCATTTATCTCTTTTCTCCTCCATCCTTCTTTTAACCCTTTTTTTTAATTTCCAATATTATAAACATTGATTATTCATTTATGCACCATTCATTTCGTTTTCCGAAGCTCCTCTCCATCCCCCAATTGTTTTGTTTTCGCAAGCCTTTGCTTTTCTCCATCTATCAAACAATCTCTCAAGAATCAATCTATCAATCTATCAATCTAAGTTACATATTTTACTTTATTTGGTTGTGTTTTGAGTTTAGGACTTTTCTTCACCATCCCCCATCTCGACTCTAGTGGATCGTATACACAAGAAACAAAACACAATTTATTTAGATTTTAAACAATCTCAAGTAAGATTTTCATATGCTAAGTATATTGTTACTACAAGTCTCTTATCACCTACAAATTTCGTTTGACTACTAATATGTAGTTTCTATGACGTTCCCTTCTCAACGGATGTATATTATGTACCTATGACATGCACTAATTGTACAACGTGCAATGTGTTAGAATAAATGTTGATGCTTATATTGCTAACTCAAATATATTGATTTTAATGTTCACGGGACTCTAGCTTTTTCATTCATTTTTTTTTTCAATGTTGATATTTGCATGCCTTTATATTCTATTACTAAATGTTTGTTTTTTGTTTCATGCCTCATTGATGATGCCAAGCTTCATTAAAGTGAGAGGTATTCTTTCATCTCTTATCTCTTAGGTAGCGTTTGGTACATAGATTGGATGGGACGGGACTAACTGTCTGTCCCACGTTTAGTTTAGGTTTAAAATCATATGTTTGAAAGAGGGTAATATTGTAATTTTACATTTAGTCCCATGTTGTTCCACCTATTTTGGTGGAACTAAAAAACTTAAGTTTTGTCCCATGAAATTCGATTTTTGTCCCATGTTGTCCTACGTGATTTTTGTCCCATGACATACCAAACATTGGACTATTTTTTTTGTCCCGTCCTGTCTCACCCAGTCTGCATATATACCAAACGCACCCTTACTTCTTTAAGTTTCAGCAAATCATTCGTGATATTATTTTAATCTATATATTTTTGTTTCATATTTATTTGATTTTATCCTATTTCTCAAGTAACCAATGTTAGTGTTGGATTTCAAGCAACAATTTGAAAACTTGCTCATCAAGATATTTGAAATTCTTGACACTGTTTATTTTCTACGTGTGGGTTGGTGTGTAATTTCGTTTTACTCTTAGCGGCAACTGCATTAAAAAGGTTTTGGTCATGGAAATTGTGAAATTTTATTTAACAAACGAGTGTTATCTTCACACTATCTACTTTCCCAATTGGGATTAGATGATTAGTTCAATATGCATAACATACATGTAGAAATAAACAATGATCATGAATCTTATAAATAGCGACCCAATCAAATATCTTTGTAACACTACCATTTATGGTTTTATTTTTTGTTCTTTATTGTTACTGATTTCCACATTTTATAAAAACTGTTGAATCTCATGTTTTTGTATATTTTTTTTTTCTCATTCCCTTAACTTTGCATACTTCATGTTTTATATTCTGAAAAGGCCACCCAATTGTTATTTCTACCAACATTGTTTTTATGCTTATCTGAACTCAAACCACATGTAAAATGTTGTATTTAGAATTCTAGATTAAATTTTAACCACATTTTAGTTGTTATGAATATCATCTTATCAAGAAATTTGAGACTTATCTACAAGTTCAACAAAACTGCTATGATTTCTTTGGGTTTTGCTTTTAATTAGTAGGAGACTTATATTTTAGGTCATCTTTCTTAACTTGAATTTTTATCTTTCTATTATATGAGTGTATATGTGTAATTGTAATATATAATATTTTATACTTAAAAAAAGCATTTAAAGTTGTTTTTTGTGACTTTACTTTAGTTTATAGAAGGATTCTTATTTTTTTTGTGACTTTACTTTAGTTTATAGAAGGATTCTTATTTCTTCACCATATATAGATTATGTCCATGTGATAAGATGATGAGATTTTCTTAAATGGATTTCAATTAAGTGCAGTACCAATTTTGAAATTTATCTTTTATGTGGTGTACCAAAACTTTTCTTTTTTCAGAAATGAGAATTTGATTAGTTTTGATATGGTTTTCATTGACGAAAATGTGTGTCATTATATTACTTTATTCTTATGCTCATATCAGTTATTAACAAATTGTGTTATGCTTATTGTTTGGTTAGATGTTTTTATGTTGTATAAGTATTTCTGATGACGACAATGGTTTGGAAAACCTTGGTCACTAAGTTTAACTCTTTAAGAGAGAAATGTATATGTTTTAAAATTTCAAGGTTGTCGAGAATTCTAGACCTTCATTGTTTCTGTTAGAGCAGAAACATGTTGGATACAAGATCATGAAGACAGAAGGTCAAAGTTCTAGAAGTCAAATGCTGGAAAGTTAATTCTTAGTGAAAGTCAAAGTCTTTGTGTAACAATAGTCAAAGTCAATTTGTATTTTTGTTTTGTTTTTCTCTGTATTTGTAGTTTGGTATAAATAGTTTGCCTTTGTAAGTAAGGTGTGTGTAACATTAGGTGATTCATTGTACACGCGAGCAGATTAGAGAAGGAGTCAATGTACATCATTCTAGAGAGAGAGAAACTGTAGAGTGAGAGAGTTTGTAATCTTTGATTTCCAAGTTAATGATATGTGATTACGATTCATGATATTGTTTTTGTTTTACAATTAGAACTTGATCAAAACTGGGAATAACAATTGGTATCAGAGCAAATCCAATTGAAATCAAGAAAATTGATTGAAAAGAAAGTTCGACACTGTTTCATCGAAGTCCAGATTTGATTTTGAGATTCTGAGCATAATTTTGAGTTGTAATTGGTTCAATTTGTTCGAATTATGCTTTAGAATGATTTTGTATAGGATAATTAGAGTTATGCACTGTATTTGATCTCTAGTTTTGAGATTTGTTGAGTTCGAGTTTCACGAGTTCTTCGCACTGTAATTGGAATCAAACTGTAATAGTTTGTGATTTAGATTGAAATTCGTTGCCAGATTTTGGTTCTAGGTGTATTAGTGGTCTAGTTGTTGAAGTATCAGATCGACATTCGAAGTCTGGATGTGGTTTTGAGCTAATCAGAGACGTTTCTTGAACGAGATCTGAAGAACTCGCAAGAATCTTGAAGAACTCGCAAGATTCATCAAGAACTCGCAGAGTTCAAAGATTTCGTAAAAAGCTTGAAGAATTCGCAGATATCAGATTTCGCATAATTTCATTTCTGAAAAACAGAAGGACAGAATTTGCAGATGTCTGATATACGAATTGCACAGATTTCGCTGACCAGTGTGTTGCTAATTTCATAGGATTCGCAAGAGTATTTTTCAAATTCTTTAAGTATAGAATTCGCAGAAGGGTTTCTTGCGAATTTCACAGAGTTCGTATCTGTGAGACTTGCGAAAAGAACAGAATTCGCAAGTGAGTGTGTTACGAATTCCTCAGAATTCGTATCTTTCATCTTACGAATTTTGTGTGTTTATACGAAATCTATACTTAGACAATTTTTTTGCAAACTGTAATATGGCCTCTAAATGTCAAAAAAAATTCTCTCGGGGCGCTGCCCCTTGACCCCACCCACTAACTAGGTAGTGGGCCCCCGTGCTAAGTCTGCGTAGGGGAACATATTTCTTTTTGTGATAAAAATTTCCGAATTCCTATTTCAAGTTTTCTGTATTCTTGAGATTTCATTTGGACTAACAATCAAATTCAAGTTCTTTTTGTAACAGATAATTCAAGATGGGATATTTTTCTAATGATGATGAACGAAAGATTGCCAAGCTCGAATTAGAGAATGAAAATATTGCTTCTTCAGTTGACTATTATTCAAAGCGAGCAAAGAGATGTTCTGATGACTGGAAGCTACTAAGAGAAGAAGTTAGTGCATTAAAGATTGTTAATGAATAACTTCTGAAACAGATTTAAGGGCTGAATGATGAAAAATTACTGAGTTTAGAAGCTGAAAATACTGAGTTGAAAGGAAAGATCTCAGATTTGGAAGATCAACTTGTCCAAATTCAGATACAAGCAGAGTTAGTCCAGAAGTATGAGAAGAAAGCTAAGGATTTAGAAAGTTTGAATGAAGAACTAAATAGAAAGATTTATGTTTTGGAGTTAAAGATAACTAAAGAAATAGATGATTTTGAGAATAAAAAGAAAGAGTTTGCTAAGAAATTCTCAGAATTTTCCAGAAAAAGTTTTGAAGAGAAGAAGACAGTTGAGTTAAAATGTATAAAGCTTTCTCAACAAATAGCTGATTTTGAGAAAGTGATTATTTTGGAAAGAGAAAAGTTTGCAAAGGAAAGAAAGACCATAGAACAAAAGAATGTTGGAATCTTCAAAGAGATATATGGTCAGAGAACAAATGCTAAAAAGGGCTTTGAAGAAGAAAGAAGCTTGTTTGAAGCAGAGATTAAGAAGCTTACTGAGAAGTTATCTGAGTTATCTACAAATGCACTAAAAGAGCAGAAAGCGAAGTCTGAGTTAAAGAAAGAAATTGACTTGCACATCAAAGAAAATAACAATTATTTTTCAATGATAAAAGAGCTTGAAGAGATTGTTTCCAAGGTGGTGCTGACTGAGCAAACGACTCCAGAGTCACAAATCCACACACCTAGAAATAATTCAGCTGACTTCAAAAAGACAGCCTCAAGCTCACATCAGAAAACTGTTTCTACAAGAAGGTCTGTTGGGCATTGAAGAATTGTTCAAGTATGGTTAATGCTGCTAGCACAACATGGTTACTACTTCTGAGAAAAGTTACTACTTCAGGTCTCAGTTAATACTGCTAGTTAGTTAATACTGCTAGTGGTTAATACTGCTCTCAGTTAATACTGCTAGTAGTTAGTACTGCTGTGTATTAATACTGCTCATGAAGATAGTGTTGCTTAAGAGATAATCAAGTTTCGTGCAGATCAAGACTGAAGATAATCATGGAAGGTTTGAAGATAATGATAGAAGAATATACTGAAGATCTTTTATATTTTGTAATTATCTTTTATCTTTAGTATATGTATAGAATTAGTCTGAATAGTTTCATAGACAATATTCTGAGTTTTTGTTTTCATAGAGAGAATTAACCTCAAGGTTTAGAACTCTAGTTCTAGAGAAGTAGAATTCGTATTGGTGAGCTTGTTCATCAATATTGAGGTTTTGTTTGAAAACTTGTAGCTTTAATCTTTCAATAAAGTTTACAAGTTTGTGATTTCTGATTCACTGTTTCATTGATTGTTGAATATTAAAGTGTTATTCCGCAACTTCTTTAATATTGTTTCTGAGTTCATTATTCTTGTTGAGAATTAGATTCTGACAAGTGGTATCAGAGCAAGTATTCTCAGAAACCTTCATTCATCATGGAAAACACAGTTGAATCAAACAGTACTCTTGTCTCAAAGGTTCCAATGCTCAGATCTAATGAGTTTGACATGTGGAAGATTAGAATCAAGCAATACATTCACCTCACAGATTACTATATGTGGGACATCATTGAGAATGGCCCATCTGATGAAGGAAAGATTGGTGCAGATGGAAAAAGAATCCCACCAAAGACGGATGCAGAAAGGAAGACAAGGCATACAGAGATGAAAGCCTTGAGCACACTGCTCTTGGCTATTCCCAATGAGTATCAACATCAATTCTGCAATTGCACTGATGCACAGATGCTTTGGAATGCTCTAGAGAAGAGATTCTCTGGTACCAAAAGTACCAAGAGAAATCAGAAGGCAATATTGAAGCAACTGTATGAAAACTTTATGTCAACTAAGAATGAGTCCATGACTCAAACTTTTGACAGGTTTAACAGGCTGATTGGTGAACTAGCTACTATGGGAGTACAGATTGATCAAGATGATGTAAACAGAAAGTTCTTAAGGTCCCTTGGAGATGAATGGACCATGTATACTGTTTCATTCAGACAGAATGATCTGAGAGTGTTTGAATCTGATGTGGAAGCAAAGAAGAAGCCTACTGGGTATGTTCATAATGTTGCACTCCTATCAGCATCAATTGATTCTACTGCTAACCCTGAAACAGTTTATGTTGCTAATGGAGTAAATCAAGAAAAAGGCATTGAATCTGTTTTTGAAGCCTTTCTTTCCATCCATGGAAACTCTTCTTTAATCAATGATGACTTGGAACAACTTCATCCTGATGATCTTGAAGAGATGGATATTAAATGGCAGATGGCCATGGTTTCTATGAGGGTGAAGAAGTTCATCAAGAGGACTGGGAGGAACAACTTCTCCCAAAAAAGAGAAGATGGTACAGGATTTGATAAGTCAAAGGTGGAGTGCTATAAATGTCATCTGAAGGGACACTTTGCCAGGGAATGCAGAAGTGGTGTGTCTCACAACAACCACCAACAAGCTCAGACTGGAAGCTTCAACCAGAACAGAAACTCTGCTCAAGCCCTTGTTTCTCAACAAGGAATGGGGTTTGACTGGAGTGATCAAGCAGAAGAGGCTATTCAAAATCAAGCTCTCATGGCAGAGGTATCTGATCTCCCAACTGAGGTACTTTCTAATCTCTGTTCTCAAACTTGCATAGATACTGTTAAAAGGTACAGGGATCACAACCAGAATACGAGTGATGACCTTAAGAGATTAGAAAAAGATATAAAAGACTATGTGAGAATTGTTGAGAGGTTTGAGGAACAGATTAAAGGTTTCCAAGCCAATGAACTTCAACACACATATGATACCAATTACTGGAAGTGGGAGAAGAATGATCTAGAAATCCAACTGGCAAAGTCCAAGGAGGAGAATGAAAAGTTGAGAGGAGAGCTAGCCAAAGTTAAGATAGATGTGGAAAAGTTTTCCAATGCTTCTAAAGCAATGGACTGTTTACTACAAACTCAGTTTCATGACAAACTGAGAAGAGGAATTGGGTACAATACCACACCACCACCATACAACAACAACTACATCCCTCCTATATCAGACTTGCTAGAGACTAAGGATAGGAAGGACCTGCCTGAGGGAGCCAGTGAGATAGATCCCTTAGATGAAGTAGTTGTTGAGGACAAAACTGAAAAAGAAGCTGGTAAGAGAAAGGAGAACAATGTGGGTAGTGAGATTCTCTTAGAAAATAACATCATCACCAATGAGGACTGTGGAAGGGCTTGGATCAAATCCAATGACATAAGGAAGACTGAGGGAAAGTCTAGAAAGGTCCATTACAAGCAGACCACAGTTGTGAATCCTGTTCCTTGCAAACAGTGTGCATGTAATAAGGATGAGCCCCTAAAACATGATAAAAAGAGGGGAAATCAAAGGAATTGGAATAATCAGTGGTCTCAGAAACAAGGAGTTGATCTGAGTAGAATCATCAGAACAAAACTTTGTTTCATATGTGGCAAATTGAATCATCTTCCAAGTACTGCTACTTTAATCCTATTAATCAAAGGATGAATTTTCAAAGATCTATGCAAAAACCCTTTGGTTATAGGAAAAATGAAAGGAAACATGTGGCTAAGAAACATGTTAAATCTAAAAGCCACATGAAGAAAAAGACTGTGAAAGAAAGTGTCAAGATGTGGATTCCCAAAAGCACTAAAACTGTTAGTATTGTTACCACAAATAGTGCTGCTGACAATGATAGTCCTGCTAGAAGCAATACTACTGCTATCTATGTTAGTGCTGCTGACATTGTTAGTACTTCTTCAAATGTTAATACTGCTAACTCTGTTAGTGCCTCTAACAAGGTTAGTACTGCTAAACCTGTTAGTGCTGCTAACTCTGTTAGTACTTCTAAAATTAGTACTGCTTCTAGTGTTTGTTCTGCTAGACCTATTATCTTGACAAAGTACTCTAGTAAAGAGTGCTTTGATTTTAAAAGTCTCATAAAAAAGGAATGTAAATACTTTAATGAGAAAGGGAGACCCAAGACCACTTTGGCTTGGGTTCCCAATCAATACTAATTGTTTTATCTTATGTGCAGGGCAACCAGCAGCTCAAGGGGAAGAGCATCTGGCATGTTGATAGTGGTTGCTCTAGACACATGACAGGGAACATGGCTTGCCTCAAGAATTTCAAGAAAATTGATGGAGGGCATGTTGCCTTTGGTAATACTCCAGATGGAGGTAAGATCAGTGGTAAGGGAGATGTAACAAAAGGTAAGATGACCTTTGATGATGTGTTCTATGTTGAGCAGTTAAGGTACAACCTGTTAAGTGTATCACAGGTTTGTGAGAAACAACATAGTATATTATTCACTAATTCAGAATGCATTATCCTTGCTCCTGGATTCAAGGTAGTTGATGAAAAGATGATACTACTAAGAACTCCCAGAAAGGATAATGTCTATTGTTTGGATATGGAAAATGTTTCAACTGATTCATCCCTAAACTGTCTTGTTTCAAAAGCATCTTTGGATGAATCATCACTTTGGCACAGAAGGATGTGTCACATGAATTTTAAAACAATGAATAAATTTGTCAAAAACAACCTTGTAAGAGGTTTGCCTTCAAAAGTCTTTTCATGTGATGATCATTGTGTTGCCTGTCTCAAAGGCAAACAACACAAAACTTCTCATAAGTCCAAAGAGTTGAACACTGTTTCTAATTCTCTTCAGTTGTTGCATATGGATCTGTTTGGTCCTACAAATGTAATGAGTATAGGCAAGAAATCATACTGCTTAGTTATTGTTGATGATTACTTTAGATTTACTTGGGTATATTTTCTAAGGACTAAGGATGAGACAAGTGGACTGATCAAATCCTTTATTCTAAGAATTGAAAACCAAACAAATCAAAAGGTAAAAGTCATTAGGTCAGACAATGGTACTGAATTTAAAAATCATGACCTAAATACCTTTTGTGAGGAAAAAGGAATTGAGAGGCAATACGGTGCTCCTAGGACTCCACAATAAAATGGTATTGCTGAGAGAAGGAATAGGACATTGATTGAAGCTGCTAGATCTTTGTTAGCTGATTCAAAACTTCCAATTACTTTCTAGGCTGAATCAGTTAATACTGTTTGCTATGTCCAAAACAGAGTTCTAGTAGTCAAGCCTACGAACAAGACACCATATGAGCTTTTAAATAAAAGAAAACCATTTATTGGATTTTTCAAACCTTTTGGGTGTCCTTGTACCATTCTCAATACCAAAACTCACTTAGGAAAGTTTGATAGCAAGGCAGATGATGGTTTTCTTGTTGGTTACTCATCTCAGAGTAAGGCCTATAGAGTATTTAATTCTTCTTCTAGAATAATTGAGGAAAGTGACAATGTCAAATGCAATGAGAACACACCAAATCATATTGGTTCAGGTCCTCAGTGGTTGTTTGACATTGATTCACTAACTAACTCTTTGGGTTTCAGTAGTGATGATCATGCAGGTTCAGGAAGTGGAGGATCAGGGGATGTACAAGTACAAGACATTATTCCTCAGTCTGTGATCTTTCCCATACCTACAATGGAACCTGTAGAAATCTGTGAAAAGGAGACTGTTACTGAACCAATTCAGAGTGAAGAAGAAAGAAGAGATAAGGAGACTTCAGAGCATGAAAAACCAGAAGTAGCTGATAAGACCTCCTCAGATGACTTAAATGATTCCAATCTAGAAGTGGGAATCAATGAAGAACCTAGTCATCAGACTAGAACTCAAAAGAACCATCCTCCAGAGCTGGTAATAGGAGACATATCTTCTCCTATGATAACTAGAAATCAAAGCAGACTTCAAGAGTTGCAGGATCAGCAACATACAGTACTCTCTTGCTTTCTATCTCAGATTGAGCCTAAGAAGGCCTATGATGCAATGAAAGATTCCAGTTGGATAGAAGCCATGCAAGAAGAATTACTACAGTTCAAATTGCAAGAAGTTTGGGACTTGGTGGACCTTCCAAAAGGTCATAGAGCTATTGGCACCAAGTGGATTTTCAGGAATAAAAAGGATGAGCGAGGAATAGTCATCAGAAACAAAGCAAGGCTAGTGGCACAAGGGTACACTCAGGAAGAAGGCATAGATTATGAAGAAGTTTTTGCTCCGGTTGCAAGGGTAGAGGCAATTAGGTTGTTTCTAGCCTATGCTTCATTTATGCAGTTCAAGGTATATCAAATGGATGTGAAGAGTGCCTTTCTATATGGCACAATTGATGAAGAAGTATATGTCTGTCAGCCCCCTGGTTTTGAAAATCCATCATATCCTGACAAAGTATACAAACTGAAGAAAGCACTTTATGGTCTACATCAAGCCCCAAGAGCATGGTATGATACATTGTCTACCTATCTCTTAGAAAATGGGTTTGAAAGGGGAATAATTGACAAGACCCTGTTTATCAAAAGAAGAAAGAAGGACATCCTACTAGTTCAGATCTATGTGGATGACATCATCTTTGGATCCACAAAAGATCAGATGTGTAGATACTTTGAAGAGTTGATGCACAAAAGCTTCAAAATGAGTTCAATGGGTGAACTTACTTTCTTCCTTGGGCTTCAAGTGAAACAATAGAAAGATGGGATCTTCATAAGTCAATCAAAGTATGTGAAAGACATCCTGGACAAATATGGTTTATCAGACTCAAAGCCAGCAAGCACACCTATGGAAATACACAAACAGATCACTGCTGATCTTGAGGGGGAGGATGTTGATGTCCATCTTTATAGATAAATGATTGGATCTCTCATGTATCTCACAGCCTCAAGACCAGATATTATGTTTCTAGTGTGTGTTTGTGCCAGATTCCAAGTCAAGCCAAAGCAATCACATCTTCAAGCTGTTAAGAGGATTTTCAGATACTTAAGAGGGCAACCTAGATTAGGTCTTTGGTATCCGTATGAATCTTCTTTTGACTTGATTGCATATTCAGACAGTGACTTGGGTGGTGCTAATATGGATAGAAAGTCTACTTCAGGTGGATGTCAGCTTTTGGGTGCAAGACTAGTATCTTGGCAGTGTAAGAAGCAAACCACAGTGTCCTTATCAACAACAGAAGCTGAGTACATTGCTGCTGCAAGTTGCTGCTCTCAGGTTCTATGGATTCAGAATCAAATGTTGGACTATGGGGTAACCTTTCTTCATACTCCAATCTTCAATGATAATAGCAGTGCTATAAGCATTGTTAACAATCCAGTCAAGCACTCCAAAACAAAGCACATTGAGATCAGGTATCACTTTATTAGAGACTGTAATGAAAAGAAGCTTATTCAAGTTGATAAAGTTCATACTGACAACCAGTTTGCTGATCTATTCACTAAAGCTTTTGATGTGGGAAGATTCACTTTCTTGGTCACAAGTGTGGTCATGATCAACTCTGAATGAGCTCATGTTTAAAAAGTGATTGTATACCTGTTATTTGGTTGTTTTTGGTATTACTAATCATCTTTCTCAGGAAGTATATTGCCTTGTTCAGACCAATACAAGATTCAAGAGTGTAAGTATAGTTAATGTTGCCAGTGCAGTTTTAATACTGCCAGTGCAAAGTTACTACTTCAGGTCTCAGTTAATACTGCTCTCAGTTAATACTGCTAGTTAGTTAATACTGCTAGTGGTTAATAATGCTCTCAGTTAATACTGCTAGTTAGTTAATACTGCTAGTGGTTAATACTGCTCTCAGTTAATAATGCTAGTTAGTTAATACTGCTAGTGGTTAATACTGCTCTCAGTTAATACTGCTAGTTAGTTAATACTGCTAGTGGTTAATACTGCTTCTTTCTCGAATCGTATAAATACCCTCTTTTCCCGCCTAAAAGCTCATAACGACTCTTTGAAACCTCTTTTCTCTCAAGCACCTACTGAGTTTCAGTGTTCATTATCCTCAAGCTCGATGGCATCAATGGCTTTTATTGACGAACACAACGAGATAGCAATGCTTCAAAAGCCTAAGCAGGCTGATGGATTTCATCAAATAGTCGACTTTCTCAAGTCCAGCCATATCGCATATGCTCTTACAGTGTCACCATCCATCTACATCGAGCACCAGAAGCAATTCTGGGCTAATGCCACCACTATTACTGAAAATGGTGTGCAAGTTATCAAGACCAGGGTGTGTAATAAACCCTTGACCGTTTCTGAAGAGGTAATTCGCATTAGTCTACGTCTAGACGATGCCTCAGGTATCTCATCTATCCCTAATGATGATCTTTTTTCAACTCTTACTAGAATGGGGTATGGAGGCCCATTGGGTGTTTTCAAGTTCTCAAAAGCTAAATTCTCACCTCAATGGCATTTCTTTGTCCATACCCTTATGCATTGTATTTCCAAAAAGACTACTGGATGGAGTGAGTTCAGTAGTACCATTGCTTATGCTTTGGTCTGCTTGGCCACTGCCAGAAAGTACAATTTTTCAAAAATGATTTTCAATGACCTTGTGTCAAACTTAGGAAACAAAAAGAGTTTTTATATGTACCCAAGATTTGTCCACGCAGTTATAACCAATGAATTGATGGATATGCCTCAATTTGATGAGGTATATGTACCTAAAATCCCCAAAGGCAAAGTCTTTTCAAATATGAAGAGATCTCCATTGGACTCGGAAGGAGTTGACACCCCATTGTTCTCTACAATGATGGTGGTGTCCCACAATCTAGAAGGGTTGGCTTCAGGGTCAAGGCCCTCATTAGACCATCCCACTGAAAGCCAATCCCAACCTTCAATCAGTATATCAATCCCTCAGTCCCTTCTTCAAAAACCAACTTCTCCAATCACCAATACTTACATCAGGAAAAAGGTAAAGAAGGCTCTTTCTCTTATTGTACCTTCACCCACAAAGCCTTTAAGCCCTCTAATGGAGAATTCTCCATTAGAGAATATCTATAGGGAAACCATAGGGGTGTCTCCTAACCCCAAGGAGGTGCTTACTAAGGAGATGCATGAGCATATGGGTGATAAGGCTACCACTACTCCTACTAGCACAGAGGAGGACAGTGGTAACATCAATAAGACCTCCCCCATGGAAACTTTGGGTGAGCAATCATCCAAAGGTCCCAGGTGCCAAGAAACTAAGGGGATGGAGGGTGCTTCTGCTAGGAAGAAGACTTCCACTACTAAAAGATCCCATGATCCTTCAAAAGGGGGTAACACTCCTGGAGAAGGTGAGGACAGATATGACTATAATGAATTAATGGAAACAATGGGCAACATTAATCTGGATGTCATCAAGCAAGGCAAAGACATAGAAGAAATGAAAATGGTAATTCTATCTCAACAAGTACAGATTACCAAATTGAAGAAAATGGTGACAAGATTGGTGCAAAAGAAGAGGAGAAGGCAGTTTGTTTTGAAGAAGAGGAAAAATGCTAATGATGCTTTCAACAAGGGGGAGAATCAAGAGGCTGAATCAGAGAAGGAAAGTACATCTGGGATGGGATTTGATTTTGAGGGGGAGAAAGCTGCAGAAACAGAAGCACAAGCAGCAGAAACAGATGAGGTTCAAGCAGCAGCAGTAACAGAACAGGTAGCAGCAGTAACAGGGCTATCTGTTGAAGAGTTGGAAATAGCAGAAACATTGGTAAAAGCCAAGAATGACACTCCTAAGGCTACTCAAAAGGCCAAGGGAGTGGTCATTAAAGAAGGAGGCCTTTCAAAGAAAAGAAAAGAAAGCAGTGAGACAAGTTTGAAGGATGTAAAGGGAAAGGGAAAGATGGTTGAACCTGAACAACCTTCAAAGAAGAAGAGTCAGATTGAGTTAGATGAAGAAGTGGTAAAGCAGCTTCAAGCAGAAATAGAAAAGGAGGAACACTTACAATCTGAAAAAGATAGGGAGCTTGCACTGAATATGGCCAGAACACTCAATGAAGAGTATCAAAAGAACATGAAAGCAGCAGCTGAGGCCAAGAAAATAGCAGTCAAAGCATCAAAGAAAAGAATGCCATTCAAGAATCAGAAAAGACAACCTTCTAAGACCTTTTTGGCCAATCAGGAAAAGAGAAAAATGATCAATTTCCTGAAAGGTTCAATTGGTGTCAAAGGAGAGATGTTTACTAATATGGCATACAGTCAAGTTGAGGAGCTCTATAAAAAGAAAATGGCTAAGCTTCAAATGGGACTTCTCTCAAAGGGAAGAGGCTGAAAGAAGGATGAAGGAGAGACATGATCTCAACATTCAACAAACATTCCCTGAGGAAGTCACTCCTACTAAAGAAAAGGCTGAAGACACTAAAGAAGAGAATGTTGGTATGGAAATGAAATCTGCAAAGAGAGTAAAGACCATAGCTTCCAAGAAACAGTCCAAGAAGCCAAGGGTTGAAGAAGCTGAAAAAGAGGCAGAACCTTCAGTTACACCTTCATCAGAATCTGTGCAGAACCCAGAGAAGTCCAATAAGCAATCTGATGAGCATGTGGGACTTTATATGACTTTAATAGAACCAGTACAGGTTGTTCCCATTTCTGTGAAAGCACCAGAAGTTATCTTTTGGGATATTCTGAGGGACAACAGAAAGGAGTACTTCAGACTCAAAAGAGTTGGTGATGTGTTTGAAGTCTACTCAACTTGGGACAAAGTGATCAGAAGTTGTTCCAGGGTTGACCTAGAAGAAATGCATAAGGTAGGAATAAAGCTTTATGAGCCTGTTTTGAAAGGAACTGAAGAAAGTCTACTCAAGATTGAAATGGAATATCTTTGTATGATGTTTGAACCAGAAAAGGTGGTTTACAGGATAAAGGATCTACATCATGAGTATGGATTTAAGAAGATTGATAAGTGGATACTCTTTGAAAACTGTGGTGTATACATGATCACAATAGATAACTATTATCATGAATACTACCTGGTGGACAAAGTATATGATCATAGCAAGGAAAAGCTGAATGTGATGCTGAAAGCTAAGCTAGTGTGTGCAAAGGAATCAGAAATGGCCAGAATTGTGGTAAGAAGGACGATCAATCAAAGTCTGGGTCTGGATCCGAATTTGGGCAACTAAGTTGTAGTGTTGAAAGCATCTTGAAGATCATAATTAAAGAACTTGACTTCTCTTTCTAAAAGTCAAGTTAGGGGGAGATTGTTGGGCATTGAAGAATTGTTCAAGTATGGTTAATGCTACTAGCACAACATGGTTACTACTTCTGAGAAAAGTTACTACTTCAGGTCTCAGTTAATACTGCTACTTAGTTAATACTGCTAGTGGTTAATACTGCTAGTAGTTAGTACTGCTGTGTATTAATACTGCTCATGAAGATAGTGCTGCTTAAGAGATAATCAAGTTTCGTGCAGATCAAGACTGAAGATAATCATGGAAGGTTTGAAGATAATGATAGAAGAATATACTGAAGATCTTTTATATTTTGTAATTATCTTTTATCTTTAGTATATGTATAGAATTAGTCTGAATAGTTTCATAGACAATATTCTGAGTTTTTGTTTTCATAGAGAGAATTAACCTCAAGGTTTAGAACCCTAGTTCTAGAGAAGTAGAATTCGTATTGGTGAGCTTGTTCATCAATATTGAGGTTTTATTTGAAAACTTGTAGCTTTAATATTTCAATAAAGTTTACAAGTTTGTGATTTCTGATTCACTGTTTCATTGATTGTTGAATATTAAAGTGTTATTCTGCAACTTCTTTAATATTGTTTCTGAGTTCATTATTCTTGTTGAGAATTAGATCCTGACAAGGTCAGTTAATTCATTTGATCATATTCGTACAACTAACATTTTCTTCGATAAATATGTAGATGGTTCAGGTGCACAACAAAGAAGAAGAAGAAGATACAAAGAAGAAGAATCGGTATGGAAAGTGAAACCAGTTGAAGAAGAAAAGAAAGATGAGAAGAAAGAAAAGAAGACATGTGTACATGAGACTAAAGCCAAGAAGAACAATGTGCGAAAAGGTAAACCTGATCATGTCTACTCGAGAGATCAGTTAATCAGGTTGTCAAGCAAGAAATATTATTGTTCTTATTGTCGTACACATGATCATGTTCACAAGACAAGTAATCATTACTGGTATGGTTCTTATTCAATTACTCCCATAAGAACTACAACTCACAAATATAGACCCAAGTATCAGTGGGTACCAAAGCCAAAAATTGATTATGTGTTGCAGGCACCTACTGTCAAGGGGGAGTAAGAGAACTAAGGCTTCTGAATAAATCAGTTCAGGACCCGTACTTCAACGGAGTTTGACTTCTAAAAACAACATTTTAGGACTCGTACTTTAATGAGGGAAAGAAATGATACTCCCGGGCTGAGATGAGATTATACTTCGATACTCAAATGAAGAAATCAACCTTCAAGGGGGAGTATATATTTTTTTCTGAAAATATGTATTCGGAAGATATGACGAACTACACTTCAGGAGGAGTTGTAGATCTCTATCATGTGCCTTTTACTGACAAATTTCAGATGCATATTTTCAGGGGGAGTATGAATTATGATTTCTGATTACTTCAGATCAGAACTCGTTCACTCAATGTTTTACTGCTTTCTCTTGTTTACTTTTCAATAAATTTGTGAATAAAGTTGATTTGACATAACTTTGAGACTAATGCAGATTGAGAAGATTTTACAAGATCATATCATTATGACTTACAATTTGACTTGTGAGATTTAAGCTGAACGGAAAAGGTTTATTTCTATTCTTAATCTCATATATGGTTGAAAGAAGGACGACTTTCAATCATAAGATACATGTTCTTAAATGTTCAAACCACTTTCCGTTTCTTAAAAAGATTTTCTGATTTAGAAGTGTGATTTTAAATGGTTTTCATAATACTTGTGCTTAACGGATTACAAACCGTGTGTTTCTAAAGATTAATACTTGCGTATTATCTTTTCCATATACTGTCAAGTATTCATACACACCGGTTTAATATTTTTGTTGACTTTGTTCTTACCATGTCTCTAAATTGAAACATATTTTTTATGGTAAGACACCCCGCTTGTACTTCAAAACATTTTGAGCATTAATTCGTTTCTAAACGTTTCATTCAAGAATGTCTATATTTTTGGTTCATATAGACAATATCAATTATTGTTGACCACAAGCCTTAACTAATATATCATTTCTTATCTGATCATTCTTCATACAATGTCAGATTTTCAAACAAGCCTCTTGCATTCATATTCTTTCATTCAATTTCCTTGTTTGAAAATATTTCATTGTTTCAAATGCTTAAATTATCATGATTACATCTATGAGCATACACATAATTGACCCATGTTTTCCATGTCTTAATTGTTCAAGTTAAACTATCTTGAGCAACATCGGCTTTATAGGACAATACGGGTTTCTTTGTGCTAGGACTTAAATGAAAAACTTCTATGGATTCACGATTACCAGTGTCTCATACCCAAGAAGTTAATCCATAGTGATTGAGTGTGAGGAGTCGAAAAGAAATAAGTGTGGGTTTTGCGTTGAGGTAAAATAGAAAAGAGAGTTTGGTTAGATGTGAGCTTAATGATTAAAAGAAAGAGGGTGTGAGAACAGAGTAAAAGAATATCAAACTCTGCACCAACTACTTTCTGAGTCGGGCAACCACATTACTAATGTTTCATAATTCTTTTGTGAACATTATTGAAACAGGCAACTAGCCCATGCCAACTAGCCCATGCCAACTCTTGATAAAAAAAAACCCCACCAGCCACTCATTTTCTTCTTAAAAAGAAAATATTTCATATTTTTCTGGGGATGCAACACATTATCTATCTGGTTTTCATTTGGAAAATCTGGATATTGAAACAGAATGAAGTCTGCCCCACCTTCGCACTTCAATCATGCACATTGAGTCTGTGTTTATCTACTGTTGTCTCAGTGGTTTACACAATGTTGAGCCTTTTATAAAAGCAATCATCATATGCTTAATTCTTTCTACACTTGCACGATCATACAAGGAATTTGTTTTCTTGTCATAACATTCATAGAAATTGCCTTTGTGGTGTTTCGATGATTGGATGGAAGCCCTGGGGGAGTGAACGTCAAAAAGCTCCTTTCCTATGTGTATCCGTTACATACAGTAACTTCGTGTTACTGACAGGCATATTAACTGATTCATTTGTTGATTCAGGTGTTACTTTCCTAATTTGTCTGGATTTGAAAAAATCTAGATGAATACCTTGTTTGAATTGGCAATGAATCAGAGGCTCCGTTTGTAAGATCAGTGGTCAGCACATATAAAGACATTTCTTGGATAAAGTTTTGATGATATTGATGCTCTAATCATCAAAAAGGGGGAGAAAGTTCAAGAAATGTGAACTAAGGTACAAGTAATGAGAGAGTTGTTAAAGAAAAGTTCAGAAAATGGCAAAGATTGAAAGTTTCAAAGAGAAAAGTTCAAAGTTTTCTGAAGCTGTGCTGAATTTCACTAAAATTTTTCTTTAAAGATATTTTGCTAAAGCAATCCGAGCTAATTCTGAAGATAATTTATTTCCGAAGTCTGAAAGAGTTGTGTGATAGTTTTGGGGAGATTGTTGAAGTGTTTTTCTACCATATTTGGGGGAGATTGTTAATATTTTTCAAAGACAGACTTGGGAAGAATACAGTCAAAGAAAGAGGAGATTACAATGTTTGTGCTTTAAAGAAGAAATTTGTCACAAAAGGAAGAGATTGTCCAGATTGATCTAAAAGGGGAGATTGATTTGCTAAATCCTTTTGAAGATGATCTTGAATCCAAAGGGGGAGATTGTTAGAGCAGAAACATGTTGGATACAAGATCATGAAGACAAAAGGTCAAAGTTCTAGAAGTCAAATGCTGGAAAGTCAATTCTTAGTGAAAGTCAAAGTCTTTGTGTAATAATAGTCAAAGTATTTTTGTTTTGTGTAATAATAGTCAAAGTCAATTTGTATTTTTGTTTTGTTTTTCTCTGTATTTGTAGTTTGGTATAAATAGTTTGCCTTTGTAAGTAAGGTGTGTGTAACATTAGGTGATTCATTGTACACGGGAGTAGATTAGAGAAGGAGTCAATGTACATCATTCTAGAGAGAGAGAAACTGTAGAGTGAGAGAGTTTGTAATCTTTGATTTCCAAGTTAATGACATGTGATTACGATTCATGATATTGTTTCTGTTTTACAATTAGAACTTGATCAAAACTGGGAATAACAGTTTCAACCACTTATGTTTACCTGGTTGGATTAGTGTAATCCATGCCAACCTTTAGGGTCTCTTCCATTTGGAGAGTGAACATACATTGGTATTTATCGTGCCATATAAGTGTACGTTGGGTTTATTTCTTAACAAAATTGTTATTCCTTAACAATACATACACACACACACACACACACACACATATATATATATATATATATATATATATTAAATTTCACTAATTAAATTCTACTAATTTTTACAAATGATATGAATATGATTTGTAGATAATTGTACTTACCACATTTATTTATATGGACAATTTACATATTATTGTAACCAAATTTACATTTGTAGGTAACTATCGACGGATTCGGATATTACCGACGGATCCGTCGGTGTTACCATCACCGACGACGTTTAATCTGACAGGGGTTACCGACGGATCCGACTTTTACCAACGGATTACCGATGGATTTTTCCGTCGGTGATAATCATTTGTTTTGTAGTGTCATGCTACCGCGTACTGCACGGTTTCCACACTAGTTATAATAAATCGAACTTAAGATATGCAAGTTCAGAGAATGGTTGGTTATGCATTTAATGAGATCTTGTGGTGTGTAGTGGAGTCCCAATACAAGATATGAAATTCAATCAATGGATGGTATTATTTTGACTTTCTTTTTCCTCATTTTGTTGCTCTACAAAAATAAGTTGTTACGATTAGAAGTTTATGAAACATGACAGATACAAGACAATAATTGAATGCATTTAGTATGAAGAATTTATTGATCAATCACAAAATTTGAAAATGTTACAACACATAAGAAAATTAGATGTATCATCAAACAGCAAATAGCAATAACCATGAAACAACTGTAGATGTAAATGCATATGATATAATTGCCAACATAAACAGTTACACAAACAAGATAAACAAATAACAATAGTCGATAGAAGCAGAAGAAGACAAACAAACAACAAAAGCAAATAGGAATAGACAATACATTTTGGGCTCTCTTTATTCTAGCAAACTTTTGGACTATTACTATATACTAAAAAATATTAGGCCACTTTTTTAGGCTGCCCCACCCTCCTCCAGAAATGACCATGTGTACCATGATGTTTAGTAGGCATGTTAGTAGTGAACCAATCGAAAATAAATCAATAAAATTGAGTTAAAATTAGTTTATATGAAAGTTTGGTTCACTATGCATGAAAAATGATGTATATGTGTTGAACTCGAGGTTAAAGGTGAGTCGTGAGGTTGCATAGGCGATCTTGCACACATGATGGCATTAGAGAGGTTAGAGGTCGCCAGTGAACCTGCATAGGCAAACGCAAGCCCAAAGTGAGCTTGGAAACTCACACTTACGGTCCAAAATATTTTTATTGATCTTGAACATGGTGAGTACAAAAATTGACATCAACAATACATATTAAAAAATTAAAATACTTTTCAATATGATAGAGTTGAGAATACTTAGGGAAGGAATGAAATCTGCTAAAGGAATTGGAATCCAAAAGACTCGCAAAGAAATTGAATCCTATTTAACCATGTGTTCAGATGGCCGAGAAATGAATGAAATTCAATTCTATTTGTTTGAAATTTTTGTTTGATTTGTTGAATTTAACTTTGAAATTGAAGTGTAAATAATGATGATGATAGTTCGTACCCTTTAATAATATTTTTATAATTTATTTTTAGTTTATAAATACATGTTTGAAAATTAATCATAAATACTAGTAAAATTATTTAAATTGATTTTATTATAAAATACTCAAAGTACAATTTATTAAAGTTATTTATTATTTAGAAAATGAATAATTTATTATTTAATTTTTGGAGAAAGGTTTTTACGTTATTCAAATATTCTTTTAACGAATGAAATTGAATTCCTTGGGATTACCTAAGAAAAGAAAATTATTGTATTTACAAAATTTGGATGATTTAGAGAAATTAAATCCAAAACATATCATCAAACAATAAACAAGCCAAAGAAATTTGGTCAATGGAAAAACTATATCAAATTTCGTCAGAACTCATCTATACTATATTATAAAGCACGGATAAAAAACTCTTAAATACAAATTATTAAGCACAAGGTACCATCATTTTATGCGAGATTTTAAAAATCTCTTAATTTACAAGTATCAAAGCACAAGATACATATTACTACTGCAGATTTCTAACACCCACCAATTTGGTATGTGCAGGTCTTCCTTTTATGTAGACCTTTCCATGTATCACTATTAATTAATATATTATATTACTATAATTTTGTTTTAATTATTAAATATGTAATTAGTTATTTTTTATAGATGTCATTAAAATATATAAGATAATCATTGAATTCTAACAAAATACTTAATTTTTTTATATAAAAGACATTATATTATTAAGCCTAAATTAAAAAAATTTATAAGAAAAACATTATCACTTTCTCAAAACCATCCAAAATCGTACTATAAATCGACAAAAAATAAAATGAAACATTAAAATCGTGATGTATCTCACTGCATTGCGCGAGTACGCTTATAGTATTCCATGAACCAAATAACCTGTTATGGAAATCTTATTCAATCTCACTATTATCTCATGACGACTGTTAGTAGACAAATTAATAATATAAAAAAATTGTTGTATTTTTTCAGAGTAAATGATTTATGATATTTGTTAATGTGTGTCAATTTAAGAATTAAGATTGAATTCATTAAATTAAACACAAAACTATCAAGCTTCATATGAGCCTCACTCATGGGCTCGGCCCATTTCTTAGTCATTAAGTCTGAGCCCATAAGCTAACATGTTTACATTTTCCTTTGACAAGTTCTTTTTTATTTTGTTTTTAGTGCTTTTATGATTGTTTATATTTTGTAAAACCAAAAGCAAAATTGTGGAAATGATATAATAACTTGTAAACAAGTTTTTTTTGTATTTTTATAGTTCACAAAAAAAAACTTGTAATAGTTGTATGGAGGGGTTAGTAGGTGTGAATAAAGGGGTGTAAACGAATCGAGTTTTAAACAAGTTACTTGAGCTCGTGTATTTCTAGTTCGAGCTTAATAATTTTCAAGTCGAGTCGATCTCAAACACAAAATAAAACTCGTTTAGCTTAACGAGTTGGGCTTCATTGATAACCCAAAACTTTCAACATTTCCACAAAACATATTAATATATATCAACGCCGAAACGGCCCCAAGACAACAATTTAAATTCAAGGTTTTCGTTAAGGCAACCTACTACAAAAATGAGAACGAAGAAAATAAAACTAAAAGGAGGTCTTCTAGCTTCAGCTCACACCTTCTCCTTACCCTTCCCCGATCCTCCTACCTCATGCCTACCTGAAAAGGTTTTACTTTTGAAAGAGCGAGGGTTAAAGCGATGGTCTAGTGAGTCCCCTCTAAACAGTTCATACAACATAGAAATTATTTAAAGTAATTAAACCAATTAAGCTCTCGGCACACACTACCGTCACCGGAGGTAACGGCGTGTCTGGCTCATACTGCCTTACTTGGGATACACCCCCAATGGCATATACGGGACACACCCCCCGGTATGAGCACAGGCGGGACACCCCCCCCCCCCCGACTTGTGCATCTTGCTCACATCAATGTATGCATACATTTTCACATATCAAGAACGATAAAAAACATAACTCGCATTAAATGATAAAACATAACTCGCATTTAATAAAATCTCGTATGTAAAGATTATCGCATAATCATTAACAATAAAGCTTCAGTTAGAAAAACTCACCTGCTTACAATGGCTTCCTTACTTTCACTTAAATTTCTTAATCTGATCACCTACGGTAGCAAAATGATAAAACATTGCATTAAGTCAGACTCCCAAGAGACACTAACCGACCCCTCCCCTTCCCCGGGTACCCAAACCCACGCCGTCACCCGGCTGAGCACCTGGATAACTCGGCACTCTGGGTCTTCCCCGGGTTTTGCCCTCCCAACTCCTCCCGGCTCCACTCGGGCTCCCCACCTCCCGGGTCCGCTCAGGCTCCATCACCCGTTTCCCGGGCTCAACATTCCCCCGGGCGCCCCGACTCCCGGGGTTCCACGCTCGTGTCCCCTTTTAATCACAACCCTCGGGTCCTCCAGGTAGAACCACTCCCGGACCACCCCCCGTCGAGTAGCTCCCGGCCTCCCATGGGTCTGCTCCTCCTTCGACCTGGTTATTACCAAAGTCGGCGCAACCAAGGGTTTTTATCCCCTACCGGCGGACGATCGACACACACACACACAGAGACCCCATTCTAAGTTGATTACAACCCCCAAAATCCACTAGAGATCAACCTCAAAAGGTTTTATAATCTCATTCTAATTCAAGCACCTAAGTGATTCTAAAAACATTCATACAACCCAGATTCCTAATCAAATCAAGGGGTTACTCCTTTAATCCCAAAGCTAGAACAAGATTTCAGAAGAATCTTACCTTGAAGAAGAAGATTTCAAGCTCGATTTCCACGAGATTGCTCCCTTCCTTTGCTTTCCCCAAAATCGCTAGAGTTTCTCTTCCTCTGGAAAAATCCTCAGCCGCCAGAAAATGGAAAGAATGCTAGGGTCCTTAGGGTTAAATCCCTTTTATACAACTTTACACTTTAGCCCTCCAACTTTGCTTTATTGCCCAAATTGCTTTCCAACTTCTTTATTTAATCATTCCTTACATATGGTTATTACAATACCCCCCCCCCCTCAAAAGAATTCCGTCCTTGGAATTCCTTTGTTGAATAAACTGGGGTATTGGGACCGCATATCCGCTTCCACCCCCCACGTCGCCTCTTGTCCTTTATGAAATTTCCATTGTAGCTTTACAAGACGAATCTCCTTCGTCCTTAGCTTTTTCACCTGGTGTTCTAAGATGGCCACCAGCTCCTCTATGTAACTTAACTTCTCATCGACATGGATGTCCTTAAACGGTATCACCACATCAGCTTTCGCCAAGCATTTCTTCAGATTTGACACATGAAATGTGAGATGAATTTCGCGTAAGTCCTCGGGTAGATTCAACTTGTAGGCTACTTCCAACACCCTCTTCTGTATATCACCTAAATTTCAGAATCCACACACGACCTTCAAAACACTTCACCCTGCGGTTGTCCACAAACAACGAAGTTACCAATCCGACCATTCTCTCAGCCTTCAAATTCTCTTCCAATAGTGCACTCTCTTGGAACCTCTTGACTTCCTCCAAGAAATTAGAAATTGCTCCGACTAGAAAGACCACGACATTAGTTGCCTCTCCTTGCTCCTTCCGACTCAACGCGTCAGCTACCACGTTGGCTTTACCCGGATGGTAAAGAATCTCGCAGTCATAATCGCTTAGTAATTCCATCCACCTTCTCTGTCTCATATTCAATTCCTTCTGATTGAATAGATGCTGAAGGATCTTGTGGTATGTATAAATCTGACACTTAACCCCGTACAGGTAGTGTCTCCAGATCTTCAAGGCGAAGACCACCGCTGTTAACTCCAAATCATGCGTCGGATAGTTCCTCTCGTGCTCTTTCAACTGACGCGACACATAAGTGATTACTTTTTCTTCTTGCATCAGCACACACCCTAAACCCAACTTAGAAGAGTCGTTGTAGATCACAAATCCTTCTAATCCATTGGGTAGGGATAAGATGGGTGCACTACTCAGGCTCTCCTTCAATTTTCCAAACGCACTCTCTTGAGCTTCCGACCACACAAACTTAATGTTTTCCTGGTTAGGGCAGTTAACGGTGTAGCTATCCGCGAGAAGTCCTGGATGAACTTACGGTAGTAGCCTGCCAACCCAAGGAAACTCCTTACTTTCGACGGAGATTTCGGCACTTCCCAACCTTTGATAGCCTTAATCTTAGCTGGGTCGACTTTAATACCATCCTTCGATACCACGTGCCCTAAGAACTGTACTTCCCTTAGCTAAAATTCACACTTCGAGAATTTGGCATATAACTTTTCACGCTTAAGCAATTCTAACACCGCTCGCAGGTGTAGCTCGTGCTCTCTCATGAACCGAGAATAGATTAGTATGTCATCAATAAAGAGGATCACAAATTTGTCCAGGTGTGGACTACACACTCTATTCATCAGGTCCATAAATACAGTTGGCGCATTAGTCAGCCCGAAGGGCATAACTAAAAACTCATAGTGTTCGTACCTTGTACGAAACTAGGCACGTCCTCCTCTATCACCTTCAGCTGATGATAACCCGATCGTAGGTCTATCTTTGAAAAGTAGCTCGCTCCTTGCAGCTGATCGAAGAGATCATCAATTCTTGGAAGCGAGTACTTATTCTTGATTGTCACCTTGTTAAGCTCACGGTAGTCTATGCACTTCGCATAGATCCGTCCTTCTTCTTAACGAACAACACAGGTGCTCTCTACGGTGTAGTGCTGGGATGAATAAACCCCTCATCGAGCAGTTCTTGCAATTGAGTCATCATCTCTTTCATCTCGGTCGTGCCAAGCGGTAGGGTGCTCTTGCGATTGGTACCGCTCCAAGCACCAGGTTTATTTGAAACTCCACTTGCCGATCTGGAGGCAAATTGGTCAAGTCTTCCGGAAATACCTCCGGGTATTCACTTACCATCGGAACCGACTCAAGCCCCTTCTTCTCCTTCTTAGCATCTAACACATACGCTAGGTACCCCACACACCCCTTCACTAAGCACCGTCTAACCTTGACCATCGAGATCAAACACGACTTCCTATCCCGACAATCGCCATAAACTACCACCTCTTCTTTATCAGGAAACACTATACGAATCATCTTCTTATTACATACTATATTGGCATTGTTAGACGCCAAGCAGTCCATTCCCACAATGACGTCGAATTCCCCCATACCCATCGGGTATAGCCGTAATGGGAATAAATGACCGTCGATGTCAATTGTACACCCTTCATATACTTCCCCCACCAAGACTCGACTATCATCGACTACCTCTACTTCAAACCCATGGTTTAGCTTCTTGGGTTTCACATGCAATTTATGAACAAAGTTCGGTGACACAAACGAACGGTTTGCTCCCGAATCAAAAACACCTTAGCAAAAGTCAAGTCTATAGGTAAAGTACTTGTCACCGCATCCGGTGTTTCCACCGCCTCCTCCCCTGTCATGTTAAACGCCCTTGCTCTTACTCGGGCGGGTTCCACCTTTCTTTCTCCTCCTTTCCCTCCAAATTTTCCGACAGCTCCCTCCTTCAGTTGTGGACAATCTGTTTTGATGTGGTCTGGAGAACCACACTGGTAACAAGTCCTTGATCCTTGACAGTCCCGAGCCATGTGACCCGCCTTCCCGCACTTAAAACAACCATCTCTGTCCATCAAACACTCCCCTTTATGCATCCGGTTACACTTGTTGCACGACTTGTTCTCAAACCTTGGCGTTGCCCGCTTCTCGGGTCTTGCAGACTTTACTCTCTTAGCATCACGTGTAGGTCCTTCCCACTTTCTCTTTTTAGTACTTCTTTCAGACATTTGACGATTCTTGTCCTTTTCCGTCATCTCTGCTGCATTAATGGCCGCCTAAAAGGTAGCTGGTTCTCTTGCAGCTACCAGCTCTCGAATGTTACTCCTTAACCCAAACAGATATCTGTCTATCCATCGTTCCTCATTTGGCACGTATATCTCAGCAAAACGTGCATTTTCCAGAAACTTAGTTGTATACTCTCTAACCGTCATTTCTCCTTCCTCCAAATTCAGGAACTCCTCTTGCAACATCTTCACGGCTGCTAATGGGCAAAACTGCCGTTTGAATCTGGCGACGAAAGTTTCCCAAGACATTCCCTTTAGCCACTTTCGAACCCTTGCCTCCGGTCTCAGCCTCCCACTAAAACACGACATTGTCTCTCAGCATGGACAACGCAAACACTACCTTGTCCTCCTCAGCACACTTACTGGTGTCGAAGGCTAGCTCAATCTCCCCAATCCACTTGATCACTACAACCGAATCGCATTCCCCTTTGAAGACAGGGGGCTTGCATACAGCAAAGGACTTGTAACTACATCTTATTTCTGTCACCGATGCAACGGCCACCGCGGGAGTCGATTGGGAGTGACTACCCACCACAGTCACCCGCGGTTCAGAATATTCAGTCACTTCCTTCTCTTGGCTCTTCTCTTTACTTGCAGAAGCTTCCCTGTCTGATGAGCCAACAGGGCTTGCAGCGTTTCCTGGAGTTTCCCCATCTCATTAGCAAAAGTTTCCTAAGTCACAAAGGTTTGGGTTCTTCCCCCACCGCGACTCCTTGAACGTCCTCTTCCCCTGGTAGTAGCCGAACTCTCTTGCAAAAAGGGTTCCTGTTCCGCCATCACCTCCACGCTCCTCGCTCGACGACCCCCTTGCGTCGTCTTTCTCCCTTGAGCTCTTGTCTCAAGTTCTTCCAGTTGAGTGGCAGCCTTCTGGGACCCCTTCCCTTGACCCTTTCCGCGACCGCGTCCCCTTCCACGAGTGGCTACTTTTCTTGGAGGGGCTTTTGGTCATTCCACAATTACTTCGTTTACCGGCACTGCCTCCGCAACCAGCACAGATCTACTCCTTGTTATTCGCTCAGACATGCTTACTGAAAAGATGGAAACACGCAACATTCAATCCAACAGGTTCAACGTAACAAGGTAAATTAAGCACACACATGTACCTGTAAATTTGCAATTACATTGGCTAGATGTAATTCCAAAATTACCTTAGATGCTAGTCTTCACCATGGTCATCCTATTTCCCAGTTATGTTTCTACTCCTCCAGTTTACGTCTACGCCCGTCCGGTCACCCAAATCCCTTAAACTATGGCTCTAATACCAATTGTAACAACCCAAAACTTTCAACATTTCCACAAAATAGATTAATATAAATCAACGCCAAAACGTCCCCAAGACAACAACTTAAATTCAAGATTTGCGTTAAGGCAACCTAGTACACAACTGAGAACGAAGAAAATAAAACTAAAATGAGGTCTTCTAGCTTCAGCTCACACCTTCTCCTTACCCTTGCCCGATCCTCCTACCTCACGCCTACTTGAAAAAGTTTTTAGTTTTGAAAGAGCGAGGGTTAGAGAGATGGTCTAGTGAGTCCCCTCTAAACAGTTCATACAACATAGAAAAGATTTAAAGTAATTAAACCAATTCATTTTTATAATAAAAACATCACGTTTACCATTAAGCTTCCGGCACACACTACCGTCACCGGAGGCCTGTCTGGCTCATATTGCCTTACTTGGGACACACCCCCAATGGCATATACGAGACACACCCCCCGGTATAAGCACAGGCGGGACACCCCCCCCCCCCCCAACTTGTGCATCTTGCTCACATCAATGTATGCATACATTTCCACATATCAAGAACGATAAAAAAACATAACTCGCATTAAATGATAAAACATAACTCGCATTTAATAAAATCTCGCATGTAAAGATTATCGCATAATCATTAACAATAAAGCTTCAGTTAGAAAAACTCACCTGCTTACAATGGCTTCTTTACTTTCACTTAAATTTCTTAGTCTGATCACCTACGGTAGCAAAATGATAAAACATTGCATTAAGTCAGACTCCTAAGAGATACTAACTGACCCCTCCCCTTCCTGGGTACCCAAACCCATGCCGTCACCCGGCTGAGCACCTGGATCACTCGGCACCCTGGGTCTCCCCCGGGTCTTGCCCTCCCGACTCCTCCGGAATCCACCCGGGCTCCCCACCTCCCGAGTCCGCCCGGGCTCCATCACCAGTCTCCCGGGCTAAACATTCCCCCAGGCGCCCAGACTCCCGGGGTTCCACACCCGAGTCCCTTTTTAATCACAACCCTCGGGTCCTCTCGGTAGAGCCACTCCCGGGCTACCCTCGGTCGAGTAGCTCCTATCCTCCCCCGGGTCTACTCCTCCTTCGACCTGATTATTACCAAAGTCGGCGCAACCAAGGGTTTTTATCCCCTGCCGGCGGACGATCGACACACACATACAAAAACCCCATTCTAAGCTGATTACAACCCCCAAAAATCCACTAGAGATCAACCTCAAAAGGGTTTATAATCTCATTCTAATCCAAGCACCTAAGAGATTCTAAAAACATTCATACAACCCATATTCTTAATCAAATCAAGGGGTTACTCCTTTAATCCCAAATCTAGAACAAGATTTCAGAAGAATCTTACCTTGAAGAAGAAGATTTCAAGCTCGATTTCCACAAGATTGCTCCCTTCCCTTGTTTTCCCCAAAATCGCCTAGAGTTTCTCTTCCTCTGGAAAAATCCTTAGCCGCCAGAAAATGGAAAGAATGCTAGGGTCCTTAGGGTTAAATCCCTTTTATACAACTTTACACTTTAGCCCTCCAACTTTGCTTTATTGCCCAAACTACTTTTCAACTTCTTTATTTAATCATTCCTTCCACATGGTTATTACATTCATAACACCAATAATCGACTCGGCTCGTTCGAGAACTCAATTAAAATTTTTGGGTCGAGTCGAGCCATTCGAGCATACATCATTTCGAGCCAAACATGCTCATATGTTCATAAATGATACAATAAAAATATAAAAATTTTGAACCTCTAGTCAACAAACGAGTTAATCGATGAGTTCGAGCCAATGAACGAGCATCGAGCTCGAGCCCTACATTGAAAAAGTTATTCGAGCTCGAGCCTGGTATTAGTTTTTCAAGTCAAGCTCGAATATTGTACTACTCAACTCGGCTCGTTTACAACCAATTAAGGGTGTGATCGTTTATATCTAATTTTGTAATTAATGTTTGTTCAAAAACTTTAGTATAGAATCATATCACTACTGGAAAATTGCTTATTTCCGACCAAGTTTTCCGACGGATAATATCCGTTGGTAATTACCGACGGAACACCGACGGAAATGAAAACTTTGCGACGGATAGACTATTCGTCGGTAAATATGGATATTAAATCATATTTTTTTTATTTTCAAATCCGTCGGAAATCCGTCGGTAATTTATATAATTTAATAGATATTTATTTTTTTCTGACGTCCATCGGTGATCCGTCGGTAATTACAGACGAATTACCGACGGCATTTAAGACTCCGTCGGTAATCCGTCGGTAAATTTAATGATTTAATAAATATTAATTTTTTCTGTGATCATGTATGTCTATATATATATATATATATATATATATCAATGTTCAAAAAAACTCGCCGCACAGTCGCCATGGCGCGCCATGGCACCAAGGTTTGTGTGTCACGCCACGTTAAGCCCATGGCACGCCATGGCCTAATGCGCGATTATTGTAATGAGATATTTGATTTCTTTACGTTTTTAATGTCTTATTTGCAAGTTTTTTATATATACAACCTAATTTAACTTCATTATTACTATTGAATCACTGAGTAACACTACAAAACATACGTTTTTATATATAATATTATATATGAAATAGAAATTTGACGCCATAAGTCACGCCATGGCTTCGCCGTGACTCCTAAGGCTTGAGGCTTGGCCTCGCCGCCAGGCCACGCCTCACGCCATTTAGAACCTTGATATATATATATATATATATATATATATATATATATATATGTATGTTTGTATGTATGTATGTGATCATGTATGTATATATGTACATGTACATATGTGATCATGTATGTATAATTGTATATACACATGTACATATATGATCATGAATGTATGTACACCATGTATAGTATGTATATGATCATATATGTAATATGTATGTATGTACATGTACATATGTGATCATGTATGTATGTACATGTACATATGTGATCATGTATGTATGTACATCATGTACATGTATAGTACGTATGTGATCATGTATGTAATATGTATGTATATACATGTACGTATGTGATCATGTATAGTATGTATATGATCATGTATGTATGTACATGTACATATGTGATCATGTATGTATATACACATGTATGTATGTGATCATGAATGTATGTACACCATGTATAGTATGTATGTGATCATGTATGTAATATGTATGTATGTACATGTACATATATATGTGATCATGTATGTATGTACATCATGTACTGATCCATTAAAGTCAACCGGGTCCATTAAAAGTCCAACTAGGTAGGTTAAAGCCTAACTGGATCAATTAAAAGGCCAATTGGGAACGTTAAATCCCCACTGAATCCATTAACTGGATATATTAAAGTCAACCGGGTCCATTAAAGCCCAACTGGATCCATTAAAGCCCAACTGTGTATGTTAAAGCCCAATTGGATACGTTAAAGCCCAATTGGGAACGTTAAAGCCCACTGAATCCATTAAAGCCCAACTGGTAACGTTAAAGCCCAACTAAATCCATTAAAGCCCAACCAGATCCATTAAAGCCCAACCGGATTCGTTTAAAGCCCAACTGGGTACGTTAAAGCCTAACTAGGTCCATTAAAGCTCAACTGGATTCATTAAAGTCCAACTGTGTACGTTAAAGCCCAATTGGATACGTTAAAGCCTAACTGGGAACGTTAAAGCTCAACTAAATCCATTAAAGCCCAACCGTATTCGTTTAAAGCCCAACCGGATTCGTTTAAAGCCCAACTGGGTACGTTAAAGCCTAACTGATCACATTTGGTCCCTGATCTAACTGGAATTAACGAGAAAAGATAACGGCCGTTAATTGTTTCCATTAAGTCCAGTTACTTCAGGGTATTTTAGTCAATTTAAATATAATTTGATAAATTAATAAATAATTTTAAATATAATTTGATAAATTAATTAATAATTTATTTATTAATTTTAATATTAAATAATATATTAATTAATAATGTATTTAATAATTTTAATTTTAATTTAAAAGTAATTTATTTAATAAAAAACAATTATCCGTCGGAAATCCATCGGTATTATATCCGTCGGTAAATACCAACGAAATTTCCGTCGGAAATCCGTCGGTGAATTTCCGAAAATTTCTAAAAAAAATAAGCGGGCTTAAAGCCCTAATCGACCCTCAGTCTCTCGATCGTCTCCCTCAGTCTCTCGATTTCTCCTTCTCGGCCCTCGTTTGCCTCGTCTCCCTCTCGATCTCACTCTCCCTCTCATCTCCCTCTCGATCTCCCTCTCCCTCTCATCTTCCTCTCGATCTCTCTCGATTTCACCCTCAGTCTCTAGATCGTCTCCCTCACTCTCCTCTCGTTTCTGACCTCGAGCGACAGCCACCGGCGGCCACCGACTATTTTAAACTCAACGATTTATGCGGGCGAAACTCGTTGGTGATCCATAGCTGTCTCAGGTATGAAGAGGATAATCTTGTGTTTGTAAATGAGTTGATAATTAGGGTCAATTGTTGTTTTTAACCCCCTCAAAGAAGCTACTTTATTTCATTTATGAGTTAAAAAAATCAAAGTTTGCTTAAGATTTACCGGTCATCTTAGGTATATTTTCTCTTTGGGAATCAATTCTTCTCTTCTCTTGTATATAGAAGAATATGTATGTTTTTTATACAATATAAGATTGTTAGCTACCTGAATCGAAAGTTTATTTCTGGAGCGGTTATCCATATTTTACATAAATTAATTTATTTCAATATGGAAGGTCTTTGAAAATCAAAATGTATACAAGGCCAAGTCTGTAAGTTGAGAGGCAGAAAGAATATATACTGATGCACAATTTCTTCGTGTAAAAAGAAAATTAGATAACGTCTTCATGTCATGGGTGTAGTAGATAGAATTTATATAAGTCGACAAAATGAAGAGCCGGAACTGGTTTTTAAGAACATAATTCGAACATTGAAGTTTAGGATCACAATCAGGTATGATTTTTTAAAGAGTAAACTATGATTTTCATCCATGTTGGTGAATATTATTTATAACTATTTTGGAGATGATTCGCATTTTGGCAGGGCAATGAATAAACGAATTTGTGGAGAACCATTGTCTCCGTTTAATTTGCATCTTTAGACACTATATTTTAATGTCAAAGCATTTATCTCAAACTAGTTGCATCTTTGGACACTTTCTTTGGACACTATATTTTAATTTGCATCTTTGGACACTATAAACATGTTGTCCACATTGATATGAGCATATTGTATATTCAAATTGATATGAGCTGTTTTAGCTTATGAAAACGCTATTTTTGGTTTGATAAACTTGTGATAATGTTTTTGTATGAGTTTAGCTTATGATTTGGTTTTTGTGAAAATATTTTGGTATGATTTGGTTTGATAAACTTGTGATATTAATTAGTTGGGTTGTCATTTATTGGACAAACATTAGGTTGATAAATGGAAACATTTGGTATGATTTAGGATTTGATTATACTTGATTTTATTTATTTATTTTAGTTGGGTTGCCAATTGTTAGGCAAACACTAGGTTGATATATGGAAATATTCATTTTATAGCCGTTATTCCGCCGAAATTTTAAAAAACATATGTTTGACTTTCCAATAATCAAACCATTACATTTAGAGTTTTAGAGTCATACAAAACTCCTGACTTTCAAGAAGGCAAACCATTACATGTAGTGTTCAATAGACTTCTAACTTCGTTGACACCTACGGTTTGACTTTTAAATAGTCAAACCATTACACGTAGGGTTTTAAACTTTCCAAAACACCTTTCTTTGATTGTAACCTACGGTTTTGACTTTCCAATAGTCAAACCATTACACTTAGAGTTTTAGAGTCATCCAAAACACCTCTAAACCTATGGTTTGACTTTCAAGAAGGCAAACCATTACCAGGCAATAAAGTAGTGAAGTCGAAGTCAAACCATTACCAACCATCCGACCGCAATTGCACATTGCCACGTCAGGCAATAAAGTCGTCGTACACTTTGACGAAACAACAAGTAAAACAAGTATGTGAATGGTTGAAGAGACTGAAGTTTTCGGACGGGTATGCTTCGAATATTGGGGGTTGTGTAAACATTGCAGATTACAACTTTTATAGCTTCAAGAGTCATGATTGTCATGTGTTTATGCAACGATTGCTTCATATTGCGTTACGAGGGATGATACCGAATCCCATATGGGATGCGATAACGGAGTTATGCACATTCTTTCGTGTAATCTGCTCAAGGGTGTTACACTTAGAAGACTTGATTCCATTACAAACAAGTATCGTTCAAACAATTTGTAAGTTGGAAAAAGTCTTCCCGCCCGGATTCTTTGATTCTATGGAACACTTAGTGATACATTTGACACGAGAAGCCATAAATGGTGGGCCGGTCCAATATAGGTGGATGTATCTTTATGAGAGGTAAATGAACTTTGCCATTCAAATAATTTTCATTCAAATACTTACCCATTTATTTTCTAACACGTATTTCAATCGTTGTTTAGGAAACTTGGGTCGTTGAAGAGGACTGTTAGAAACAAAGCAAGGGTGGAGGGGTCTATCGTTGAGTCTTATCTAGTAAATGAACTATCCACCTATTGCTCCCTGTATTTGGACGACGTGTTAGAGGTGGAGTATTACGGTGTGGGCTATTGTGTTGTAGTTTTGTTCAAGTGTACATGGTTTGATAGTCCAGATGGAGTTAGAGTCAACCCTAAACATGGGTTGGTTGATATCAAATACAAGTCTAGACTCAGAGGTGAGGACTATTACTTCCTAACATCACAAGCGGAACAAGTGTATTACACACCCTATCCTTCAGGAAGTAAGGATTTAAAGGACTGGTGGGCAGTTGTGAAGACCAAAGCCCGTGGAATATATGAAGTTGTAGAAAGGGCTATCTATGTGTTGGATGATGATAACGTGGATGGATAACCGTTCTTTCAAACCAACGAACGGGTAACTCATAATACAAACAACTGGGTAAATGAGGACCTCGATTCCGTCCCTTTTGTCACTGGGGAGCTCAACGTAGTCGCCACAAATGATGAAGCTAGTGAGGAAGATGCATCAGATCACGAAGCTAGCGACGAGGAAGAAGAATTTGAAGATATGGATGATGATGAAGATAACGAAGACGAACTTATGTTATCTGATCACTCGTCTGATAACTAGTGTATCTTTCTTATGTAGACATTTTTGTGTTAAACATTCTCTATTTTGCCGTTCTTATGTAGACATTTTTCGTGTTAAACATTCTCTATTTTGCTGTTCTTATGTAAACATTTTTGGGTCTTATGATTTATGTACACTTATATCATTTTGTGTTAACCATTCTCTATTTTTAGATGTCTGGACGCCCTTCTAGGGGTAGTAGGAGTTATAGGGGTAGGGGCAATAGCAGCTCCGCTGGGTGTGGTGACCCCCAGGCCGATGAGTTCACCGGTGACGCACTAGATCAGATCCAGTCCGATGACGGAGCAGCGGGCTCGAGGGTTAGAGGCCCGAATGTGGCATCACAGACGCCCCAGCCGAGTCAGCGACCGCCACTTTTATTGTCTGAAGCGGGCGGGTAAGTAGATGTGATATATTATTTATTATAGTACATAATAAACCGATTCTAATGTTTTTTATGTTGTATATTTTTCAATTGTGAAGGTTTAAGGACAAGTCGGCAGTCCGGAGGGCCATTGCCGTCTTTAAGTCCATGTTTGATGGTCCTTAGGCTCATTTTAGGGATGTCCCTAATGAGCACTATCCACTGTTGCTGTATCGATTTCGGGTAGGTATTTTACTCTATTTAACTTATTGAGTGGATTTATTTTTACTTAATCCAAACAATGTGTTTGCAGTTGTATTATAGTTGGCCTCCTGAGATGGACGTCGAAGTACTAACTGCATTCCGGCGCCACCTAAATAATAGGTATGCCGATATGATGAGAGATGCACGTCGCTTCGCCGAGGAAAGGGCTTTAGCCATTGATGGTGTCGAGTTCGACGGACGTGACTACACGATTCTTGCGCCACACCGTCCAGAGTGGATCCGGAGTGAGTTTTGAGTCCAGATGATTGAGCAGGTTTGTTTTGTTTTGAATACTTGTATCTGGTTGTACTAGAATTTATATTGATTTATGTCTTCTTTTTAACAGGTATGAAACACCGACGCGTTCCGGCGTGTATGTGCGGCCAATACGGCCAATCGGGCCACCGAGTATGAGGGGATGACATCCAGACACTGTACTGGATCTATTAGTACCGCTATGCATCGGGACCGCTTGGTAATTTATCATACACTAGACTAAATGTATATAATTGATGAATATATGTACTATATACATGATTTTATTACCTACTAACAATTTAAGTTGTGTATTGTAGAGAGATGCATGGGGTAGTGAGCCTACCAGCGACGAGGTTTGGGAGGCTACACACTGCACCAACAGGAAGCTTGTTCCGGGTGCGACTGGTCCGTCCACGGATCCTCCGATCTACGTTTGCCCAAAGGCGGCTCATACGATTGTAAGTTCAATTATGCATGACTAGATATTTGTTTGTTTTATAAGACAGATAAAAATTATAGCAAACTTAGTTTGGGCTGCCATTGTTGGGCAGACGATAGGATTGTTTTGATAAAAGTAGGTCATGGATATATGTTCAAATCACAGTTGAAATGCTGCCGAATTTTCTATAGGTTAGTTGACTTGACAATGTCTAATTTGGTAAACTATAGGATACCTACCATCGGATTAGGGAGGGCCGTATTTTTGGATGGGGGACCAGTCAGGATCCCTATTATGCTATGACCGGTGATTTAGGTGCCAGTTCGAGCGGGAGCACGCGCGACCGTCGCGATGAGGAAGCATGTTTGTCAAATGTTGTTTAACATTGTTAATCATATGTTTGTTAAATGTTGTCTGACATTGTTCTATATATGTTTGTCAAATGTTGAATTTCAGTTAGAGGAGCTGAGGCAGAGGTTAGAGAGAGAGGAAGCAGAGAGGATCCAGTTGCAGGAGCGACTACAGAGAGAGGAAGCAGAGAGGATCCGGATGCAGGAGCGAATGGATAGAGATGAAGCAGAGAAGAGACAGATGCATGAACGAATGACACAGTTTGACGTGTTCATGATCAAGTTTAACAATCAGCACCTCTTTCCCCCTCCGTAGGATTACGTTTATGTATTTATAGATATTTTGAACAGTTTAAGACTTAGTAATATTTAAAAATTGGCAGGTTTTGTACAGGATAAAAACTGAAAAATTTTAATTTTAATTATTTTTTAAAAAAAAAAATTAAATTACCGACGGATTATCCGTCGGTAATCCGTCGGAAAATATTTTTTAATTTAATTTTTATTTAATAAAAATCCGTCGGAATTAATCCGTCGGTGATCTGAACGCCGACCACCTTTTTACCGACGGATTTCGATTTTACCGACGGATCACCGACGGATTTTGTAGTGTATATCAAAATATTATAAACCGAAGGTGAACCCAAAGTCAACCTCTATGAAGACGGGTCTAGAATTACTACATAAATTCTTATTAGTTGGTTTTACATGGTTAAACTTTTTGGAAGTTTACTGGTCCAGTATCATCCTTTTGATTAAAACTAAAAACCCTTAAAAACATATTATATCATTATATATGATACTTATATAATACAAAAACTAATAATAAAATTTGTCATAAACAATAATAACCAACTTTTTACAATAACATGTTGCATGCTATAACACTCTTGTGTTTAATCTTTGCGAATTCGCAATCCAAGTATAATCGAGAAAAATAGTTTTCAACCATGTCGATCGTGTTTGTGAGAGTCCATCAACTACTCTTTGTTCGATCTATCAGTTTCGAACTCATCATTAGCACGCTTTTGTTCTCTCTCCAATCTCGAGTTTCCACTAGAAATTCTCTCGTCAATCCAACTAATAACGTCTCTAAACACCATATCAGTGTTCTCCTCAAACTCTCCATACGTGAGAGCATGCCACATTCCTGGATACAACGTAAACTTCTTGTGGAAGCTTGAAGCAGTTTCATATAGAAGTTTGCTCACCGTTGGGTCGGTCACCTTGTCCGCTTCTCCATGGGCAACAAAAAACGGAAATGTTACCTGTAAATCAAAAAAATTACATTACTTTGAACCTCCCTCTATATAAAATTTTCCTCTGAACCTCCATATATATATATATATATATATAGAAACCTAATCAAATGAGAACTAGGTAGTTTGTGGTAACTGTGAGATCCAATATGAGCCACACATTTAGAATAATTAATATTAATTTTAAATAAATAGAAAATGATATTTTAGTAAATTTGTTTAATTCCTAAAATATAACATAATTCCTAAATTTTCTTATTTCTTTTTACAAAAGGGTATCACAGTGTGCTATCACGTATTTTTTACGTTTACAAAAGGGTATCATAGTGTACTATCATGTATTATATCGATCTTTACAAAGTGTATCACAGTGTGCATCACTTATTTTCGATGTTTTTTCGATCTTTACAAAGTGTATCATGGTGTGCTATCACGTATTTTTGATGTTTTTTCGATGTTTACAAAAGGGTATCATAGTGTGCTATCATGTATTTTCGATCTTTACATAGTGTATCACAGTGTGCATCATGTATTTTCGATGTTTATAAAGTGTATCACAATGGACATCATGTATTCGCCGGAATAATATTTATTGGAGAGAGGAGAGAGAAGAGAAGAGAGAGTACATCTCAAAAATACCTAAAATTCCTTTAATTAAATTTTTTAATTAAAATTACCAAAATTATTGATTTCCTAATTTATCTTCTGATTTGTGGTTAAGATTGGATCTCACGGTTACCACAGATAATTGAGTTCTCCCTTGAATGGTCCCCTATATATATATATATGTATATATGTAGATGGGTTCATTAACATCATCTGCTGTTTTTTTTTGTTTTCTTAAATAGTTAATTAGCGTTTTCGTTTGAAACTTCCTATATATATATGTGTGTATATATATATATATATCTATATATCTATATATATATATATATGTAGATGGGTTCATACACATGATCTGCTGTTTTTTTTGTTTTCTTAAATAGTTAATTAGCGTTTTCGTTTGAAACTTCCTATATATATATATGTGTGTATATATATATATATAAGGTAATTTCAGTACAACAAAATATCTTGTAAAATGGGTTTTTTACAACGAAACTTTTCCTCGCAAGTATTTCATAGAAGAAAACCTAACACGGAAATTATTTACAACCAACGTACCTCTTGAAGCCTTTTTTCAAGGTCTAAACTAACGTTTAGCAGTTGACTGGCAGTCTGCAAACGTAAGCGGCCTTTATAACATAACGGGTTGTTACGAACCTATCATATAAATTGAAACATCGTTAGCTTTTAAAAACAAGTTTTTATCGTAAAGCGAAAATAGAAATAGAAGTAGGTTTTACCTCCTCCCTGATTTTAGGATCTCTAAAAGCAAGATCAACGATATCTTTGCCGGGGACAATTTTCCATGTTGGGATTACTTTTGCAAGTTGCATCAACACATTAATCACCAATTGAGGTGGCTTCATATCTTCTGCAATCTGAGAAATTTAAATGGGAAATTATAAATAATACAATATATAATATTTAGGTATAAAGTCATAAATTCAAGAACAAAATATCTATCTATATAGAGACACATGTTCATACGAAAATAATAACCAAATAGGAAAAAGATCGAATCACATGTGATTTCGCACATGATTTGGCCGTTTCATGTTCTTTTATTTGGTTATTGTTCTCGTTTGAACCTTCATATATATATATATATATATATATATATATAGACAAATGATCGTGTGAAAGTTAAGGTTAATGTTAGAAGCGTGAGAAGTGGAGGTTAATGTTAGAAGCGTGAGAAGTGGATATGAACCGTTGATCACTTTTAATCAAATTAATGTCCTCCCATGAATTGTGGCTTAGAAGAGAATTGATCCGATGCATCTCATCGTAGTGTACATTCATTTCTCATTCAACGGTTAATAACCACTTCTCACGCTTTTCACGTTAACCATAACTTCTCACTGGAACTCAACCATATATATACATATATATATATATATATATATATATATATATATATATATTATTGGGGTTTTTTCAACCGAGTCTTCAAATTAGTGAGCAAATTTCAACCACCACTTGTAAATTCGGACATAAATTTCAGATTTCATTTTTTAGTGAAGAAAATTGTATTAATTTTCATTCTCGGTATACAACATATTTTACATCATGTTGTATCGTGCAAAAACCCATATAGTTATAAAAGACATCAATAATGACATGATTAATACAGATAGGACTTCAACTAAAAATGATATATAAGTCGTTGAACTTAAAAATTAAGTTTCTTGAAATATTAATTTCCGATGTTAGGTTTGTATCGTTATCACTCTGTTGGCCCAATTCATTACATGCATGCTTGTCTTTTCCACGTTTTAATTTCAAAATCGAACGTAAACCTTGTTAGTTTTGAGATATTATGAAAGAGAGACATATAACCATATTTTTCTACAAAAGCTTGATTTGAAACGGAAAGATAAACAACTTTTTGGCCTCGTGTGAGAAAAAAACGTGAAATGCCATAACTACCCCTCAATTTTGGAGGAATTAGAAGTCATTTTATGTAATAAATGAAGGTGGTAGAGGATTAAATAAGAAAATGACAACTTGACAAAATCCTTCAAGAAGATCATTCAATCTCATATTTGACTTTTGATATTCAACCTTTTTCTTGATTCATACTATAAGGCATATTTTTCATGCATTGCATGTAAACTCTTTTGAAAATTACATTTTAATCCTTGAGGTTTTGAGAAATTACAAGTAAAATATTAATTTGATACTTGAACTAAATTTTTGTAGACCGTGATGCAAATATGTTAACATTCATCGAAAATTTATATTTTCTTTAGAATTTGTATAATTCAATGTCTGGACTACAATATTTATTTCTCATAACACATAAATAATAATAGTAAAATTATGTTATCGTCCTTAAAAGATTGATATTTTTATAATTTTGTTTCGTACTTTGGTCGTAGCATCAAAAATCCAACCCCCCCCCCCCTTCCATCAAGAATCTATGCAAAGATGCATGCTACAAGATTATTACACAACTCCTTAAACTGCGATATTTTTCATGTGAACCTTGTAGTTTATCACTTGAATTGGAATTTTCTTGTTTTATTAAAATTATATCCCTTTGCATGTATTTGTATGGACCACGATGCAACCATATATATTGCAAAATGACATTATAATACTGAGTTGTATGTTATATCATTTGTCACGTCAGCATAGTAAATAGTTAATACTTAAACCAGTTACTCAAGTCTCATATATCAAATATAAAATATAATTTTTAAAAAATGTTACTTAAAATAAAAGTTAAAACAAAATAAGTTTTTATTTTCATACAATTCGTTTATAGCCAAATTATATGAAAATGAAAGAGAAAAGTGTGTTTGAAATTAATTTAGTTTTTTAAGTGGAAATATATGGTATTTATTTTATTGGTTTTAGTTGCCATTCTTGAAAAAAAAAATTAAAAAAAAATAATAAAGGAGCACATACCTTACACATGGGCGCCACCAAGACTCCACCATCCCAATACTCTGGCTTCTTCCTATGTAACAGAAGAACCATTCCTCCTCCCATGGATTCTCCAAGCAATATTCTCATCTTTCTTTTATTTTCTTTCTTTTCTGAAAAAACAAATAAAATAAAACACACCCATTAATTAAAATTTATTTTTCTATAAAACCCATAAATCATATTTATTTCTTTAAATTAAACATTTTAATAAAATGATAAGTCAAATTGATTAAGATATGATGCATCATCTCTACTTTCATAATCTTAGGTGGCGTTTGTTTTTCAAAAGGTATGAAATCTGAAGTCTTATTTCATTTTTGATTAATAAGAGATGGTGTTGAAGTCTGAAATCTGAATCAATAAGACTGTTTTTGTATCGTTTGAAGGCGTCTTGAGAGAAAGAAGAACATATGAAATGAGGCGGCAATAAAAGGTTTTAAAAAGTTAGGTCACCACTTTTTATTTCAGATGTATTTAAGACTTAAGAGACTCTAAAAACTGGGAAAAAGAAAAGAAAAAGAAAACAGTCTGAATGTAAAAGGTTTTGACCGAATTAGACTTAAAGAGTCGTTAAGAGGTTTTAAAAAAACAAACAAACAGCCACTTAGAGATTGTTTGTTTTTTTAAAAAAAACCTCTTAATGGCTCTTAAGTCTGAATCGTTCAAACCTTTTTACACACCACCTCTTATTAATCATAACTAAAATAAGACTTAAGACTTTACACCTCTTAAAAAAACAAATGAAACCTTAGTCTTAATGTCTTATATGTTCATAGTCATCCTGTAAAACAAGAAAGCAAGTCAAAATCCTTGTTCTACTTGACCTGGTCAAAATTGATAAATTTTCAACTTCTTGAATTGGATTTAATAGCCTGAAAATTATTTTAAAAAAGAAAAAAGACTTACCACAAATGCTTGTGAAAAAATCCGAACAATCGGTAACAAGATCATCGAAAGAGGGGATAAAACCCTGAATCCCAGATGATTTTCCATGGCCTTGATTATCAATTCCATAAACTGCAAATCCTGCTTTCACAAGCCTTAATGCAGCTCCTGTAAAGATTTCATTATAGCCAAATTAATATTAAAGATACATCTTTATTTCAATCAAACATTCGGTCAAACTTAGCAATCTTCAAAGTCAAAATTGATCCAGATATCATCGATTTTGGAACTTCAAAATTGCTGTATTTCAACATATTCTCAATAATATTATTATAGTTATTAGTTTCCAAGAATAGACCATGGCAATCTTCATTAATTTGACCATAAAAAGTAAATAGTTTGACTTCTCCAAAAGTCAATTATGGTGTAGAAGTAACCAACAAACCTTTCATGGAGACACTGCATTCCATGCCATAGCCATGGTTAAGAAAGATCAAAGCTTTTGGTTCAGAATCAACAGGCAGCCATCGACACGTAAAAAGCTCCAATCCTTTCGAATTAACGATGATTTCCTGAAAATTTTCACACCAACATTACTATAAATTCCTTGTGTTCATCATTCATATTCATTAAAAAAAACAGAGCATTGTTAAAAATTAAAAATTAGTGAATATTACATTACCTCTTCATATTTGAAATTCGAAGCTTTAGTCGCCTAAAAATGGTTAAACATCAAAATCCCAGATGCAAAAAACACTCAATTAATCAATACTAAACAAGAATTATTAACACAAAAATAAGAAACAAAAGTAAGAACAGAAAGATACCATGAAACAGAGTGTTCTTCAAATCTTTATGAAGATCACAAGCTTTAAATTGTTCCTGAGATTATGGAGATAGAACAAGAAGAAGTTGGTTGCAATGAAATTGGAAAAAAAATTGATCAAGGTTGAGCAGAGAATATTGGAATGTGAGAGGATGATGTGTTTGTGGAGTAAGAGACGTGATCTCTGCTTATATTGAGGAGTTGTTTGTGTATACTTCAGTTTCTTGGATTTTTATTTATTTATTTGTCTTATTCCTTTTTCTTTTTAAATTGTTAAGGAAAATATTTTGTTCTGGTCTTTTATTGATGTAAACTGCTTTTATGTATCTCTCTCGTGAGTACGATAGATCATCTGAATTTATAATTTTAGGTCACAATTTATGGATACGTGAATAAATATAAAACTGTGTGCATAAATTTGTAGAGTTTTATAATTTGCAAACCTTCTAATTCTTACAAACCGATCTCAACTGTCCATTTACATTAATGAATATTTGGTTTCATAAATATCTCGATTGTTTCCTAATTTAAAACATTTATTATGATAAATGATTTACCTAATCTTTCATAAATATCTTGATCATATAAATAAGAGTGAATTGTGGATTTGGTCCCTGTGGTTTAGTGATTTCTTTGATCATGGTTCTCATTCTATGTTTATTGTGGATTTGGTCCTTGTGGTATTCAATTTATTTTGGTCATGATCCTTCTAACTAACACTTCCATTAACTTTGTTAAATCAAGGATCATTTTAGTCATTTTGCTTATTTTTTGTCCTTTTTTGATAACAAAAATATAAACAATATTTTTATACACACATGCATACACACATGTATATATATATATATATATATATATATAACGATATTAAAATAAATAAAATAAGACATTATTGTATGATTTAATTGTTTAATTTTTTTAAAATTAATTATATTAAATACGATTTAATTTTATTATTTTATTGTAATTGTGAAAAAAGATATAGTTTTTTTGTTTTAATGTAATTAAAATTTCAATTTAAACAAATCAGATCATAAAACTATATCTTATTTATTTAGATCGAATAAAATAAAATATGGTTTTATGATTTGATTTATTGAATTAAAATTTTAATTAAGTTAGAGACGATTTAATTATATTATTCTTTTACTATTATTGCAACAAACAAGCTTTAGTGATTAAGAAATCACTAAACCACAGGGACCAAACCCACAATTCGCTCTATAAATAAACCCTAATATTTTTTCTTAAATATCTATTGTTTGGTTTGTTATCAATTTTGAGATTTATTTCAATGATTGAGACTCTAAATATATATTTATTTTTAAAATAAACTGTCTAATCAGATTAGGTTGAGTCCAAATATTAATTTAAAATATTGATTTGAAATATATAAATATTTTTTAAATAATAAAAATTTTACGAAAATGAACTACATACAATGAATTAATTCAAGGTTCCTGTGTTTTATTTTGGTTTGGTTTTAAATAAATAAAACGCGGTTTAAAGTCAAAAGAAAATCAAAAGTGTTAACAGCAATGTCCATATAATATAATTATATGATTAGATCTTAGATTATAATATATTAACGGAGTGGTGAAAACGCATGCGCAATAATGTATTGGATTTAATAATTCACAAATTCATATTTTTAACGTAAAGTAGGACATCATTGTTGAAATGGTTGTGTTCTTTTAATGTATTTTCATTTGGAAAAATCAATTTATTTATTTTTCAAAAGATTTACGCTTTTTTTTTTCTTTTTTTTAAGGAAGATATTTTTTGTTTGATTATTGCCTGTTAATTAATAAAAAAAATAACTATAAATATTGATAAGATCAATAGTTTTGATAATTATTTGATATTAGAAATGTATCCTCATAATGCAGCGGGTTTCTGAAATCTATAACTCGAACCCTCGATCATTATTCATACTTTTTGTTAGTTTTTTTTTTATTTTATTTTACGATTTTGAGAAACCTAGATTTAAAACAAAAATATATTTTAGTTTAGTTTAATTATGATTTTTTATAAAAAATAATAATAATAAATTTTGTTACGGGTCAAAAAATGTTTAATGTAAATGATAACTATATTTAAGATATTTTATATTTAAAATAAACAAGATAACATACTTCAATAAAAAATAAAAATAAAGTGTTTTATCTCGAATTTTCTTATATTTATCGGTTAGTTATATCAATAGTTAAAAATTTTAGATATTTTAGAAAATAAAAATAAGTACTTATCTGCAGTTAGTTACACGAATTCAAACATTGAGCTTTTATAAGTTGTACTTATGTTTAATCAATTTGTACTTTTGGATTTTAAGTAATATGCATTAATAAGTGGTACCTAATGCATAAAAATTAGTTTTTAAGAATTTAACTTAAATGCTTTATAATATAGTATAAGTATATTAGTTAAAATTCAAAATTACAAGTTAATGAAACATAATTATAACTTATTAAAGTCCCATGTTTTAATTTGTATAACTAACTGCAAATGAACATTTTAAATACAGGATAAACACTATGAGATAAACTACCTTTTTATTTTTTTTAAATATATTTATTAGATCATGCATGTTTTTATAATATAGTATAGATATATTAGTTATGAGATTATAACTAATATAGATATAGATATATTAACTATTAAGAGCAAATCATAAAATAAAACATAAATATTGATAATAGTAATATTGATCAAATCGTCCAATAAATATAAAAAATAAATATTGATAATATTAGATAATATTGATCAAATCGTTCATTAAATATAAAAAACAAATATTTATATTAATAAATGAGTATCCATTCCACAAATAGATGATGGTGTGAGATACTGTGATTGGATAAGTTGTACCAATGTATCATGAAATAGTAAATTAAGTAATTGGTTTTAATTAGTTGTATTTTGTGCTTAAAATGTTATAATTACGAGTTTTTTTATGTCTCTTTTATAATATAGTATAGATTAGCTTAAAACATATTAAACATTTTAAATGTGGTGTACTGGTTAAGCCCCTGGGGATGTGGTGGAATATCCATCTGTCCAGAGTTCGAATCCAGACGTACACAACAATTGTGGCCACTGAGGTTTAATTAGGGCTGATGTCTTACGGTCATAATTTGCCAAATGATTAGTCTAGACGTAACCTATTACACCCTTCCCAAAATAAAAAAAATAATAAAATAAATATTTTGAAGCAGAAACACAAAAAGATTGACAAACATTTAAACCCTTTAAAAATAACTAGTTTACAAGGGTAAATTTGGAAAATAAGATAAGATTCTTATAAAAGTAGAGATTAAACTCTAAAGATGATTTTTATTACTCAATGATAAACTCAATTAAAAAGAAACAATGATCTTATTTATAGGCTAAAAAGAAAAATAATCATAAACTTAAATCAACTAGAAAAACATTTAAATTCAGGTTGAACAGAGCGTCATCCCTCTCTCAGAAATTAGGGTTAACGAGGGAAATCGTTGCATCGAAGAACCCGGACGATTTTGGAAAAGAAGACGAAAAAGTTTCGTCACAAAGAGGTCACTATGGTGAAAGTCCAATGGAAGCAACATCGCGGTGCTAATGTGACATGGGAAGCCGAGGAATATATGAAGCGGAGATATCCACACCTCTTCACCTAACCGAGATTTCGAGGACGAAATCTTCTCCACGTTGGGGATGATTGTAACACCCGTAATTTAGGTGCGTTTTGTGTTCGTCTTTGTAATATCCCGAAATTTTGAAAGAAAATATTGTTCAAATAAATGTATTGGTTCGAATTTGAAAACCATGTGGAACTAGATGGACTAAAGTTGTCAATAGAAAAAAAAAACTTTAGATATTATGGATAACCATCTCGTAATTATGCTTAGCCCATTAGGGTTCTACAAAATTAATGGTTTATTAGTGCAGCAAAAGAGAAAAGGGAGAAGAAAAAAAAACGAGAGTCCGGTTGAAATATTTGGGGTTTGAAGCATCGATCTTTAGGGTTTAAGATTGGGTTTGTGTTTGAAGTTTTGATCGTGATATTAAAGATTTGTTGAAGAAAATCGATGGAGTTCTCATTGGATATTTTCTTGGATGTTAGCTAAGGTACGAATTCCTTATTTTCCTCTCATTAATTTGCGTTATTTGAGTTGTTATATACGTGTACGGATTCTTCATGTTCCCCATTTTTTTTTGTTCATTCGATCCGTTGTTTTTATGTTAATTTCGTTTATGCTTATTTGATTCGTTACATATATGTATGATTTCTTTGCGTTTTGTTTCGACTCTTTTCGTTATTTCATCCATCAAGTCGGTTTACTTCCCGTCCTATTAGTTGATCGTTTAGTTTCCTATTGGTTTTACATAAGATAAATCGTGGTTTGAATATGTTCAAAACGTCAAACTCAATTTATAAATCTGCTGAATTCCCTTTTTGAAATTTCGTGTTATTTGTAAAAATCATAATAAATCGCTCGTTTATCGGATTAAGGCATACAATATATTTTTGAAAAGCTGTAGATGTCTTCTACGATTTACTGTCACACGAGCAAACTGTAATTTTTATTCTAAGGTGTCTAAAATCTGGGTTTTCCAAAACTGGTCTCGTTTTAGGCCAGAACAGCGCGGCGGTTTTCAAAAATTCGTGTAAAATCCATTTTAAATCCGATTCAGTCCATTCTTGATTCGTTGGAATCCTAAGACATTTATTTAAAACTTCTGTTTAGATATTGTTTTCTAAAACTTATTGTAATTATGATAAAATATCGTATTTGTAAACGTGTAAAGTTCTGAAAATAGTACAACATGATTTCAAAAAGTTGGGTGTGTGAAATTCCTAGTCTATGTTCGGATTTGATTCGCCGTACGTTTTTTTTGGTTTCAACTCTTTTGTAAAGGTTCATAATGAAGTTACGTCTTTATTTACTAAACACGTTCCTTTTAAATTCCGTTTGTATTTGTAAGTATTTTAGTTTTAAAGTGTTTAAAAAAAATAAAGCTTTTGAGTGGAGCGATCAATATTTTTTGTACGTTTAAATACCCTTTTTATTCGTTTTGTAATTCGTATGATTTGATATTCATTTAGTATCACCACATGTCTTGTGACATACTTTTGAAGTTTATACGTTAAGATTTACCGAGCTACTAACCACCTATGGGGGTACCATAGGCACGTCATTGTGGCACCGATGGCGTGACACTACCCGTGGCGGTGTGATCAGTCCACGGCGTCTCCTTTTGATTTTGTGTGCTCTAATGAGAGCTGGCGTGGTGTGATGGGAGGCGTATGGGTCGACCCTAGTTTGTAGGGTGGATGACGGTGTAGTGCCCAACACCGCATCTCACATTAGTTGGTACAGTTGGATGAGAATGTCCAACGTACGTGCCTATGTGGCTTATGTCTGACACTTGTTGTATCTGTTTATGTGTGACATGAAACTCAAGTGTATGCGATTATTTGTTCGAGCTCGTTATGCAATCTTATGATATGATTTTGATTTGAGTTTCTTTGATTCGTTTGGTACTAGTGACCAATTTTTGTTCTAATGTGACGATTTTGATTTTGATTATGATATAATGAATTTGGATATAATTTTGTTATGGCCTTTGATTAAGTAATTAAATTGAGTTATTTGGTCTAACTTCTTTTGATTTCTTTTTCTTTGTTCCGGGTTATTTTGATATGTTGTTGAGGTTAAATGTGGAATAAATTTTACTCAATCTAACTTTCATGAACACTCAAAAATTCGAGTCTCGTGTGCAAAATCTAGATTTTATTTATATTCTGTATTGGGTTCGATCATTCTTTTGTTATCTATTGTATCTGTGCACTGAGCGTTTGGTTTAGCCGCATTTCTTTGTTCGCGACAGGTATTCAAAGGGAATCTAAAGAGTTTAAGAGATTCAGAGCTTCATCCTATATAAGAGGTTGTTGGTAAGAAGTTTTAGGTTTTATTTATGGTTTGATGTAAGTATTGGAAGAAAGAAAGTGTATCGTTCGAGACAATTATTATTTTTTATGGTGCTTATTTTAATCAAGGTTTAATAATGCTCTATATGTTTGTATTGATGGTTTGTTTTAGGTTAAGATGTAATCTCCTTTTCCATCTCGGAAAGGGGGTGTTACAAGAATGGTATCAGAGCCTTAGGTTCTATCTTGTAGAAAATCAAATAGGTTTGGCCTGTTAGTATGAGTAGATTAATAGATGTAATTTGAATTGTGTAGCGGAAGCGTGGTGGTCGAATTTTCTTTATCCTATAAATGGCTCCCTAGTTGGCTCGAGGATTAATGAGTTCTGGTTTATATTATCATTTAGGTTGATAAATTTGATCGTCGAAATTGCAATAGGTGGTTTGTTATTGAAGTTTGCTTGCGGTAGTCATGGTTCAAACATGTGAATGTTTCTTTTAATGAGATAGGTAAGCTAATTCGGATTGGTTGCTAAGCAAATAGTCTTAAGATTATTAGATTTTAGAATTTTGAATGAAGGATAAAGTTGTAATTATTGGCTTCGATTATCTGTAAGGAGGGTTGCGATTTGGTATACCTAGAATGTAGCAGTATTGATGAAATAATTATGCGTTATTCGAGTAATAAGAAAATTTGATGTAATATCTTTTAGTATTAGTTGAAATGCGACGATAGTAAGTGGTTTTAGGTAAATTTTAATAAGGATAATTAAAGTTTCTCGGCATCATTTTTTTTATAAATGATTAAGGATGGAATTTTGGGTTGCGGTTTTATAATTTGAAGACTTTTAGTTGGGGATATCTGATTGCTCAAGTCAAATGCTCCGAGTTAGAATTTGTTTCCTATGGCAATATTAGTCTTGCAATTTTATATCTAGAATTAAGATATATAGTACTGATAAATTGAAGATCGTTTAGTGGATATTTTGCTACCGTTTTATAGATAGAGTTACATTCCTAGTTCAGATGTTAAACATGATTTTGAAATAATTTTTGGTCTTTTATTTTTGTAATAAGATTTAATTGTGACTTGTGACTTGTGAGTATTGATAATTTGAGATTTTGGGTGACGGACTTAGAAGACCAAATACTTTTAAATGGGGTGAATTATATTAATCTTACTGTTTGTATAATTTGGAGACTAAGATATATTGAATAGATATTTATTGACAAATATTTTGATTTAATTTCAAGATACCTTGGGTAAGGTAGTGTAGAACATTTATGTTTAGAATTTAGAAGACTTGTATTAGTTGGCAATATGGTTACTTAAATTCCGAGGACGGAATTTCTTTAAGGGGGATAGATTGTAATATCCCAAAATTTTGAAAGAAAATATTGTTCAAATAAATGTATTGGTTCGAATTTGAAAACCATGTGGAACTAGATGGACTAAAGTTGTCAATAGAAAAAAAAACTTTAGATATTATGGATAACCATCTCGTAATTATGCTTAGCCCATTAGGGTTCTACAAAATTAATGGTTTATTAGTGCAACAAAAGAGAAAAGGGAGAAGAAAAAAAAAACGAGAGTCCGGTTGAAATATTTGGGGTTTGAAGCATCGATCTTTAGGGTTTAAGATTGGGTTCGTGTTTGAAATTTTGATCGTGATATTAAAGATTTGTTGAAGAAAATCGATGGAGTTCTCATTGGATATTTTCTTGGATGTTAGCTAAGGTACGGATTCCTTATTTTCCTCTCATTAATTTGCGTTATTTGAGTCGTTATATACGTGTACGGATTCTTCATGTTCCCCATTTTTTTTGTTCATTCGATCCGTTGTTTTTATGTTAATTTCGTTTATGCTTATTTGATTCGTTACATATATGTATGATTTCTTTGCGTTTTGTTTCAACTCTTTTCGTTATTTCTTCCATCAAGTCGGTTTCATTCCCGTCCTATTAGTTGATCGTTTAGTTTCCTATTGGTTTTGCATAAGATAAATCGTGGTTTGAATATGTTCAAAACGTCAAACTCAATTTATAAATCTGCTGAATTCCCTTTTTGAAATTTCGTGTTATTTGTAAAAATCATAATAAATCGCTCGTTTATCGGATTAAGTCATACGATATATTTTTGAAAAGCTGGAAATGTCGTCTACGATTTACTGTCACACGAGAAAACTGTAATTTTTATTCTAAGGTGTCTAAAATCTGGGTTTTCCAAAACTGGTCTCGTTTTAGGCCAGAACAGCGCGACGGTTTTCAAAAATTCGTGTAAAATTCATTTTAAATCCGATTCAGTTCATTCTTGATTCGTTGGAATCCTAAGACATTTATTTAAATCTTCTGTTTAGATATTGTTTTCTAAAACTTATTGTAATTATGATAAAATATCGTATTTGTAAACGTGTAAAGTTCTGAAAATAGTACAACATGATTTCAAAAAGTTGGGTGTGTGAAATTCCTAGTCTATGTTCGGATTTGATTCGCCGTACGTTTTTTTTGGTTTCAACTCTTTTGTAAAGGTTCATAATGAAGTTACGTCTTTGTTTACTAAACACGTTCCTTTTAAATTCCGTTTCTATTTGTAAGTATTTTAGTTTTAAAGTGTTTAAAAAAAAATAAAGCTTTTGAGTGGAGCGATCAATATTTTTTGTACGTTTAAATACCCTTTTTATTCGTTTTGTAATTCGTATGATTTGATATTCATTTAGTATCACCACATGTGTTGTGACATACTTTTGAAGTTTATACGTTAAGATTTACCGAGCTACTAACCACCTATGGGGGTACCATAGGCACGTCATTGTGGCACCGATGGTGTGACACTACCCGTGGCGGTGTGATCAGTCCACGACGTCTCCTTTTGATTTTGTGTGCTCTGATGAGAGCTGACGTGGTGTGATGGGAGGCGTATGGGTCGACCCTAGTTTGTAGGGTGGATGACGGTGTAGTGCCCAACACCGCATCTCACATTAGTTAGTACAGTTGGATGAGATTGTCCAACGTACGTGCCTATGTGGCTTATGTCTGACACTTGTTGTATCTGTTTATGTGTGACATGAAACTCAAGTGTATGCGATTATTTGTTCAAGCTCGTTATGCAATCTTATGATATGATTTTGATTTGAGTTTCTTTGATTCGTTTGGTACTAGTGACCAATTTTTGTTCTAATGTGACGATTTTGATTATGATATAATGAATTTGGATATAATTTTGTTATGGCCTTTGATTAAGTAATTAAATTGAGTTATTTGGTCTAACCTCTTTTGATTTCTTTTTCTTTGTTCCGGGTTATTTTGATATGTTGTTGAGGTTAAATGTGGAATAAATTTTACTCAATCTAACTTTCATGAACACTCAAAAATTCGAGTCTCGTGTGCAAAATCTAGATTTTTTTTATATTCTGTATTGGGTTCGATCATTCTTTTGTTATCTATTGTATCTGTGCACTAAGCGTTTGGCTCAGCCGCATTTCTTTGTTCGCGACAGGTATTCAAAGGGAATCTAAAGAGTTTAAGAGATTCAGAGCTTCATCCTATATAAGAGGTTGTTGGTAAGAAGTTTTAGGTTTTATTTATGGTTTGATGTAAGTATTGGAAGAAAGAAAGTGTATCGTTCGAGGCAATTATTATATTTTATGGTGCTTATTTTAATCAAGGTTTAATAATGCTCTATATGTTTGTATTGATGGTTTGTTTTAGGTTAAGATGTAATCTCCTTTTCCATCTCGGGAAGGGGGTGTTACAGTCTTACTTTTCTCCTCATGGCAGATTTTCATATTTTGGTTAAGGATCTTGTGTTGAGGGAAACCATGAGGCTAAAGTGAGTTGGCTAGATTCCCAAACCTTCGCACCTAAAAGATCTAGAGTTGAAAACTCCATGAAACAAGGCTCGGTACCACTCCAACGACTATGCCCGTGATTGTGACACATTGTCACTCTCGTAGGGCACAGCCGCGCAGAGTGTATCGTAAGGTGGGGTGGTGGGGCGACAATGCCCGCGAGAATGACACCTTGTCACTCTCGCAGGACAAAGTTGCCGAGTGTGTACCGTATGGTGTTAAACCCGGGCGACAATGCCAAGGGAGAACGACGGTGTCATTGTCGCGAGGCAAGGTCGCGGTCGGGCCTCCAGTCCTTAAATACTCCTCAAAACTGATTTTATCTCATTTTCCTCTTTGTGGAGACTTTTGGCTGCGATTTTGGAAGAGGCTAAAGGTACAATTTCACTCTTTCTTCATTCAATGCTACCAAATGGTTACCTTATGAGCATTTATAGGTTTGATTTAGGTTGGTGATTGTAATTAAGAGTCTTGTGCTTGAAGTTCAAGTTTCATTCCAACATCCTCTCTCAAATATCATCAACTAGGGTTTCCTATAAACTCTACAAGGTGAGTTTTCTACCCTTTGTTCTTACATATTTACTAGGGCTTATGTGTTATAACTCTCATCTATGCCTCCTAACTACATATTGGGTTTTGATATATTTTTTGACCTAACCATGAGATTTGGGAATATTAGGGTTTTGGGAACTTGAACAATAATGCTTGGAAAATTTGGTTAGACTATAAATAATGGTATTCTATGACTCTCTACATGTTTTGGAACTTACTCCTATTCTATGGGATTTTGGTAAATCCAAAGTGAAAATTAGGGTTTTGATGAGATTCAAGTATTGGGTTGGTTAGTGATAAACTTGTCATTTAAATGGGATTTATGATATTATTGTTGATGGGTTTGCATTGATAAAGCCTCCTTAATAATAGGGGTCAAGACTTCATGTTAGTAAACTGATACATGTAATTTGGTTTTAACACTTACGTATATGATCAATGATGAATGGGTTAAAATGCTTTGTATTTGGTCTTAGTGCAATAGATCTATAGGCACGGTGTTCCAATGTCCCATTTTGGACATTGAGTTCACCACTTTGGCACGGAATAGGCATCGGCTCTCCATGGTAAGTAAGGTGTGGACCTATATGGTCGGGCAACGTCCCATGGGCAGTAAGGTGTAATTCCATTGTGCATGAGTTCCCGCTTTGGAATTGAGTTCCTGTTTTGGAACTCTCAAGAATAGACCTAGAGGGGTTGACTTGATGTTTTCGAGCAATAGACTTAGAGGAGTTGAGCTCACTATGTGATTGGCGATTATTTGTACCATGTTATAATCATTAATGGTTTATTTGGTTGTTTTGATTTAGCTCACGACTATGTCCTCCGTATGACTTCAAACGGGTTTATTACTTCTAATTGAATTGTATTGCTCTCACTAGGCTTTAGCCTAATGCTTGTTCTTTGGTTGTCGCGTATAACAGGTCTTTCTAGCGGTGGGGCTCGTCGGGATTGAGAGGACCACCTTAGGGGTCGAGAGCGATCTTTTTGAAGAATTAGAGACCATAACATTTGATTTTGGAAGATACACATTTTGGAAGAATAGCGACACCCGACCATAATCTTTCTTGACCAAGTTAGATTATTAGGTTGTTGAATTATTTTCTTCATTTGATTTGGGTTGTAAATGTTATACTTTATTCCCCGTATTGGGATGACACACTTGGTTAGAATGCCACATATGTATTATGCAGGATTGAGTGTCCCCTATTTTAGGGAGTACATATTTAATCTAAATCATAGACGTTATATTGCCGAATTTTCGAATTTTAAATTCACTTCAAATTTTAGGATGTTACAATATATCTGAATAAGTGGGTAAACTTAGGGTAAGTACTTTGGCAAGTGACACAAAAATGTGGAGCTATGTTTTCAGATTTGCCATTAGTGGGTATATGAACTCCTAGTGAGGGTGTGAGAAGGAGATTATGTTGTATGTTATGGTTCTAGTGTTGAGAAAACTAAATTGTGCGGTTGGTCTAAAACTTGCACCTATTAGCGAGCCGATCTTTGGAAGCATGTTTGATGTTTTCGAGAAGAAAGTGGAAAAAAGGGTGGTTGGATGTAGTGCTCTAAGTGAAAGACCATTGTGCCAGACTTGGTATTGTGTGGAAAAGGTTCCAAGTGAGTCTGTCGTCCAGTGTTAAGCTATTTGGAATAGTTTTGTGTGAGCATGGTCACTCCTTGTTGAGAGAGTGAAGCTTGAATTTATTGCAAATATGGTCGTACGATTGTTGGATGCGATGAGAAATTGAAGTGTGTGTCATTATGATTCATTCAGTTGGAGTTAGTGGACTATAAAGGTGACGAGTTATGGAAGTTTTCTTTTTATTTATGTAGGAATATAGGGTGATGACGTTTGGGGTGAAGTATATATATTGTGTATGAGTTAAGTAACACTGATGAGTTGTGATCAATGTGGTTTGGGAAAGAAAGTGCTTTTTTTGCATTTGATGTATGTCATACTGAGAGACGTTATTTTACAATGGCAGGTTACCTAATGAAGAAACTCACAACTGTGAGTTTATTGTGATATCTTGTAACACCCTGTTTTTTATCTCAATTGAGGAAAAATGTTGAACTGGATGAATTGGTAAAGGAAGAACCAAGTATGGAGTATGGCTGTAGTGCCATGTGGTTTTGACGTTGGTCACAATAGCATTAATGGTACTGAGAGTATGGTCGTCTCGGACTCTCGGCTATAGTGCCATGTGGTTGTGACACTTGTCACAATAGCACCAATGGTACTAGGAGTATGGTCGTCTCGGCTATAGTGACATATGGTTGTGACATCTGTCGCAATAGCACCAATGGTACTGAAAGTGCGGTAGTCTCGACTTAGTGTCATGCAGTTGTGACTATGTCACAATAGCACGGGCGTTACCGAGTGTTCGGTCATCTCAGCGAATGTGCCATGAAATTATGACAATGACACGATAACTGGCATAATAGCATCAAAAGTTCCGAGAGAACGGTCGAGGAATGGCCGGGAGAACGGTCGAGGAACGTCCGGGAAAACGATCGGGAAACGGTCAGGAAATCCGTCGAGAAAACGGTCGAAAAACTCGCGGTACGGGCCAGGCTATAGTGCCCGATGACTGTGCCAGTGGCACTATAGCATGTCAAGGTCGCCAAGGGGTAAAATGGATTTCGGTACACTTTGTGAAACCTTGCCATGCGATTGTGACATGGCATAGTTGCATGTCACAATCGCGGTCGGGGTGCAGTGCATAAAATCGATTTTCAACCTCTTTATTCATTTAGTCATATCTTTCTCATCTCAACTCCGATTTTGATGATTCTTTTTGCTATGGTTTCGTATTTGATAGATTTTCAAGAATATATTGTTAGTTTTGGAAATATCCAAGAGTATTTGGTGGTGGAGTGGAAGCAAAGGTCAAGAGCTCATCATCATCACCACCTCCATCTTCAAGAAATTTGGGGTTTTCTAGGTTTTCACCAAAACCTAAGTGGTGAGTTCATCCTCCTAGTTTCTAAACTTTATTATGAGTTATAAGTGCTCCATTGATGACTCCTTAGTGTTTTATTTCTCCAATTTCAGGTTGGAAGATTTTGAGAAAAGTTAGGTCAAATTAGGGTTTTTGGCCAAAATGGAGATTTTGAAATAAGATGTTTGGGGAATGATTCTAATCACTTGAATATGTGTATTTGTGGTTGGGAACTTGTGAATCTAGGTTTTTGGAAGTTTTGGCTTGAAGATTCAACTATCTTCAAAGGAACTCAAGTTGGGGAAAAATCTAGATTTAGCCTAAATCTAGCAAGGTAAGTTCAATTTGATTTGTGAAAACGGTGTACATGCCAAAATGTCCATTTTAAAATGTTTATATGTTTTACATGAAATTATTAACTGTTGACTTTTTGGATGAGTCTTGATTATTTGAAGTGTTTAATTTTATAAACTTTGTAAAACACCCACATTTGGGATTTTGGGCATTTTGATAAATAAATCATAAGTTTAGGTATCTTATGATTTGTTTTATGATTGAAAATCTTTTAGTATAAGTGTTGGTGATTTTAGTGTCACCAGACATTTAAGTGTAATTGGTTATAACACGAGTACTAATGGGTTTCAAACTATGATCTAATACAAGTTAGGTGGTGCGGAGTGCACACTTGTTATAAGACGAGTTTGATCCCGGACACGATGAAATGGAGGGGGGTCAAGGGGCAATGCCCCTAGCGGTGATCCAAGTGGCAGAGCCTCTAAAGGTATGGCAGAGCCTCTGAAGGCATGGCAGAGCCTATGAAGGCACGTCAGAGCCTCTGAGCCTCGTTGGCACGGCAGAGCCTCTTAAGGCACGACAGAGCCTCTTAGCCTCTTTGGCACGTCAGAGCTTCTTAAGGCATATCAGAGCCTCTGAGTCTCTTTGGCATGGCAGAGCCTCTGATGGGAGTCTCTGGACCAGAAGCTCTTGGTGTCTATTTTTGGACTAAATCTGCATTTACTGAACATTTAATGGTCAGTTATTTTCTGCCCTTAATTTTAGCTAAATTGATTGTAATCGACTATAATGATAGTGATTTACAATCATTGCCATTTTTTAGCTAAATTGATTGTAATCGACTATAATTGATAGTGATTTACAATCATTGCCATTTTCCGTTATTTCCTATTTTACGAATGGGACTAGTATATATACAATATATACTTATGTTTTAGACTCGCGATTTTAAACAATCATATATACTCTCCAGCAAATTTGCTCTCGTTTTGTGCCTAAAAACGTGAGTGTTCTTGAGTCTCATCCCATATTGGGTTTCGTGCAACCCAGGCATAGGGTCGAAATACCAATTCGGAAAGTGACTTACACGATTCTCAAGAAATCCGGTCAATTGATCGACTACTTTCCCCCCATCCCTAACAATCGAATTGGTATCTCGACATGTCGATCATGGCCGATTCTGTGAAAGAGATGACATCAAAGTTTGGAAAGCTGGATAAGTTTGAAGACACTGACTTCAGACGTTGGCAGAAAAAGATGCACTTTCTGCTGACCGCTCTGAAGGTAGTGTATGTGCTGAGTACACCCATGCCAGAAGTGATGGAGGATGAGACGCTGGAGTACACAAGGAGAAGGAGCAAGTGGGAGAATGATGATTATATCTGCAGAGGACACATCTTAAACGGTATGTGCGATTCCCTTTTTGATATCTACCAAAACGTGGCAAGTGCGAAGGAATTATGGGATTCCCTCGAGTCCAAGTACATCGCTGAAGATGCTTCTAGTAAGAAGTTCTTGGTTAGCGATTTTAACAGTTATAAAATGGTGGACTCGAGGCTCGTAATGGAACAATATAATGAAATACTTCGTATCTTGGGTCAATTTACACTACACAACATGCATATGGATGAATCTATTGTTGTATCGAGTGTGATTGACAAACTACCACCTTCTTGGAAAGATTTTAAGCATAACTTGAAACATCAAAAAGAGGAACTGTCATTGGTTCAACTTGGGAGTCATTTGTGCATCGAAGAATCTCTTGGGGTGCAAGAAAATGACAAATCCAAGGGGAAAGTTGAATCTGGACAACCCTCTGTTCACATGGTTGAGGAAAAGAAAGCCCACTCCAACAACAACGGAAAAGGCAAGAAACGTAAGTTTGATGGACCCAACAAATCCGTTAAAAAGAAAAAGGATTTGGTGTGTTGGAGATGCAACAAGGTGGGTCATCACAAACGTGATTGCCGGGTAAAGTTGAACAATAATGGTGCTGGTTCGAGTGGAAGTGGATCGGGGTCTAATGATCGCGATCAAGTGAAAAGAGGTCAGTTTTTGACTAACTTTGATAATTTTGTCCAGAATTATGATGGCTTGGGCAACTGAGTGGAGCTAAGTTGATTAGATTGAAAAAACGAGTCTTGAGAATATCAAGTCGGGGGACAACTTGATGTGGAAGGCATCCCATTGAATGGGGTGGTGCGTTAGAGAGAAATGAAGTTAAGCCACATTTTGGGTCTGATGCAATTATTGAAAGAGTTGAGGAGCTAGTGTATAATTGGATGTAACCGATGAAATTATGGAGAAGTATTAATGTATTTCACGTTTCTATTTTAGAGAGCATTTGTTAGACGTTGGTATGACGATGCCTTTTTGAAGGATGCAATCGAATAAGAATCTAACCTTTGTCTTAGGGGCGGGGACAATCTTGGACCGTAAGGTTTAGAAGCTAAGGACCAAGTAGATCTGCCTTGTGAAGGTCCAATGGCGTTATCATAAAGGACAAGAGACAACTTGGGAGGTAGGAACGGACATGAGGTCCCAATATCCAAGTCTATTTGACGATGGAATTTCGGGGATGGAATTCTTTTGAGGGGGAGATATTGTAATAACCGAGATCAAATTTGCAAAGAATGGAGTATTGGATGGGATTTTGTTGAAAGCCAAAAGTTCAAGGGCTAAGTTGTAAATATGGATAAAAGGGATTAAAACCCTAATACCCTTATCCTCATAATCATTTTCTCATATGTGGAGCCTAGGGGGAGCATACGTATTTTGGAGGTGCAAAGTGAAGAAGAAATCAATAAGGACGGTAGCTTAGAAAGAATTTCTCATCATTTTTCCATCAAGGTAATCATCATTCCAACCTCTTATTATGGATTATTAATGATTTTTATGGTTGAATGTTGTTGGGGTGAAAGAAATGTCAAGTGGTTAATTCCAATGAGTTTGGGTATCACTTTTGGGTATTGTTATGTTGCTTATTTGATTAAGGATTGTTTAGGCTATTACCTAACCAAGCTAGGGCCCTAGAAGTGACCGAAATCAAGCAAATCCCTTGATTTGGGGGTTGGTCAGTACCAGATTACGACTCTCGGAAATCGCCTTTCTGTAGGCTGAAATCCAGGTAGGGGAAACCCCGGGAGGCGGGGAACCCGGTAGTTCCGGGAGTGGGAACTGGGAAGCCCCGGGAGGTAGGGTTCCGGGAAGGAGAAACCCGGGGAAACCGGGTGGGGAATGATCCCGGGAGGGAAACCCCGGGAGAGAGGAACCCCGAGGAGACCGGGTGCGAGTGATCCCGGGAGGGAACCCAGGAGGCGGGGTCCCGGGAGGGAGGTAACCGGGGAGATCGATTAGATGGGACTCATGATTGATCCCGGAAAACGGGGGAGACCTGGGCGGCGGCCGGGGGGTCCCGACAAGGGGAGGTTCGGATGTCGATTCCAGGGACTCAGTCCAGGCCCTGTTGAGTCCTGCACCAGTTTTTCATATTAAGCCTAGGTGTCTTTTAGAGTGTTCTCAATCGATCGAGAGATTTATCACCTTTGAATTTTATATCATAGGCAGGGCCGGTCCTGAGATTTCGGATGCCTATGGCAAAAATCCAAAAAGATGCCACTAATATATGTATATAAAGAACAAAATAGACTATTTGAAAGGGTTTAGAACCAATTTAAGCTAGACGACTTATCCCCACCCCAATTTTTATTAAATATAACAAAAATGATTCAATTTGTCGGGGTGTAACTCTTTATGATTCACTTATGGAAAGGTATCCAAGTGATGATGATAGGGAAGCCATCTTTCAAGCATTATTAAGGAACTAAACGAGGATCCACAATAGTACATGTCTGTCTATGAAATTTCCACATTCTCCTTTGACTATTTTCCTGTTTTTGTTTTCAAATTAGCTTTTCTTATGAACATTGAGTGTAACATCTTGTCAAACATGATTGTGGTTGTGAACTATAATTTTTTTTCAAGTCAGAGCTTTGATATTTTTATGTAGACTTGTTTTAATTGGATTGACATGTGGGTTATGGAGATATTGGTCGCGGGTTCTATTAAACCTTCAGGAACTTCTTTTTTATTTTATCTTATTTTGATTGTGTATGAGCTCCTTATAAATCTTAAAAAGCTTATATCCAACTTGAAGCTAACCTACTTTTGCCTATTTCACAAGCTTACGTGCCTATAGATTACTCTAATGAATATCAGAAATCACAAATCATCTAAGCATCTTATATCACAAATCATAAATAATGAATATCATTGAATCAGTATCAATAATGAATATCAATATATCATCAGTCATCTAAGTATCTTATATCTAAATAATATAAATCAGAAAGAATGAAGATACCAAATTGTATTTAGGGCAGGATCAAGACTTCAGGAGCAGACCGATTAGGGAGCCGACTACGACCAACTGAGCAGACTGCAGATTAGGGCAACAATCAGGAGAGCAGAAAGTTTAATCGAACGCTGATGACTTCGTGAGATTGCTCAATGTCTCAACAAAGTATACAAGTTAGAAAGAAAACACCTTCGGTGGTCGATTTAGGGCAGCATCCACAACTACTTCACTACTTCAATCCTGTAGTCGATTAGGATTTAGGGCAACCGATGGGCGATGGAGAGTTTGAGAGAGACCGCAACGAGAGCTATAAACTCGTGAAACACAACTCACGATTCAAGTCTTCAGCCGATGGTGATGGGCGATGGAAGGAGAATCTACTCGTGATTGGATTTGGATACGCCTCTTTCAGCGTGCGTCCACGTTCAAACGGTGGTGAAAAAAAATTGTTTGGGCCCAAAATTTAACCTATATAACAGAAGGCCTATTAGAAATTTGATGCCCTCATGGGCCTGTTGTCCATGGCCTAAGCCACATCTGCTATGGCCAGGGTCGGGCCTGATCATAGGTATCCGGTTTAAGAATCGGGAGCTTAAGTGGAAGGAAGTAAGCAAGGCCAGCAGGTGTGTCTTTTTTCCCAAATCGTTGTTGACGAACAAATTTTATTGTATGTAATGTTTATTAAACCGCATGTTTTATATTGTTATGAAAGATGCTTTGTTATGTATGCATACATTTGAGAGTGGGCATGTGATGGCTTAAATGGGGGGGGGGGGTGTCCCGCAAATGCTCATACCGGGGGGGGGGGGGGGGGGTGTCCCATTTATGCCAATGGGGGGGGGGGGGGGTGTCCCAGTTAAAGGCAGTGTGAGCCAGACACGTTGTCACAAGTGTGTATGACCTCATCGTGCGCCATTGACATGTGTCGTCCAGGCGTTTAATATTTTAAACTTGTGAATTGTTTATAAATGCCTATAAACTGCTTTAAATGCTTTTTGTGGCATGAATGTTGTTTTCTAGAGGGAAGTTACTGGACCTCATGGTCTAACCCTCGCTTTTCAAAAACTAAAACCCTTTTCAGGTGAGGGTTTAGTTAGAAGTTCGTGCAAGGGAAAGATAGGAGGTGTGTCGTGGAAGAGACATCGTGGAAGCTCGAAGTTCTGTTAGACTTAGTATATCTCAGTTGTAGTCGTGTATTATCGTTGTAGTTTTTGAGTTGGGATTTTTGTATTTAGTTTATTTGGGCCCATTTCGGTTGTAATGTTATCTTTATGCTATTGTTGGAGTTTGGCTTGTTTCATAAATTCTCACAATGATCTTTTCAGTGACATCCAGTTTAAATCATTAGTTGGATTACTTTAAGGCTCAAGGATCGGTTTATTTTGAAGACGGTTTGGTTTATGTCCCCTTCTTTTGTTGCCTCTGGAGGTTCTGTTGTTATTTCCTTGGTTGGCTCCTCCTTTTTTTTATGGAAAATAGTGTCCTGGGCCTTTGGCCCAGACTAATCCCTTGGCAATGAAACCGACTGCTAAAGCATGCAGCCCTGAGGTTATACCCAGTGGCCACAAAGTTGCGAATGCAGGGAATCGAACTCGGGTTGAGCGTTATGAACTCCGCAGGTGATTACCGTGCAGTAGCCTTGTGGTTTTGGCTCCTCCTTTTTGGTCTTTGTTGTTTTGTTTGCTCTTGGTTTCTTGTTTGGTCTTACTTGATTCCCCCTTTAGTATACCTGTTCCTCGAATATTTCCTTTGTAGGGCTATTGTTTTTTTTTAGGAATTATGTTTCTGAAAATATCTTCCCTTTTTTAGAAAAAAAGAATATCGTGTCTTTCATTTTCATTTAAAAGATATGTAATAATATTCGGGAATCATATCACCTGACATGTCATCTTATTAAGGTAGTCAAGGAACACTCCAACTATTTTCCATTTCTTGATAAAATGCTCTCTTCACATCTTACGTTTTTTAAAATTATAGTTTTTTGTTTTTATAGTTTATCATTTATTGTTGTTTTCGTCTATATTATTTATAATTTATTTTTGTTTCGTCTTTCATATTTAACGACAAATCATTGATAGTACAACAATATATATTACAAATCACATGGATAAAGAACGAAATTTAAAAAGAAAAAATAAACGAAAATCGTATATTTTAACAAGACACATGGACAAAAAACGTAGCTTACTCTAAACAATATTTGATTCTGTCAAGATTTTTGGAAAACTAAAATTGCTTTACAAATTTTATATATGCAAGAGTTTAAATGCAAATTTGATTTTGATATATTTTTATAGGTTAATTTAGGGGTGTTCAATTGTTTATGTTTTAGTTAATCTTAAAATTTTGAGGATTCTAGAACCAATTTTTAAATGTGGTTTAGGGTCCATTTGTTAGTAGCTTAATAAATTTATTGAGACTTATAGTTTATTCAGACAATTATACATAACTGTTTGATAGTGACTTATTGATATGAAAATTGACTTATTCAGAAAGATTCTGTAACAACCCAAACACGCAAAATAAAGCTTAATCGACTTTAATATAAAACGATGCAAAACGGCTCCAAATCAAACAACTATTCAACTAACAAGGTTCGCGAAAACAACCTATTACACAACTGAGATAGTACAAGAGCGACCAGGTTGGGAAACTAGGATTGACGGTCTTCTAAAAGTCCGCTCCCAACTTACAACTTCTCATTCCAATTCCGAAATCTTCTACGAAGCATTCTCCTGAAAAGGGTTTTTATTTTGAAAATAGCGAAGGTTAGACCGGATGGTCTAGTGAGTTCCCTCAAACAGTTATACAACAATACAATTTACAACATTTAACCAAAACGGATTTATAAAACATCATATAAATAAATCACACTACTGACCAACACTACCGTCAAAGACGACATGTCTGACTCGCACTGCCTTATTTTGGGACACACCCCCAATGGCATAAACGGGCCACACTCCCCGGTACGAGCAGGCGGGCCACACTCCACGATTTAGGTCATACTCGCCAACAACAATTTATGCATACATTTCCTCACGACATGACAATAAAAGCATATTCACATTCACACATTTCTCGCATTTATACATTACTCACATAGAAACCTTTCTTGCATTTATAAATAAATCTCGCATATAAATAAAGCATAAATGAAATATGTTAGACCACAGTCTCATTGGATTCAAGATCATCTAGACTGAAGATCGCAATCTGAAGCTAAAGCCGGAACGTCGACTCTCGATATTAAAGTCTAATGTTTATTTGTAATAAATGTCAATGTAATTGTTTGTTATTATATTAGTTAAGTTAATATCTAGTTTGTTAGATATTAGTTAACTTAGTTAGTTATATTATTTAGTTAGAAATAATATCTAGATATTAAATCTAGATATTATGATAGTGTGTTAGACACACTTTAGATTAGATATTAGTTGTGTCTCTCAACAACTCTCTAAGATAAGATATTATCAGACACACAAAACACACACTTAAAGGTGTAATACAGAGAGAACACATCCAACCTTAAATCGATCAACCTTGTAACCTTTGTTATATATCAATAGAGGTTGGTAATCGTTATTGTTGTTTAATCTAAGAACTTGATATAAATATTGTGTGGACCGACAATTGGTATCAGAGCCTGATTAAGATCAAATCAAGTTTTTTACAAAAACGACTCTGTGTTCTATTTGAAAAAGTGATTTCGAGTGTTAAGGTGTTTTAGGTGTTAAAATCGATCAGGTTGTGATCGATTAGCATGCTAGATCGAGTTGTTGTTGTTTGATTTCACTATAAAGCTTTAATCGAGTTCCATTTTGTGATTTTTATGGTCAGAGTTCGTTTTGAAAAAGTCACTGTGCTATCAAATTTATTTTCAAAAAGTGATTTTTACCGAGATCGAGTGATAGCAAACTGTTCTAGAAGTGTTTGTAGTCATATTGGTAGAGATTAGTACTGCTAATCGACGAAGAAACAAGTTTTTAGTTGATTTTCGAAGTACAGGACGAACTTGCGCAAACCAGAAGAAAAACACACGCAAAGCCAACTTTGCGTACCTTACTTTGTGCATCTAACGTGATACACAAACTTCACGTTGCGCATCACGCCTGATACGCAAACCCTACTTTGCGCATCTCAAGCAATCCGAAAACCTCGACTTCACTTCTCGCATCAAGAAGGATACGCAAAACTCAGTTTGCGCAACCCTCCTAATACGCAAAGCTCAGTTTGCGCAACCCTCCTAAAACGCAAACCTCAGTTCAAGTGATAGCCTCTTCATGAAAAGATCAAGTCTACTTTGCGTATCCCGTTTGATACGCATACTCACTTTGCACACTATGCTTGATACGCAAACCTCAATTTGCGCAATCAATCTCATACGCAAACCTTCTCAATACGCAAAGTTATTCCATACTTAGAATATTTTTCCTGAGGATCATATCTGTCAAGTTTTCTCTTATTCAATACAGGATGACATCCAGAGAAGCCCTTGCAATCGGAACTGACACCAAGCCACCAGTTCTTTTTAAAGGAGAATACGAACAGTGGAAGGATCGGTTTCTGAACTTTGTTGACAGACATTAGCTGGGTGATTTCATCAAGAAATCTATAGAAGAAGGGGTTATGAAACCAGTCATGACGACTCATTTAGTTGGAACTGTGCCGACTCAAGTTGAACTTAAGTTTCATGAGCTAGGAGATGATAACCTCAAAAGAGCCAAAGGCGACAGATTAGCTAAGTCATACATTTTACAAGGAATTCCAAACGAAATATATGTAAAGATTGACAGCTACAAGGCCTCCGGCAAAGAAATGTGGGATCAGCTCGAAAAGATGATGATGGGTTCAAAGGTTGGGAATCAACTGAAAATCTCAAACTGCCTAAATAATTACGAAGAATTTAGAGGCAGAGTGGGAGAGAATTTAGAAGAAACCTATGACAGGTTTGTGACTTTGCTGAACGAACTTAGCAAGAACAAAGTCCACAAATCTCAAATTGAGTTGAATGTCAAATTCCTGAGTATTCTTCAACCGGAATGGAAAAGCTTTGCTAGGCAGATGAAGCAGATCAAAGATTTGAATGAGATTCCACTTCATGAGGTGTATGAAACCCTCAGACAAAATGAAGAAGAGGTGGATGAAATTCTAGATGAAAAGAGGCAGAAAGGAAAGACAGTTGAAGACACAGTTGCTCTTGTTGTCAGGAAGAAGAAGAACAAGACAATTGTGTACGAATCAGAAGAAGATGAAGGTTATGCAAACTCTGATATGGATGAAAATGAACAACTGAAGCAAGCAATGATTCTGCTGTCAAATGCTTTTCAGAAAAAGTTCTACACGAAGACAAGTTCAAACAGTCAGAGATATTCTTCTGGTCCAAACAACTACATCCACAAGCAAAGGGTTGAAGGAAGTAGATATGAAGGAAAGAGATTTGAAGGGAAAAGAACAGAGGAGAGGAAACCTGAAGAGAGAAGATTTCAGTCTGAAGGAAAGAGATTAGAGGAGAGGAAACCAGAAGAAAGAAAGTTCAAAGCTGAAGGATCCAGTCAGCCAGAACCACCAACGTGCTACAACTGTGGCAAAACAGGTCACTTTACCAAGGACTGTCGAAGGCCAAAAGTCAGAAACTCTGATTATTACAAGAACAAGATGCTTCTTGCAAAGCAACTGGAGGCTGGTAAGGCACTGATGGCTGAAGATGAATACTGGCTTGATCATTCAGATGATGAAGAAGAGGATGAAGAGAGAGATGAAGCAGTCAACATGTGCTTGATGGGAAAGATAGAATCAGATGCTGACGCTGATTCAGATAATGAAGACGAGGAGGTATGTAATTTATCAGATTCAGATTTCATGAATAAAATGCATGCCATGAGTTTAAAACAAAAAGAGTTAGAATCTAATCTTGAGCGAGAAAATGGTGTTAATACTGACAAAAACCAACTGATATAGAAACTTAGCAATGAAATTGCTGAGAAGAAAGTATTGGTTGAGGTTTTACATAAAGATAATGACACCAACACAAAGGAAAAGACAATAATTCTTAAAGAGAATTCTGATCTCAAGTCTAAACTACTAAAAAGTGAGATTGATAAATATGAGCTTAAAGAATTTCATTCTTCATGTATCAAAGAAAACTTTTCTTTACTTGGAAAATTAAAAGGTTTGGAAGAGAAGTTATATAAAATGGGTCAAACTGAACAGACTATTCATCTGAATAAACCCTAAGAGAAAATAGAGAGATGGGGAATTGGTTATAAGAATCCTCACTGTCTACAAAAAGGGATGTCTGAAGTGCCAGGACTTTATGATCATCTTTCTATGCAATTAGCTCGCAGAATTCCTGAGTCTAAAACTTTCTGGACTAAACTATCTGAAAAGGATGAAGCCAACGAAACTGAAAAACGTTTGAAATCATATAAAGTTCATCTTCCATTTTATTATGAAAATTGAATAATAGTTATGATGAAAATCCAATATATCAAAAAGAAGAAAACTCTTTCAAGTGATTTCTTTCAAAGTTATACTGAAAAAGGAAATGGAGGCGAAGCCTATTCTAGGTAAACTATATGTCCCTCCTCTCGTTTTAGAAAGTAACATTTCTGAACTCGAGAATTCTTTATCAGATGAAAGACTTTTGATGAATATTGAGCAAAAAGTTTTTTCAACTATGTTTTCAAATTTTGTTATTTCTAAAGCTTCAAACTCTGAGGACATGTCTGGTCTAGCTAATAAAGAGCTTGATTTTCTGAACTCTAACGATGGTTTAGATGATTGTTCTGAACAATTTGATTTTAATGCAAAACTTCCTAACCATTCATCTTTTGTTAAGAAATCTTTGAACAAAACCAGTATGCCTGTTAATAGTGCAAAATCAACGAAAGTTGATAACTCAGTCTCTGTGAAAGCTAAAACTGCTAAAGGTAAGAATATATCTCAGCATTCACAGAAACCGAACACTACTGGTAATCCGAAGAAGAAGCAATCGCTTGTTGCTCAAAGGTCTAACTCACCAGTTTCACATGTTTCAGATCTGAGCAAGCAAAGGCCAGAAGTAAATTCTCAATGGCAACCCAAACGGAAGCTTGACAAGACTGTTAAATCGTTTAGTAGTGTAAATTGTAGTAAGACTTCGCCTAGTAAAGATGTCTTAATTGCTGATGTTGCTCTTTTGAACTCAAAACTTGCTGTTTCTCGTAAACAATATACAATGAAGCAATTATTTTAGTTATCTTTATCTGCTAGAAAGTCTTCTATTTATGATAAACATGTTTCTATCTCTTGTCAAGATTCTGGAGATTGGTTTGGCAATTTTCATGTGCATTCATCTCATACTAATTCTTCCAATACATTTCAAAAGAAAAGAGGACCCAATTTGAAATGGGTACCAAAATCTTGTGCTAACACAGCAGGACCCAAATTCCAGTGGGTACCTAAGGCTAAATCTGTGTTGTAGGCACACAAAGCTTAAAGAGAACTCGACTTCTGATTATGTACAGATCAGGACTCGTTCTTCAATGTCAAAATAGGTTTTTGGATAATGCAGTTCAAAACCCGAACATCAAAGTCAAAATAGGCTTTTGAACAAATCAGTTCAAGACCCGCACTTCGATAATCAAAGTGAATATTCCAATGTTGTCGTATGAAGATCTAAATTTGTAATTTCTCTTATGCAGACTAGTCATACATGGTTCTTGGACAGCGGATGTTCCAAGCATATGACAGGGCAAAAAGAGATATTGTCCAATTTTAAAGACAAATATTGCGGAACAGTCAGATTCGGCAACGACCAGTTTTCTCCAATCATGGGATACGGTGATGTAAAACATGAAAATGTCACGATCAATAAGGTGAGCTATGTACAAGGATTACGACACAACTTGTTCAGCATAGGCCAGTTCTGTGACAAAGACTTAGAGGTCAACTTCAAAGCCAAGAGATGTTCAGTTCGCAATGAAGAAGGCGAAGAACTCTTGGTCGGTACTCGAGAATCAGACCTCTACACAATCAATTTATCAAATGTCCAGACTGACAAGCAAGTTTGTCTACTAACGAAAGCCTCGATGCAACAAAGTTGGTTATGGCATCGAAGGCTCTCTCACCTCAACTTCAGGTATATCAACAATCTGGTCAGTGGAAAGCTCGTCAAAGGAATTCCAGAGCTCAAATATGAAAGAGAACATCTTTGTGCAACATGTGAAAAGGGAAAGATGAAGAGGGCTCCACATAAACCAAAACCTGAACCAAGTACAAGCGCTCCGTTAGAGTTATTGCATATGGACTTATGCGGTCCAATGCGAACTCAGAGTCTAGGCAGAAAGAAGTACATACTCTTGATCATGGACGATTACTCGCGATACACATGGGTCAAGTTTCTACGTTCAAAGGATAAGACACCAGATGTCCTCATCACATTCCTAAAGACGACCCAGGTGAATCTGCAGAAACCGGTCAAGTTTCTACGAACAGACAACGACACAGAGTTCAAGAACAATAAAGTTGAATAATATCTCGAATTTTTCGGGATTTCACATCAATACTCTGCTGCTCGTACACCTCAACAAAATGGAGTGGTCGAAAGAAGAAATCGAACGCTAGTCGAGGCTGCTCGTACTATGCTAAGTCAATCAGACTTACCTCTATTTTTGTGGGCAGAAGCTGTATCGACCGCGTGCTTCACACAGAATCGCTCCATGGTACATCGAAGATTCAAGAAGACTCCTTATGCGTTAATCAACAACCGAACACCGACAATCAAATATTTCCATATATTTGGGTGTAAGTGTTTCGTTCTAAACGATAGGGAGAGTCTAAATAAGTTCAGTGCTAAGGCGGATGAAGGAATCTTCATTGGCTATTCCTCGACATCAACTGCATTCCGTGTTTATCTAAAGAAGTCAAAGACGGTGATTGAAAGCATCAACGTTTCGTTTGATGAAGAAATACTAGCTTCTGGGCAACTCAGTCCAGAACCTGCGTCTCAACAGAATAAATCAGATGAAGCATCAACTTCTACTAACCATTTATCTGATTTAGATTTATTATTTGAATTGTTTTATGATGAATTTCTTGGATCTAATGTAAAGAAATCTGCTGTGGTTGACAGGATCGAAGACTTAACGACTACTCATCCAACCAGTTCAGATGTTCCTATTGAATCCAACGCCCCGATTCAACAAGAGATTCCAATTCAAATGCCGACTCCAACAGTTGAAGAAGTGACAAATGATAAAGAGACAGAAGTAGCTAAAACAGTAGGAGATACTATTCAGATCAATCTACAGCCAGATCAAGCTGTACCTGCCCCTTCAACTGAAATCATAATTCCTCCTGAACAAACAGAAGAAGGTACAAGTGGATTTGTAGATGAAATAACTGACATACATTCATCTAATCCACTGCCTCATGAAAATAAATGGACCAAAGAGCACCCGCTAAGCCAGATTATTGGCGATCCATCAAAACCGGTGCAAACTAGGTTAGCATCAATGAACATGTGCATGCATGACTCCTTTCTGAGCAAGTTCGAGCCAACACGTGTATCAGAGGCACTTGCTGATCCAGAATGGGTGATCTCAATGCAAGAAGAACTGAATCAGTTCGATGCACTTCAAGTCTGGAGACTCGTACCAAAGCCTAAAGGTAAAACAATTATAGGTACGAAGTGGGTTTTCAAGATAAAGAAAGACGAAGATGGTACCGTTATCCGAAACAAGGCAAGACTAGTAGCCAAAGGATACAGAAAAGAGGAAGGAATCGACTATGACGAGACATATGCTCCTGTGGCACGATTAGAGGCAATCAGAATGTTTCTAGCCTACGCAGCCCACAAGAACTTCACGGTCTTTCAAATGGACGTGAAGACAACTTTCCTGAATGGAATTCTGAAGGAGGAAGTCTACGTCTCTCAGCCAGAGGGTTTTGTCAATCACGAGAAGCCGAATCACGTTTACATTCTCGACAAAGCACTCTACGGTCTGAAACAAGCACCTCGAGCCTGGTATGATGTCCTTTCCACTTTTCTAGTCAAGTCTGGGTTTTCAAAAGGAATGGTGGATACCACTTTGTTTATCAAAAAGGAAAAAGCCGATATCATTTTAATTCAAATGTATGTAGATGATATTATCTTTGGCTCTACAAATCCGAAGTACTGTAAGAAATTTGCAAACCTTATGGTGTCTAGATTTCAGATGAACTTGATGGGAGAGATGAATTTCTTTCTCGGTTTACAAGTAAAACAATTTTCATCGAGTATTTTTATCAATCAATCAAAATAAATTAGGGATATTCTTTGGAAGTTCCAAATGGAAAATTCAAAACCGATTGGTACCCCAATGGCACCAGGTACTAAGATTGGCACCGATCCTTCGGGAAAGACTGTTGATGTTAGGACTTATCGAGGGATGATAGGTTCCTTAATGTATCTTACTTCTAGTAGGCCAGATATAATGTTCTCAACATGCTTATGTGCAAGATATCAGGCCAATCCTAAAGAAATCCATATGTCTACTGTGAAGCGCATATTTAGGTATCTAAAGGGCACTACAGATCTTGGTCTGTAGTATCCTAAAGATACTAGTTTTGAACTAACAGCGTACACAGATGCAGATCATGCAGGTTGTATGTTAGACAGGAAGAGAACGTCGGGACATGTACAGTTCCTCGATGACAAGCTAGTCAGTTGGGCATCGAAGAAGCAACTTTGTGTTTCAACTTCCGCGGCCGAAGCAGAATATGTAGCGGCTGCTAGCTGCTGTTCTCAGGTCTTATGGATGAGAACTCAATTGCGCGACTATGGTTTCCACTTCAACAAAATCCCGATATACTGTGACTCCAAGGGCGCCATAGCAATAACAACGAATCCTGTTCAGCACACCAAGACTAAGCACATAGACGTCAGGTATCATTTCATTAAAGATCATGTTGAAAAAGGAACAATTGAACTTTTCTTTGTAAAAACTGATTATCAGCTTGCCGATTTGTTTACCAAACCTTTAGACGAAAAGAGGTTTAACTTTATTGTCTCTAAGCTTGGTATGCTAAATCTAAAGATTTAATCAGTAGTTACCTATCAAAGTTTTCTAATTGTATACTTTTTCATCATTTCTTCATTTCCGCAAGATATCTGCACTTCTATATACTGTTCATGATCCAAGGGGGAGTATGAGAAGAAATTGACATGTGGTCAATCTTATTTTGAGGGGGAGCTCATAAGATTTCTGCATTTACCTTTTATGTCAAATTTTTGTAATGCAAGATTTTAGGGGGAGCTCTTCAAGTCAAAGGAGTTTGGATATGACTTCTGATTATTTCTGATCAGAACTCGTACTTTAAAAAGTTTTACTGATTTTTGTATTTTCAATTTAAGTGAATAAATTTTACTTTGACTTTGAATTAAGACTTTTGCAGAATTTTTGAGAGAAACTTACAAGTTCATATGTTTATGACTTAAAGCTTAGCTTCATGAGTTGAAAGATCGTACGTAAAGGTATAATTCTAAATCTTCATCTCATATATGGTTGAAAGAAGGACAACTTTCAATCATTGGAAAACATTGTTTTTTATGTTCAAACCACTTCCCGATTTTTCAACAGATTTTATATTTTGGAAGTGTGACTTTAAATGTTTTCAAGATCAATTTTGTGCTTTAACTGAAATAGTTAAACCAATTTGAGCATCACGTGCATCATAGGAAAACAATACTTTAATTGTGCTAGGACTTAACACAACTTCTATGGAATCACCTTAACCAGTGATTTCTACCCAAGAGGTTAATCCTTAGTGATTGAGTGTGAGAAGTGAAAAGAAATGAGTGTGTCAAACAAAGAAAGAAAGTTTGATTAGAGTGTGCTAAATGTTTAAAAGAAAGAGCGTGTGAGAACAGAGTTAAAAGCATATCACAACTCTGCAGCAACTTTTTCTGAGACGGGTAGCCACATTACTAGTGTTTCACAATTCTTTGGTGATCATTATTGAAACAGGCAACTAGCCCATGCCAACTCTTGATCAAACCTCACCATCTACTCATTTTCTTCTCAATTAGAAAGTGTTTCACATTTTCAAAGGGGATGCAGCACATTTGCTATCTGATTTTCATTTGGAAAATCTGGATATTGAAAAGAAGGAAGTCTACCCCACCTTCGCACTTCAATCATGCACATTGAGTCTGTGTTTAACTTACTGTTGTCTCAGTGGTTTACACAAAATTTGTGCCAAATAAGCAATCATCAAGTGCTTAATTCTTTCTATCACAAGCACGAACACACAAGGAATTTGTTTCTTTGTCATAAAGTTTATAGAAATAACCTTTGTGGTCTTTCGATGATTAAATGGAAGCCCTGGGGGAGTCAACATCAAACAGCTCCTTTCCATATGTGTATTCGTTACACACAGTGACTTAGTGTTACTGATAGGCATTGTAACTGATTCATTAGTTGATTCAGGTGTTACATGATTATTTTGTCTAGATTTGCAAAGATCTGGATGAATATCTTATGAATTGACGGATCAGGGGCTCTAACCGAAAGATAGACATTTCTTACAAATAGTTTTGATGAAGTCGTTGCACTTAACATCAAAAAGGGGGAGAATGACTACACAAGAAATGGCAAAGATCACATGTTTCAAGAATCACGTCCAAGATTGAAATCCTCAAAAGCAAGTATTCTGAAGACATGTTGATTTGAGAGCTAGAAAAAGAGATTGCATCTTCTGAGCTGAACAAGAAGACTGAATTTCTAAAATCATTTTCGTAATGATCTTGATCCAAAGGGGGAGATTGTTAGACCACAGTCTCATTGGATTCAAGATCATCCAAACTGAAGATCGCAATCTGAAGCTAAAGCCGGAACGTCGACTCTCGATATTAAAGTCTAATGTTTATTTGTAATAAATGTCAATGTAATTTTTGTTATTATATTAGTTAAGTTAATATCTAGTTTGTTAGATATTAGTTAACTTAGTTAGTTATAGTATTTAGTTAGAAATAATATCTAGATATTAAATCTAGATATTATGATAGTGTGTTAGACACACTTTAGATTAGATATTAGTTGTGTCTCTCAACAACTCTCTAAGATAAGATATTATCAGACACACAAAACACACACTTAAAGGTGTAATACAGAGAGAACACATCCAAGCTTAAATCGATCAACCTTGTAACCTTTGTTATATATCAATACAGGTTGGTAATCGTTATTGTTGTTTAATCTAAGAACTTGATATAAACATTGTGTGGACCGACAAAATATAATTATGCTTTAAGTAAATTTCACATGCTTTCATACATTTAAACATTTGAGGCAATCAGTTAGAGAAACTCACCTGATCGCAAGAACCTCCTTACGCTCGGTCCAACTCCTAATTGATCACCCAAGGAGATGAAATATTAGGTACTGATAAGAAATCCACTACCCGAGACCCTTGACTTCCTAGTCTGCCCCAACTCCCGGCCCCCACCGGGGCCCCACCGACCGACACCCGGTCCCCCTCCCCGGGCGCCCCGACTCCCGGGGTCCAGCCCGGGTTCACGTCGACTCCCGGCTCCTCTCTCCCCGTCCCGGGCGCCCCATCTCCCTGGGTTGCGCCCGGGTCCACGTCGACTCCCGCCCTAATCCGGGCTCCCCATCTCCTGGTCACGACCCGAGCTCTCCCCAATCCCACTCTCGGGGTCACCCTTCCCGGTGCCATCCTACGCCCGGGGTTTCGACCAACCCCGGGGTCGCCCAGTTTCACTCGGAGGCGATTAAGGGTTCTGCACGAACCCAGACCTCGAACACAACCCCCAAACCTTTAATCCCGCGGATAAAACTTACCAATCTAAGTAGGATTTGGACTTTAAACAACATTATTCAACTTATTAACATAATCCATCTTTAGAATTGATTTTAGGGAATAAAATAGGGTTTTCTATCATTTCCCTCAACCCCACAAATCAAACATCAGACCCCCATTCTTGAGAAGGGTATTACTCAACCTACTATTTCATACACACACAGAGAGAGAGTGTGGTCTTAGAAGCCTTACCTTGAAGAGGTTGAACTGTCGATCCCCTTTCAGTTTCTTTTTCCCCTTCGCTTTCTCCAAGATCTTGCTCTTTGTTCTTTCTCAATCCAAATCTGCCTCCAAAGAAAAGAAAAGGGGAGATCCCTAGGTTATACCCCTTTTCTTCTAAACTTACCTTTAGCCCCTTGCACTTTGGGTCCTGCACAACTTTCACCGAAACTCTTATCTTTATTAACTCAAACCCGTATATTACAGATTCTATGAAGATCTTTGCAGAAAACAAAGTTTTTTTTTCCAAATCTGTCCCTCCCAGTTGAAAAACACATTTATTTCATCTATGAAAAAACTCTTACAAACAAAAACTGACGCAATGTAGGTTTGCGGAAGGATCAACAAGCGTTTAAACCTATTAAGATAATGAGCCTATAAGCGTAGCTCTTGGGAAATTAAGAGAAAACTCTTAAAACTAGAGATAGAACTCTAAAATATAATTTTATGGATCAATAATAAACTGAATATTAAAGAAAACATTAAATCATATTTATAGTTAAACTAATTAAGAAATAACTATGAAATAAATTTATCGTAATTCTAAGGCTATGTTTGGCAAAAAAAAAAAAAAAAACTAGCTTATAAGCTAGCTTTTTTTCCTGGTACATGTTTAGATGACCATAAGTTAGCTTATTGAAAAGTTACTCATAGTAGCGTTTTGAAAAGGTAGCTTATAAGCTAGTTTACCAAACAATGCCTAAATCAAATAGGAAATCAAATAAAATATTAGTTAAGGATAAATCCTAAAATTTAATGGAAACTAAATAATAATAATCCTAATTTAATTAGTAATTAAAATTAACAAATCAATAATCTTAAATTAACTAAGAAATAACATACACAAATAAACAAATAAAAGCAATCTGTGCAGGACCTGTCAGAAGATGCTTGCGACTTTGCACGCGACTCAAGTCGCGGGATAAGTCGCGTAGGAGACTGTTTTTCAGTTTCAGATTTAAAATTACGAGTTTCTTTCAAGATCGTTTTCTACTCTTCTAACGATTTGTGAAAAATCTTGTTAACTTTCGAATTCTCTCTGTATCAAAAACATTCTGATTCTATACAAACAAACTAATTCACACAGATAGATTTATCCATATAAAGTTTAATGAAAAACCAACCAAATAACCACTAGTCAAAAATCAAACCCAGACGAATTTTATTAGTAGTTAATCTCAATATGTAAAACAAAATGACTTCATATCCGTATTAATTTTACAACAATAATGATATTTATTAATAATTTCGATCATGAGAAACTAATGATTTTGAATTTCAGCATATAAAAAAAACAAAAAAATAATTAGTTAGAGTTTCCATTTCAAGCAAGTGATGATGGGGACAATGGAAATCGAGCATTGGAGCTTCAAGACGTCCATATGAATTCAAACGTGAAAAGTGGTCAAAGCTTTCTAAGTGGAATAATTTACTTTGAAGTGAATTCCATAAATGGTTTCTCGTGAATGTCTAGATTTCACTTTTCGTCCCTCGAAATCTGAAATTACATTGGTGGTCCAATAATCGAGTTTTTTAGTCCAAAATCGTCGCTCCCACTAACACCGTTAGTGTAGGCTCCGTTAACCCCATCATGTGCCCCTCACGTGAGGGGCATTTTGGTATTTTTACCCTTTTTATTTTATTTAAATTACATAATTAAATTAATACTTTTATATTTTTATTTATTTTTTTAAATAAAACAAAACATGGATATTTGGTCCCTGAAAACCATTCTTGGGAGATGTATCTCCCAAAACCACCTCTCAAAACTACCTCCCCAACTCTAAATCTCTCTTCTCCTTCCAATACCACCGCCTCCCTCTAGATCTCTCTTCTCCGTCTTTTCTTTTTTCTTTCAAGTGTTGACCTAAATCAATGGCCGCTTCTCGCTCCACTTGTTTCCAACCCATCACCATCATCTCCAACAACCGGAATAACCGCATCAAGCCACCGGCGGCCTCAACCTCTTCCTCCGCCAAATGGTGGACACTGCTATTTGGCTGGTCATCAGATCCAACAAAGCTCGCCAATCTGGATATGATTTCGGGGATCCATTCAACCTCGAACCCAGATCTGAACCTCCACATTGGGCCGATTTCGAGAAGGCAAATGAGACGACCTCAATGGTTTTTGTGTTGGGTTGAATACGAGTTATTGCAGACGATGGTGACAGTTTCTCCTTCACCAGCTTCCACAATGATTGAATATTGTTGTAACCACTCCACCAATTTCCACACTGATTTGGTTCCATTAATGGCTTCTCCTCTCTCTCATAAATCTGTTCCATAGATGCAAATCTAGATTTTTTTGATGATTTGCTTCCATTGATTTAGTTTTAGATTTTGAATGAGATTATTGATTTTTGGGTGTTCTTTGATTTGCTTCCATCTATCTTATGTTTTTAGGTGTTCTTTGATTGTGGGTATATTCATCAAATCAAATTATTGGTGTTCTCTTGTGTAGGGTTTTGAAGTTTTACATATGATTTAAATTTTTGATTTTTGATGTATTAAAAATTTCAGAAATGAATCTGATTTTGTTTATGATGATTTTTTATTAATTTTTTGTTTGAATCTGATAAGGAATTTTTGAATATTCATGATTGGAATCTGATTTTCTTTATGATGATATTTTTATTAATTTTGGGATTTGAATATAATATTGGCTTGTTTGTAAGGAATTTTTGAATTTTTATGGGTTTGGATGTATGAATTTTTGAATTTTTCTGGGTTTTAATGGGTGGTGAGTAGTGGCAGGAGGTGGCCGGAGATAATGTAATTGAGGGAGAAGAAAAGGGAGTAAAAAGACCAAAATGCCCCTCACATGAGGGGCACATGATGGGGTTAACGAAGTCTACACTAACGGTGTTAGTGGGAGGGATGATTTTGGTCTAAAAAAACTCGATTTTTGGACCACCAGTGTACTTTCAGATCTCGAGGGACGAAAAGTGAAATCCAGACATTCATGAGGGACCATTTATGTAATTCACTCTTTACTTTATTTTTAATATTATATATATATAGGGGGTCATTCAAGGAAGAGTTTAGTTATTTGTGATAACTGTGTGATCCAATATGAATCACATATTAAAGAATAAATTAGAAAGTTATTAATTTTGGTAATTTTAATTAAATGACATTTTAGATATTTAAATTTTTTATTTCTGCTCCCTCTCTTCTCTTATCTTCTCTCCTCTCTCATCTCTTCGGCTTCCAATGAACCTTATTTTGTCGGATACACAATGTGATACCTACAAAAAACAATACTTGTTAACAAAAGATACATACAAATTGATAATTTTAAGAGACGAAAGGAATTGCCAGAAAACGGCTAGGGTTTTCGTTAGAAGAGATGAATATTACAAAGGGTTACAACAACTATATATAAGGAGACAAGAAACCCTAAAATAAACCAAAAAATACAAAAGTACAAAATAGCCACTATACTATCTAACATCCCCCCTCAAACTCATGATTCTAGTGCAAGAAGCATCGAGAGTTTGCTAACAATGAAGCGGAAGCGAGAGATCGGGTGAGACTTCGTAAAGAACTATGCAAGTTGTAAAGTAGAATTTACAAACGGTAAGGAAAGAGTGCCACGTTTTAGATGATGACGTGTAAAATGGCAATCAACCTCGATATGCTTGGTGCGTTCATGAAAAATCGAGTTGTGAGCAATCTGAATAGCGTTGTGATTGTCACAATACATAAGAGTGGGATGAGGAAGAAAGACACCGATATCAGCAAGTAGCCAACGCAATCAAGTAATCTCTTTAGAAGTAGATGTCATAGCTCGGTATTCAACTTCAGTAGAAGAAAGAGAAACCACAAATTGTTTCTTACTTTTCCACGAAATAAGGGAGTCTCCCAAGAAAACACAGAAACCTATAACAGATCGAAGTTCTGTAGGATTACGTGCATAAGCAGCATCAGAGTATGCCCGTAGTTCGAGAGAAGATGTAGATGATAGCAGGAGACTTCGAAACATGGTACATCGAAGGTAACGTAAAATATGCACAACAGTTGTCCAATAAGTAGAAGTCGGAGTTCGACAAACTAGCTGACAATGTGAACAACATATGCAATGTGTGGTCGAGTAATAGTGAGATAAACCAGGTTGCCAACTATAGTACGGTACAAGGTAGGGTCTTTGAGAGGAGAACCATCAGTGGGAGAATACTCGACATTCAATTCAGAAGGAGAGTCCACAACACGAGTATCAGTGAGACGAGCTCGTTCAATAAATTCAACTGTATATTTAGATTGAGAAAGCAAATAACCTCTGGGAGATGAAGCAACTTCAAATACCCAAGAAATATCGAAGAGGACCTAAATCCTTCCTCTCAAATTGTGCAGCTAATTCCGACTTTAAGGTAAGAATTCCTTGAAGCTCATCAACGGTGATAATCATATCATCAACATATAATGAAAACAATATACGACTTGCAGAAGTATGTTTGACAAAGAGAGCAGAATCACGTTCACTTGCAGAGAATCCAAGAGACAGAATAACATTAGAATTTTTTTAAACCAAGCTCGTGGGGCCTGTTTAAACCCATATAACGTTTTTTTAAGCTTGCAAACTTCACCAGTTTTATGAGAAACATCGGGAGGAGGAACCATGTATACTTCCTCATTTAAGTCACCATTCAAAAAGGAATCATTTTTGAAATATTCCACTTACGAATAGCAGCAACAACTATAAGGGTGCGAATTATAGTCATTTTGGCTACAGAAGCAAAAGTCTCCTCAAAATCCAAGTCATATTCCTGAGTAAAGCCCTTAGCTACAAGACGGACTTTGTAACGTTCAACAGATTTATCAGATTTGGTCTTGATTTTATAGACCTACCGGGAACCAATAGCACGCTTACCATTGGGAAGCGGAACCAAATCCCAAGTATGGGTCTTTTACAAAGCAGAGAGTTCCTCGCTCATAGCATGCTACCAAAGAGGGTCAGTAGTTTCTTCTTTATAAGAGGAAGGTTCAGAAAGGGAGTGTATAGAAACTAAGAACGACATATGTTGGTCCCGAATAAGTAAAACAAGTATTGTAGAAGAGGGGGGGGGGTTGAATACAATACACAAAATTTCACTTAATTTTAATTCTTTTATTCATATAAATATCAAGAATTACACATAGAAAACAATAGAGATTGTTGCGGAAAAGAACATGTACTATATTCTAACAATCTCACACTTAGAAACTTAGAACAGAACTTAGAAAACACAAAGTTTAAAAACTATGAAGATGAGAGAAAATAGTTGCCAACTTTTCTTGAGTGCACAGAGTTCTCTTCTTGAAAGCGTGGCTTGCAGGGAGTATGTCTTCACCTTTATATACTACCTTATGCATTAAATGCATAGGATACTTGTCAAACTGAGATTGGATCCTTGAGATTTTCTTCAATAAATTATAAGATATTTGAAGTGACTTATCAAGATACAAAAAATGCTTTTGTACTTTGATAAGACAATATCTCAATAAATATTCCTGGTATAAATCTTTTTGAGATCTTTTGGAGAAATTCTCTATCAATTCAAAACTTGGGTGAATATTCTTTGTGCAATAGAAGGTTTCATTCCTGTTGACAGAAGGATGTTGGAAATAAAAGGTATAGTCAAATAATGAGGATTTTGCTAAAAAGGAGATAGCTGAATTATGAGAGAGTTCGACATAAGGTTTGTATGCCGAAGGATCGGCAGAGGGATGGTCTGCCGAATAAGAAGGATCGGCAGAGGGGTCTCCTACCGACCAGACAAAGAGGTATCGGCAGGAGTGAAGCCTGCCGAAGAATAAGCACATCTTCGATAAGTATAGCTTAGTAACTGATGAAATTTGTCTTGATCCGCATCAATAGACTCACTTCCTTTTGAATTCGGTCGGTCTTCGATTTCACTGATCTTTTGAAGCATAACTAAGCTATTACAAAGAACCTTAAAATAAACTAAGTATGGATATGTACAACATTTTACAGATATGAAGTTACAAGCCGAAAGGGGAGGTCATCTTTAAATCCTTGATGACCCAACAATCTCTCCCTATTTGATGATGACATCCCACACTTAAATAAAAGAGTAGGGTTAATGAATAATGCATTTTGACCCTGTTTAACTCTTTTGGGTTCTTTTTCACATAGACCATTCTTTTTGTTTCTTTTTGGATTTTTTAGAGTATCCAACATTTACAAGTATAAAAAGAATGAAAGAATAAGCTATAAACACTATTTACTTAAAGAAAAATTGTACTTGTATTAATCTTTTATAAGAAAGATTACAATACGAAGTAAAGCAAAAATAACAGGTGCAATAAAGAAAGGATAGACTAACAAGTACAATAAAGAAAAATTGTACTTGTATTAATCTTTTATAAGAAAGATTTCAATAGGATCACTTTGGATGGCATCCCTCTTCTTCAATTCGGCAGCCACAACTTGAAAGAGAGCCACTGCATGATCACCTATTGGGATGATCTAAAGAACCCCTGAAAGAAGGAGATTGTCGGCAATGGGGATCTGATTTACTCTAAAGAAGCGAATTTGGCTGAAGCCATCGTTGAAGAAGATCACATACTTAGGCTCGAGGATGATAGTAGTAGAAGGCTAAAGCACAGAAGTTGGTAAAGATAAGTCAAGGTTGGAAGTGTTTGGAACCTTTCCTTCCTTGGCCATCTTTTGAAACACACCTTCTTTCTTGGATGACCGAGATTTCGGCTTGAAGGAGGAAGGAGCATTATCGACTTTGAGTTTATCAATGAATTCTAGTTCAGCAAGATTATGCACAATTCGGAACTTTTGTCGGTAGGTATTCATCTTTTTCTGAAGATCATAGATAAAGTTTTCAACTCCAGCTCTGCAGGAACTTCTACTCTTGTTTATGCAGTCAAAGATTTCAAACCACTCAGTAACACCGAACAACTTAAGCCATTCAAGCTTTTCGGTTCTTCTTGATCCATCCCCCTTCTGATAATCAACCAGATAGAGTCGCCTTTCTTCTTAGGCCTTATGATTTTGACATCGGTGATTGGGGAATTGGTTCTTCGTGTAGTGAGGGTTTTGTGGTACCAAGAAATATAATTCTCCTTGTGCTCTTCTAACTCCTTAGCTGAATGCTTCAAGCTTCCAAGCTCCAGCTTTTGAGCTCCAATTGGGCCAACCGAGATTTTTGCCTTCTCAGCCTTCTCTTCAGCAAGTTTCCGAGCTAACTCATTCGAATCATCAATTTTTTTCTGAGCAAGCTCGGCATTCTTCAGTTCCTTGGCCGACAACCCAAATTTAGAGGTTATATTTGGGGAAGGTGCAAGCCTTAGAACATTCGAGGAACGCTTTGTTCTAGCCTCCTTAAAGCACTTTAGTTGGGCAACTTCTTCCTCGGGTGTTAGCTTTTTCTTTCTCTTATCTTTCTTCGAATCCCCCTCAGATACATCGACCTTTTCGGTGGCAGCTGATCGGTCGATGCCCTCTCCTTTGCACGATCGGTTGGCGCCGATCTGTCGGTTCCTTCTCATTTGACTTCTTCTCGGTGGATCTCCTCTTGGTGGATTTCCTTTCAGTGGATTTCTTCATGGTGGACGCTGATAATTTTGGCATAAGGGGTATGATGCTCCCCCTCAACAGATTTCTCCTCCTCAGCGGCCGATGGGGAAGAAACACCAACCTTGGCTGACACGGCCCATCCGTCGATCTATTCGTTGGATACAAACCCGATCCCCACTCCCAAAGGTTGCATCACCCAGATCAAGATCCCACTCCTCTTGACGACATTTGGCAACCTACTCTGGAAGATCATCGAGCTTCTTATGAAGATGAGCAAGAGACTCCAGGATTTTTTCATTTACAACATCCTGAGAGTGAACCCGTTGCTTAAGAGAAGCCAACACTTGATCCCGGGCATCCGAAGAGGCCTTGAGGGCAACAACAGAGAGGGTGAGATTGAGATTATCTTTCATAAGCTTGTGCACCTGATCAAGAACTTCGGCCAAAGAATCACCGAGAGGATTGGACATATTATGAATGTCTTGTTGTATGGCATCCATGCATCTGAAGCAGTCGGTTTGAACACGTAGGAGCTCAATATTCTGCTCCTTGATAAGATGAAGCAATTCCGAAAGAGATTGATTGTTGATATCAAGGTCTCAGGATAACTACTCATCCCGAATGGAATTTTTCTCGAGAATAGTTACCCGATGACCCGTCCGAGCATTAACCCAATCAAACTTCTCCTGAAGCTTTGCGAACTGAGCACCAAGCTTGTGGTGCTGCCGATTGGTATCAAGAATATCAACAAGCATCTTAGTGGGAATAGAATGGTGAGGTTGGGAAGGATTCAAAAGGTATGGTGGAGGTAGGGGTAGGGGTGGTGCCGAAGATGTACTTGGTCGATCGACAGGGGGGATCGGTGGGTGATGTGGTATGATTCGGTATGGGGCAATGGCGGATCGGTTGTGGTTAATAGAGTTTTCGGGAGATGGACGAGGTGAAGTAATCGGTGAAGTTTGAGGTGTGGGTTTCTGTGTCGGTTTAGGAGAGGGTGTGGGAGAGTGTTTGGGAGTGGATTGTGGTTAGAGTGTGGGAGAGTGTATAGGGGTCGATTTTGGTGAGGGTGTGGGAGAGTGTTTAAGTGTCGATTGAGGGTGGGGCTCGGGTATGTCGGCAGTTTGGATGACTGCCAAAGGAGAGGACATGGTGTCCGCAAACAAAAACTCCAGAAAATCTTTGGGACCCTTAGAACCGGTTCCTAGAACAATCGACTCTTCATCGGATCGTGCAACGTCTTCGGGACTCGTCCCGGGTGTCAAGCCGTGTAGTGGAAAAGAAAGACTTCGGACCGGGGTGGAGTCCGAATCAACTTCATCAACCAAGGAATAGGTTGATGAAGGTTTATATGGGGTCCCCTTTTGTACAACCACACCTTATTGAGAAGGAGCAGGGGAGATGGTTTGTGGGATAACATATACCCTTGGCCCAAATAGGTCCATTTCAACAGCTTCCGAATTTTGAGAATCGGTAGTTGGTACGTGTGGCTTGGCCAGATGAGGTTTCCTAAGCCTCTTAGAATGATACTTAGGAGGGGATTTTGAGCTCCTCCGCTTATGAGAAGAAGGGGTGTGACTTGGGTTGCCTCCGAAGGTTGTTTCGGAGGCAGAGTCATGGAAGCAAGAGTGGGGTACCAATGGCCTTATGTTTCTTTTTCTTAGTTGCCACCGATTTAGCTTGGGGATGGGGAGCAGGGGCAACCGATGGTTCTTGAGGTCTTTTGTCCCCCAAATCCACAGGTGCACCCCACTCCGGTTTAAGAGATGAGAGAAAGAGTAACATACCTTTAGTGAGAGGTTTGTCAGTAGTAGAGGGGATCTTTTTTAGTACCATCTTCCCTACTTTGGCCACAAGAAAATCAAAGATAATCTTCGTTTCAGGTAGCTTTGCATCGGCATTAAGAGCATCTTCGAGCTTGAGGTTAATAATAAGGGAAAGAAACCTCGGCAGAGCCACTTGTGATGCACGCGGGGGAGTGATGACATTGACAATGGAATCAAGAACATATTGTGTGAAGTCGATTTGATGCACAAACATCAATGCATGAGCCAACCTAGTCAAGTATGATGGAGATTGATCCCACCCAGAGGTTTTGGGAGAGAAACAGTGTATCAAGTAAGAGAAGAAAAAATTCCAGACGCCTCCCATGTTTTTACGGAGGAGAGTGCTGGAAAGGGTCATAAGGAGAAAACTCAGGAAGTTGAAGAACCTCCTCTTGCTCATGACCAGTGGGGAAAGGGTCATAAGGAGAAAACTCAGGAAGTTGAGGAGCCTTTCTCACATCCGCAACCCCAAAAGTGAAGTCGTGATCTTCATCATAAGTGAGAACGGAGGAAGAAACAGAATTGTTGGTAGAATCATAAACATAGGTGAGCCAGAAGTTTCCAAGGAGCATTTTGCTCATCTTGGGATTTGTAGTGAATGCATATTGCAGAGGTGAATATTGAAGAAAGAGATAAACCTGATTGAACTCTGGGTGCTCGGGATCAAGATCGAATCGGGCAACATGGTTGCATGACGGGAAGATGAGAGATTCCCTGGTGAGTGGAACGTTCTTGCTAGGCTTGGAGGATTTGGAGGAAGCCGTTGATGCAGTTTGAAGGCTTAAAGTGCAGGCTGTAGGTTTATGGTGAAAGAGAGAAGTCGAGGAAGATGATGGAAGCAGTAAAAACAAAAAGAAAGGGTTAAATAGGGGTGGGAAGATAAAAGGATTGTTAAAAAAAGTAACCTGAAATTAAATAGGTCATGATGAAAAAAAATAGGACATAATGGCAGCCGTCGTGGGGAAGTGGAACGTCGTGTCCCTGACACCACGTGTCAAACACTAATAGGATAGAGGCAATGGCTAGCTGAAGAGAAAGAGATAAGAACAAATACGTCATCTGCCGAATTGTATTTAGTAGATTAAGATCATACCGAAAACAGATGTCTGTAGGTGAGAGACCTACTTAAAAGAACATAGTGTAGACACGTCGAAAGTAGGAAATATTGAAGCCCTACTACCGAAGACTGAGATACCTACCGAAGATTATAGAGGATCTTGCCGAAGAGGATCTTCGATAGGTAAAGAATTTTGCCGAAGAGGAGAGTTCGACAATGGAAAGAGTTGTCGAAGACAATAATTTAAATAGCCGAAAAATGGAATACGGTAGGTGAGATCTTCCGAGATCTTATTACCGAATAGAGTTATGGCAATATTCGTTGAATGAAGGAGTTCGGTAGCATGAGATAGCTACCGAAGAAATGATCCTGCCGAAGGATAATCTTCGGTAGGTAAAAGAAAACATAATTTTTTTTATTCAAAATTTAACATACCCAGAGAGCCTATCAGAAAATTGAACCTAGCTTCATCCAGAGGTTTGGTGAAGAAATCTGCCAACTGAAAATCAGTTGGGATGAAGTGTAGTTCAATATCACCTTTTGAGATATGATCTCTGATAAAGTGATATCTGATGTAAATATGTTTGGATCTGGAATGAAGAACATGATTGTTTGCAATAGCTATTGCACTAGAGTTATCACATAGAATTGGTACTTTTGAAAAGAATTGGTTGTAATATTGCAGTTGATTCTTCATCCACAAGATTTGAGCACAAAAACTTCCAACTGCAACATATTCATCCTCAACAGTAGAGGTGGATACTGAATGTTGTTTCTTGTTGGACCAACTGACCAAATTTCCACCTAGTAATTGGCAGCTGGCAGTTGTGCTTTTTCTGTCTACATTAGACCCTGCAAAGTCATAATCTGAATACCCAATTAGATCGAAACCTAAGTCTTTGGGATACCAAAGACCCAGATTCATGGTACCTTTTAGATATCGAAAGATGCGTTTTACAGCAGCTAGATGAGATTCTTTTGGATTGGCCTGATAACGCGCACACAGACAGGTAGCAAACATAATATCTGGTCTGCTAGCAAAAAGATAAAGAAGAGAGCCAATCATTCCTCTAAAATTAGTGATGTCAACCGATTTTCGACCGGGATCAACATGAATTTTAAGAGGTGGTGCTATAGGTGTTTTCATGGGAGAGCAGTTTTCAAAATTAAATTTCTTGAGGAGATCATGAATATATTTGCTTTGATTTATAAAAATTCCCTCAGAAGTTTGTTTTATTTAAAAACCTAAGAAAAAGGTAAACTCACCCATCATGCTCATCTCATATTTACTTTTCATGAGAGAGGCAAACTCTTGATAAAGAGATTCGTCAATAGCACCAAAAATGATATCATCGACATAGATTTGAAAAAGAATAATATTACCTTTGGTCTTCTTGAGAAAGAGAATATTGTCAATCTTACCTCTGGTATACTTGTTGGAGAGAAGAAAATCAGACAAAGTGTCATACCAGGGACGAGGAGCCTGTTTGAGACCATAGAGAGCTTTGTCTAGCTTGTACACATAGTCTAGATGAGAAGGATCTTCAAAGCCAGGAGGTTGCTTCACATAGACTTCTTCAGCAAGCTCTCCATTGAGAAAAGCACTCTTGACATCCATCTGAAAAACTTAAAATTTTTATGAGCAACATGAGCTAGAAGGATTCTTATTGCTTCAAGTCTAGCAATGGGAGCAAAGGTTTCATCATAATCAATCCCTTCCTCCTGTTGGTATCCTTGCGCAACAAGTCTAGCTTTATTTCGGATGACAGTGCCCTCCTCATCCATTTTGTTTCTGAAGACCCACTTTATTCCAATAATAGTCTTTTGTGAAGGTCGAGGAACAAGTCTCCAGACTTTATTTCTTTCAAATTGGGAAAGCTCTTCTTGCATGGCTGTTATCCAACATGGATCGGTCAGAGCTTCCTCAATCTTCTTGGGCTCTATGATGGAGATGAAATTCACATAGAGACAAATGTTGCCAATGCATCTTCTAGTTTGGACACCTGCTTGTTGATCACCGATAATTTGTTCAATGGGATGATCTTTGGTCCACTTGGTAGCTGGTGGAAGAGGTGCAGGAAGAAGTTTGGGAGAGTGAGAAGTGGATGGTTCGGCAGAGAAGGTGTAAGTGGGTTCTTGGGATGGAATATTATGAGAAGATATAATATGAGATGTAGGATTAGTCGAATCCTCAGATACTATAATCTGAAGGTTCGGTTCGGCAGATGATGATGAAGAAGGATGGTTGGTTTGAGGAGGGTTATCAGCCGAAAAAGGAATAGATGGCTGACTTGAAGATGGTTGGTTGTGAGAATCTTCCTCTACACAAGAGGTTGTCCATTGATTTAACTCATTATCATCACAGTGAGAGAAGATGATTTTTGATCATCAAATTTCACATGTATTGACTCATTAATACATTTTCTCCTTAAGTTGTAGACTCTATAGGCTTTGGAGGTAAGAGAGTAGCCCATAAAGATTCCTTCATCAGCCTTAGGGTCAAATTTCCCTAGGTGTTCTCGATCATCGAGAATAAAGCACACACAGCCGAAAACATGAAGAAAACGGATGTTAGGTTTCCGGCCATATAATGCTTCATATGGAGTTTTGTTATGCCTCTTTACAATGAATGACCGATTTTGAGTGAAGCAAGCGATGTTAATAGCTTCAGCCCAAAAGTAGGTAGGAAGATTTGATTCACTTAGCATAGAACAAGCTGCTTCACATAGAGTTCTATTTTTCCTTTCCACAACACCATTTTGTTGAGGTGTTCTAACAGCTGCGAAGTTTTGGGATATTCCTTTATCATTGAGAAAAGCTTCTAAGGTAGCATTTTTGAATTATGTGCCATTGTCACTTCTTACAGATCTTACAAGAGCACTTCAGATTTCTTGATGAAGTGGATGATTTCTTCAGATGTATCACTTTTGTACCTGAGAAAAGATACCCAAGTGTAACGTGTAAATTCATCAACTATCACTAGAATGTAACCTTTTCTCCAAGACTTGGAGTAATAATTGGTCCACACAGATCCATATGCAATATTTGAAGTGGAGAAGAAATGGAGAAACACTGCTTGGTTTTGAAGGAAGATTTTGTTAGTTTTCCCTTTTCACAAGTTGCACACAGTTTCTCTTTGACAAAGGATAATTTTGGCATTCCATCAACCAAATCTTTGTTGAAGAGAACATTCAACGTTTTGAAGTGGAGATGTGAAAGACGTTTATGCCAAAGCCAGTTTTTCTTCAGTCTTCTGAAATGAAGCAGATGCTTCCTTCAGTAGAATTTTGACCCATGTTAATAACGTACACATTGTCCTTTCGAGAGCCGGACAGAATAATTTGGTAGTTTTTGTCGGTGATGAGACAGTCATCAATTTTGAAGATAACATAGTATCCCAGATCACATAGCTGACTGATCTTAGAAGATTGTGCATCAGCCATTCCACATAGGCAACTTTGTTGAAAGTGATAGAGCCATTTGAAAGAGTTCCATAACCTATGGTGGAACCTCTAGAGTTATCACCAAAAGTTATAGTGGGGCCCTTTTCTGTCACATAGTCAATTAAAAGAGATTTATTTCCTGTCATGTGTCTTGAACATCCGGTGTCGAGATACCATGTTTGTTGATGTTCAAATACCTGCAATCACAGAAAAATCAGTCTTTTGGTACCCATTTTGAAGTGGGTCTTTTAGGGTTAGAAGAAGTAGAAGAAGATTCATTTGGATTATTTCTTTCAATCCGTTCCTTAGGACAGTCCTTTGCAAGATGAAAGGTGTCCCCACAGTTATAACACTTTCTGTAGATAAACATCTTTTTAGATTTCTGACTTGACTCTTTGTCTTTCCCTTTAAGGTTGACCTTAAGGGACTTAGAAGATGCAGGAGGAGGACAAAGCATGGGTCCAAGAATTCTTTTTTTCAGATAAGGGAAGAGGAAAAATTGAAATGCCCTTCGATTTGGTTTTCTTCAGGTTTATAGGTCTTGGAATGAACTTGGTGGAATGAGCATGAGGTTCACCTTTTGAAAAAGATGACATATTTCTTTTCAAAGGAAAGTCTGAAACAACTGACTTTCCTTTGTTTAGATTTGACGGCTTTTTGGAAGGGAGATGATAATTCTTCTTGGGAAAGTGAGAAGGTTTAGAAGAGGAAGAAGTAGCCTCATCAAGATTCAATGATTTGAGAAGATCATTGATTAGCTTAACAAGATCATTTGAGCCTTGATCTTCCTCAGGTTGAGGCTTAGGTACAGATTTCTTAGCCTTTATGAAAACACCAAACTTCAAAGAATCACGAAGATCTAGAGAGTGAACAGAATGAGAATCTTCAGAGTCAGAATCAATGTACTTGAGTGGAGGGATCATCAACATCCATCTTGCCAAAACCAAGTCCAAATTTGTCATCTCCTGTTACTTGGTCTTCAAAAATTCTTTCAAGATTTTTGGAGGAGGTAGTCCATTTGTTAACAATTCTTGCTCCTTTTTAACACGTTTAAGCATTTCATTTTTCTCATTATCAAGAATGTAGTTGATGGTTTTTAAATCTTCTAGCTCAGCTTTGATTTTATCAAAGTGTTGTAGCTGAGATAGACAGACTTGGAGTTGAGAGGAGAGGGATTTGACTTGAGCATTTGCTTTTTTTTAGCATCTTTTTCATCGTAGAAATCGACAGTTAAAGAATCAAATGCTTCAATCTTTTCAGCATTAGTAAGAGAGTGGAAGGGATGTACCTGAGAGGAGGAAGATGAGCATTCAGTGGAGACCAGGGCAATGGTCATGATAGTGTCCTTGTTTTCGACCATGTCATCCAATTTTGCCATAAGGCACTTGCTAGAAATCTCCTTTTCACTTTCTGAGGTCGGTTCATCAACCCAGTCATGAGACTCGGCCATTAAACCTTTTACTCTTCTGTGAACATTCTAATTTCTCTCATTTTATCTCTTGTATTTGGTTTTATATTTTTCAGCACGATCGATATTGTCCTTGAAAGAGGAAGAAGAGTACTTTCGGGAGTAGGATCGGTTGGCCGAATCAAATCTCATTCTCCTCCCTTTAGAAGAGTTGGAGGAGGAATTAGTTTGGATCTACCAGAAGGGTTGCTCCTGCACTCAGAGGCAAAGTGGCATTTCTTGCTACAAGCATAACACTCCTCATTGGTTTTACCCGAAAAGTTTTTAGAAGAGAAAGAGGACTTTAGGCTAGACCTGAATTTGTTAGAAGGAAAATTGTTTTTGAACTTAGAAAAATTTGCAAGCATGCCCATTTGTTCTGTCATTTGATCAACCGAGTTATCTTCATCTTCATCATCGACCTCACTAAGATAGGCCTCCGATTGGTGAGTTGAGTCATCATGACTTTCTCGGTCAGACTCGTCAGCAGGATAAGTAATTCTGGGAATGCACATATACTTTTTGGAAGTATCACCGACAAGAGCCATAGAAAGGTTCTTTATCTATTTGATGATAGTTTTCCTTTGGATCCTAGTTTGTTCATAGTTAAAGAGGGGTCCATAAAGAACAGTGAGAGGAAGATTATCAAGGTCCTTGGTCGTCTTGATACATGTACATATGTTTTCCCAGAAATCAGGAAGACCGTCCATATATTTACACAAGACTTCCTCGTTGTCATATAATCTTCCCAGAAGTTTGAGATCGTTAAGAAGACTGTTAAAACGATTATAATAGTCAGAAAGATATTCTTCCTTTTCATGAGAAAAGAGTTCGTACTTTCGTACAAGAGGGATCTTTTTGCTCTTTTTGACTTCTTCTGTACCCTCATACAGAACACACAGTGTGGTCCACATTTCTTCGGCAGTAGAGAGATTCACCAAAGAGTGGTACACCTAATTAGGGAGGGAGAGAGCAATGATTGCTCTAGAGTCGAGAGCAATGAGACGCTTGTCATCCTCATTGTATTTATTGGTATTTTTGAGGATCTACCTCCCAGTAGCAGATGTTCGTTCTTCATCCGAGGAATCATCAGAATCACTATAAATAACATCTTTATCTTTTTCTTTATCTTTGGAATAAGTACGAGTTTTTTGAAAACGATCCCAGACTTTAGGGACTATGGGTCCCTCACGAAGCACTGTGATAAAACGACTATCCACACCTTCCAAGAATAACATCATACGACTTTTCCAAAGAGAAGAGTTGTTGGGATTGAACTTAGGTGGTTTAGCCATAGATCCATTGTCGTAGGAGTTAGAAAAAGAGTTTTGAAAAGAAGAATCAGCTTTCATAGAGGAAGATGATACCATTGCAGATCTAGTTTATGGATTAAACTAACCTGATCTGATACCACTTGTTGGTCCCGAATAAGTAAAACACGTATTGTAGAAGGGGGTTGAATACAATACACAAAATTTCACTTCATTTTAATTCTTTTATTGAGATAAATATCAAGAATTAGACATAGAAAACAATAGAGATTGTTGCGCAAAAGAACAGGTACTCTATTCTAACAATCTCACACTTAGAACACATCTTAGAAAACACAAAGTTTAAAAGCTACGAATATGAGAGAAAATAGTTTCCAACTTTTTTTGAGTGCACAGAGTTCTCTTCCTGAAAGCATGGCTTGCATGGAGGATGTATTCACCTTTATATACTACCTTATGCATTAAATGCAAAGGACACTTGTCAAACTGAGATTGGATCCTTGAGATTTTATTCAATAAATTATAAGATATTGGAAGTGACTTATCAAGATACAAAAAGAGTTTTTGTACTTTGATAAGACAATATCTCAATAAAATATTCCTGGTATAAATCTTTTTGAGATCTTTTGGAGAAAGTCTCTATCAATTCAGAACTTGGGTGAATATCCTCTGTGCAATAGAAGGTTCCATTCCTTTTGTCAGAATGATGTTGGAAATAAAAGGTATAATCAAATCATGAGGATTTGCTAAAAAGGAGATAGCTGAATTATGAGAGAGTTCGACAGAAGGTTTGTCTACCGAAGGATCGGCAGAGGGATGGTCTGCCGAATAAGAAGGATTGGCAAAGGGATGGTCTGCCGATTAAGAAGGATCGGCAGAGGGGTCTCCTACCAACCAGATAAAGAGGTATCGACAGGAGTGAAGCTTGCCGAAGAATAAGCACATATTCGGCAGGTATAGCTTAGTAACTTATGAAGTTTGTCTTGATCCGCATCACTAGACTCACTTCCTTTTGAATTCGGTTGGTCTTTAATTTCATCGATCATTTGAAGCACAACTAAGCTATTACAAAGAACCTTAAAATAAACTAAGTATTATGTACAACATTTTATAGATATGAAGTTACAAGCCGAAAGGGGAGGTCATCTTCAAATCCTTGATGACCCAACAAAGTAAAAGAGGGAGAATAAGTAGAATAAACAAATTATGGTAGAGGAGTACACTTACGAGGACGATGGGATTGTCGAGGAGGATCCACAGTCTCAGGTGCATCTTGAGTGACAGTAGTAGGAGGAGGGACAACAGTGTCAGGTATTGGAGTACCAGTAGAAATTTCTTCAGTTAGAGGAATATCTGAAGTCTGAGTAGAGTTTACTTGCTCAGAAAATGGATCAATGTTAATTACATCTGACTTTGTCAAGTTGTGTGCATTTTTGGGAATGGAATAGAAAGAAATATGCTCAAGAAACACAACATGACGAGATACATGTAATTTATGAGAGGTAGGTTCAAAACAACGGTAACCTTTTTGTCCGTCACCATAACCAAGAAAAACACAGACAGAAGATCTAGAAGATAATTTATCACGCTCTACATGTGGACGAAGAACGAAGTAAGTGCAGCCAAAGACACGTAAAGATGAATAATCAGGGCAACAACCATAAAGTTTTTCAAAGGGAGATAAACCTGAAGTGATTGAGGATGGAATTTTGTTGATCAGATTGACAGCAGTAAGAACGGCTTCACCCCAGAATTGATTAGGAACCGAAGAAGACAACAAGAGAGTGGGCGGTTTCAAGGATATGTCTATGTTTTCTTTCAGCAACACCATTATGCTTAGGAGTGTCTGTATAAGATGTCTGGTAAATAGTTCCATCTAAAGCAAGTAATTCGCAGAATTATGTTGGGTTTTAACATATGCTCGAAAACGACAATAAATATCAAATAATTCTGAACGATGTTTCATGAGAAAAATCCAACAAAACCGAGTGTAAGCATCAATAAAAGAGAGATAATATCGAGACCCTCCTTTTGTAGGAATAGGAGACGGTCCCCATACATCAGAATCAATCAAATCAAAAGGTGCAACAGAAAGTGATTTGCTTAATTTAAAAGGTAAAACTGAAAATTTTGCAAGTTTACAACCACTGCAATTAGAAATATCATGAACTTTCAAATTTCCCAAATTTCCAGAGGAAGCTAAGTATTATAAACGAGAAGCTGAAACATGTCCAAGGCGTGAATGCCAAAAATAAAAACTAGATGGCTTAGATGACAAACGAAAAGAAGATAGATCTACACTATGAGCTACTTCTACTGGTAACCACAACTCATCCAATATGTATAAGCCCCTACACCTACGGTCGGTCCCAATCAGCTTCTGAGTACGTGGATCCTGAACATAACAAGAATCATGAGAAAACGATACCTTATAACTAGAATCAATTAATTGACCAACAGACACAAGATTTAATGAGAGTTTAGGAATATGGTATACGTTAGGAAGGGAAAAATTCGAACTCATAATAGAACCAATGCCTGCTAATGGCATAGGAGTACCATCAGCAGTCATGACAGGAACCTATGGCATAGGATTTAAAGAAGCAAATAATTTAGAATTTGGATACAAATGAAAAGAATCACCAGAATCTAGAATCCATGTAGTTGGATGCATACTTGATTCGTTATAAATCGACTTACCTATGGGAGAAGAGACAGACATGTCATGAGATTGAACATCAAGAAGCTTCTAGAGTTGTTCAGTTATAGATGCAAGAGTAGGATTAGTAGTTGACCCAGCTGGAGGAACGACGACAGTAGTGCTAACTTGAGGAGGAAAATGATGTGATTGTCGCGGATTACCAGACTGATGTGATTTATTTTGACCCATAAGTTCTGGACATTGAGACTTCCAATGACCTTTTTTCTTACAAAAACCACATTCATCAAATTCAATTCTTGGACGACTCTTATTCTGATTTAAAGCAAAGGGCTTATGAGGAACAGCCAAAACAGAAGGACTTGGAGTTGGAAGAATACCCTTTCCTGCTTGTGTCTTTAGACAAGTTTCATCGGATAACAATTCACTTACTACTGAATCAACTGAAGGGAGTGGGGTGCGATGCAAGATGTTACCACAAAGTCCTTCAAAGTCACTTCTCAGGGCCATAAGAAACTGAACCAATCTTTGTTCTTCCCTACAAGCAATGTAGGGTCCAAAAGCAAACAATTTAGCAGGTTAAGTAAGAGCTAACTGATCCCACAAATCGGTCATTGTTGAGTAGAACTCCTAAATACACATATCTCTCTGTTCGAGTGCTCGAATATCAGCTTATAATTGATAATGTTTTGCAAAATTAGACTGTATATACAGTCTATCAAGATGATCCCATACTTCCTTGCATGTTTCATATTTTGCCAATTGAACACCAATAGAATGTTCAACAGAATTGTTTATCCAAGTGATAATTTTCGAATTATCCACTTCCCAAGATTCCAAATCTTTTGCTTCTTTCGGTTTCACAATAGTTCTAGAAATATAACCCCACATCTTCTTGCCCTTCAGAAAATTTTTCAAGACATAACTCCAATAGGAGTAATTTTTTCCATCCAAACGAACACTAATGGCTTGGAGAGAATCATCCTTTCCAGCCATTGAAAACGAGAAATAAAAGCAAGGAAAAGAGAACAGAGAGTATAGAGATACCGTATGCCAAAATCAATTCTCGAGCAGAAACCTGAACAAGAATCGAGACTGCTAGATCCAGAAAGAAGCGTCGAACAAAAAAGAAAAAACCTAGAACCATCGAACAGAAGCCGTCAAACAGAAAAACTAGCGTCGTCGAACAGACTTGAGATTAACAGTGCTTAAGAGAAGAAAAGAGATTAATCCTGCTCTGATACCATGATAATTTTAAGAGACAAAAGGAATTGCCAGAAAACGGCTAGGGTTTTCATTAGAAAATATGAATATTACAAAGGGTTACAACAACTATATATAAGGAGACAATAAACCCTAAAAGAAACCAAAAAATACAAAAGTATAAAACAACCCCTATACTATCTAACACAAATGATCATATGATTGTGATACCCAAAATAAATTGTGTTACACTATGATACTCATTGTAATACCCATTGTCATACGAGGGTGATACTCATTGTGATACCCACTGTGATATCCGTGATACTTTCATGTGATACCCATACAACCATTGTGATACCCATTGTGATATTCGTGATACTTTTTGTAACATCCGGAAATTCTCAAGGTAAGTATTTATTTCCTTAAATATGTAAACTGTATTTATTTGAAATTATGAGACTTTATATACACATGTGGTCATTGTTATTATGCTATGATGTTACTTGGTTAGTATTAAAGATGCATGTGTTTAGAACTCGCACTCGTTCTCGAATTTGGTTAAGTTTTAAGGCTGTTTTGGGCTTGGCGCGAGAGTGCCACGCGATAGTGACATTGTCACTATCGCCGGGCACAATCGCTGAGTTTGTACCGAGAGTTTGTGGGGAGTTCGCGATAGTGACACACGAAAGTGACAAATGTCACTTTCGCCGGCCATATTCGCGCGGTTTGTACCGCGGGTGTCGAGAGCCTCGCGATTGTGACTCGCGATAGTGCCCTTGGCACTATCGCCGGACACTCTCGTCGTCGGGGTGCAGGGGCTTTAAATTCATTTTATCTTATTTCAATCTCATTTATCTCAAACCCTCTCTTCTCTTTGGCGATTTTGGAGACTTCCAAACCGAACTCTTCCTCTCAAAACCCTAACCCTCATAAATACAACTCTTCTTGGTGGTTCGATCTTCATACTTGCAATAACTCTTCTCAAGGACAATCTCTAGGGTTCATAAAGCTCAACTTCTCCATTTCAAGTCTCATCTTCTCAAATCTAGGGTTTTCATCTTTTCTAGGTTTTGGTACAAAACCTAGATTGTGAGTTTACTAAACCTTTGTTAAAACTAGATACACATCATAATCTCCTATTTGTTACTTTATTTCTATATGTTCAAATGTTTGGGGATTTCTTCATGAAAGTAGTTGGAAGTTGTATATGTATGGGTGATTTGCCATGATTATTGTTATATGTATCATTATTTGGGATTTGTCTCATAGATACATAATGTGGGTACCTTGATATGTTAAATGTATGCATATATGGGTATTATGATGGTTCTAGTTGGAACACCATTATGGTGATATGTTTATATGCATGATGAGCATGATTTACATTGGGTCTTTTGTTAGACATCACGAGGATAAGGTGGTAATATTATACTGTAGTTGGTATTGAATTATGTGGGTTGAAATATACCTAAAGGACCCCTTATAAATGTTATGTGGACGAACCAAGTCAGTACACTAGGAGGATATAGTCTTGGGCGCCACTGTGATGGTATGTGCCTAGACCTCCGCCATTCGGGGAATTTTCTTAGCGATAGTCTTCGGGTGTGCCGGGCCTTTGGGGTGTTCCTTGTTAAGGGCATCAAGGTATATCGACTCTTGGGTGGGACTTGATTGGTGCTATGGGTCTCCCCTATTGACTCCACATTTGTTGAACTATGGTTAACTGCTGATAAGAAATGTGACTGTTCATGCATGCTTATTATTGTTCAACTCACTAGGTTTTTTGGCCTAACACTTGTTTGGTGCCGATGTGTATCTCAAGTTCTAGCGGCGGCGGTCCTAAGCAGGTTTAGTTGCTTTGGGGTGAGAGCTTGGGGAGTTGCAAATGGACGCGTTATACTTTTGGATATAAACCGTTTGGGTTTATAGATGACAACCCTTTTTGTAATCTCTTTTCTAGATGTAGAAATTAGATTAGTTGGTTGTTGTTTATTTGTCCGTTAAATTGCCATTGTGATTAAACAGGTTATTTATACTTATATATTCCCCATTTTTGGGAGGATCTTGCTATGGCAATTTTAGTATACCTCATGTCCGTTTTCCGGATTTTTGTTACCCCTATTTTTAGGGTGTTACAAGTTGGTATCAGAGCTTTAGTTTAAGTGAACTAGGTATGGTTTAGCATATCTAGACTTAAGCTTTAGACTTTATGACTTCACTGTCCACTTGGGGTAGAAATCCTAGGTGGGGAGAGCGTTAGGATTACGGAATTACTGTAATTGAAAGTTGTGATGATGGTGACCAGAATTCTTGTGTATGGTTCGTTCATAATTTCACTTAGCTACTGCTATTATGAATGCATTGTTATGTGAGCATGCTTGGTTTACTGTTATGACGATGATTGATGAAGGTAGTAGTACGTACAATGAGTTCAACTCGCTTAGTCTTTTCTCAATCTATTTCTCGTACGTGCATGACAGATTATTAATGGTGAACACTCGAAGTAGATTACCGGACGTGCCAGAAGGGAAACCAGAAGTGGAATCTGCAGTAGTACGACCCCCGGTGGGGGCAACCTCCGATGACATTCCTATACCCAGAATCTTGGCAGGAGGGCTTGAACACATTCCGCGCCGGAACCTCAACACTGGTGACGCCATCATGGAGGAAGTTACCATGGATACCCGGCTTAGGGATAGCATGATGATGGCCATGAACGCGGCCTTGGATCAACAACAGTTGGCCATGACTTCGGCCATGACCCAACAGCAAGAGTTTTTCATGAAACTTCTAGAGGATCGAGACGTCAGTAACCGTCAACCCGAGACTATGGCTGAAAACGTTATTGTGGGGTCGAGTGGACCGAATGTGGTAACAGTTGAAGAACCATCCGCTGAGGGAATCAGATCAAAGATTAAAGGGTGTACCTACAAGACGTTTTTGGGGTGTAACCCTAAGGAGTTTGCGGGTTCAGACAACCCGGTTACTTGTATGTACTGGCTTAAGGAATTAGAGATGGCCTTCGAGTCCAGTGAATGCGATCCTTTTCAACGGGTCAAGTTTTTTTCTCAGCTACTTCTGGGAGAGGCTCTGATTTGGTGGAACCTCACACGATCCGCCCTCACCCCGGAAGTTCTGGCTAAGCTAACTTGGACGGTGTTCAAAGAGAAGATCATGGACAAATACTGCAGCGAACGGTCGTTGGACAAGTTGGAACGGGAGTTCCGAGATCTGAAGAAGGGGAATATGTCGATTGTTGGCTACTCCAAGATCTTCTTGGAGAAGATAAACTTGGTGGGACATCTAGTCCCCGACGAAAAGTCGAAGATGAAAGCATATCAACAAGGTTTACCGGACGGAATACGAACGGATATAAGAAATGCTAAGTGTTCGACTATACAAGAGGTTATCGAGGAGTCCTTACTCATTGAGGACGACATCAATTCGGAAAGGGATGAGAAGAGGTACGTTGGTGAGAAACGGAAGTGGGAGGGGCCATCTGGGCCCGTTCGTCAATCTAGACCCTTTGTAAGCGGGAGATCGGGTGATCAACGCCGTGAAGATCGGTGGAGCCACAAGTGCAGGTCAAAGCTCTCGGGGCCGTGTGCTACAAGGACTCTCTCCGGTCCAGCCGGGTGTAACAAGTGTGGTAAGAAAAACCACACAACTCGAGAGTGTTCCCTCCGTGGGGCGGTGTGTTATGAATGCGGGGAGTCGGGGCACATGAAGCGAGAGTGTCCAAGGTTGGTTGGAGAAGGTGGTGGAAATTCTATGGGTTCGACGGCTAGGGTCGAGCAACCATCCCGGCCACCGAGTCGAGCTTTCCATATTACCGAGGAGGCAAAGGAGACTGCAAATGTCGTTTCGGGTACGTTTCTAGTAAACTCCATGCCTGCTCGTGTCTTGTTTGATTCGGGTGCTATGTGTTCTTTTGTGTCAGATGCTTTCTGTAAACGATTTACCACTCCTATTAGTGTTCTTCCCGATGTGTTAGTTATAGAAATATCTAATGGGGATCAAGTAATCATTCGTGACCGTTTCTGTGATTGCACTCTATAGATCGATGGAAATTCTTTTGGAGTAGATTTACTACCTATGGCTATAGGAGGGTTTGATGTAGTCATAGGCATGGATTGGTTAGCGAGGCATAAAGCGGACATCTTTTGCTCCAAAAAGATAATCCAAGTACCATTGCCGGAAAATGGGGTGGCTACCATTTATGGAGAGAAAGGAAAGAGGAATAATCCTATTATCTCATCTCTTAGGGCTCGCAAGTTTTTAGCGAAGGGCTACCCTTCGTACTTGGCCTACGTTGTGGACGCAAAGAAAGAAAAGAAGTCGACGGGAGATGTGGAGGTAGTGCAAGATTATCCGGACGTCTTTCCGAAAGACTTACCCGGATTACCGCCGGAACGACAAGTGGAGTTTCAGATTGACCTCACACCGGGAGCGGCTCCGATAGCTCGTGCTCCATATCATTTGGCACCGACGGAAATGAAGGAGATGATGACGCAACTTCAAGAGTTGTTGGAGAAGGGATTCATTCGACCAAGTTCGTCACCTTGGGGAGCACCGGTTTTGTTCGTAAAGAAGAAAGATGGATCCATGCGGATGTGCATAGATTATCGGGAGTTAAACAAAGTCACAGTGAAGAACAAGTACCCTCTACCTCGCATCGACGATCTTTTTATCAACTCCAATGGGCGGGATGTTTCTCGAAGATTGACCTTCGGTCCGGTTATCATCAAGTGAGAGTGAAGAACGAAGATATTCCGAAGACGGCTTTCCGAACGAGATACGGTCATTATGAGTTCTTGGTGATGCCGTTTAGCTTAACCAACGCTCCGGCCGTATTCATGGATTTGATGAACCGTGTGTGTCTCCTATTTATGGATAAATCCGTGATCGTCTTCATCGACGATATTTTAATATATTCAAGGGATGAGTCCGAACATGGAAGACACTTACGGGAAGTATTAGAAGTTCTAAGAAGGGAGAAACTGTTCGTGAAATTCTCGAAGTGCGAATTCTGGCTTCAAGAAGTGCAATTCTTGGGGCATGTGGTATCAAAGGATGGCGTAAAGGTGGATCCGGCAAAGATCGATGCAATGATGAGTTGGGAGCCTCCAACAAGTCCGACGGAGATTCGAAGCTTCTTAGGCTTGGCGGGTTACTACCGGCGTTTCATCCAAGACTTTTCCAAGATAGCTGCACCGCTCACTTCTCTTACAAGGAAGAACGTCAAGTTTCTTTGGACCGACGCACAAGAGCAAGCGTTTCAGACGCTCAAGAGGAAGTTGTGTGAAGTCCCGATCTTGTCCTTACCCGATGGATTGGAAGACTTTGTGGTGTATAGTGACGCTTCCAAGATGGGACTTGGGTGCGTACTAATGCAAAGGGGGAACGTAATAGCCTACGTGTTGCGACAATTAAAGGATCATGAGAAGAACTATCCGACTCATGATTTGGAGTTGGCGGGGGTAGTTTTCGCGTTGAAGTTGTGGCGACACTACTTGTATGGGACCAAGTGTACTCTTTTCACGGATCACAAGAGTCTCAAGTACATCTTCGACCAAAAGGAACTCAACATGCGACAAAGGAGATGGCTAGAGCTTTTGAAGGATTACGATTGTGACCTACTTTATCATACCGGTAAGGCTAATGTGGTGGCGGATGCATTGAGCCGAAGGAATCATGGCGATGGTGTCAAAATGTCCCTTACAAGGATCGATGTGGTCACAAGTTTGTTGGAAAGCATTAAGGCAAGTCAAGTGGAAGCACTTAAGGAAGAGAACCTCAAGGCCGAAATAATGGTGAAACAAAATAAGCTGTTAACGGAAGACGGTCGTGGTCTCAAACTCTTTCAAGGACGGATTTGGGTGTCGAAGTTGGGAGGAAACCGGAAGTTGCTTCTTGAAGAAGCGCATAAGTCGAAATACTCTATACATCCCGGTAGCACCAAGATGTATAGAGATTTAAAGTTAATGTATTGGTGGCCGGTAATGAAGCTAGATGTGGCTAGTTATGTAGAGAAGTGTGTCACTTGTCTCCAAGTCAAGGCGAAACATCAAAGACCTTATGGAAGTTTGCATCCATTGTCCATTCCCGAGTGTAAGTGGGACAACATCACCATGGATTTTGTGACGAAGCTACCGAAGACCTTGCGTGGTCACGATGCAATTTGGGTGATTGTGGATCGGTTGACCAAGAGCGCGCATTTCCTTGCGATGCGGGAGACCTTGCCAATAGATAAGTTGGCTAAATTGTACATCGATGAGGTGGTGTCAAGGCACCGAGTTCCGCAATCTGTGGTATCGGAACGAGATAGTCGTTTCACTTCGAACTTTTGGACTAGTATGCAAAAGGAGTTGGGCACTAGACTGAATCTGAGCACGGCATATCATCCTCAAACGGATGGTCAAAGCGAGAGGACGATCCAGACGCTAGAAGATATGCTACGATCGTGTGTGATAGACTTCGGGGGAAGTTGGGACTCACACCTACCCTTGGTAGAGTTTGCGTACAACAACAGCTACCATTCTAGTATTGGAAAGGCACCGTTCGAGGCGTTGTACGGACGGAAGTGCAGAACCCCAGTTTGTTGGTTAGAAGCGGGCGAAAAGCAATTCGCCGGACCGGAATTAGTGCAAGAGATGGCAGACAAGGTGAAAGAAATTCGAGAACGACTAAAGGCGGCGCAAGACCGTCAGAAAAGTTATGCGGACAAGAAAAGGAGACCGGTCGAGTTTCAAGTGGGCGATCGTGTCATGTTGAAAGTATCACCATGGAAGGGAATCATTCGATTTGGGAAGCGTGGGAAGCTCAGTCCCCGTTTCCTTGGGTCATTCGTCATCTTGGAGAAAATTGGGTTACAAGCCTATCGGTTGGATTTACCACCGGAAATGGATGGGATACATCCTACATTCCACGTGTGTTATCTTCGGAAGTGTCTAGCCGAAGAGGAAAGCGTGATTCCATTATCGGAAATTCGAGTAGACAATGGAAATCGATGTGTGGAAGAGCCAGAGTCGATTTTAGAATCGAAAGTAAAGAAATTACGACATAAAGACGTAGTCATGGTTAAAGTCCAATGCAAAACGAGAAATAAAAGGAAGGAAAAGATAACATAGAGTATAGAGATACCGTATGCCAAAATCAATTCTCGAACAGAAACCTGAACAAGAATCGAGACTGCTAGATCCAAAAAGAAGCGTCGAACAAAAAAGAAAAAACCTAGAACCATCGAACAGAAGCCGTCAAACAGAAAAACTAGCGTCGTCGAACAGACTTGAGATTAACAGTGCTTGAGAGAAGAAAAGAGATTAATCCTGCTCTGATACCATGATAATTTTAAGAGACAAAAGGAATTTCCAGAAAACGGCTAGGGTTTTCATTAGAAGAGATGAATATTACAAAGGGTTACAACAACTATATATAAGGAGACAAGAAACCCAAAAAGATACCAAAAAATACAAAAGTACAAAACAACCCCTATACTATCTAACACAAATGATCATATGATTGTGATACCCAAAATAAATTGTGTTACACTATGATACTCATTGTAATACCCATTGTGATACGAGGGTGATACTCATTGTGATACCCACTGTGATATCCGTGATACTTTCATGTGATACCCATACAACCATTGTGATACCCATTGTGATATTCGTGATACTTTTTGTAACATCCGGAAATTCTCAAGGTAAGTATTTATTTTCTTAAATATGTAAACTGTATTTATTTGAAATTACGAGACTTTATATACACATGTGGTCATTGTTATTATGCTATGATGTTACTTGGTTAGTATTAAAGATGCATGTGTTTAGAACTCGCACTCGTTCTCGAATTTGGTTAAGTTTTCAGGTTGTTTTGGGCTTGGCGCGAGAGTGCCACGCGATAGTGACATTGTCACTATCGCCGGGCACAATCGCTGAGTTTGTACCGAGAGTTTGGGGGGAGTTCGCGATAGTGACACGCGAAAGTGACAAATGTCACTTTCGCCGGCCATATTCGCGCGGTTTGTACCGCGGGTGTCGAGAGCCTCGCGATTGTGACTCGCGATAGGGCCCTTGGCACTATCGTCGGGCACTCTCGCCGTCGGGGTGCAGGGGCTTTAAATTCATTTTATCTTATTTCAATCTCATTTATCTCAAACCCTCTCTTCTCTTACGCGATTTTGGAGACTTCCAAACCGAACTCTTCCTCTCAAAACCCTAACCCTCATAAATACAACTCTTCTTGGTGGTTGGATCTTCACACTTGCAATAACTCTTCTCATGGACAATCTCTAGGGTTCATAAAGCTCAACTTCTCCATTTCAAGTCTCATCTTCTCAAATCTAGGGTTTTCATCTTTTCTAGGTTTTGGTACAAAACATAGATTGTGAGTTTACTAAACCTTTGTTAAAACTAGATACACATCATAATCTCCTATTTGTTACTTTATTTCTATATGTTCAAATGTTTGGGGATTTCTTCATGAAAGTAGTTGGAAGATGTATATGTATGGGTGATTTGCCATGATTATTGTTATATGTATCATTATTTGGGATTTGTCTCATAGATACATAATGTGGGTACCTTGATATGTTAAATGTATGCATATATGGGTATTATGATGGTTCTAGTTAGAACACCATTATGGTGATATGTTTATATGCATGATGAGCATGATTTACATTTGGTCTTTTGTTAGACATCACGAGGATAAGGTGGTAATATTATACCGTAGTTGGTATTGAATTATGTGGGTTGAAATATACCTAAAGGACCCCTTATAAATGTTATGTGGACGAACCAAATCAGTACACTAGGAGGATATAGTCTTGGGCGCCACTGTGATGGTATGTGCCTAGACCTCCGCCATTCGGGGAGTTTTCTTAGCTATAGTCTTCGGGTGTGCCGGGCCTTTGGGGTGTTCCTTGTTAAGGGCATCAAGGTATATCGACTCTTGGGTGGGACTTGATTGGTGCTATGGATCTCCCCTATTGACTCCACATTTGTTGAACTATGGTTAACTGCTGATAAGAAATGTGACTGTTCATGCATGCTTATTATTGTTCAACTCACTAGGTTTTTTGGCCTAACACTTGTTTGGTGCCGATGTGTATCTCAGGTTCTAGCGGCGGCGGTCCTAAGCAGGTTTAGTTGCTTTGGGGTGAGAGCTTGGGGAGTTGCAAATGGACGCGTTATACTTTTGGATATAGACCGTTTGGGTTTATAGATGACAACCCTTTTTGTAATCTCTTTTCTAGATGTAGAAATTAGATTAGTTGGTTGTTGTTTATTTGTCCGTTAAATTGCAATTGTGATTAAACAGGTTATTTATACTTATATATTCCCCATTTTTGGGAGGCTCTTGCTATGGCAATTTTAGTATACCTCATGTCCGTTTTCCAGATTTTTGTTACCCCTATTTTTAGGGTATTACAAGTTGGTATCAGAGCTTTAGTTTAAGTGAACTAGGTATGGTTTAGCGTATCTAGACTTAAGCTTTAGACTTTATGACTTCACTGTCCACTTGGGGTAGAAATCCTAGGTGGGGAGAGCGTTAGGATTACGGAATTACTGTAATTGAAAGTTGTGATGATGGTGACCAGAATTCTTGTGTATGGTTCGTTCATAATTTCACTTAGTTACTGCTATTATGAATGCATTGTTACGTGAGCATGCTTGGTTTACTGTTATGACGATGATTGATGAAGGTAGTAATACGTACAATGAGTTCAACTCGCTTAGTCTTTTCTCAATCTATTTCTCGTACGTGCATGACAGATTATTAATGGTAAACACTCGAAGTAGATTACCGGACGTGCCAGAAGGGCAACCAGAAGTGGAATCTGCAGTAGTACGACCCCCGGTGGGGGCAACCTCCGATGACATTCCTATACCCAGAATCTTGGCAGGAGGGCCTGAACACATTCCGCGCCGGAACCTCAACACTGGTGACGCCATCATGGAGGAAGTTACCATGGAGACCCGGCTTAGGGATAGCATGATGATGGCCATGAACGCGGCCTTGGATCAACAACAGTTGGCCATGACTTCGGCCATGACCCAACAGCAAGAGTTTTTCATGAAACTTCTAGAGGATCGAGACGTCAGTAACCGTCAACCCGAGACTATGGCTGAAAACGTTATTGTGGGGTCGAGTGGACCGAATGTGGTAACAGTCGAGTGGACCGAATGTGATATAAAAATAAAATTACTAAAATATTCTTTTCTATTTATTTAAAAATTGAATTAATTATTCTAAATGTGTGGCTCACATTGGATCTCACAGTTATCACAAACTATGTAGTTCTCATTTGATTAGGCCCCTATATATACATATATATATATATATATGGTCAGGGGAAAACCTCAAAAAATGGAAAAGTGAGGAACACCCTGGTAGACTTTCATCTGGACGGTATGCACTTGTGCATACAAGTAATTTGTAACATGCACATGTACATATGCACAAGTGCATAATGCACACGTGCATAAAAACCAAAAAACAACTTAATTTACTTGTATGTAGAAGTGCATACCATCCAGATTAAGGGCTACCAGAGTTTTCTTCAGTTTTCCATTTTTTTAGGTTTTCCCTTGAACCTCACTCTCTCTCTCTCTCTCTCTCTCTCTCTCTCTATATATATATATATATATATATATATATATATATAAAAGGTCAGATTCAGGGAAAAAGTGAAAAAAAATGAAAAACTAAGGAACACTCTAGTAGCCGCTCATCTGGACGGTATGCACATGTGCATACAAGTAATTTGTAACATGCACTTGTGCATAATGCACACGTGCATAAAAACCAAAAAAACAGCTTCAATTACGATTATGTACAATTGAATATTGTCCATATGAATGGTTACTAGGGTGTTCCTTAGTTTTTCATTTTTTTAGGGTTTTCTCTGAACCTCCTTCTATATATTTATATATATATATACACACACACACACACACGAAGAATCGTGTGAGAATAAGAGTTAAGATGAGAAGTTTAAGAAGGGATGCGGACCCTAGACCCTTGATCACTTTTAATCTCAAAACAACTCATGAATTGTGTTTTAAATGGGAATTGATTCGATGTATCTCATTCGTGTTGATCTTCAATTAGGTCCAAGGGTTGAGATCCCTTCTTACCTTCTCAATATAACTTTCATTCTCACCAGAACTCAGCCCTACACACACACACACACACACACACACATATATATATAGCTGGTTTATTATACAACTATTTCATTTGTATAACCAATGCAACTCAATCTCAACCGTGCATTTAATCTAGTGAATATGTGGCTTTATAAACATTTTGACTTTTTTCTAATATAAACGTTGGTCATAAGTAATGAAATCCAATCATCTTCCATAAATATTGAAATTATAATAAATGAACCCTCATCATTTCATAAATATCGCAATTTATTGGGTTGCATTGGTTGTATAAATGGGATAAGTTGCATTTGAAACGCGCTCTATACACACACACACACACACACATATATATATATATGGAGTTTCTTTTTTCATGGGAACTATATGAATCACTTTGTTACCGGATGTTCACATAAATTAACATCTTCATATACGTTAACATGGAAATGTTAACATATAACATGAAATCCGGAAGAATGTTTGTTTTATGCCATCTGTTAAGCGGTTATAGAACATACATTTCTTTCATCACTTCTCTCTGATCTTCGCGATAGATACCCTCACACTTGAGAGTGACAAGGTATCATGTGCATAGGTGAGATTGTTAGAAAACCTAATATACGAGTCGGTAAGCAACAATAACATAATTAGAAATACTTGTTTTCAACATTCAAATCAACAACTTTCATCTATATCACAAGATCATTGAAATTCGTCATGTGTTGCTTAACAATTCATCTTTCATGCATCCTAAAAAAAAGAGGGTTTTCAAATTCAATTGGTTGAACAAATACACGTAGCAGTAACCTTAAAATTGAATTTGTATATCACATTGTCAACCATGACCATCTGACATCTCGACTTGGCTTAACGCCTTTCTCTAGGATCTCCTATGCCAACGTACCATGCTCCAAATCCTCCGGAGCATACATCTAGTGTCTACGGTTGGCCTCCAAAACAACTTTCACCTTTAGTTGTCATCCTCCAAAGTCGTCTTCACCATTCAACTTGAAATGAACAACAATGCACCATATGTGGCAATGGACCCCTTAACATATGGAGGGCTACCAAAACCTCTGGCACCCAAAACATTGTAATCTTACTTGACACGCACTTAACAAATTTCGACTAACAGATGAGCATATTCATCCATATGTACCCATCAAGACATCTGTAAACAATATGCATGCTTTGATACCATTTGATGGGATTTTTTTAAAGTTGGCACATAAAGGTCCCAACTAGGCCAAAGGTATGCAAACAACCCAACAACCATATATTGAAACAAAAAGATCAATAGACGATATATGATGTATCGCAACAACAATATCAAGTAAATAACACAACAAGGTAACAACACAAGCATATAACGAGGTTTCTCAGTCTTACAACCATGTACGTCATCCCAACGAAACCCTACATGATTTATCAACTCAAATAAGTAGAAAGTTACAACAAAATGCTTACCAAAATGATTGAAACACACAAATGCAACAACTAAACCTATTTACCTAGAATTTTGAGAGGGGAGACCATCAAAGTATTTGCTCAATGTGTTTATTTGATCTCTCAAACCAAATGAAGCGTAAAACCCAATTTATCCCGTCATCCACTATATGTGACCTGGCCAAGCTAGCTAAAGTCGCAAAACTTGTACGTAGCTTCCTCAACTTGTATGCGAACTCATTTGCTACATACCTAAGGTCTCATAGCCTCCTAAACCTAAAATGTTGAGTGCCACAAAATTGAAGGCAAAATTAACCCAAGGGACTAAGGGAGTTAAAATAATGCCACCCATTATGATTAAACTAAAAACCTAGACTAATCTAAATTGATGGTCGTTTAACATGTCATTTTCTTATCTTCTTATCACATGTAAATGGATCAGATATATTTAGATTAAAACTTTATTTATCAACAAACCTAATACCTATAGAACACGTAGGTGAAGTATTATAAGATTTTAAGAGTAAATTACACCGTGGGTCCATGTGGTTTGCTTATAATCTAGATAAGACCTTTTTTTCCAAATAATTACATTGAACATCCTCACGGTTTTCATTTTGTTACAAGTTGGGTCCCTTGCTCTAACTCTAATAAATTAACTTCCGTTAAGTCAGGTTTTGGTACATTTACTCTTTTTCCCTCATTTTGCTTTTTCTTTTAAAAGTTAGGGTACAAGTTAATAAAGGGTTATGTACAAGTGGACAAGACATTTAAAAAATTAAAATAAACCTAAACCATCCTCACTCCTTTCCTTCTCCTCCAATCATTTTCTCCGGTGGAGGATACACACAAACCCATAAAATAACCATGAATGTTTTGGCCTCAATGACAAACCCAAAATGATGTGAACACTACGTAGTCTAAGTATAACACCCGGATTTTTGGTACATATAATTTCGAGTTCCATATTTATATTTTGACCTTAGAATGACTCTTGGTATGTATTTTGAGTTGGTATGATGTTTTAGGTGAGAAATTAACAAGCTAATTTTTTAGATAAAATTCATGTCCGGTGTAACACCCCTCGTTTCCGCCTCTAAACCGAGACCCAACGAAGGGTGTTACGAACCGAGTCTCAACCATTTATATATAATTAAAATAAAACATATTACAAAAATGCGGAAGCAAAACATAGTTTATTTTATATAAAACATTCCACCATGGATCATAGTTACAAAGTACATATGTATATTCTAATAACACATACTAGGCTAGGTTATAAAAAACACAAAATTACACGAACCAAAACAACACCCGATTAAACCACGAAATGAAGCTTTCAATAATCCCTTCGAGACTTCCTTTTCACCTCTCAAATAATCTTGTCCACAACTGAGATATATATTTATAATTTTTAAGCCATTGATTGACTTGTGATTACAAATCTCATTTCAATGCACAAAACATTTAGAAAATCAAATCATGGCCTTAAATAAGCTATTGTATCATGTATATGCATGTAAAACATTTAAACATTTATGCTTTCCGGATTTAATCTCTCCCGGTGGGTGTCGCCCCTTCCGACTTTTATTCGGAACCATTCGTCAAGGATTCCAGACCATTTCTACGACCCCTTACAGCGATTATACCGTCTCGGTGGTTCTTATTCCACCGGTGATCAAATTTGTTCCTTTACCATGCGTTTTAAAAATACATATAACATGTTATACATAGCTATATCATTGAAGGTTGTCCATATTCTTTATAATAACCAAATATGAACAAAACTTCATGAAAACATGTACACAAATATGTATCTCTGGTTTGGAGATCAAACCAAAAGAAAAGATAAGTAATCACCTTGGTTTTTGGCTAAATGAAACTAAACTCAGCATCCCTCTACCCTTTCTTGCCAATCTTCTATTTCTTCTAACAAAAGATGGAATTATATGTGTGTGTGTGTGTGTGTGTGTGTGTGTGATTGTTTTTCTGTTGGAGGTTCACAAAACAAGAGAAATAACAAGAAAATACTACATATTTATACCAAAGGTTGAGGAACTTGGAAGTAGGTTAGTCACTAGTTGATGTGTCCTCCTCCCATGCACCATATGCCACCAAAGAACACCTCAAGCTGCCACTAATAGCCCCTTTTTCCAGCCCCTTTTCTTTTGTCTTTAGCACATAAATCAACTTTATCTACAACCCCTTTCTTAGTTTATTAATACTTAATAACTCCGTTTATTTATTTCTTTATTATTAGAATCCAGCAACTTTTTTTTTTGTTTTATTAAAATTTCAGCAACTATTATTTATTTGTTTTTATTAATTAAACTAGGATGTTACAAATCTCCCCTCCTTACAAAAGATTTCGTCCACGAAATCTACTTTCTTTATAATAGATAGGGAAACTTCGTCCTCATTTCCTTCTCATTTTCCCAAGTGGCATTGCGACCTTTATGATATTTCCACTTTACTTTAACCAACGGAACCTCTTTATTCCTCAATCTTCGAATTTCTCGATCAATTATCCTTTCTGGTTGTTCCACATATGTTAGCTTTTCATTTACTTGAATTTATTCCAATAGAACCTTCATTTCTTCACCAGCCAGACACTTCCTCAAGTTGGATACATGGAATGTATTATGTATCTTTTGTAGCTCAGCTGGCATTTCTAACCAATAAGCCACTTTTTCGACCCTTTGAATTATTTGAAAGGGTCTTATATAACGAGGACTCAACTTTCCTCGCCTTTCGAATCTAATCAATCCTTTCCAAGGAGCAACTTTGAGCATAACCCGATCCCTCACTTGAAATTCTATATGTTTTTGTCTCTTATTTGCGTAGCTTTTCTGTCGGTCCGGGCTGCTTGTAGCCTTTCCCGAATTTGTTTTACCTTTTCTGAAGTTAGTTAAATTAACTTTGGTCCCGTCATTCCTTTGTTTTCAAAGTTATTCCAACACACTGGGGTTCGACATTTACTACCATACAAGACTTCATATGGAGCAGCTTTTAGACTTACGTGATAACTATTGTTGTACGAGAATTCTATTAGGGGTAAGTGATCATCCCAATCACCACCTAAATCAATTACACAAGCTCTAAGCATGTATTCCAATGTTCTAATGGTTCGTTCACTCTGTCTGTCAGTTTGTGGATGATAGGTTGTACTCAGGTTTAGTCTTGACCCCATTTCTTTCTAAAAACTTCTCCAGAATCGTGATGTAAATCGGCTATATCTATATGATATTATTGACAATGGTACCCCGTGCCTTGAGACTTTTTCATCGACATACAGTTTTGCAAGTCGTTCTACTGTATAACTTTCTTTAATTGGCAGGAAGTGAGCTGATTTGGTTAACCAATCAACGATTACCCAAATGGAATCATTACCTTTCTTGGTTCGAGGTAATTTCATCACAAAATCCATAGTGATGTGATCCCATTTCCACATTGGAATCTCTAAAGGTTGTAACCCTCCAAAAGGTTTCTGATGCTCTGCCTTTACTTGAAGGCAAGTCATACATTTCTCAATAAAATTCCTAACATCATTTTTCATCACCGTCTACCAGTATAGTAACTTCAAATCTCGATATATCTTATCCATACCATGGTGAATGGAGTATTTGGACTTATGAACGTCACTTAACAAGACCTCATAGTGACCACTTACTAATGGAACCCACAATCTTCCATGAAATCTTCTACATTCCTTGTTATTAGTTTCTAGGAACTTGGTTTGTCCTACCATACGCTCTTTCTTAATATGTTCTTCGGTAAGTGCACTAGCCTGAGCTTCTTTTATTTTTACTAAAAATTCAGGCATCACATCTATTCTCAACGCTTTAACTCGCGTCGGCTTCTCACGTTCCTTTCTGCTCAATGCATCTGCTACCACATTAGCTTTGCCAGGATGATATCGAATTTCACAATCATAGTCTTTGAGTAATTCCATCCATCGTTGTTGTCTCATGTTTAATTCCTTTTGACTAAACAAGTATTGCAGACTCTTGTGGTCAGTATAGATGATGCAATGAGTACCATAAAGGTAATGTCGCCAGATCTTTAGTGTAAATACAACTGCAGCGAGTTCTAAATCATGTGTCGGATATTTTTTCTCGTTTTCCTTTAGTTGCCTTGACGCATAAGCTATCACCTTGTCATATTGCATAAGTACACAACCTAGTCCTATTCTTGAAGCATCACTGTATACTACAAATCCTTCCGTTCCCTCTAGCAATGATAGAATGGGTGCACTACTTAGCTTTCCTTTTAAAGTATGAAAAGCTTGTTCTTGCTCGTTTCCCCATTCAAACTTCTTACCCTTTCTTGTCAATGTCGTTATTGGAGATGCTATTTTGGAGAAGTCCTGAATGAATCTACGACAATATCCTGCTAATCCTAAAAAACTTCGTATCTCAGACTAGGGGTGCTCACGGGTTGGGTTGATCGGGTTGAAGGCTTTTTAACAACTCAACCCAATATAGGCGGTTTGGAAATTTTACAACCCAACCCAATCCAATCAAAAGTACAACCCAACCCAACCCAAACCGTTCGGGTTGATCGGGTTGGTCGGGTTATGTTTAAACAAGATGAAATCAAATTTAGAAATATAAACATAAAGTAAAAATTTCTTTGAAATACAACCGAATGACCAATAATTCATGAGAGTATGTAAGTCCATCAAAAATATTACGATATTACATATAAAAATGTCTAAACCAAACAATAATATGTCAATCAACAACAATCGTTTTAGACGTCTCCAACCCCGATACTTTCGCTTTCTTGGCCTTGAGGTTGGTCGTGTCATCATCAATCATTTGATACAAATTATCCATACTTCTTAAATCTTAAATATATCACATTTAGTTAATTTTTAAGTTTGCACATATGTGTGTGTGTGTGTGTGTGTTTACATTTATTAAACATATATACAAAGGAGTTATATAGAGATGAATAATAAATTGAAAATATATGTAAATGAAGAGGGTACGTAATAGTGTAATTGTGTAATTTACATATTAATAGAGACTTAATAATCATATTAAATCTACAAAAATAAAAGGATCGGGTTCATCGGGTTGGGTTGGGTTCAAATAAAAGTAACCCGATATCAACCCAATACCTACGGTTTGAAGATTTTACAACTCGATTAGACATCGGGTTGCTTCGGTTTGAGTTATTTCGCGTTGGGTTGGGTTGGGTTGATCGGGTTGGTCGGGTTGATCGGGTTTTTGAGCACCCCTATCTCAGACACACTTTTCGGAGCTTCCCATTTCATAACGGCACTCAACTAAGCAGGATCTACTTGTATTCCTCATTCATTAACCACATGTCCGAGAAATTGAACTTCCTTGAGCCAAAATTCATACTTTGAAAATTTGGCATACAACTTCTCCCGCCTTACAAGACTCAGTATTGCATGTAAATGTTTTGATGTTCACCCTCATTCTTGGAATAAATGAGAATGTCATCTATAAACATAATCACAAACTTGTCGAGATATGGTTTACATACTCGATTCATCAAGTCCATAAAGGCAGCTGGTGCATTTGTCAACCCAAAAGGCATGACCAAAAATTCATAATGGCCATATCTTGTTCTGAATGCCGTTTTGGGAACATCTTCACTCTTGATGTTTAGTTGATGGTATCCCTACCTCAGATCGATTTTTGAGAAGCATTTGGCGCCATGTAGTTGATCGAAGAAATCATCGATCCTAGGGAGGGGATATCTATTCTTTATTGTTCGTTTATTTAATTCTCGGTAGTCGATGCACATGCGCATTGACCCGTCCTTTTTCTTAACGGATAGTGTGAGTCCAAGAATCTCTAAATCCTTAGAGAGAGAAAGTAGAGAGAGAGTAACAATGGAGCGCAAAGTGTAATTCTATTCAAATGTGCGTGTGAAACTTACAAGATACAAAGACCATAGGGACTTAAATACCCTTGGTCAAATACAATACTGATCAGCTCTAAACACAGTATTGACCAAGTCCTATAAATACAATGATTACTATAAAATCAGACCTAACAATCTCCCCCTTAGTAATCATTGGCGCTTTGGTCTTCAAAAAATATCTTCAATAACAGCACAGACCAACAAAGCGACTTTCAGAAGCTTTCTGACTTTTAAGAAAAAAAATTCTTCTCAGCATCTTATAGATTGAAAATTTTCTTTGCTGCTTAAGCTCAAGACGATACACCTCTTTTGAATGATCTTGAATGAACTGTGGTTTTCGGAACAAGAACAGCAAAAGAATTTGAAATAGCTGAGTGAATGGAATCTTTGAGCGAATCTTGATTAGCAGATAATCTTTTGAACTCTTTGTCTCTTTAACTTCTCCTTGACTTCTCCCCCTCATGACCTTGATGATCTTGATTAACTTGGTCATGCAAATGTTGGAGACGAGACAGCGAAAGATCTGCAAAATCAAAGAAACAGAGAAAACAGAGAAGGTTTGCGTTCCATGCAGGAAGCGCAAAGCAAGGTTTGCGTTCTATGTGTGACGCACAAAGCAAGGTTTGCGGTTCATGAAGGAAACGCAAAACAAGCTTTGCGTGTCATGCCTGAAACGCAAAGTAGACTTAGAAAAAATTTACCTTGTTAAGCTCTTTGAGCCCCTCTACACAAATGCATTAGATAAGACAATTCGAGATAGCATTCATGTAAAGAAAATCAGACACTCCCCCTCAAAAACAGATTTAATCTTTGAAATACATCTCTTTGTTCACTCCCCCTTGAATAATGCATAAACCCATTAAAATATATTTATGAGAACACAATGATCAGAAATTAATGTAGAAAGAAAAATATACTGAATGTAAATTTTGAATCAACTAAACATATAAAATTTTAAATACTAAACAAATTAAATTCTACAGAGTAAAATATTACAAATTTATCAATCATTTGAAATCAAACATATGTTGTAGGATACAAGAACAAGTTTCATTGCATATCAAGTTAAGACATGTTCAGTTTCAAAAACTTCCAGCAATCTATTCAGTGTGCTCACATGCAAATCTTCAATTAGCTTCAAGAAAATGCAATTCTAAAAATCTTATAGATAACTTTGCATGTACTGACACTAAGTCATCAAAAAATTAAGACTTTCACAAATTTAGAGGTTTGTTGCAACTCAAATATATCACCAAGTATCATGAGATGTGTGCTCATTAGCATCTTTTAGCAGTGTGCTCATTGGCATCTTAACATGAGTGTGCTCTTTGGCATCTTTTAAGCTCGTGCACTTTGGCATCTTTTGATCAAAAAGTTTATTAAGTAAAGAACATGCCATAAACGTAACTTTCTATCTAACCCTATTGCAGGATTTGGGTCAGCCGCTCCCAGACCAGTTGGCCTTAGGGGACTAGGTGTCAAGCACCCCTTGGAACTTACTCTCCCGGATCAGAAAGGCTACATCAACATATCCTAAACCCATTCATACCAGTAGAACATGACTTTCGATCTGGTTCTATAGAAGGATTTCTGTTCGATCACTCCCAGACCAAATGACCTTAGGGGACCAGATGACAAGCATCTCAAGGAACTTACTTTCCCAAACCAGAAAGGTCACAGGTACAAACTTTTAAACTTAGAGATTTCTGTATTTTAAGAATTTATTAAGCATCTCAATCACTCAGATCAACGTCTAAATGCTTAGCCCTTATTTTCATTCCGATCTATAATTCTGATCATTTAGGTAGTCTAAGCAAAGTAAACTATAAAAATTCCGACTCACACATCTTTAAAGCATTAATAAAAGTTTCAAACATGTTGCTGACTTTTCGACTTTTGTAAGACTTGAAATTTGACCATATAAAAACTTTAATATAAGCAAAAGAACTTGAAAATTTATCCTAGACACATATTTTATTCAAAGGAAAGATAAAATGTAAAACTTTACTTTATAGAATAAAATTTGTAAAGATTTAAACTTTTAATAGATATTTAGTTCGAACAAAATAAAATTCAACTATTTCATCTTTTACATTGAAGAAAATAAATTTGTGTCTCATATTAAAAGAAAATTTTGGGTAATACAAATTCATGAGATAGATAAACAAGCTCAGATTCTTGAAACATTGAGAAAAAACTAGAATAACATCATTATCAGAGATAAATGCAGCGGAATTAAAATTGATGTACTCACAGAATCTCATTAAGTCAGAATCTTAATCATTGAAGAACGAGTTCTAAACTGTTGTGTTTAGAAGTCGAAGTCTATGAAGTGCGTGTCCTGAGTTGAATTACTCAGAAGCCAAATTTCTCTTACTCCCCCTTAACATGTGATGCCTGCAACTTTAAATCAGATAAAAGATTTGGGTACCCACTTGTATTTGGGCCCGTGTTTGTTAGTTGCAGTTCTTATGGGGAAATAATGAGCAGATTTGAAATTTAAAGCACGAGGAATATGATCAGAGAAATAATCACAACTATCAGAAGATAAAGCATGATCATCTGAACTAGAATCAGAAGACGAATATGAGACATTTTTGGAAATTTGAAACATTTGCTTTATAGAGTATTTTGAAACTTTATTACAAATAGCAAATGAATCACTATTATAAAATTTGTCTACGCATCGATCTCCATCAAACATAGAATCAGTTGTTGTCCGCCTAGCTCTCCAGATCTGCTTCTTTGACTGACTCACAGTCCTATCTGAAATAATAGTATCGGAAGAATTAGAACAGTCAGATATAACTTTATCTCGTTTCTTCGACTTCTTTGACCTTCTTCTTTTACGCTTAGGTTTATAATATTGATCATTGAGTGTAAAAGAATCATCAAGAATTTTAGACGAAATATTTAAATCAGAAGAAATAAATTTATCCAAGCAACCAATCTGATCAAGTAATAAATCTGAATTTGCCTCGGAGTCTGAATTATTTTGAGAAAAAATTTTAAAATTTGAAATTTCCTTTTTATTTTCCTTAGAATCAGAAGATATGCTAGAAATGGAATCTGATTTTTGAAAAAATAAATTTTCTTCAAGACTAGATGTCATGAAAGAAAGAATAATATCAGATTCAATTTTCTTCAAAATATTTTGATCTTCTATCTGATCTTCAAGATCTATGATTTTTCCTTCTAATATTAACGAAGGAGTATATTTCTTCGAATCAATAATGATTGGAGAAATATTTCCTTTATCAGAATCAGGAGCATAAGAAGGAACAAAATCATTAGACACTGAAGATTTAACAGAAGATATATCATTTAAAACTCTTCTTCCTCTTCTTGATTTTTCCGGAAAATATTTGGCATTTTCGGACGTATAAACAAAAGGAATTTCATTTTTCTTTTTATATATCATTTTCTCATTTTCGAGATCTAACACTTCCTTTTCACTAGTCCAATGAAATTTGAACTGAGGAGCATAATGAGCAAGAGTCAGATAATCGTATTTATATAAAGTTGGGGATTTTTCAATCGCATTGTTTAAACAATGAGGATTTTCAAAACCAAGTCCCCACCTTTGTTTTAAAGCCTCTTCACTCCTCGGCTTGTTCATATAAATTGTTTGTTCAGATTGGTCTATTCGATAAAGCTTTTCTTCTAACTTAATTATTTTATCTGAAAACTCATCTTTTAATTTGGTCATGTCATTCAAAGATTCAAGATAAGTTTTGTTTGAATTTTCCAAAGCATCCAATTTCTTTTGAAAGATGTCTTTAGTATTTTCTAAAATAGATTTTTCATTCTTCAAAGAAATTTTCAGCTTTTCAATTAAATCTGACTTTTCAGAATTTAAAACTTTTTCAGATAAAAATTTAGAGCACAAATCAGATAAAGCATTAATCATGATTTTAAACTGGGAGGTAATAAAATTGTAGTCAAATTCAGAATATACCTCATCCTCATCAGTATCAGAATCATTTGACTGGTCATCTACGACTAAGCACATCTGAGCGATCTCTACGTTCGAAGCTTCGTTGTCAGAGTGATCCAGCCAAAATTCTTGCTCGGCTAGCAAAGTTGATCCACTTTCTCTTTTCTCAGCCAGTTCCAATTTCCTTCTGTAATAAGTTGAGTCCTTAACCTTCTTTGCTCTACACTCCTTTGAGATGTGACCCGGCTTTCCACAGTTATAGCAAGCAGTAGTCTTTGGCTCGGGTACTTTTACTTTAGGACCGGAATAGAAACGAGAAGAGTTGGAACCCGATCTAGGTTGGAACTTCTTCTGATAGTGTTGGGAGAGAAGAATCATAGCTTTCTGTAAGGCCTCTCCATCATCATCAGTTGACCCGGTGTAAGCGTTATCAGACAACGCTTGTTCATTCAGTTGCTTCGTGAGAAGAGCAACCGGATCAACTGTTTTCTTGTTCTTTTTATCCAGTTTGGCCTTCTTTTCCAGTACCAAACTCTCATCAGTCAGCAAAATCTCATACAGTTCTTGAATCTGCATTGTTGAGATCCTAACATCGTTCCTCATTCTATGACATGCTTTATTCCACTCAGGCTGTAAAGCGTTCAGAAACTTCAAGTTAGCCTCCAATTCAGTCTTGGTAACTTTAATCTTGTAAAGATCATTGATAACAGCCCAAAATCGATCAAACACACTCTTCAAACTTTCCCCATCCTTTGCCTGAAACTTTTCAAAGTTGTTCATGTATCTGGTCTGTCGTAACTGAGTAGACATTGCAGAACCAAGCATAATCTTCTCAAGTTGTGTCCACATCAGCATAGGGTTATATTTAAAGCAATCGATTCTATTATAGATGGAGTTGGGAAGAGCAAGAATCAGATTTGATTTAGCCTGACTGTCTGCTTTATATCTTGATAGCTCTTTTTCGTCATATTCACTTAAAGGTGTTTCAACTGCTGTAGCTGGAGTAGTAGCAGTAGCTGGAATCACTTTCATTTTCCTCACCATAGGACCCTCATACAGAGATTTCATCATATTATCCCCATTAGGTTGCCTTTCAATAAAGTTGATAAACCGATCCTGCCACTGTTCGAATTCGTTCTCATTGATTAGTATTGGTGGACGAGTATCAGACCCCAAAGACATCATGAGGTCATTCTTGTAGATCTGTGCTTGCAAAGACATCTTGATAAAATAATCAACTTGAAGTGAATGACCGTCCCAAACTATATATCAGAAAATCAAAAATCAGATTGAATTGAAAATTTTAAAGAAAAATATTAAAAATTGACAATTTGAAAAACACTTGATATGACACAAAGTTTAAAAAGAAAAAAAAATTTAGATGACACACTAAAAAAAAATTCCAGGGAGACGCAAGATGAGACTTTGCGGGTCTAACAGGAAACGCAAAGTGAACTTTGCGGGTGCCTTGAGGAACGCAAGGTGGAACTTTGCGGGTCACAATAGAAACGCAAAGTAAACTTTGCGGGTCTAACTAGAAACACAAAGTGAAGCTTTGCGGGTCTAACTAGAAACGCAAAGTGAACTTTGCGCGTATAGTAAGATCCGAGAACCTGACTTTGCGTGTGACACTTGAGACGCACAAAGAACTTTGCGGGTCTAATGTAAACCGAAAACGCAAAGTATGATGAATGAGGCGCAAAGCATAAGAATGAAACGCAAAGTTGTAAGAACAAACGCAAACCGCAGAAACTCAAGAAAAACTAGCAAAATCAAACGAAAACAAGAAATTTATGGAAGAAAAGCATACTCTGAGTTTCGAAAACAACTTTAAAACACCTTTCAACAAACAAATTCGATTAAAACACAATAAAACTCAAAAATCAATGATGAAACAGTAAGCAGACCGAGTTTTTCCAGAAAATCATAAAAACACAAAATCGATGATCTAAAACCGTTTTTCTTGCAAAATAGTATGAATCAACAACGATCTTCTATCAAAAACGAAACTAAAGACACAAAATTCAAAGCAATTCAATCACAAACACATCCGAATTTGATGAGAAATCAAGAAAACGATATTTTCTTGAAAAATTCAAGAAAATCGATCAAATTTTCGATTTCGATCACTAATTCAGATTCAGTAAAACAATCTCTCAATTCTCTCAAGATCTAGCAAGCTCTGATACCAATTGTGAGTCCAAGAATCTCTAAATCCTTAGAGAGAGAAAGTAGAGAGAGAGTAACAATGGAACGCAAAGTGTAATTCTATTCAAATGTGCGTGTGAAACTTACAAGATACAAAGACCAAAGGGACTTAAATACCCTTGGTCAAATACAATACTGATCAGCTCTAAACACAGTATTGACCAAGTCCTATAAATACAATGATTACTATAAAATCAGACCTAACAGATAGGATTGGTGCACCCCAGGGTGATGTACTTTCTCGGATGAAACCTTTATCGAGTAACTCTTGTAACTGACTTCTTAGTTCTTGCATTTCAGATAGAGCTAATCGATATGGAGCTTTGGCTATTGGTACAGTTCCAGGTACTAAGTCAATCCCAAATCGTACCTGTCTGCCCGGAGGCAATCCTGGCAATTCTTCTGAAAACACATCTAAATATTCCTGTACAACAGGTACATCTTTTGATTTCATCATTTCTGATTTTCTGATTTTCTTTCACCGATAATATATGCTAAGAATGTTGGACACCCCTTCCTTATACAACGTTGTGCTCTAGCTGAACTTACAAGCATCATCCTAGTTTGCTGTTTATCCCCGTTTACCACTATTGTTTTTCCTTCAGAAGTTCTAACTTCAAGTTTTTTTTTATCACAAATTATCTTGGCATGGTGGTTCCACAACCAATCCATTCCTACTATGACCTCGAATTCACCTAAAGTCATCATAGGTATTAGGTCAATGGTCATTTGATGTCCGTCAATTTCTATTGTGCAATCTCTACAAATCTTGTTGATCCTAACATGGCTGCCATCAGCTAGTTCAACCTCAAGGCCTGGTTTTAGTTCCTTACCATCTACTTTCAACTTTTGACAAAATGGAAGAGACATAAAAGATCTACTTGCACCACAATCAAACAGGATACGGGCAGGTTGATCATTGATAAGGTGCATACCTGTCACTACGTCCGGTGTTTCATTTGCCTCTTTTTCTGTCATTTGAAATGCTTGAGCCTTCGTTTTTCCCTTGTTACCCTCTTTAATATTCCTTTTAGCCTCGAGATGTGGCTGATTTCTATTATGTTCCCCGTTAACTTGAGGACAATCCCGTTTTAAATGTCCTTGTTTCCCACACCGAAAACATGCTTCTGTCTTTGCCCAACACTCACCAGGGTGATTCTTACGACAATGGTCACAAGGTTTCTTTTGATTTATTTTAACAAAATTCTGAACTCCAAACTTTGGTTTCTTATTCCAATTTTGGCCAACACTTTGTTCTTTTCACTTTATTTGTAAAGAGCCCTAATATGTAGGTGCCATATCCTTCTCGACTACCTTGGCGATGTTGACTGTTTTCTGAAATGTTTCTGGTAGTCCAGCCAGTACAAACCTTCGAATTTCGTTTCTTAATCTTGCAACGAAACAATCTGTTTTTCTTGCTTCCGTTGCTACTTGATGCTCCGCAAATCTTGACTTCTTTATAAATTGAGACACGTAATCTTGTACTGATAGGTTTCCTTGCCTAAATTGTTGGAACTCCTGTTCCATACGCTTACGGTCTATGGTTGAACAATATTCATTCAGAAATATTTCTTTGAATTAATCCCATAACAAAGGTGTAGTTTCCTCGGTACTTTTTATAGCCTTTACCGAATTCCACCAGTGCAATGCGTCTTCCTGAAGTAGGTAGTTGCATACCTTACTTTTTTCGTTTCCAAACATTGACATGTTTCAAATTTGCTTTCTACTCCGGTTAACCAGTCCATGGCTTTATGGGGTTCACGTTCACCTTTGAATGTGGTTGGCTTGGTGCTCATAAAAGTTTTATAATTGACTTCTTTTGAGAGTATGTTATTTGGTTCTACCCTTGCACTTTGTTCTTTTGGGGTATTTATTAAACGGGTTGTCTCTTCCCTGTTTTCTTTTAATATTGCAGGTATAACATTCTTCAAAAGTGTTTCTAAATCATTTCTCTTGCTTATACTTTCAGTCCTATCATTATCTCTCATCATCTCTGGTTCGGTGCTACTTGTTTCTGTTCCATCCAATCCTTTTCCTCTTTGGTAAGTTTGTTGAAATTGTGAATCCATTCCCTGAGATTGGATATAGCAATATGTACACGTTATCTTATGTTAGTCATCACTTTCTAACTAGTTTCTTTATAGGAGTTTTAATACACCATACATAACAAGCTATTTCCAAAAGCACAAGTACTTATACAAACATTAGTAGGAAATTACATTCATTGAGGTGGCATCTTTTCATAGGGTACAAAAGGTATTTACATAGAGCACACCTCATGTACCAAGATGTCCTAGCCTTTCTAGGGCTCATACATACAAATACATCTCCAAAAAAATAAAAATAAAAATACAAGTCCAAAGTTGGTTGTACTTTCCCAAAAACCGGCTTAAAGCCATACAAAAACCCTTTCACATTTCACACCCTAGTTGGCTACCACTCGTAGATGGTACTTAAGTCGAACCCATTCTCCATACGACATCACTTAGGTCTCTTCATAAAGATGAGCACGGAACCTAGGTCGATGAGATATCCATGCTAATAGACTCGGTAGATAAGTGTATGAACCGACAACAACCTCTTTGATCATATCTTTAACATATGTAATTTATCTTTCACAATTGTCCTTAGTCCCCTGCTTTTTATGATTAACTCACGATTCATCCAACGTATAACACATCGGTAATGGTTCCTTTGATTAACTAGCTCAATCATCTCTTGGACTAATGCTTCAGTCACCCCTTGGTTATTGTTTTCTTCTATTTCATCATCACTAATAATGTAAACCTGTGGTGGGGGGGGTTCAATTATCTCCACATCTGCGAAATAGGGGTCCTTGTCAATGTTCATGCTAGGATCTGTTTCGGAAGAAGTTGACATACCTGTTACACATGTCCAAGTGAGTTAAACAAGTGACCATACCTTATCATTAATCATTTTTTATATACTTTAACACACTTTAATATTCATATAACATACTTCTAAAGATTATATATCAAGCTAGAACTTAAAATAGTTGCACAAAACTCACTAAACGGTCCTTAACAAACCCTTGGACAACCCCCGGACAACACCCTGGACAGCACCTTGGACAGTCCCTGGACAACCTCTAAACAGTACCTGGACAGCCTATAAACAACCCCTAGGCAGCCCCCGGATAGCCCTTTGAACAGCCCCGGACAACACCTTGTCTTATGATTAATCTCTTTTTTTTTCGTTCATTTTTTTAGTACCAACTCTTATAGGTTAAAAAATACAACAGGTTTTAGGACTCAAATTTATACATATATACCCTCGTATATGTATCTTACTTAGGTAGATTACCTCTTAACAATACATTCATCATTTCAGTTACCCTCAACATGTTTATTTGGTCCCTCATCCGTCCTAATAGTTAACTTGATCCATCGGTTTTAAATTTCCGTGTAGACTTTGAGTTTGAAAATTTTCAAATCCCTCAAAAACCTGGCTCTGATACCAAGCTTGTAACACCCCTCGTTTCTGCCTCTAAACCGAGACCCAACGAAGGGTGTTACGAACCGAGTCTCAACCATTTATATATAATTAAAATAAAACATATTACAAAAATGCAGAAGCAAAACATAGTTTATTTTATATAAAGCATTCCACGATGGATCATAATTACAAAGTACATATGTATATTCTAATAACACATACTAGGCTAGGTTATAAAAAAACAAATTATACGAACCAAAACAACACCCGATTAAACCACGAAATGAAGCTTCCGATAATCCCTTCGAGACTTCCTTTTCACCTCTCAAGTAATCTTGTCCACAATTGAGATACATATTTATAATTTTTAAGCCATTGATTGACTTGTGATTACAAATCTCATTTCAATGCACAAAACATTTAGAAAATCAAATCATAGCCTCAAATAAGCTATTGTATCATGTATATGCCTGTAAAACATTTAAACATTTATGCTTTCCGGATTTAATCTCTCCCGGTGGGTGTCGCCCCTTCCGGATTTTATTCGGAACCCTTCGTCAAGGATCCAGGACCGTTTCTACGACCCCTTACCACGGTTATACCGTCTCGGTGGTTCTTATTCCACCGGTGATCAAATTTGTTCCTTTACCATGCATTTTAAAAATACATATAACATGTTATACATAGCTATGTCATTAAAGGTTGTCCATATTCTTTATAATAACCAAATATGAACAAAACTTCATGAAAACATGTACACAAATATGTATCTCAGGTTTGGAGATCAAACCAAAAGAAAAGATAAGTAATCAATTTGAAGGAGTGTGGAACCTCATAAATCTAGGCGGCTCATCCTCATGTTGATTCTTAATAAAGATAACAAAATGATATGACGCGGAACATAAATATAAACCCTGAATAGTTGTGATCGAGGAAACGTATCTAAACAATTGAAACGATTAATATTATTCAAAAAAGTATATTATGAAGCATAGAAAGAAAAGACCTGAATCGAGATCACCAAATTGAATTGTTTACTCCAATTACAATATCTGCAAATATCAGACACAAACACAAATAAAACCCAAACTCGGAAAAACTTAAAAGATAAAAATAAAATCATATTTTCAAGGTAAAAACGGTAAACTCAGGAGTATGGAACAAAATACAAAATCTGAAAAAGGAATCATGTATAATATAATAAACTAATCATGTATTTCATTAACACAATCAATATTCAAACCTAAACAGATAATGAAGAATGATAAGTATCATCATCAAAGGCACCTAATTGGCGTAGTATAGGACTATTCAAAAGATCTATCATACTTATGCTTCCTGTGATGGAACCAATTGCTTATGACTACATTTTAAGCCCTAGATGAAGATAAAAACAAAGCATCACAATCACTTACACCACCAACTACTCTTGGGGCTTGAACTAAACCATCAGCCAAAACTCGACCATATTCCAGGCAAACAAATAAGCAATCTTGGTTTTTTATCCTAAAATCTTAAATAGTAATACCTGGTCATCATTCATCTAAGCAAGATTCGTGAAGGATTTGAGAGTCAAGATTTCACCAGAAAGAGAGACATGCGAATGAGTGAATCCATAGATGAAGATCGAAGAGTAGAAGAGACCAAGGTCTTCCCAAGAGGTTTGTGGTTTAGTCATTTACGGATAAGAGGTGAAGAGGGATTTGGGAACGACCGATTCAGCGAGAGTTGAGAGAGTGGCGTTTAGGGAAAATTGTGTGAGAGTGAGTTAGAATTAGAGAAACGGTTGTTTTTTTCTAAGCCCAAATTAAGCAGCCTACTAGGCTAAGGTAGAATATGGGCTTGTGATGCCTCTTAAACCCTTTTTGCCCATGGCCACCGCCATCACAAACATGGGCATGGGTCGGCCCTAGCTGGAAGGGGTGAGAGATTTGAAAAGAATTCTAGATCTAGTCCAAATTCAAGAAACCCCACCGATTACCATATTCGAAAACCAAGGTTGAAGATCAAGATTGATGGAGGAAAGGGAGAGGTTCTGTTGGGTTGCATGTGTAAGGAAAGGGGTTGGGAGTCAGAGATCGATGAAGGAGGTTGTTGTCGGAGATGTTGGAGTTTAGGGGTTCACCTTTGTTTGATGGGGAAGGTTTCGTGAGGGAGGAATGGAGTTGGTCGAGGGAGGGAAGGAGACATGGAGTTGAGGTTGTTGTATGTATGAGGGCCAGGGAAGGGGGAGATGGTGGGGAAACGGTGTCCGAAGATAGGGGTAAGACGTCGGCAACGAAGAGAGAGAGAGAGAGAGAGAGAGAGAGAGAGGGAAAGGACGTCGGCAACGACGATAGAAGGAAAAGACGTCAATGATATTCTTTAGCCATTATATATAATCTTCATATAAAAATATAAATTAATATATACTATATATTATTAATATTATTATAAGAAAAAGACAAAAAAAGAAGGGTAAAAAAGATCAAATTGTCTCTTGCTTAATGGATAAGAGTGAACTCTCTTAGGGTAAGGGACTTATCTTGAAACCAAATGCAAACCATAAGGATGTTCGTTCAATTATTTTGAAAGAAGGGTCGTATCGAAATTCTAAACAAATCACAGGTTCCAATAATGTAATTTACTCAGATTTTATAACTAAATCTATTATTTTTTGATGAGTAAGAAACCATATTTCTTTTAATAAGTCAAAAGATAATAAGGTTTAATTAAAATCTCATTTAAAACCCTATGCCTATTAAAAAGAAACTTGTATACAAGATTTTTAGAATAAAAAGTCGTTATATAAGGTTACGTTTAGAGCATCTCCAACAGCTTTTTCAAAATGGAGAAAATAGAGATTTTAGGTATTTTTGTGCTCCAACAAATTCTCCAAATCTTTCTCCAAAATAGAGAAAGTAGAAGAGAGAGTGTAATTTTCTCCAAATATAGAGAACTCTCCAAAATCTCAAAAAATGATTATCATGAGAGAGAAATTGTTTTTTTATTATATTCTACCAATAAGATTTCTTCAAATGAGATGGATATGAGAGATAAATAATATTTTATTAGATTTATACAATATTTTAATATTATAAGTAATGATTTCATCTCCAAAATGGAGAATCTGTTGGAGATAGATGTAAATTTTTATGTAGATTTTGACTTTTAATTCTCCATTTTGAAGATGTTGTTGGAGATGCTCTTAAAGATAGTTAAGATATTTTCAGTTATGGGTGATAATTAAATAATGGGTTATGTATGCAGTACCGCATTACAAGATACTTAACTCCGGAATTTAGTTAGGAAAAAAAAAAAAAACTCCATAAACTAATGGGTTGTTTGTTTACCTCTTAATGGTTCTATTAAGAGACAACCTCTGAATCGTTAAGAGGTAAATCTTGTTTGGCAAAAAATTTTTTGCCTCTTAATGGTTCCAAATGATTTTGTATCTTGACTCTGCCTTAACCATTAAGAGCCCTGATTTCATTCTGAACAATTAACAAACAACAATATTTTATTTCGCACTATATCATAAGAGTCTCTTAATCATTCTGACCACTTAATTATTCTGCACCAAACTATTCATCAACTGCTAAACAGCCCCTAAATAAATTACACCTGTTTTTCTCTTTCTCACGACATAAATAAAATAAATTATTTTATTTTAATAAATTTATTTCCTTATCAATTGATAAATTATTATACGATATTAATTAATGGGCTTGATTTATCAAAATGGTTTTTTAATAAATGAATTAACCATCAAGTTGTGTATAATCACAAGAAGTCAACTATGATGGAGATTCACCCCCTCTATGTTTTGTAGGCTAGCTTGTAAAAAACGTCATTCCTTACCTCTTTAGTTAGTTGACTTGTGAATAAATTTGTAACTTGTGAATAGTTGTAAAATTTTAGTAATAGTTGTTAATTTAAATATTTTTTTAATTATATACTAGAAGCGTACTCGCGCAATGCAGCGAGATACATCATAATTTTAATGTTTCATTTTATTTTTTTTGTCGATTTACAGTACGATTTTGGATGGTTTTGAGAAAGTGATATTTTTTTTTATAAATTTGTTTAATTTAGGCTTAATAATATAATGTTTTTTATATAAAAAAATTAAGTATTTTGTTAGAATTCAATGATTATCTTATATATTTTAATGACATCTAGAAAAAATAACCAATTACATATTTAATAATATAATTAAAACAAATTTATAGTAATATAATATATTAATTAATAGTAATACATGAAAATGTCTACATAAAAGGAATGCTCTGCACATACCAATGGTGGGTGTTGGAGGCATGCAGTAGTAATATGTATTTTGTGATTTGATACTTGTAAATTAAGAGATTTTTAAAATTTTGCATAAAATGATGGTACATTGTGCCTAATAATTTGTAATTAAGAGTTTTTTATATCTGCTTTATAATATAGTATAGATATAGATATAGATATAGATATAGATTTATAGTAATATAATATATTAATTAATAGTGATACATGGAAAGGTCTACATAAAAGGAATGCTTTACACATACCAAATTGGTGGATGTTGGAGGCATGCAGTAGTAATATGTATTTTGTGATTTGATACTTGTAAATTAAGAGATTTTTAAAATTTTGCATAAAATGATGGTACATTGTGCCTAATAATTTGTAATTAAGAGTTTTTTATATCTGCTTTATAATATAGTATAGATTAATGAATCAAATCTTATGAATTGTTTACTAATATGTATTGATTTATTTTATGTTTATTAATTTGTGTTTCTAAGCCAAGATAATTTAACAACATTTACATCGGTTAAATGTATGATAAAATATATAAATGGATTGATAAGTATTTGGATGAAGCAACAAAAGAATGATGTAGCAACATAGAGTGAAGTAGCATATAAAAGTAGGAACATGTAAAATGGGAAGAGGCTTGATGAATGGGGAAAGGAGTTGTGGTTAATTTGAGTCAGCAATGGAAGCCTCATCCATATGTGGGAAAGCTATAAATCAAACACCCTGAATGATAAAACCTCATCTAGTGGGGTGGGGATGTGGTGAGTGGTGGTGGGTGTGTGGGGTGGTGGGTTACGAGATCTCAAGAATAGTGGAAAATAAAATCGTAACTCTTCAAGGATCCATACGAACCGAAATAAATCGGGTGTTTCTAAAGTATACCTCACATTTAACAAGACTATGAATCACAACAACAAACAAAGGTTGATGCATCCACGGTATCCACGCGAACAATACGAATCATTTGCCTTCTCGTGATGCTAGTCACCATGGTCGATCCTGAGATTTTGGATGCCCATGGCAAAAGGCAAAAAAAATGCCCTTTTATTATGCAAACGAAAACCAATTTAAAGAAGTTTGGAACCTAGTCATTTATATCACAAGCATTTGCATCACAAACATCATCATTTGCATTACAATCATTTACATTTTTATCACAAGCATTTGCATCACAAAAATAATCATTTGCATCACAAGCATTTGCATTTTTATCACAAGCATGTGTATCAGAAACATTTTCATAAACATTTGGTTGTCTAACAAAAAACTTTTTTTGGAAGGCAGTGCGGCATCGATCATCGACCTCAACCGCATAAACACATGCACACACCCCTCCCCGGCTGTATCGGGCATCCATACGGGCAGCCCACTAATCCGTCGTTGTCCCAGCCCAGCTAAGTTAGGCCTAAGGACGAGTACTCCTCGTGCCCTCGAATGACCCCCCTAGGAATTGAACCCGGGTAGACTGGGATACCATCCACAGCCCCCCCCCCCAGGATGTTATCAACCTTTGGAGAAACCAACCGAGCTAGACACGATTTGTTGTCTAACAATAAACTTATTTAAAGATCCTTGCAAAGATTGATTAATTTCTTCTTGTCTTTTTTTTCTTCTTCTATTTTGTGCACCGGATGGTTGTGATCTAGGTAACATATTGTAAACAAGTTATACGGTATCGAGAATAGAAAGATAAACCTGATTTAGTCGTGAAATTGCCAAACCGAAACCGATTGAAACTTCAAAGTTTAAATAATATTGTTTCTGCATAATGACAATTGACAAAGACAACAATATCAACAAATGAACAATCTAATCTAAAACAAATAATTAAAATAAACCTAATGTAAAAGGTAAACAAAAAAACCTAATCTAAACAAATAATGAAATAAACCTAATCTAATCAAATAAACCTAACATTCTAACAAATCAGTATTGGTAAACCTAATAATCAAATAAACCAAACAATAAATTCTGAAATTAAAAGTTTACCTACAAAGAGTGAAAGAGGCAAGAGCCCAAGCCAAGACTGAATCTTGCTTACGTCTTCAGTGCCTCAGCGGACGCCGGACAACAGGAGAGACCGAGAGAGGCAGAGAACGATTAGTTACTGATTAGAGTCATAGAGACAGAGGGAGAGAGGCAGAGAACGAGAGTAAGAGACAAAGGGAGAGAGCGAGAGTCGAGAGCTGAGCGATTAGTCGATTACTGATGAGAAATTAACGTCGTCAATTCTGGAAGAGTGAAGAAGACAAGGCCGATTGAGGGAACATGTGGGCTGTAAGTAACGGTAAAAAGAAAATTAAGCCCAACTGGCCCACCCTATAGTCCACTACTAAAAAGTTTGATGCCCTAGACATGTTTGCTGCCTTGGGTCGCCGCCCCCTGGCCCATAGCCAGGGCCGGCCCTGCTAGTCACAGTTTCAAAACTTAGAAAGAAAAGGGAGCATGTAGTTGTAGGTGAATTTTGAGAGAGAATTACAAGACCAAAAAAATTGCATACAATGTGAGAGGTATGGCATTACCACCACCATCCTTACACCATATTTGAGTGTAACACTTTCCATACACCATCACTCCCTTACAAAGGCCATCCCTAGTCAGCTTTATTTATATCCAACATAAATAATATCTTATTTTTATTTAATTAGATTAAATCAATACAAATAGATATAATAATTAAACGTTTTAATTACTGAAACTCCTTATTAGGATATGTTCAAAGCGTGTGACCCAATAGGTTCTCGACATGTTGGTAATAAATATAAATGTCATATTTATAGTTATAAACGATGAGCGGTATCTAGCAATACATCACTGCCACCTAAATGATGAGAATTAGTGATACAACAAATTATCGATTTGTAGTCAATTTTAGTTTACACATTTAATTCATTTGTCCTTGATGTCTAGATTGAACACGAGACATTGAATGTGTCATTCTCGTTATGTCCAATCTCTAGTTTCTTGATTCCCTAATATACAAATAAAAACAGAAATTGATATCTCATATCATTTATCTGAGCATGCATGCATTTCCTTAGTATATATTTATCAAGGAGCCTAGAGACATCACTTCCGTCATAAAGGAGGGACAAATCCTATCTCGATACTTGCTAGTTCTACCATGTGATTTATAACATACCCAACAATAATTATGTCACCCAGTTACGGAATGATTAGAACAAATGTCAAAATATATTACTCACGCATAACAAACTCCATATTTCTCAAGTCAAAGAATTACATGTACATTGACCAAATGAGAAACACTTATGACACTCACATGACATCCAATGAAGTGTTCTCATAGCGAGTCAAATCTGATACACAAAATCTCCATTTTGTACCCATATGCAAACTCAATATCTCTATATGAATCCCTACATATGCTAGTCATTATTATATTACTTCAACCTTAAAACCCAAATAATATTAACTAGGGACATTTAGAATACATTATTCTAAGGTTATTTATTATGAATAATTAAACACACGGAATATAACATAGACATAATAAATTGGGCAATGCCTTTTATTTATTAATTTCATGAAACAAAACTCAAAATTACAATCATCGTATGATTAGCTTTTGGGCATTCACTAACATGGGGTAGGTCGGGGCGTGTGGGGGTGGTTGATGGTTTATAGGTGATGAGTAAGCATGATGGTGGTGGTAGGTGGGATGGGGTGGGTGGTGGTGGTGGTGGTGGTGGCGGTTTATAGACCTTGTGGGTTGGTGGTGGTGGCGGGTTATGGACTTATGGGTGGGGGTGGTTGTGGGTAGTGGCAATGGCAAGGGTTGATGGGTGCGGTGGTTGTGGGTGTTGGTGAATGGCGATGGTCTATGTTGGTGAGTTGTGGTTGGTGGGTAGGGGGATAGTGGTGGTGATGATGATGTTGTGTGGCGTTTGGTGGTGGGTAGCGATTCTGGTGGTTGGTGGGTGGCAGTGGTGGTAATGGTTGGTGGCAGATGGTGGTTGTGATTGGTGGTGGTGCTAATGAGGGACTAATTCCAAAACAAAATGTAAATTGTGAAGGTTTATGTGTAATAAATTAATAAATGAAGCTTATCTATCAATTCCATAATCTATACTATATTATAGAGCCTTTAAGACACAGTCTTAAAAACCAATTTTTATGCATCAATTACTATTTATTGATCAATATTACATAAAACATCACTTTTTAAAATTGCATGTTTGGCTTTATATAATCAACTGATAAACATAATCAAATATTGTAACACCCATGAATTTGTTACGTCCCTATAGAGCACCTCTCAAATTAGTCTAATCTATATTTTGGTTATAATCCTTGTTTGTGAAATGGGGTTTTGGATCGAAAGCATTTTGGGTCGAAATCTGGGAATTTTGGGCTTCGGTACGCCCTGGGCGACTGTGCCTGTGATTGTGACAGGAGTCACTCTCATGGGGCACAGCCGCGGGGAGTGTACCGTAGGTGGGGGAGGCACAACGACAGTGCCAATCGATTTTGACACTAGTCACTCTCGCCTGGCAAAGTCGTGAGGACTGTACTGTGGGCATGGGGAGCCGCGCGACAGTGCCAAGCGACTATGACATTGTCAAGATCGCGAGGCACAATCGCAGATGAGCCCCGACCATTTATTCCTCCTAACTCGATTTTTAGCCATTTCTCTCATTCTAGAACTCCTTGAAGTGCGATTTTTGGAGAAACAAAAGGTAGGGTTTCTTCTCTCTTCATTCATTACTACTAGGAAGATTTCTCATATGCATTAATGGGTTTGGTATAGGTTAGTGGATTTGATTAAGAACCCAAGTGATTAAAGAGTCAAGTTCATTCTCTCTTCAATCAAGTTCATCCATTTTTCTATGTTATTTGTGTTACAACCTACCAAAGTGAGTTCATCCACCTTTCTAAACTTCATACATGTCAAATCTGATTGTTTTAAACTACTACACATCTCCTAGATCATATAGTTTGATTTTGAGATTTTGACCTAAAACTTGTTTTGGGAGATGTTAGGGTTTGACCTCAATTAAAGTGGTTGGAATGCGATGGGAGGTATTTAATAACCTCTAGCTATGATATTCCTCCATTTGTTTTATAATTTTGGAATATGAAGAAACCCAACTAAAATAGGGTTTCATGTTGATTTGGGATTTTGACCCAAGTTTGAGAATAATGATTATTTATGTCGAAATGATGTTCATACATGGTTTTGGTGAGGTCTTGGAATTTTATTAACATCCTCCAAAATTGGGAGGTTACTACATCTAAATTATGTGTAGTTGTGAATGAGTATTGGTATCAAGGTGATTATACATTATTAAGAGTTGGTGTATTCTCTTTTATTCCCGAGAACTTCCCCCATAGTCCTTCCGACTCAAAGCATCCGCTACTACGTTCGCCTTACCGGGGTGGTAGAGCAACTCATAGTCATAATCCTTAAGTAGCTCCAACCACCTTCTTTGCCTCATTCAATTCCTTTTGATCAAATATGTGTTTCAAACTCTTGTGGTCCGTATAGAGCGTCCACTTCGTGCCATTGAGGTAATGTCGCCACAACTTCAAGGCAAACACCACCGTCGCCAATTCCAACTCATGTGTGGGGTAGTTAATTACATGCACCTTGAGTTGCCTTGACGCGTAGGCGATTACTTTGCCCCTTTGCATTAAAACACATCTCAGACCCATATTCGAAGCATCACTATACACCACGAAATCTTCCGATCCTTCAGGTAGAGATAATATTGGAGCTTCACAAAGCTTTCTTTGTAGAGTTCGAAACGCCTTCTCTTGACTCTCTATCCATATGAACTTCACATTCTTCCGCGTTAGGGCCGTCTATGATAAGGCTATCTTGGAAAAATCTTGGATGAATCTCCGATAATATCCCGCCAATCCTAGATAACTTTGGATTTCCAACGGACTCTTGGGAGGTTTCCAGTTCATCATAGCCTCGATCTTAGAGGGATCCACCTTCACCCTCTCCTTTGTGACTACATGCCCCAAGAACTGCACTTCTTGAAGCCAGAAGTCACACTTTTAAAATTTAGCATACAACATTTCTCGTCTTAGCACCTCTAGGACTTCTCGGAGGTGTTGCTCATGATCTGCCTCGTCCTTGGAGTACACGAGAATATCATCAATGAAAACTATTACTGACTTATCAAGGAATGGTCGGCACACCCGGTTCATCAAGTCCATGAACATCGTCGATGCGTTAGTTAGGCCGATTGGCATTACAAGGAACTCATAATGACCATATCGCGTCCTAAACGCAGTGTTCGGGATGTCTTCTTCCTTCACTCTCACTTGGTGGTATCCCGAACGTAGATCGGTCTTTGAGAAGAAACCTGTTCCATGAAGTTGGTCGAACAGGTCATCGATTCTCGGAAGCGGGTACTTGTTCTTCACTGTCTCCCTGTTCAACTCCCTGTAGTCTATACACATCCGTATTTTGCCATCCTTCTTCTTAACTAATAAGACCGGAGCTCCCCAAACCCTTCTCAATAAGGTCTTGAAGTTGGGTCATCATTTATTGCATTTCGGAGGGAGCTAGCCGATAAAGGGCTCGAGCAATCGGAGCCTCCCTCAGAACAAGGTCAATCCGGAAATCCACTTGGCGATCGGGCGGTAGGCCGGGCAAGTCATCCGAGAAAATATCAGGAAACTCGCGCACCACCCTTATGTCTTCAAGCTTCCTCTTCTCAAGTTTAGCATCTATCGTGTATGCCAAGAAGGGCGAACATCCCTTTGCTAAGCATTTCCATGCCTTAGCCATAGATCACCACCGTCTCGCCACCCGAAATAGGTAGTCGGATTAATTTTTTGGAGCACACGATCTCGACATGATTCTCCGCTAGCCAGTCCATCCCGACCACAACGTCAAACCCGCCGATCAACATGGGCATCAAGTTGATAGCAAACCCCTTCCCTTCAATCTCAAGTGTGAAATTTTTCAAGACATCGCGAATTACCATTTGACCGCCATTCGCTATTTCTACCGCTATAACATCTTCTAAACTACTAGTGGGCATGACAAACTTTTGACAAAACACATCGGATATGAAAGAGAAGTTGGCACCCGAGTCAAATAAAACACGTGTAGGTATGGAGTTTAGAAGAAACGTATCTGATACCACATCAGCAGATGCCTTGGCCTCTTCTGTTGTCATCTGAAAAGCTCTACCTGACACTCTCGGAGGGTCTACTTTCTTTCCGCTGCTTCCTCCCATCTTCAATTTCGGGTATTCCTCCCTAACATATCCCGGCTCCTTGCATTTGAAACATATTTTCCCCTCGACAGGGCAATCTCTGAAAGCATGGCCAGATTTACCACACTTATAGTAATTACCAGGACCGAAGTGGCATGGTCTGAAGTGTTTGGTTCAACAATTGGAACACCACCTAGCATCGAGCCTAAGATTGGTTACCCGTTGGTTATTGTTGAAGGGTCTTGGTTTCTTTAAGGGCAAGAAACTTCCCTCCCACTTTCTTTTCTCAAACTGACGACTACCTTCCTCCCTACCACGGTTGTAGGCGTCTTCCATCAGTTGGGCTTCTTCAACCGCCTCACGGAGAGTGGATACCTTTGATACTCGGACCATTGACATCATGTCCGACATAAGGCCCTTGATGTATGCCTTAATCTTCTCTTTCTCAGTCGGGACCAAATGTCCCACCAATCCCAGTTTATCCATAAATTATCAGTTGTACTCTCTCACGAACAAATTACCCTTTTTCAAATTCCGGAATTCTTCCTCCATCCGGTCCATTGCCCTCTCATTGCAGTACTCTTCCAACACCTTCTTCTTAAAGGTCGTCGAACTCAACTTGGTGAATATTGAGGCCTCAAGGAAGGTGGAGTAGACATTCCACCATGTGAGGGCCTCCCTTCTAAGCATATGGGATCCAAACTTTTCTTTTTGACTCTCACCGCATTCACTAGTCCGGAAGGCTTGCTCCATTTCCCGGATCTAGTTCATGTAGACAATTGGGTCGTCCGCTCCTTTGAACTCGGGTGGTCGATAACTAAGGAAGGTTTTGAAGGAGCAATTCTTCCCCTCTTTCCTCGTGTCCAAAGTCACTGGACCTTCTGTGGGGATCTCATTTCCAGTACCCCCATATCCCGCTACTACAACGTTTTCGGCAACCATCTCATGCCTACGATTGTTGGTGTCGATGTCCTCCAAAAGCTTTAAGAAGAGCTCTTGTTGTTGTGCCATGGCCTTATTCATGGCCAACATCATTCGATCCATCATTCGTGTCTCCTCCGTTACCTCTTCCATAATGGGTTTCGATGCTTCCGTATTGTGTCGGGGTATGTGCTCGATTCTTCCACCCAACATATCATTCAAATGCGGAGGTTCTTCCGCCTCAATCACCCTCGGTTGATAGGCCATGGATGTCGTTGCCTCATGGACCTCCGGTCTATTCCGAGTGGTAACCATTTCAGTCTGCCACACAATCGAGAATGGAGGTGAGAGATAAGTTATGAGGATAAAATATAAAGAAATGTACTACTACATCCATTAATCATCATAACAACAGTAATCTAAGCATGTTTAGGTAACAATATATTCATAATAGCAGTAACTAATTGAAATTATGGACATAGTACACATAAGAATTATCGTTACCACTGTTACAATTCTCAATTCGTGCAATTCCGTCAACTCTATGACCATCCTATCTTAAGAGTTCTACCCAATCTCGCAATTCATATCTTAATTTTTCTCAGCTTAAGTCTAGGCATCTTACATTCATACCTAGTTCAGTTAAACTAGGGCTCTGATACCAACTTGTAACACCCTAAAAATAGGGGTCAATTTAAACCTGAATATTTGCGGAAAGGGCATCATATAATTAAAGTGCATCACCCTAAAATAGGAGAAATAGTACGGCATGTACAAACCCAAATGAATTATGGGATACAAATCGACAACCTATTAATCTAAATTAAACTAATTCAGATTACAGTCGGGTGTCGCTATCCTTCCAAAATGGTAATCAACAAAAGGTTTTTACGCTGGTCTATACTTCTCCAAAAATAATCACTCCCGACCACTTGGTCATCCACTCAATCCCGAAAAACTCCTTCACTAAAATGACCTGTCATACATGACAATCAATGAAACAAGTGTTAAGCTAACACCTAGTGAGAACAAACATTTATTAGCGACAAATATAAAACTATTTGATAAGGTGAGTTATTTAATAACCGGAAGCTAAATCAAAACATGTAGGAAAATCATCAACAATCATATCACAATTAGTTCAATAATAATTGCCTTTATGAGCTCAAGTCCTCTAAGTCTATTGCCCAAGAAAAAACCAAGTCAACCCCTCTAGGTCTATTCTCGGGAAGTTCCAAAACGGGAACTTATGCACCAAGGAATTACATCTTATTGCTCATGGACGTTGCCCAACCATATAGGTCCACAACTTACTTACCATGGTAATGCGATGCCTATTCCGTGCTAAGATGGTGGACTCAATGTCAAAATTGCGAGAATAGGACCACCGTGCCTATGGATTCATTGCACTAAAACTAAAATCGAACACAAGAGAATACACCAACTCTTAATAATGTATAATCAACTCTTAATAAGTTGGGTACGCGTGTGAAACTGAGTACGACCTACTATCCCCAGACCGACGGCCAAAGCGAGAGAACGATTTAGACGCTTGAAGACATGTTGAGATCTTGTGTAATTGACCACGGGGGTAGTTGGGACTCGCACCTATCTTTGGTGGAGTTCACGTACAACAATAGCTACCACTAAAGTATTGGTATGGCGCCGTATGAAGCCTTGTACGGGCGGAAGTGCAGAACACCCGTGTATTGGCTCGAGGCGGGTGAGAAGCAGTTTTTTGGCCCAGAGATAGTCCAAGAGATGGCGACAAGGTTAAGGGTATACGCGAGCATTTGAAAGCGGCTCAAGATCGACAGAAAAGTTATGCCGATAAGAAGAGGCGACCAATAAAGTTTCAAGTGGGAGACCGTGTGATGCTTAAGGTGTCCCCTTGGAAGGGGATAATCCGGTTTGGTAAGTGCGGGAAGTTGAGTCCCCGTTTCCTTGGGCTGTTCACAGTGCTTAAGGGCGTAGGACTCCAAGCGTATCAGTTGGAGTTACCACCGAAAATGAGTGGAATTCACAACCACATTCCATGTTTGCTACCTTCGTAAGTGTCTAGAGAAAGAAGAAAGCCTCATACCACTCTCCGAGATCAGAGTGGACGAGGGAAACCGTTATGTCGTGGAGCCCGACACGGTTTTAGAGAAGAAAACGAAGAAGCTTCATCACAAAGAGGTCACAATGGTCAAAGTCCAATGGAAGCACCATCGTGGTGCCAATGTGACTTGGGAGGCCGAAGAGGATATGAGGCGGAGGTATCCTCACCTTTTCGCCTAGCTAAGATTTTGAGGACGAAACCGTCTCCAAGTTGGGGAGGATTATAACACTCGTGAATTTGGTACGTCCCTATCGAGCACCTCTCTAATTAGTCTAATCTATATTTTGGTTATAATCCTTGTTTGTGAAATGGAGTTTTGGATCGAAAGCACTTCGGGTCAAAATCTGGGAATTTTGGGCTTCGGTACGCCCTGGGCGACTGTGCCCGTGATTGTGACAGGAGTCACTCTCGCGGTGCACAATCACGGGGAGTGTACCGTAGGTGGGGTAGGCATGGAAACAGTGCCAAGCGATTGTGACACCAGTCACTCTCATCTGGCAAAGTTGCGAGGACTGTACCGCGGGCATGGGGAGTCGGGCGACAGTGCCAAGCGACTATGACATTGTCAAGGTCACGAGGCAGAATCACAGACGGGCCCTCGGCCATTTATTGCTCCCAACATGATTTTTAGCCATTTCTCTCATTCTAGAACTCCTTGAGGAACGATTTTTGGAGAAACAAAAGGTAGGGTTTCTTCTCTTTTCATTCATTACTACTAGGGAGATTTCTCATATGCATTAATGGGTTTGGTATAGGTTGGTGGCTTTGAATAGAACCCAAGTGATTAAAGAGTCAAGTGCATTCTCTCTTCTCTCAAGTTCATCCATTTTCTAGGTTATTTGTGTTACAACCTACCAATGTGAGTTCATCCATCTTTCTAAACTTCATACATGTCAAATCTGATTAATTTAAACCTCTACACATCTCCTAGCTCATATATTTTGATTTTGAGATTTTGACCTAAAACTTGTTTTGGGAGATGTTAGGGTTTAACCTCAATAAATGTGGTTGGAATGGGATGGGAAGTATTTAATAACCTCTACCTAAGATATTCCTCCATTTGTTTTATAATTTTGGAATATGAAGAAACCCAACTAAAATAGGGTTTCATGGTGACTTGGGATTTTGACCCAAGTTTGAGAATAATGATTATTTATGTCGAAATGATGTTCATACATGGTTTTGGTGAGGTCTTGGAATTTTATTAACATCCTCCAAAATTGGGAGGTTACTACATCTAAATTATGTGTAGTTGTGAATGAGTATTGGTACCAAGGTGATTATACATTATTAAGAGTTGGTGTATTCTCTTGTGTTCGATTTTAGTTTTAGTGCAATGGATACACAGGCACGGTAGTCTTAATGTCGTGATTTTGACATTGAGTCCATCATCTTAGCACGGAATAGGCATCGCGTCACCATGGTAAGTAAGATGTGGACCTATATGGTCAGGCAACGTCCCGTGGGCAATAAGATGTAATTCCTTGGTGCATAAGTTCCCGTTTTGGAACTTCCCGAGAATAGACCTAGAGAGGTTGACTTGATGTTTTCTTGGGTAATAGACTTAGAGGAATTTAGCTCATAAAGACAATTGTTATTGAACTAATTGTGACATGATTGTTGATGATTTTCCTACATGTTTTGATTTAGCTTCTGGTTATCAAATAACTCACCTTCCCAAATAGTTTTATATTTGCCGCTAATAAATGTTTGTTCTTACTAGGCGTTAGCCTAACACTTGTTTCATTGTTTGTCATGTATGACATGTTATCTTAGCGGCGTGTCTTTTCGGGATTGAGTGGACAGCCAAGTGGCCGGGAGTGATTATTTTTGGAGAAGTATAGACCGATGTAAAAATGTTTTATTGATTACCATTTTGGAAGGATAGCGACACCCGACTGTAGTCTGAATTAGTTTAATTTAGATTAATAGGTTGTCAATTTGTATCCCTTAATTCATTTGGGTTTGTACACGCCGTACTATTTCTCCTATTTTAGGATGATGCACTTCAATTATATGATGTCTTTTCCGCAAATATTCAGGTTTAAATTGACCCTTATTTTTAGGGTGTTACAAATATAAGATAAACATCTCATTTTAAATAAAAAATAGATCTAAAATATAATTAGGATAATCATTGAGTTGTAACAAAAAAAAAAAAAAAAAAAAACTTCATCATGATCTTTATAAAAATATTGTGTTATTAACACCGAAATAAATTACATCTTTATCTTTATTTTTTAATAAATTAAATTAAAATAAAAAAAATTGAACAAATTATATCAAAAAAGAGAATATAGATATACTTTTTTCAATTTGACACTAATATCAATATATATTTTTCAAATTTTAATGGGTGTTCAAATTAGCAATATATGTTCAATCACCTCTTGTAAATTTTTTTATTCAAACATAAATATGAGAAAGAATAAAACGAAACTTTAAAATCGAAATTTATAATTTATTTTGCATGAGTATACTTCTAGTTCGCTCTAATGTATTTTATAGACAATAATAATGTTATTTTGTAAAATGAAGATAAAAGCAAGGACATTTCAATATTTTTGGAGGCTCTATTACATGTATACAAATCACATAGATGATTATGATGAGATGAATTACTTTTGTCTTCTGATAGAAATTAGAGAGGCACTCCCTTTGGCTATAGTTTTACGGTCATTGATGAAATTAAAGGCCCCAAACAGTATAAAATTAGGCCCAAAATTTTGGAGAGCCTAGTCAAAATCACACATTTAACATGTTAAAGACGACTCTAGATAAAAGCTAAGAATAACATCATTTCTCACACTATTCACGATAATCACTCTTTTAATTCTACGACATCAGGGTCGTTCCTGATATTTTGGAGGCCCTATGCAAAAAACTAAACGTGCGCTTAATTTTTTTAATTATATTATTTATTAAATTATTTTTTACTATATTTCGAATTTTGTCTTGTAATAAGCAAACCGATAACTCATCTATGAATTTTGAACAAATTATTTATCTTTTTTTTTTACATTAAAGTTTAATTTTTAATGTTATTATGTTAGTGTGGATTCAAAATTTATTATTGATTTGTTAACGTTTAATTTTATGTTTTTTTAACTTTCATAATTCTTTGGCCTGTGAGTGAGGTAGAAGGTATGAAATAACATTGTATGCAAGTAAGTGAGGAGGTCACGAGGGAATATAAATAAACAACCATCTTTATATAGAATTGATTAACCATTACAGGTAATTACAAAATCCATATCAACAAGAACCTTTTATTAATGTCATTAAAAAAATATATTAAAAATGTACCAAAAATAATGTAGAAAAAAGCAACAAATACTAAAAAATATATAAATTCTATTAAATATTCAAATAAAAGTATAAGATAAATCATTAAAATGAACACTAAACAACCAAAGTTATTCACAACATCTTTAACAACTATTCTATAATTTTTCCAAAATAGAGAATATAAATATGATGTCTCTAAAAATATTATAAAAACTTGTGATGCATTCAACCTCATTGGTGGAAACAATTAAAATAATATATCAATCCCCCAAAAATTAAGTTTTAAAGATTTTTACTTTCTCTTTTAACATATAGTATAGCATAGTTGTTGCAAATGGTCTAAATCCTTATACCTAGGCCTCGAAAAGGGAAGAAAAAAAAACTAAATGGAAACGTTACTTGTTAGGTGATGATAATGAATGAAGATTGAAAACAAAATTAAAGAGTAAAATATGAATCAAGAGTTTTATTTTTGAATTTAAAAAATAAATTACATAAAGAAGTTATTAAATTGAATTCTATATTTAAGTCATACTTACCAAAAAAAAAAATAATAATAATTAAAAATCTTAGACATTTAATTCTCCCAAAAAAAATTGTGATAAAACAAAAATAAGGAACGGCCCTGTACGACATTTTGTATATAAATAGGTTTAAAGTAGAATTTTTTATAAGAATATTGTAATCGTCAAGAATTTAATGGAAATAAAATAAATAAATAATTTTTTAAATATCATATTTTGAAGAAAAAAAACGAGTAAAAGAGCGGATCATTGGTGAACGAAGAAAGCAGGGAGGACTTCTAGACGGGTGGATGGAAGTGGAACGGGTGGGACCCGGAAAGCTTGTGCTGCAATTTGACTTGTCAAAGTCAATCAACTTGTTTTACTGTTTCGTCGTCCATTTTTGAACGGACGAATCGGTTACAATTGATAAATACTTGTATAAAAATAGGTTAGAGCAAAATATAATATTTTATAGAGGAAATATAATATTTTGAACGGACGGTTATCTTTCACAATTTTATGCAAATATAATGTCTTATAGAGTAAATTACATGATTGGTCCCTGTGGTTTATATGTTTTAACACTCTGGGTCCTACTTTAAAATTTCTATTGATTGCATCCTTGTGGTTTGTATTTTATAACACATCGAGTCCCCAAAACTAACTTTACCCAAAAAACTTTGTTAACTCAGTTAGTTTAGAGGGGTATTTTAGTTGTTTAATTTTTTATTTATTTTCTGTTGAAACCACATGAAGAATAATGTAATTTACTCTGTTATATGTTCACCGCCACCAGTCACCACCACCGCCACAAAAACACATACATAGATCCTAAATCATATTCAAACACAATACATAAATCTTAAATCAGATTTAAACCCAAAACCTTTAACATTTATTCATAAACTTTAACCAAACTTCATATTTACCAAACTTCATATTTATATACATAAGAAGAACAAATTACATTAAAAAAACACAAATAAATCCTCATAATGTGTTCTTGCCTTGGTTCTCTTCAATCTTCATACAAACGAAAAAATACAACTACTTGAACCCGAGATCTGATACATTTGAAGCGAATTTTTTTGAATCACAAACCCATATCTGGTATGTTTGAATCGAAACCATCAAATGATACCTTTGAATCAAAACCTTCAAATCGTAAACATGAAACTTCGATCTAGAACCCCTTAAACTAGAGATCGAGGTTTCCATCTGTCGTGGGTGTTGATCGCATCTCTAAAGAAGAACAACTGTAGCAGACTCGATCTTCGTCGACGATCTGGTTTCCAGATCTCTCTTCACCGTCGTGGTCGTCAGCGACAGAAGTTGGGAGGCGGTAGCCTCAGATGAAGAAGCGGATCATTTTCCAAATCTTCATCATCCCTGTATTCTAGATGAAGAAGCAGGTATGTTTCTGACTCCACCATCACCACCATCGAGAGATACGCCGGAGAAGGAGGAGGGGTATGCCGGAGTGAGGAGGGATACGCCGGAGGGATGGTTTTTGAAGATACGCCAGAGTTAGGAGGAGGAGATAGAGCGGCTAGGGTTATGGTTTGTGGATGAAGATGAAGATTTGAACCTTTTAAATGATTTTTGGTTTTTCTTTTTTTCTTTTTTTGTTTGATCTTGTTGTTTTTATTACATATTTGGTTCTTATGATTAATATGAACAAGATGCCCTCTTAATTAACCTACTTAACATAGATTTTTAACAGAGTTAGTTTTAGGGACCCAATGCGTTATAAAATGCAAACCATGAAGATGCAATCCATAGATATTTGAGTAAATTACACTGTGGGTCCCTATGGTTTACTTAAAATTTGGATATGGTCCCTATTTTGAAATAAGTACACCATGAACCCCTGTGGTTTGCATTTTGTTGCACTCTGGTCCCTGTGGTTTGCATTTCGTTGCACTCTGGGTCCCTGTGGTTTGGATATGAATGTTATGGCATTAGATATGAGCAAACATATCAAGGTGATTTACATGCTAGACTAAATGCAATGGATCCATAGGCATATAAGTTAAGTAAATGGTTTTAAGGGATAATGTTTCCCTTCTTGTAGCTAGAAGCGGTTTTAAAGGATAGTCTTTCCCGGAATCCGACACATACGAGTTCATATTTGCAATACCTCGATCCTAATGATTATTTATACACCATAACGTTACACCTACAAGCCAATGGTCCTGGGGCCCGACTCCACACGAGTCCATCCCCAAAATACCCCCGATGACTCTGTGTCAACTCTACTCGGTTGAAGCCTCAAAACAGGGGCGTGGTGCCCGACTCCTCATGAGTTCATCACCGTAATAAGCAGTGTCCCAGAGTCCGACACGACAAGAAATCACCTCCGCAATACCCCACGGTCCTGGAGTCTAACCCATACTGGTTCCTCTCTACAACCGACTATAGTCCCGGATTCCAACCCACATGGGTTCCTCTCTGCAATACTGAATAAAAAAACTCAACCACTCCAGGTCTATTGCTCGTATAGACGTCAAGCTCAACCATTCCGGGTTTATCGCTCGTATGGGCGCCAAACTACAAAACAAGGACAATGATCTCATTTTCAAATCAACAAACTAACTCATATGCCTATGGATCCATTGCATTACAGTCTTAAATAACATGACTACAAATGAATGATAACATACTTAAAGCATGTAACATTTCAAATAAATATGGCATAACTTTATATAACTCTAAGGCTCGAGATAGAGCAAAATAAACCAGACAAAAGTCCTCAAGACTCATCTGAGTCAAAACCGAGCCAAAGACTTAACAATTCAATTGACTATTAAATAAAACTCATCATATGTGATAAAACGTATTTAACCCATGTTTATGCAAACACATGCTTCAAAGACATGATTAACACAAAAACTCAACTTTAGTCGAGACAAATCATTTTCCAAATGAAATCATACCATTTATATTTTTAAAACATTCCATAACACAAGAATATGCATTTTTCCAAACCACTCTCAATAAAATGCAGTGCCACCAAGTAATCTCCATTTATAAGATAAATAATCAAAAGTACCTATGCTTATGATTTATTTATCAAAATGTCCAAAAATCTCAAATATGCGTATTTCACAAGATTTACAAAATTAAATGTACCAAATAGACAAAACTCATCAAATAATCCACCATTTGATAAATATCAAATAAAATACATAAATACTTCAAAATGGACAATTTTGGCATGTGTGTAGCTTTCACAAATCAACTTAAACTCACATTTCTAGGTTAGGTTAAACCTAGGTTCCAAAATCAAATCTTGAGCTTCCCATGAAGAAATCTTGAGATCTACAGGCAAAGACTTCCAACCTTAGATCCAAATGCTCCCAAAAGGTTATCTCCACCTCAAGGAACCCAAAGCCCAAGACAAAGATAGAAGAAAAGGAGAGGAGATGAAGAGGTTACCTTTCAAAAATACTCTAAAATCTCCCCATAAACTTTGATTCTCTTGATCTACACTTGATGAGCTCCAAAAACCGAAGTTATGGTCTCCAAAATCATCTCAAATGGAAGAGAAATGAAAGAGATAGAGAGAAATGAAGAGAACCCTAGAAAAATCGGGTAATTCTGCAGTCCAGAGGTCACCACAACTTCTCCTGCAACTTAAAGTTGTGTGGAAAGTCCCCCGAACTTCCGGTCTTCCAACACAGTGACCCACGTGACTTTAAGCCGCATTAACCCATTTTCGCGTGTTTTCATCACTTTCAATCCTGATTCGAACCCCAAACTTTCCAATATTATTTTTACTTAAAATCCTGCTAAACTCCCTTCCTCTTTGTCAAACAAGAGACCAATTTATCATAATTGGAAACTTTGAAATTATGGTTGTTACACATTGAATCGAGATACTTCTAATATCATGGACATGAGAAATGTACCACCATGTTCGCCTTTTAATTTCGGATCTCCCTGGTTATAGGTAATCTGTAGCTTTGCCGCTTGTAGTTGTATGCTCAGACTACCAAATTTTCTATTAAGGCGTCGATCTGCTTTTTCCATAGCAACCGCAAAGCTGTTTCATCCTCCATTGATTTTGATTAAGCAAGGAAAAAGTGCTCTTAATGAAAGCACCAAATTATACGATTAAAACGGGTGATCTAAGCCACACTCTTCGAGAGAGTGCCGACTCCAAAAAATTTGGAGAAACGATGGTGAAGAGAATAAGAATTAATTAGAACTTGCGTAATTCAATAATTAACAAAAGCCTAGATATAAATACTTCTACTCATATGAACAGATAACACAAAGCAATAAACTAACAACAATCCTATCCCAATACCAATCTTAACCCAACTACTTCTTTTCTTTATTGTTCATGATAATCTAATAGATTCACCATATCACATAATTTTTATGTCAAACAAGAGCCACTAAAATTCTCTTGGAACGTCTTGAATGCTCAATCACACTAGTCGCCTGCTCTGTTTCCATATTCTTCTCGATAGGATCAGTTGGTGTAACACAATACATGTTTTTTTTATTTAATGTGTTTATAACCCTTTCAATCATAGGCCGACACAATGATGTATTCATGAAGTAAATTGTTGCATTTTTTTGTGATTACTGTAACTGTAACCTAATGAGGAAAACGTCGTAAAGATCGAAAAACTAAAGTTATTAATATTTTTAATTGGTTCAAACTCTCATAGAGTAAAAAAAGATTGTATGAACATAAAGATTAACAACACCAAGTCCCTAAACAAGATTGAAAACCAAAAACCACAAAGCTTATACTCACAATCAAAATTTTTACGAAGTAAAGAAATTAGCGAAGAGATTAATAGGCATGGGAATGGGGCGGGGATCTCAATTCCTATCCCCGTCCCCAATCCCTCATCTCTATCCCCGTCCCCATCCCCATCGGGGAATATGATTATATCCCTAATGGGGAACAGGGATCCCCAACGGGGAAATAGATATTTCTTTCCCGTTTATATAAACTATTTTAAATCAAATATATTAGACACAACACATCTTTAAATTTCACAAATTTCCAATAAACCTCAAATCAAAAGGAATTTAATTTTATACAAACAATCACATCATATGATAATTAATTAGCTAAAACCAAAATAAATCCAGTTTAAAAAAAAAACTTAACGTCACACGTCCAAAATATATCGAGTAATATTCAAAAAATATCAAGTAATATCCAAAACACATCGAGTAATTGTATTTTGACCTGACATCCAAAATATATACCAACATAAAAAAATAACAATTATAGATTCTAAACTTAGTTAGGAAATACGAAATAATGAATTACCGATTTAGTTGAAATAAATAATATATTTAATTTATTAATATATATACATATATATACACATATATATACAGTTAGGTTCAGGAAAAACTTCAAAAAAACGGAAAACTGAAGAACAACCTGGTAGCCCTTCATCTGGACGGTATGCACTTGTGCATACAAGTAATTTGTAACATGCACACGTGCATATGCACAAGTGCATTACTGTCCAGGTGAAAGGCTATCAAAGTGTTCTTCAGTTTTCCGTTTTTTTGAGGTTTTTTTCTCTGAACCTCCGTCTATATATATATATAACGGGTACGAGGCGGGGCGGGGAGTACGACACCCGTCCCAATCCCCGGTTTAGCGGGGAATCCCCGTCCCCGGTCAAGGCGAGTGGACCGGGTTCCCCAACGGGGCAGGGGCGATTCCCATGTTAGAGATATGTTACACATGTTTTACTGTGGTTCACCTAACTTGGCTACATACACACAAGACACTTCTCGAGACAATTCACTATTAATTGTTATTGTTGTGGTAGAACAAGACCATACAAATCATCTTACAACAAATATATAAATTACTCAAGCTTTTTCAAAAGGAAAAACACTCAATCTTTCCACAAAAGGGGGAATCACTTAAAGATACTATAAGGAGATAAAACTTAAACCTTACAATATGTATATGATCGAAGTTTTGTGTAGGGTAATAACACTCAAACTTCACAAAATATTTATTCATTTTTTAAAACTATGAACAATGTTAATCCAAGGATTAGGATATGTGAAGCTTTTAACTCAAACTTTTATGAACTCACAATAATGATCAAGTGTACATGTTAACTCTCAAATGGATGAGCTTGATATAGAAATCAAATTTTAAAGTTAAAGAACATTCAAGATGTTCTTGAGATAGTTTTAAAAGGATTTTTGTAGTGGAAGAACTAAGGTTTTGTTGAAATCAAGATCTGAACCTCTTAAATGAAGTTTGAGAACTTTTAAAAAGAAGTTATTCACATACGTCCGCAAATTCATGGACAATTTTTTTATTGACTCTGAATTCTATTCTGTGTAGTGTACTGGTGTCAGAAAAATCAATGGTCTTCCATGGAAAACTTCCATAGATGCCTTGTGACTGGTCTGAAAATCTTTTCATTAATATTTTGCTCTTCGTTATTAATATTACAACTTCCGACACAACCTAACATTTTTCTTTAAATGTGATTTCAAATGATTAACTTGACATTCTTTGACTTTTTTTAACAACTTCGAATTTAAATGAGAGTTTTATAGAACTTTTATAAAAAGTAACATCTTTATATAATTTGTCCTCATTTTATGAAAAAAAACTATATAGAATATCTCTCAATATAAAATCCACACTTATTTTATAGGAACAAATTTTATAAAAAAAATTGAGATTTAATTTTTTAAGATGTTTTCAAATTAATTAATTCAAATCAAGATTAAATTTATATACCAATTTGAAAATTCATAATTTGGCTGACAACTTCGTCTTTACTTAGATTTGATTTTCGAATATTTGATAACAACATCTGAATGCAATATTTGTAAAAACTATAACTGAAGAAACCCAACTCAAATAACGGGAGTTAGTTTTTCATCCAGTAGCACTTGGTATTGATTAATCGAGATATTACCATATGCAACTTAGGAATGTTATAGTTGACTAATCAAGAAAAAAAAATCAACAAGTGGTTCAAACATTGATGAATTAGCTATTTATACACAAACAAACTTTATATTGTATATGGATAAAAAACAATATGATTATTTTTTATATTTCACAATGATGGAAGGAAACGAATCCCAGTTATCTATTTAGGTCGCAATAACCTGTGATTGTTCAAACTATTACTACACCCTCGGAATATCATAATATGTTATTTCTCCCAGTCACGAGCAAATGCAGCTACAAAATGGTTTGGGGGGCATTAAAGGGGGGATTAAAACAAAAAAAACATGTTTTTTCTAGGTTAAAAACAATTCTTTTAACATCCTATCATGGTTCCCCCTAGTGTTTTTCTGCCTATGCCCCCACCAACCAAATATACCAAAGAAAGTACCTAAAAGTCAACCAAAAACCTAAAAAAGTCTCTTGAAATAAACCAAAAAATCGAAAAAGTCCATCAAAATCGACAAAAAGAAACTTAAAAATCCCTCGAAATCAACCGGAAAACTTCAAAAATCTCTCGAAACCATAGAATTAGGCTAAAAAACACATCAAATGACTTTGCGGACCTTTAACCTACCTTAAAGTGCCCCTACTATGCAAAATTTATGGATCCGCCACTGCTTGCAGTTACATGATTTTATCCAATCAAACATGCCTTCAGCAATAATTCTTGAAGTTTTATATTGTTAGGTTTTATGTTTCAATTATTTCTGTCCAATGAGGATAGTTAACATATCCTAAAAATAGTGGCCCGATAAGCTATATATTGTCTTGTATCCTAGGGTTTTACAACAAGAAGAGAGAGTCTATAAAATACAAAAGTGAGAGAAAAGTTGACTGCACTTTTCAGGCAAGCGCATCCGTGCCGTTTCGTCTATTTCTGGAATTTGAACCGTCGGATCGTCTTGATTTTTGTACAGTAGCTTCAAGTCATCTTTATCTACATTCTGAACGGTGAAGATCGGTTTCAGAGATCCTGAAGTCCTCTATTTTCTAGGCGATGTTTCTTCCTCTTTTACTTTTGGTTTGATTTCATACTTCTTGATGATTTGTTCCAAGGGTATGATAATTGTGGTGAGCCTCTAGTATTATCTAGAGAAGACTTTTGTATTGTTATTGGTGATAGTGGACTTTAAGCGGCCTAAGAGTCTCATGGTTTTACTCTCGCCTTGATATGTTTTCACGCTAAAATTTGTGTGTGTTTGATTGTTGCTTATTTTTGTCTTTGGTAGTTGATTAACTTTGCATTTAGTATTCCCTATTTGTTTGTATCCTCAAAGATTCATATAAGTCGGGAAAGTTTTGTTCAGCGAAGGTTTATTCCGCATTTATCATTACCGTCGTGACGCGTTTTTCCCATCATATATTCGCCTAAAAATATTTTAGTTTAAAAACTACAACTTATTATTTACTTGTCTAATATTTGAATTCATTTTTGCCAGTATTTAAATGATAACCATTATATATAAGATTAAATTACTTATAATTTTTTTTTATTAACCGTATGTGTCCGGGTTAATTTGCGTGCACCTCGACTAATCCCAAAAACCTTTGATAATAGTCAGGAAAACCCCCAATAACCTTACAGTACTCAAACCGACCTCTAAAAGTCCACAAAAGACCCAAGACTTATTAATAGTTAAGCTAACCTAGAAGATTATTCGTTGCAAGTGTTGTGGCACACTTAAATTAGAACATTGTTTCAAGAAATCGAGATAAGGATTTAATAGGTTCCACCACTTGGATTTAATACCCCTTCAAGTTGATATAAACCGAGGTCGGCTTATTAATTTATTTGATAAAAAAAGAACAAAAAAGGAGAAATGGACAATCATGACAAGACGAACAAATATTACATTAGGTGTATTATCATTTGTTTTATAATGGTCTTCTGTACAATAAATATGTGATTTAAATCAATTGCTTTAATTCATTAAAATTACGTTCGAACAAGTATTTTAGAAGGAACAATAACGATAACAAATCATAGCCGTCTTGGAGTCCAAAGAAAAATTAATCGAGATGACTTCCTTCCTAGAAAAAGAAGGTTGGCCGATTTTAATTTTGTTGGTGATTTTAGTGAAATCATCGGTTTAATTTGTGTAATTGGATTCACAAGATAATAATGGGGTTGGTAGCTAAGCTATAACACGAGTTAGGAGGTGTGGAGTGCACACTCGTGTAAGCTAACTATGACCCGGGATCGTTGGATGGTCATGTTTGGCGGTTTTATCAGTTTTGAAATTGATATGCTTTTTTCCGCGACGCGGGTGGGTTGTGCCACGGGTTAACTCGCGCTGCTACCCGCGTCGTGCACTGGAAGTGGAGACGGAACAGTGACCCGCGCGGGTCAACCCGCGCGGGTCAACCCGCGCGGGTTGACCCGCGCCCCGCGGCATAACTCGCGTGGTGCACTGTGAAATCAATTTTGTAATCGCTCCTTTTATGATATCAATTTTGTAACCGCCACCATTATGTCCAATAATCAATACCATACAATGGGGTATTATTATCATTATTAATATAGGTCCGGTTACGATTCCCAAAGTGTTTAAATAGGATCGATTTCTGCCTAAATCAATACTGTGAATTGAGATTATCCTCGAGTGAATTTCATGATACCCGGGCAGAATAGAGTCGAAATGTAACACCCTAAAAATTTACGAATTAAAAATTCGAAATTTCGGCAATATAACGTCTAAAATACGGAGATTCAAAATACCCTGTGAATATAAATATTCAATAAGGACAAATCCCAAATTTCAAAACAACTAAAACCCCTATCAAGTGGGTTAGTTTGCACCCAAACTAAGCGGCAAGAGTAAGGAGACACATAAATAAAACAACCTACTTAATCTAGAATTAATTTGAACTAGATTAACTTGGGTGTTGCTATTCCATCAAAAATCCCTCTTCACACGAAACCCCAAAAGACCGGCACTTCAAGATCTCCTACGTGCCCGATCGGCAAACCCGACATCCTAGATTCCACCGCGAGTGGGATCTGTGAAAGAACAACAACCATGGCAAGTGTTAGGACGAAGCCTAGTGAGATTTCATGAATATAAGATTTACAAGTAAGAATATCATAATACAAGACTTGTGTTACCGAACTCCATTTCCATCGCAAAGTTAATCCCACTTGCAACAATGTTCTCAAACCTCATAAACATACAAGAGATAACCCTTGAAAACACGGGTGAAACCCGTTTCCATCGGGGTGACATGTACATGGGAGTGGAGTCACCCATGATGTTATTGGATTACACCTCATGTCCCGGTCCTAGTTCCCATGCCATCAAGACATCACAACCTCGAACCATAGTATTGTCTTTATTGCCTACTCCGTCGAGTTACACCTCAAGGTCCAACGGGATATTATTGTCTATCCATATCTAGACGAGTTACACCTTAAGGGCCCACGTCCCCTTATTGCCTACTCGCTAGTAAACCACAAAGACCAACGACAATAGGTCAAATAGACATACGACTACTTCCTCGTGCACAAGGAATAGAAACCCATATTATTATCAGGTGATCACGTTTTGATTTAATATACTCAAATAGACATATATATTTCCCAAATCGACTCTTTGCCACCATAAACATCATATAAGATTTCATAATGATAAATCAATATATTCGCACTAATGACAAGCCACCTTTACATTTCACTTAGTAAATCTACATAACCTTTATTAACCATTATAATATGGAGTTGTATTTTCTTCCACATTTCCATAAGAACATAGTTAATAAGGTCAACCACATAATAGAGATATCTTCAAGTATTACCCATGTAAGCATGTAGTTTAGAACAATACATACTTTACATAAACCCACAACTTTAACTAGTAGAGTTTATAGATGAAACTCACCATCTAGGGTTTGCAAGGTAAAAACACTAGAAGTTAGATCAAAATCCAAATAAATGGTATACATACATAATGTAATGAATATTGCAAGTAATAAATGAGTAAAAGAACATTTAAGGAGTATGAACTCACTAACTAGGGTTTGTAGGGTAAAAACCCTAGAAATAAGTGAACTTGAAGGAGGCTTAGTTCTCTAAGCTTTGATATTAAATGAGGCCTCTACTTGAAACCAATAGTCACCAACTAACAATAAATGTTAGGGTTTTCTTCTAGGTCAATAAATGAGAAGAGAAAAGAGGAAAAGAGTAAAGAAATCGCCTACCTCTTGGGAGAGAAATCTGAAATTCGTTCAAGGAGAAGTGTGTGGGGTGTTTGGGGTTTTGGTCGATTAAATCAGCAGATCCGCCTACAACTTTAACTAGTAGAGTTTATAGAAGAAACTCACCATCTAGGGTTTGCAAGGTAAAAACACTAGAAGTTAGATCAAAATCCAAATAAATGGTATACATACATAATGTAATGAATATTGCAAGTAATAAATGAGTAAAAGAACATTTAAGGAGTATGAACTCACTAACTAGGGTTTGTAGGGTAAAAACCCTAGAAATAAGTGAACTTGAAGGAGGCTTAGTTCTCTAAGCTTTGATATTAAATGAGGCCTCTACTTGAAACCAATAGTCACCAACTAACAATAAATGTTAGGGTTTTCTTCTAGGTCAATAAATGAGAAGAGAAAAGAGGAAAAGAGTAAAGAAATCGCCTACCTCTTGGGAGAGAAATCTGAAATTCGTTCAAGGAGAAGTGTGTGGGGTGTTTGGGGTTTTGGTCGATTAAATCAGCAGATCCGCCCCTTGCGCGGGCGACAATGACCAGGCGACTATGCCCTGGCAATGTCGTCGAGCATAGTCGCTAGTGGCTCCCCACCTTCTGTTCGATTGAGCTAAAACACGGACCAGGGGAGACATTGACCTCTGCGATTATGCCACGGGGAAGGTCACCTGGCATAGTCGCCAAGCACCCCCAACCCTTTAAAATTTCAGTTTTTCGACCCGACATGTACAAATACGAAGGGTCTCCGTCGACTACCAGATTTGTTTCACACAAACATGCAAACGAAATCACATAGGGGTCTTAACATATATATATATATATATATATATATATATATATGCTTATAAGTATTCGCATTCACATTCCTGACGCTAACTCCATAATAATTAGAAAAGTGGAGTCGTGACACGCGAATTTACTTTTAGAAGAAAGGGACGGGGAAGGGTTTTGTTAGGAAAATTTGGGGTGTTACACGAAATATCCCTTAAGGAAAGTGAGCTCTCACGCGATCTCTAATTCTTTATCCGAGTTCTGATTACTCTCTTCTTCTCTCTCTATATTCTGCACCCTCCCTAACATTCTTAAGTGATATTTTGTTCTTCGTGAGAGAGATGGCGAGTGATCAATCCGTGAGAGATATGACGACCAAGTTCACCAAACTTGAGAAGTTCGAAGGCGTCAATTTTCGATAATGGCGGAAGAAGATGCACTTCTTGTTGACCACGTTGAAGGTTGTGTACGTATTGAGCACTCCGACAACGGAGGTGATGGAAGACGAGACGTTGGAGATGACCCGACGTCGCGGTAAATATGAGAACGACGACTACATCTGTCGTGGCCACATCTTAAACGGTATGTGTGACTCCATCTTTGACATTTATCAAAACATTGAGTCTGCCAAAGAGTTATGGGACTCTCTTGAGTCCAAATACATGGCGGATGATGCTTCTAGTAAGAAGTTCTTCGTTAGTAATTTTAATAATTACAAAATGGTGGACTCAAGGCCTATGATGGAGCAATATAATAAGCTCCTATGCATTCTAGGCCAATATGCTCAGCTGTAACACCCTAAAATCCAGAGTGAATTTTAAACGCAGAAATTGGACAAATAAGCATCAACACTTGGTATAAACCTCCCAAAAAGGGGAAATGTACTTAACCTTTACAAACCTGATTACTGATATTGAACTCAACAACAAACTAATCTAAACATAACCTATCTAAATTACATCGGTTGTTAATCCAATATCACCAAAAGAATGGGACTTAAACAATTGCCCAACATCAATACTAGTCATCTAAAAAATCCCCGAGACCAAGCTCGTCACTCAAGCCCTTAGCAACCCACCGCTAACGGGAACCTGTTATACACATCATTTGAGAAAAAGTGTTAGGCTTAAAGCCTAGTGAGAACATACAGTTTATAAATTTCAAGAGATATAAACAATTGTATCATAAGGAAATCTTTTCAATAAGGTTTAATTTTCAAATGAAACATTTGCCACAACCGGGCCTTTTAAATGTAAACTCATCATACGATGACAAAGATAACCAGTTTTACCAAGGATTGTAGCGTAACACAAAGTAGGTCACAATCCGAGTTATGAGTCGAAAAACTTGGAATCCTTGGCCACGAACTACAAAGGTCCGTACTACGATGTGAGGGAGGGCCCTCGAGGAAACCAAGTCAAACTCGTTCACTAGGACTGCCATATGACCCTTAGATAGTAACCGATCTCACATAATCGTACCAAATTGCCCCCGAGGATCATATGCATCCATAGCTACAAATAAGGGAAAATATGATCCATGGCTAGTAACCGGTCTTGCATAACCGTACCAAATGGCCCCCGAGGATCACATACATCCATTTACAAAGAGGGGAAAAGACATCCCAAATATAAGTCGACTCAATACCTAGGGATCCACTAGTAATGGTACAGACTCGTCACAACAACATATGTGACCAACCATAGATAGTCATATGGTATAAAATAACATTTATAAACAAAATGCATTTTCAAGTTTAACTTCTGGTAAGAATGAAAATCATCAAAAATGAACTTTAAACATTCTTTCAAGTAACCCACATAAATGTGCAAGTAAAACATACTTTTACTTCAAATAAGATGAAACCCATCATTTTAATCGAAAATGATCAGGAACCCTAAAATCTCTCAAAACTCAAGTTATATTAAAATGTAGTAAACTTAGATCTGAAACCATGGAGATATATAGAAGTTCAAAAGGTAAGTTTTGACATGTATAAAGTTTAGAAAAAGGTAGTAGGAACTCACCAAATAGGTTTTAGACGAAAACCCGAAAAACCAGATATCGACCACCGGGGAAAGAAGAAGTTTTCAATACCGAACCCTTGCTAGATGTACTTAATGCTAGCAACAAACGACAACCGAAGAAACCAACCAAGAAAACCAGAGAGAGACCTGGGAGAGAGAGTATGAGATATTATGAAAACAAAACCAAATGAAGATATTTGTGAAGAAATCCACCTAAGTCGGCCAGGCAACCTCGCGGGTTATGCCGCGACCTCAACTTGCGGCATAAATCGCCCGCTAACACAAAACCCTAAACAAACAGGGGGTTTCGTGGGTTGTGCCGAGACCTCAAGTCGCGGTGCAACTCGCGTGGTTCACTGTGGTTCGTCCAAAACCACTAAAATCCAAACTCAAACTCCGAACAAAATGCGGTGCTAACGAAAACGCTTAAACACAAGAATAACAAGATTACATAACGGAAATCCGGGGTGTTACAATCCTCCCCAACTTGGGAATGATTTCGTCCTCGAAATGCAACTACTCGAAAAGATGAGGATATCTTCGCTTCATATCCTCCTCAGCTCCCACGTCACGTTGGCTCCCCGATGATGCTTCCACTGCACCTTGACCATAGTGACCTCTTTGTGACGCAACTTCTTAGACTTTCTCTCTAAGATAGCGTCAGGTTCTTCTACACAACGGTTACCCTCGTCTACTCTTAACTCTGAGAGGGGAATGACGCTTTCTTCCTCCGCCAAACACTTCTAAAGGAAACAAATATGGAACGTGTTGTGGATTCTGCTCAACTCTGACGGCAGTTCCAATTGGTAGGCTTGCAAACCCACCCGCTTAAGCACTTTGAAAGGTCCAAGGAAACGGGGACTCAGCTTCCCACGTTTTCCGAACCTGATAATGCCCTTCCAAGGAGATACCTTAAGCAACACACGGTCGCCCAATTGGAACTCCATCGACCGCCTCTTCTTATCGGCATAGCTTTTCTGCCGATCCTGAGCCGCTTTCAACCTTTCACGAATGCATTTGACCTTATCGGCCGTCTCTTGCACAATTTCAGGTCCGGCGAATTGCTTCTCTCCCGCTTCAAGCCAACACACGGGAGTTCGGCACTTCCACCCGTACAATGCCTCAAAAGGTTCCATCCCAATACTTGAGTGGTAGCTATTGTTGTAAGCAAACTCCACCAAAGGTAGGTGAGAGTCCCAACTACCCCCGAAGTCGATGACACAAGACCTCAACATGTCTTCCAACGTTTGGATCGTTCTCTCGCTTTGCCCGTCAGTTTGTGGATGGTAAGTCGTACTCAACTTAACTCGCGTACCAAGCTCTTTCTGAAACCCATCCTAAAAGTTCGAAGTGAACCGACTGTCGCGATCCGACACGATCGACAAGGGTATTCCATGCCTCGAGACCACTTCATCGATGTAAAGTTTTGCTAACTTGTCCATCGGTAAAATCTCGCGCATAGCTAAGAAGTGAGCGCTCTTTGTCAATCTATCGACTATTACCCAAATGGTATCGTGACCTCGAAGAGTTTTAGGCAACTTCGTCACGAAGTCTGAAAGTCCAAGAATCACTAAATCTCTAGAGAGAGAAAGTAGAGAGAGAGAGAGAGATTAAGCGCAAAGTATGAATTCTATTAAGGAATGCGTGAGTTTCTTACAAACACCAAAGAACCAAGGGACATAAATACCCCGGGCCTAAACTACACAAAAATACAAACTAGATATTGTTTAGGGCACACAAAATAAATACAATGGTTACTATAAAACTAGACTTAACAATCTCCCCCTTAGTAACCATTGGCGTTGTGGTCTTCAATATCCATCTTCTAAATCAGCACGAACCATCTAAGCGACTTAGCGAAGAAGCTTCTTTGACTAAAAAAATTTTCTTCTCAGCATCTTTGAGATTGATATGTCTTTGCTGCCTTGACAAGACTAGACCAGTATATAATAATCTTGAAAGAACAGTCGATTCATCAGCTTGTGCTCTAGACGACACACCTCTTTTAAATCTACTTGAATGAACTGTGGTGGTCGGAGCTGGAACAGCAAAAGAATTGATATAGCTGAGAGAATATAGAATCTTGAGTGAATCTTGATCATCAGATAAACGTTTGAACTCTTTGTCTCTTTATCATCTCCTTAAAAAAATTTCTTCTCAGCATCTTTCAATCTCAGATGCTTTTGCTGCCTTGACAAGACTGGACCAGTATGTAATAATCTTGAAAGAACAATTGGTTCATCAGCTTGTGCTCTAGACGACACACCTCTTTTAAATCTACTTGAATGAACTGTGGTGATCGGAGCTGGAACAGCAAAAGAATTGATATAGCTGAGAGAATATAAAATCTTGAGCGAATCTTGATCAGCAGATAAACGTTTGAACTCTTTGTCTCTTTATCACCTCCTTAACTTCTCCCCCTCATGACCTTGATGATCTGGATTAATTTGGTCATGCAAATGTTAGAGACGAGACAACTTAAGATCTGCAAAATCAGAGTAAAGGAAAAATAGGAGAGGTTTGCGCTAACAGTATGTGGCACAATCTTAGGTTTGCGCTAGCAGAAGGAAGCGCAAAGTTAGGTTTGCGCTAGCTGAAGGATGCGCAAAGCTTGGTTTGCGCTAGAAACTGTTGGCGCAAATCTGAGTTTTGCTCTACCAACTGTTGGCGCAAATATGACTTATACTTGGAAAAATTTCACCTGATTAACTCTTTGACCCCCCCTACACAAATGCACTTAATATGACAATTCAAGTTAGCATTCATATAGAGAATCAGATACTCCCCCTCGAAAACAAATATTATCTTTCAGAAAAATTTTCCTTTTTCACTCCCCCTTGAATAATGCACAAACCCATTTAAAAATATATATGAGAACACAAGAATTGAAATATCAATGTAGAAAGAAAAATATACTGAATAAGTATTTTGAAACAACTAAACATATAAAAATTTAAACACTAAACAAATTAAATTCTATTTAGTAAAATATCACAGACTTATCAATCAGTTGAAATCAAATATGTATTGTTGGATACAAAGACAAGTTTCATTGCATATCAAGTTTAGACATGTTCAGTTTCAAAAACTTCCAGCAATCTATTCAGTGTGCTCGCATGTGAACTTCAATTAGCTTCAAGAAAATGCAATTCTAAAAATATAATAGAAAATTTTGCATGTACTCACACTAAGTCATCATAATTTAAGATTTTCACAAATTTATAGGTTTATTGCAACTCAAACATATCACCAAGTATCATGAGATGTGTGCCCATTGGCATCTTTTAGCATTGTGCACATTGGCATCTCTACATGAGTGTGCTCTTTGGCATCTTTTAAGCTTGTGCACTTTGGCATCTTTTAATAAAAAAGTTTATTAAGTAAAGAACATGTCGTAAATGTAACTTTCTATCTAACCCTATTGCAGGATTTGGCTCAACCGCTCCCAGACCAGTTGGCCTTAGGGGACTAGGTGTCAAGAACCCCTTGGAACTTACTCTCCCAGATCAGAAAGGCTACATCGACACATCCTAAACCCATTCATACCAGTAGAACATGACTTTCGATCTGGTTTTATAGAAGGATTTGGGTTCGATCACTCCCAGACCAATTGACCTTAGGGGACCAGATGACAAGCATCCCACGGAACTTACTTTCCCAAACCAGAAAGGTCACAGGTACAAACTTTTAAACTTAGAGATTTTTGTATTTTAGAAATATAAATTTTCATCTCAATCACTCAGTTTTACATCTAAGAGCTTAGCCCATATTTTCATTACGATCCAAAATTCAGACTTTTTAGATTTTCCAAGCATTGTAAACTATAAATATTCCGAATCACACAACTTTAAAGTAAAATGCAAAAGTTTCAAACATGTTGCTGACTTTTCGACTTTTAAAAGACTTGAAAGTTGAACATATAAAACTTTAACATTAACAAAGCAACTTGAAAATTTATCCTAGACACATATTTTATTTAAAAGAAAGAAAAAAACTGTAAAGCTTTTACTTTATAGAATAAAATTTGTAAAGATTTAAACTTTTAAATTCAAATGCCAAGTTTAAAAATTTAATACAAATGTAAAGAATTCAGCAAATTGATATTTAGTCAAAAAAAATAAAATTCAATAATATTGTCTTCCACATAATGTATTATAAATTTGTGTCTCAAAAGAAAAAATTGGTTGTACAAATTCAAGAGTTAGTTGAACTTGCTCAGATTCATGAAAAACAATTGAGAAAACTGGAACAACATCATTATCAGAGATAAATGTAGCGGAATTAAAGTAGATGTACTCACAGTTTCTCATTAGTCAGAAGCTAAAAGCATTAAAGAACGAGTCCTAAACTGACATGTTTAGAAGTCATAGACCATTGAAGTACGGGTTCTGAGCTGAAGTACTCAGAAGCCAATTTTCTCTCACTCCCCATTGACATTAGGTGCCTGCAACTTAGAATCAATTTGAGATTTTGGTACCCACTTGTATTTGGGTCCATGAAAGTTAGTTGCAGTTCTTGTGGGGAAAAACTTGTAAGATTTGACACGAGAAGCACAAAAAATATGATCAGACAAATGAACATAAGAGTTAGCAGAAGAGAAAGCATAATCATTTGAACTAGAATCAGAAGAAGAATATGAGACATGTTTTGAAATTTGAATCATTTGCTTTATTGGGTATTTTGAAATTTTATTACAAGAAGCAAATGAATCACTTTTGTAATGTTTGTCTACATATCTATCCTCATCAGTCTAAGAATCATCAGATGTCCGCTTCACCCTCCATATCTGCTTTGAAGAAGTGCTCAAAGTCCTATCTGAAATCATTGAATCAAAAGAATTAGAACTGTCAGAAATGACTTGATCTTGTCTCTTTGACTTCTTTGACCGTCTTCTTTTACGCTTTGGTTTATAATAATCATCATTGAGCGTAAAAGAATCATCAAGAATTTTCGTTTTAATATTTGAATCAGAAGAATCAATTTTACCCAAAATACCCAACTGATCAACTAATAAATCTGAACTTACCTCGGAGTCAGAAAAAGTTTGAGAAAAGTTTTCAGATTTTAGGAAATCCTTTTTGTTTTCCTTAGAATCATAAGAAAGGCCAGAAATAGAATCTTGTTTTTGAGAAAAAGATTTTTCTTCAAGACTTGATGTCATGAAAGAAAGAATAATATCAGATTCAATTTCTTTTTTAATATTGTTATCTTCCATTTTATCTTCAAGGTCAACGATTTTGCCGTCTAATACTAATGGAGGAGTATATCTCTTAGAATCATAGAAGATTGGATAGATATTTTCCTTATCAGATATATTGGCAAATAAATCAACAAAATCATCAGACACTGAAGACTTAATGGGAGATATGTCATTTAAACCTTTTCTGCCCTTCTTTGATTTGTCAGGAAAATATTTAGCATTTTCGCTCGTGTAAACAAAAGAAATTTCCTTTTTCTTATTATTCATCCTTTTCTCATTTTCGATTTCTAACACTTGCTTTTCATTCATCCAATCAATTTTAAATTGAGGAGCATATTTAGCAAGAGTTAGATAATCGTATTTATATAAAGTAGGGGATTTTTCTATTGCATTGTTTAAACAATGTGGATTTTCAAAACCAAGTCCCCATTTTTCTTTTATAGATTCATAACTCCGCGGTTTGTTCAAATAAATAGTTTGTTCAGATTGATTTCTTCTATATAATTTCTCTTCCAACTCATTTATTTTATCTGAAAATTTATCTTTTAAATTGGTCATTTCAGTCAAAGATTCAAGGTAAGTCATATTTGATTTTTCTAAATCATCTAATTTCTTTTGAAAGATGTCTTTTGTATGAGCTAAAATAGATTTTTTCATCTTTCAACGAAATCTGTAATTTATCAATCAAATTTGACTTTTCTGAATTTAAATTCTTTTCAGATTTTAACTTCGAGCAAAGATCAGATAAAGCAGTTATAATAATGTTCATCTGAGAAGAAATGAAAGTGTAATCAAACTCAGAAATTACCTCATCTTCATCAGAGTCATAATTATCATCAACACTCTGATCATCTCCAAATAAGCACAAATGAGATGTTTCCACATTGTCAGCTTCATCATCGGAGTGATTAAGCCAGTACTCTTCTTCTACGAGCAAAGTTGTTCCATTCTCTCTTTTCTCGGCAAGTTCCAATTTCTTTCTGTAATAAGCAGAATCCTTAACCTTCTTCACTCTACACTCCTTAGACATGTGATCGGGCTTTCCACATTTGAAGCACGTAGCAGGTTTCTTAGCCTCGGGCACTCGGACATTCTTCGAACCAGAAGTGAAGTGAGGAGTGTTGAAACCCGACTGAGGTTGGAACTTTTTCTGATAGTGTTGAGAGAGAAGTATCATAGCTTTCTCGAGCGCCTCGCCATCATCATCAGTCGATCCATCATATGCATGTTCTGATAAAGCTTGTTCTGCCAGCTGATTTGCTAGAAGAGCAATTGGGTCCACTGAATTCTTGTTATTCTTGTCTAGTTTTGCTTTATTCTCAAGCACTATGCTCTCATTAGTCATCAAGATCTCGTACATCTCTTGGATTTGCATTGAAGAAACCCGAACATCATTTCTCAACCTGTGACAAGACTTGTTTCATTCTGGCTGAAGAGCGTTGAGAAATTTCAGGTTTATCTCGAGCTCTGTCTTATTCACATTTATCTTGCGCAGATCATTCAGTACTGTGCAAAATCTGTCGAAAACACTCTTTAGAGACTCAGATTCTTTGGCTTTAAACTCCTCAAAATTGTTCATATAACGTGTATGTCGGAGTTGAGTTGCGACCGATGAACCAAGCATAATCTTTTCCAATTGTGCCCACAACAGATTTGGATAATCCTTGCAATGATCAACCCGGTTGTAGACATAGTTTGGTAAAGCTAGCATCAGGTTAGCTTTTAATTCTCGATCAGCTTTCATATGCGAAGTCTCTTCAGTTGTTACGGGAGTCTCTTTGTTAGGCTTTACGAAAGATCCTTCAGTGAGAGAATTCATCATGTTATCTCCATTAACTTGTCGTTCGATGAAGTTCAGGAACCGATCTTGCCATTGAGTGAATTCGTTTTCGTCAATCAGAACCGGAGGAAGATTTTCTGTGCCCAATTGCATCATAAGATCATTCTTGTAGAACTGAGCTTGAAATGCAAACTTTGCAGAATCCATATCGTCAGAAAATGCTAAGTCTAGAACACAGAAGAGTTGGCGCAAACTGAAAGTTTGCGTGAGAAGCAGATGACGCAAACTGGATTTTCGCAAGTAATTATTGACGCAAACTAGGTTTTGCATGAGAAGGCAATGGCGCAAACTGGGTTTGCATGAGCAGAAGGTCGCGCAAACTTAGATTTGCGTGACTTGTTGATGACGCAAACTTTCTTTTGCGTGATACGAAGAAGACGCAAACTATGATTTTCGCGAGCAGTAAGTAGCGCAAACTAAGATTTGCGTGAAGCGCTGAAGACGCAAACTTGACTTTGCGTGAAACTTTGATGGCGCAAAATGAACTTCTCGCGAAATGCTGGTGGCGCAAATGAAACTTTGCGCAAGAGACTGATGAAGAGAACTTGCACTTTGCGCGATGATGACAAGAACCACTTTTTGCTTGAGAAGTAAGTAGCGAGAACTGATCTTTTCTCGAGCTGAGAGAGACGAAAACTTTCTTTGTGTGATAAGAAAGTGACGCAAAGTTTGAACTTTGCGTGATAAACAGTTGGCGAAAACTGAAATTTCTTAATGAACTCTGAAATCAGGATGAACTTGCGCAAACCAGGATGAACTCGCACAAAGCACAGATCTGGCGCAAAACGAAGATAAAACACAAAATTCTTTCAAAAATCGATTACAAAACTGAATTTGATGAAATTTTCTTACACAAACAAGTTCGAAAACAACTTTCTAATACTTTTCAATCAAACATTTCGATCAAAATTCACAAAATCAAGAACTCGTGAAATCAACAGAACGCAAAAACAAGTTTTCCAGAAACTTTTAAAATCTCAAAATTGATTATCAAAAACTGATTTTCTTGAAAAACGATGTGAATCAAAAATGTTCTCCTATTAAAAACGAATTCAGCAAACCGAATTTCAAGAAAAAAAGATCACAAACCAGTCTAAATTTGATGAAAAATCAAGAAAACGAGATTTTCTTGAAAAATTCAAGAAAATCGATCAAATTTTCTGATTAATCTACAAATTCAGAAACGAAAATCAGTTTCTATCAAACCTCTCAGATTCAGAATTGCTCTGATACCAATTGAAAGTCCAAGAATCACTAAATCTCTAGAGAGAGAAAGTAGAGAGAGAGAGATTAGGCGCAAAGTATGAATTCTATTAAGGAATGCGTGAGTTTCTTACAAACACCAAAGACCCAAGGGACATAAATACCCCGGGCCTAAACTACACAGAAATACAAACTAGATACTGTTTAGGCCACACAGAATAAATACAATGGTTACTATAAAACTAGACTTAACAAAGTCCATGGTAATATGTTCCCACTTCCACTCGGGAATCTCTAAGGACTGAAGACTCCCATACGGATGTTGATGTTCGACCTTAACTTGCGAGCACGTCACACAATGCTCCACATAATGCGTCACATCAAGCTTCATTACTGGCCACCAATAATGCAACTTCAAGTCCCTGTACATATTTATACTTCCCGGATGAATGGAATACTTGGACTTGTGAGCATCCTCTAGCAATAGATCACGGTTACCCCCAACTTTGGGCACCATACACGACCGCTAAACAGTTTCACCCCACGGCTATCTTCCGTTAAGAGCAAACGATGTTTCGTCATGACTTCCTCCTTGAGATTTTCTTCCAACAAAGCTTCAACCTGCGATGTCTTGATCTTCTCAACAAGACTAGACACTAACTCGATTCTCGAAAGTGTAGCCCGAATACTTCCGCTATAGTCCTTCCGACTTAACGCATCGGCTACAACGTTAGCCTTACCGGGATGGTAAAGCAATTCACAATCGTAATCCTTGAGCAACTCGAGCCACCGCCTTTGTCTCATGTTTAACTCCTTTTGATCAAAGACGTATTTCAAACTCTTATGATCTGTGTAGAGCGTACATTTTGTTCCATAGAGATAATGTCGCCAAAGCTTCAAGGCGAACACCACAGCTGCTAACTCCAAATCGTGGGTAGGATAGTTCTTCTCGTGTATCTTAAGTTGCCTCGAGGCGTAAGCGATTACCTTGCCTCTTTGCATCAACACACATCCTAATCCCATCTTCGAAGCGTCGCTATAGACCACAAAGTCTTCTGACCCTTCTGGCAACGACAAGATTGGAGCTTCACACAATTTCTTTTGCAGAATACGGAACGCCTTCTCTTGCGTTTCGGTCCAATCGAACTTCACATTCTTCCGAGTTAAAACTGTCAAGGAAGAAGCGATCTTCGAGAAGTCTTGAATGAATCTCCGGTAGTACCCCGCCAGACCCAAGAAACTGCGGATCTCGGACGGACTCTTGGGAGGCTCCCAATTCATCATAGCTTCAATCTTGGAGGGATCCACTTTCACTCCGTCTCGAGTGACAACGTGACCCAAGAATTGCACTTCTTCAAGCCAAAAGTCACACTTTGAAAACTTGGTGTACAATCTTTCTTTTCTCGACACATCGAGAACTTCGCGTAGGTGTTGGTCGTGCTCTAACTCGCTCTTAGAGTACACGAGTATATCATCAATGAATACGATGACCGACTTATCGAGGAATGATCGGCACACCCTATTTATCAAATCCATAAATACCGCTGGTGCATTCGTTAGGCCAAAAGGCATTACAAAAACTCATAATGGCTGTAACGCGTTTTGAAAGCTGTCTTCGGAACGTCTTCTTCTCTTACCTTCACTTGGTGGTAACCCGAACGTAAGTCGATCTTGGAAAAACACCCCGCTCCTTTGAGTTGATCGAACAAGTCGTCAATCCTGGGAAGCGGATACTTGTTCTTTACTGTAGCTTTGTTCAACTCACGATAATCGATGCACATTCTCATTGTGCCATCCTTCTTCTTGACGAACAAGACCGGAGCTCCCCACGGCGACGAGCTCGGTCTTACGAATCCCTTCTCCAAAAGCTCTTGGAGTTGGGCCATCATCTCTTGCATCTCCACTGGCGCTAACCGATAAGGGGCTCTAGCAACAGGAGCCGCTCCCGGTTTGAGATCAATCCGAAACTCCACTTGACGATCGGGTGGCAACCCGGGCAAGTCATCCGGAAAGACGTCTGGAAACTCACGCACAATCTTCACATCTTCAAGCTTTAACTTCTCTAGCTTGGCATTGATCATGTAGGCTAGGAAAGACGAGCATCCTTTCACCAAACACTTGCGTGCTTTAGTCATGGTGATTATTGCCACATCTCCCTTCCTCTTCTCACCATAAATCACAACAACTTCGCCACTAGGATTGGGAAGTCGAATTAATTTCTTGGAACATACGAACTCGGCATGATTGTTCGCTAACCAATCCATTCCGACCACAACATCAAAACCCCCGATTAACATCGGCAACAAATCAATTGGGAAATCTCTCCCTTCGATTCCTAGAATACACTTATTCAGAACATCGCGGATCAGAACTTGACTACCATTTGCTATCTCAACTACTAACGCAACCTCAAGACTAGTAGTGGGCATAGCAATCTTTGGACGGAACAACTCAGATATAAAAGAGAAATTGGCACCCGTATCGAATAAAACACGAGCAGGTACTGAGTTTAAAAGAAATGTACCTGATACCACATCAGCTGATGCCTTGGCCTCATCGGCCGTCATCTGAAACGCTCGACACGTAACCCTAGGTGGATTCTATTTCTTTACTGGTGCGCTACCCGTCATGAGCTTCGGGCAATCTCTCCTCATGTGCCCCGGTGCCTTGCACTCGAAACAGACATTCCCTCTGATCGGGCAATCCTTGGCGAGGTGATCAACTTTCCCACATTTGAAACAAGTTTGGGAAGTGGTGTTACAGTTACCGTGGTGCTTGGTTCTGCACTTCTGGCACCACCTAGCTTCTTGATAACTGTTGAAGCTTCGGTTTCCGACAAAAGGTCGGGTTCTCTTGGGAGGTACTGAATTGCTCTCCCATTTCCTCTTCTCAACAACTGCCACAGCCTTCTCCGGTTTACTTCTCGCGTAAACCTCTTCCATAAATTGTGCCTCTTCAATGGTCTTCCGAAGGTTAGAAGCCTTCAAGTTTCGGACCATAGTCATCATGTCCGACGGTAGACCCTTCAGATAGGCCTTAATCTTCTCCTTCTCAGTTGAGACCACATGCCCCACTAACCCCAACTTCTCCATGAACTGACGGATATACTCTCTCACCGAAAAATTCCCTTTCTCCAGCGCTCGGAACTCTGCCTCGATCCGATCCACGACCCTCTCGTTTCAGTATTCTTCCAATAGCTTTACCTTGAATTCGCCCCAAGTCAGTTGGGCCAAAACAGTAGGAGAGAGGGTGGACTGGATAACATTCCACCACGTCAGCGCCGTATCCCTGAGCAGTTGACTACTGAATCTTACCCTCTGGTCATCACCACACTCGGATGAACCGAAGGCATGCTCGACCGCTCGGATCTACTTAACACACACAACTGGATCTTCGGAACCAAAGAACTCTGGTGGTCCGCAACCGAGAAAAGATTTGTAGGAACAACTCTTCCCACTTTTCGGAGCACCGACCACTCTGTGCTCCTCAGATCTGATCCTGTTCCCGGTGCCCCCAGAGCCAACCAACACATTCTCCTCCACTGCCTCATGCCTCCTGAGGCTCGTGTCCCGGTCCTCCAACATCTTCTGAAAAACCTCTTGTTGTTTCTCCATGGCCGACGTCACCATTTGCATGACGCTGGCCATCATATCAGCTTGAGGGTTTGCCACATGAACAACGGGGCTGGTGGATGCCAAGTCTACTCTTGGCCCCAGCTCTACTTCCCCAGTAAATATCGGTGGCATGCCCGGAGGAACAACTGCTGACACTCTAACCACAGGATTCAGCTCACGCGAACTAACATCGCGAAGATCACCGCCGCCCGATGGACGACCACGTGTGTTCACCATACCTAAATAATGGTTGCCACACAAGCACGAATAGAATAAGAGACAGATCAACAGAATAAACACGAAGGAACGAATACCACATTACCAATTGTCATAGTAACGGAACATTAAGCACAATCACGTATAAATATTCTCATAATAACATGAGCTAAGTGAAATTATGAACATACAATACATAAAGGCTCTTAATACCATCGCTACAACGTTCGATAACTATAATTTTCGTCAACTCTAAGACCAACCAATCTTAGAAATTCTACCCAAGCTCACGAATCAATGCTTAACATACTCAGTCTAAGTCTAGATATCTTACATTCATGCCTAGATCACTTAAACTAGAGCTCTGATACCAAGTAACACCCTAAAATCCAGAGTGAATTTAAAACGCGGAAACTGGACAAATAAGCATCAACACTTGGTATAAACCTCCCAAAAAGGGGAAATGTACTTAACCTTTACAAACCTGATTACTGATATTGAACTCAACAACAAACTAATCTAAACATAACCTATCTAGATTACATCGGTTGTTAATCCAATATCACCAAAAGAATGGACTTAAACAATTGTCCAACATCAATACTAGTCATCTAAAAAATCCCCGAGACCAAGCTCGTCACTCAAGCCCTTAGCAACCCACCGCTAACGGGAACCTGTTACACACATCATTTGAGAAAAAGTGTTAGGCTTAAAGCCTAGTGAGAACATACAGTTTATAAATTTCAAGAGATATAAACAATTGTATCATAAGGAAATCTTTTCAATAAGGTTTAATTTTCAAATGAAACATTTGCCACAACCGGGCCTTTTAAATGTAAACTCATCATACGATGACAAAGATAACCAGTTTTACCAAAGATTGTAGCGTAACACAAAGTAGGTCACAATCCGAGTTATGAGTCGAAACATTTGGAATCCTTGGCCATGAACTACAAAGGTCCGTACTACGATGTGAGGGAGGGCCCTCGAGGAAACCAAGTCAAACTTGTTCACTAGGACTGCCATATGACCCTTAGCTAGTAACCGATCTCACATAATCGTACCAAATTGCCCCCGATGATCATATGCATCCATAGCTACAAATAAGGGAAAATATGATCCATGGCTAGTAACCGGTCTTGCATAATCGTACCAAATGGCCCCCGAGGATCACATACATCTATTTACAAAGAGGGGAAAAGACATCCCAAATATAAGTCGACTCAATACTTAGGGATCCACTAGTAATGGTACAGACTCGTCACAACAACATATGTGACCAACCATAGATAGTCATATGGTATAAAATAACATTTATAAACAAAATGCATTTTCAAGTTTAACTTCTGGTAAGAATGAAAATCATCAAAAATGAACTTTAAACATTCTTTCAAGTAACCCACATAAATGTGCAAGTAAAACATCCTTTTACTTCAAATAAGATGAAACCCATCATTTTAATCGAAAATGATCAGGAACCCTAAAATCTCCCAAAACTCAAGTTATATCAAAATGTAGTAAACTTAGATCTGAAACCATGGAGATATATAGAAGTTCAAAAGGTAAGTTTTGACATGTATAAAGTTTAGAAAAAGGTAGTAGGAACTCACCAAATAGGTTTTAGACGAAAACCCGAAAAACCAGATATCGACCACCGGGGAAAGATGAAGCTTTCAATACCGAACCCTTGCTAGATGTACTTAATACTAGCAACAAACGACAACCGAAGAAACCAACCAAGAAAACCAGAGAGAGAGACTTGAGAGAGAGAGTATGAGATATTATGAAAACAAAACCAAATGAAGATATTTGTGAAGAAATCCACCTAAGTCGTCCAGGCAACCTCGCGGGTTATGCCGCGACCTCAACTCGCGGTATAAATCGCCCGCTAACACAAAACCCTAAACAAACAGGGGGTTTCGCGGGTTGTGCCGTGACCTCAAGTCGCGGTGCAACTCGCGTGGTTCACTGTGGTTCGTCCAAAACCACTAAAATCCAAACTCAAACTCCCAACCAAACGCGGTGCTAACGAAAACGCTTAAACACAAGAATAACAAGATTGCATAACGAAAATCCGGGGTGTTACAATCCTCCCCAACTTGGGAATGATTTCGTCCCCGAAATGCAACTACTCGAAAAGATGAGGATATCTTCGCTTCATATCCTCCTCAGCTTCCCACGTCACGTTGGCTCCCCGATGATGCTTCCACTGCACCTTGACCATAGTGACCTCTTTGTGACGCAACTTTTTAGACTTTCTCTCTAAGATAGCGTCAGGTTCTTCTACACAACGGTTACCCTCGTCCACTCTTAACGGAAATCCGGGGTGTTACATCAGCATAATATGAAGACGGACGAATCCATCTCCCTATCGAGCATAATTGATAAATTACCCCCCTCTTGGAAAGATTTCAAACACATATTGAAACACAAGAAGGAAGAGTTGTACCTTGTACAACTCGGTAGTCACTTGCGCATAGAGAAATCTCTTCGGACGCAAGAGGCTAAGAAACCTAAGATAAAAGAGGTTATGCCCCTTCGGTGAACATGGTGGAAGAGGGAAAATCCAACAACTTCAAGGGAAAACACAAGTTCAATGAAACCAAGAAAGGGCCCAACAAAAAGGTTAAATTAACATGTTGGACCTGTGGTATGACCAGCCATCTCAAGCGGTATTGTCGGGTTGTCAAGAATAAGAGTGGAGCAAGCACAAGTGGTGGTGGGCAAGGATCCAAGGATCAAAACCCACGGCAAGGTCAGTTTCTTGACTTTGGTTTTAATTCGAATTTGAATTTTGTACCACTAATATCCGAATCATTTTACGTGCAGGATGATGATGTTGCTTGGTGGATCGACTCGGGTACCACGAGTCATGTGTGCAAGGATCGACGTTGGTTCACCTCTTTAGAACCGGTTGAAGACGGATCCATGCTACACATGGTAAACGAGTCGAGTGCTCCTATTCTTGGATGCAGCTTAGTTAGGCTAGAGTTTCGTTTTGGCAAAATAATTGAACTTTTAGACGTTTTGTTTGTACCACAAATTCAAAAGAATTTGGTTTCCGGTAGTGTCTTGAATAAGTTAGGATATAGGCAAGTATTTGAGTACGACAAGTTTATCTTGTCAAAAGGTGGCTCTTTTGTAGGATTCAGTTATTTGATGAATGATATGTTTATGTTAAATTTAAATAAAAAGAGTTTTGTTTTAAATTCTGTTTATGTTGCAAATGAAAATCTTGTTGATTCTAATTTATGGCATGCAAGGCTTGGTCATATGAATTTTAAAAGAATGGTTGAAATGTCAAAAGAACGGTCTTATTCCGACCTTTGACATTAAAACCGAAAAATGTAAAACTTGCATGTTAACAAAGATCACTAGACAACCTTTTCCTAACGTGAAAAGGGACTCGTCGGTGCTTGAATTAATTCATAGAGATCTTTGTGATTTGCATTCAACTCCGTCTTTGGGTAATAATGTAACACCCTAAAATTAGAGGAAATAAAAACTTTGAAATTTCGGCAATATAACGGCTATAAATTGAGCGAAACCTGGTTAACAATAACCGCCATAGAGATCACAAAGTATCGTCCCGAAACGGGGAATATAGTATAGCCTATACAACTCCAAATAATGAAGAATATCAACACGACAACCTAATAATCTAAATTGTTTAATTAGATTACAGTCGGGTGTCACTATCCCTCCAAAATGTGTAACTATCAAACGTATATATCGGTCTCTAAATCTCCCAAAAGGACCGCCCTCAATCACGCGATTGACCACTCATTCCCGACAGTTCCCGCCACTAGGGTGCCCTGTCATGCATGACAACCAAGAAAAAAGTGTTAGGCTAGAGCCTAGTGAGAACATATAGTCGTAATAATAATTAAAGAAACGAAATTACAACTTATGTACACTTGGGTATCTATAGTTCTCATCCAATTACTTCACCTGCCATTAAACATGAAATTACAATATAGTTTTGCCAATGTATTTATAATTTCATTCAAACCAATAAGCTCAGTGGCATCAATCCAAACCGGATCTTTAGCCTATGTGAGAACTCAACCCAAACCGGGGCTTTAGTCTATTTGACAATTAACTATAACTGAGTCTTTAATCTATTTGACAATCAACTCTAACTGAGTCTTTAGTCTATTTGACAATCAACTCTAACTGAGTCTTTAGTCTATTTGAGACCTCAACCCAAACCGGGTCTTTTGTCTATTCGAGACCTCAACCCAAACCGAGTCTTTAGTCTATTTGACAATCAACTCTAACTGAGTATTTAGTCTATTTGACAATCAACTCTAATTGAGTCTTTAGTCTATTTAAGACCTCAACCCAAATTGGGTCTTTAGTCTATTTGAGACCTCAACCCAGACCAGGTCTTTAGTCTATTTTTAATAGGCCAATATAACCAATACAAACCCACTAGCTTCATACAACTCAAAATACATGCTAAACTCAAGCATTTCCTCTAATATTCATTATTTGAGACATCAACCACCAAAAGAGATTTTAGGTCAAACTTCACCAAATCATTTACAAGGTGAGAACAAGTGGATATAATTAATAACACATTATTAGGCATGTATATGAGTAGAAGAGTCAAGAAATGTACTCACATTAGTGATTTCTTAAAACAAACCAAACCCTCTAGAAGTGGTAGGTAGAGAAATAAGATCTTGAGAGTTGCTACTAGCCAAGATCCTTCCAAAATGACACCTATGGATGCATTAAATCCCCATTAATGTCTATGGGAGCTCATTAAATGATGAGAGTGGAATTAGGGCAAGAGTCCTTACCAAAATCGTTTGAGAAAAGCCCCCCTTTCAGACCAAAAATCGACTTCAAGAGTTATAATATGAGAAAATGATAGAAAAGGAAGGAATTCCCGTATTTGAGTCTGTAGATGCCTTCCCGCGGCTTTGGCCGCAACTTAGAGCCCGCGGCGTAACCCGCGCGTGCTCCTGAGGTCGAACACAAACAGAGGGTCCCGCGGCTTTGGCCGCGATTTAGAACCCGCGGCTTAACCCGCATAAATCTCTGATTCCCATTTCAAGAACATAGTTGAAATTTAAGGCCAAAGCATGGTTCTCCTCTCTAACATGCATAAGGATTTAAATGAGATTAAGATCCTCAAAACTTAACAAATAGACTTGCAATATACCTATGAAATGCCGAAAGTACGGTGTTACAAATAAAAAAATATGTTGTTACTTTTATTGACGACGCTTCACGTTTTTGCTATGTATTTTTGTTACACTCAAAAGATGAAACGTTGGAAATTTTTAAAATTTATAAAACGGAGGTTGAATTGCAAATGAATTATTTTGTAAAATGTTTACGCACCGATCGTGGTGGGGAATATTACGACCCCATGATTTTCCAATCTGTAGGAATCATTCATGAGACTACGACGCCTTATACACCACAACAAAATGGTGTGGCAGAACGGAAAAATAGAGTTCTCAAAGAAATGGTGAACTCTATGTTATCCTACTCGGGATTGAGTGATGGATTTTGGGTGTGAAGCCATGTTAACGTCTTGTTACTTATTAAATCGAGTTCCTAATAAAAGGAACAAGATTACCCAATATGAACTTTGGTTCAAGAAAAGGCCCAACTTGAGTTATATTCGAGTTTGGGGTTGTCGGGCGGTTGTTCGACTACCCGAACCCAAAAAGGAAAACTTTGGGTGAGAAAGGTATTGATTGCATCTTTGTTGGATATGCCGAGCATTCCAAAGCCTATAGGTTCTATGTTATTGAACCTAATGATTCTATAACGATTCACATCGTTATAGAATCGAGAGATGCATTATTTGATGATACTAGATTCTCTTCAATACCTAGGCCGAAGGACATAGTTCCAAGTACTAGTGGAACTAGTTAAGTTGAAGAACAAACAATTGTTCCAACCGAATCTCCGATGCTTCGAAGGAGCAAAAGAGGAAGGATTGAAAATTCCTTTGGTCCTGATTTCCAAGTATACTTGGTAGAGGGATCAAGAGATAAGATTGGGTCACAATTCTCTTACTGTTATAGTATTGAGGAGGATCCAAAATCATTTGATGAGGCTATGAAGTCTCAAGATGTTGTTTTCTGGAAAGAAGCTATAAATGATGAGATAGACTTCATCATGGGGAATAATACTTGGGTATTATCGGACTTGCCACCAGGTTGTAAACCTTTGGGATGCAAGGAGATCTTCCAAAGGAAGATGAAAGCTGATGGATCAATCGATAAGTTTAAAGCTCGATTAGTAACCCAAGGCTTTAGGCAACGAGAATGCATCGATTATTTTGATACCTATGCCTCAGTTGCAAGGATCTTCACGATTAGATTGTTAATAGCCTTGGGAGTTATTCACAATTTAGTGATTCACCAAATGGATGTCAAAAGGACATTCTTGAATGGTGACTTGGAGGAAGAAATTTACATGAAACAACCGGAAGGTTTTGTTATGCCCAGGACAGAACATAAGGTGTGTAAACTTGTATAATCATTGTAGGGGATGAAACAAGCACCCAAACAATGGCATCAAAAATTTGATGAGGTTGTCTAGTCTAACGGTTTTACCAACTTAGAAGATCAATCTTCTACGAGTGGTTGGGTGTACTTGCTTGGGGAGGTGTCATCTCATGGGCTTCCAAGAAGCAAACTTGCATCACGAGTTCGACTATGGAATTGGAATTTGTGGCATTAGCCGCTGCCGGTAAAGAGGCAGAGTGGCTAAGGAATTTAGTCCATGAAATTCCGTTATGGCCGAAACCAATATCACCCATTTCTATCCGTTGTGATAGTGCGGCTACTTTGGCTAAAGCTTATAGTCAAGTATATAATGGCAAATCTAGACACTTAGGTATTAGACATAGCATGATTCGTGAGCTAATCACGAATGGGGTGATTTCGGTTGAATTTGTTCGGTCACAACAAAATCTAGGGAACCACTTGATGAAGGGGTTAGCTAGGGACTTGGTTCACAAGTCGGTGATAGGGATGGGATTAAAGTCCATCTAAATCTCTAACGGTGAGATACCCAATTCCCTTCTAATACAACGTTAAAAGTTGAATTCAATGGGAAAGCTCACTCTAAGGGATTGAAGCACAAGATAATCATCCCAAGGTATGTGCTCGGTACTGCAAGTGAAGGGGGTAATGGTTCTTTTGTAAAAGTGCATGTGAAGGTGCATGATGAAAGGAACTACCTATATGAGTGTGAAGTGTGGCCGCTTCAAGAAGCTTGGACTTGGCTTTGATACACTCACGAATGGATAAGGACACATGACCTGTATAGTGTCAACTTTAAACTTTAGAGAATTATTTAAATTCATGTGTATGTTATTTTCTGGTACTCAAATGGGTTGAAGGGTTCAATCCATAGGACACCCGGATTCTCGAGTATTTGAAATGTGTAATATACTAAGATGAAAATTCAATCTTCTAGATATTTTCATTTATGCATGAGTTTGTTGTCCTATATTAACTTTTGTTTGTGAATCAAGGATTGCACTAAAATGGGGGAGGAATGTTGGTGATTTTAGTGAAATCATCGGTTCATTTTGTGTAATTGGATTCACAAGATAATAATGGGGTTGGTAGCTAAGCTATAACACGATTTAGGAGGTGTGGAGTGCACACTCGTGTAAGCTAACTATGACCTGGGATCATTAGATGGTCATGCTTGGCGGTTTTATCAGTTTTGAAATTGATATGCTTTTTTCGCGACGCGGCCGGGTTGTGCCGCGGGTTAACTCGCGCGGCTACCCGCGTCGTGTACTGGAAGTGGAGACAGAACAGTAACCCGCGCGAGTTAACCCGTGTGGTGCACTGTGAAATCAATTTTGTAACCGCTCCTTTTATGATATCAATTTTGTAACCGCCACCATTATGTCCAACAATCAATACCATACAATGGGGTATTATTATCATTATTAATATAGGCCCAGTTACGATTCTCAAAATGTTTAAATATGATCGATTTCTGCCTAAATCGATATTGTGAATTGAGATTATCCTCGAGTGAATTTCGTGATATCCGGGCAGAATAGGGTCGAAATATCACTTAAGGAAAGCGAACTCTCATGCGATCTCTAATTCTTTATCCGAGTTCTAATCACTCTCTTCTTCTCCCTCTATATTCTGCACCCTCCTCAACAAATTTTTATAATTGTCGATTATATATTAACTTTAACATTAATCTTTTTGATATACATGTTTAAAATTATTTGTCTTTCCAATTATATATTGTGATTTTTTCGTTGTTTTTCTCAAGATAAGACTGAATGATTTAGATGTGTTTTTAATAAGTCAAAAGAATTTGTTGCCTTCTGGAGCGACCTAAAAAGTCTTGGTTATTGAGAAGTTGACAACTTTTGATTGGAACTTTGTGGAAAAATCAGACTTTCTATGTTTCTTAATGAGCCGTCCATGTCAAAAAATTGGATTATTGTAGGTTAGGAGTCTCGATAAGCTAGTTTATGGTCATCCAAACAATGCCTTAGATGATTGTTAAAAAAGTTTTTTTTTTAACTAAAACTTAAATAATTCAATGTTATGAATATATTTTTTTTCCGGGATTTCACGTGAAATACTGAATTTGGTGTATATTGGTTTATGAAAAAGAATATTATGCTAATTGTTAAAAATAATATATTTGATCCTAACAAGAGTTAAAAGAAAGTTTATTGTACTAGAAGACGTTGTTTATTGTATGTTGTCCAAACAATTCTAATTTCCCCTAGAATACAATAAACATAAAGTCATACCATTTTTTTTCTTCATGTCGGTCAACTTTGTGACATTTTCTTTTTGGACTTCATGAAGCATCTTCCAGTCTTCCTTACAGTTATTGTGATAAGATTTTTCCGGACTAATTTGTGATAAGCATTTATGTATTTTATATTACGGTGTTATCTTGACAACAAGTGGAAAATCGAATATAGATGCGAACAATCATTTTATATTACTAGGTTAGTAACTCTTAAAAGACAAAGCCAACATCAAAACAATAGGTTATTGATTAGTTCATTGATTTCATATGATTTGCTCCTAAATAAGTTGTTATTTTCTTTCTAGTTAGCAATTGTTGAGATCTTCATTCTAGAACTTGCAATCTTCCGTCTTAATGTGAATTAGACCATTGGTTCTAATTTCATACTCTTGTACATCATAGACCAACTTTGTTGTATTTATAAGTGAAGCAATGGATGGATTCAAGTAAGAAAAGCTAGAACAAACAACATGAAGACGAATATCATCGTAATTAAATAGACTAAGTTCAACAATTCAAAACGAACGTAACCAAGTGATGTTATATATCATAACCATATTATAAGAAAGAACTAACAATGAACATAAGCAAAACAAAAACATTAGTATATCATATAGATGTAACCTTGATTAGTTCTATGGAAATCTACATTCACATGCAGATCAACTGTGATATGTATGTTGTTAGTTATAACTAATGTAGAAACCTATATTGTTTTTATAACTGAGTATCATCAATTCATTCTCAAGTTAATATTAAGGTTATTTACATATGAATACAACCATGATATTGACACATTAATCCAAGAACGTGACGTAGATTGCTACAAACCTAAATGGTTTCTTTTAGTGAGTATCATCAATTCATGCACATGTAAATATTAAGTTAACATTACGATATTTGACAAATTAATCACATGAATCAGTATTAAGCACACAAGTAAATGATTTATGAATATCAACATATACACTTGTGATATGAACATTTATTCACACAAGCTCTCCAAAGTCGTTTTTTAAGCCAATCATGTGTCTTTTGTTATGTGTTTGGTGGAATGGATATTTTGGGTGGGACCATTTGCTGGGGCAAACAATCTATCACCAAGTCGTCAATCAGAGCATTTCCATTCAATACTAATTGATTATTACATATATAATTTTCAATTTTAGTCTACAATACCTTCTCGTCAATCCTACTAACAGAAAAAGCACCTTTGGAGAAAATTTTAAGTTGTTCTTATGCATCATCCAACATATGGAGCATCGACTTTAATCAGACATCATTTATAACTTGTTATTATTTTAACAACTTATATAATCTTTATACACATATACCTAGCAGACCTACAACTTATTACAACTTCCACTACCATATTACTAATTGCACCTTTGATTACGACGAAACTATACTTGGCGAACTTGTTATTGTGCTCATTCTTCTCACGCAACATGCAATTAACCGATCATAAAATATTCATAAATGGATATAATTACTTTCACATGTGAATGCCCAATATTAGGTCATTTAAGACAAGATTATAAATGAACAACCACGCATGAATATCAATGTGTTCATATATGAATGTTCTTTCTTATCGTCCAAATGTGTTAAAAACACATGTTCAATTGAAGCACACCACTTTATTCACATAGTTGCAGTCAACCTCTTATCTGAATGAATTAAGGGTCAACCATTAAAACCCATACTTCTTGCACTATTTTATGCAAACGTTTCTATTTCTTTCTCTCTCCACCCCACGCACCCACCCCACCAACAACCACCTTTTTATCTTGGTCTTCACTCTCCATCATCGGTTTGATCTGGTTTAACCGATTTAAGTGGTCCAACGATTTTTTAAAAGGAAAAGTCCAAAAAAACTCAATGGACTTTAATGTTTAGAATGATTAAATCCTTGGACAATTTTTTGGAAAAAATAAGTCCTTAGACATTTCAAAACACACTAAATAAATTATTGGACTTTTCTAAACCTGTTAAATACATTCTTATTACTTAAAAATGTAACTTGCAATCTACATAACAGATAAAACTACAAATTAAAAAAAAAAGATGTCACCTACTTTATCCCCCTACAGATTAAAAAATGAGGAAATTAATTAAAATAGTCAATATTATCAACCAAATTTATTTTTTAAACACTTTTCAAAATCTCTTTTTAAAATAGTCTAAGTTTATGCATAATTTTTTTTGCCTTAAGAATTGTTTTTGGCAAAAAAAAATAATAATAAAAAATAGAAAACATCTTTATAATTTGTTATTTAATTTACTTTATATCTTCTGACTTTTTTAATTTCAGTTAACCCTTTATTATATTAACATACATAATCGTATATTAACTAAAATACATTAAAAAGAATATATATTCTTTTTTTTCATATTACACGACTATAATTGTCTTGTCAATGCGTTTAAAATGAGTTTAATATTGAATTTTTTGGATTTAATCTCATATTATTAAATATCATAAATACGTACGAATTATATTTAATATTTACACTTTCTATCCTTTTAGGGTTATTTATTTAATAATATAAGATAAATATGTAACTATAAGTATTAAAAATAGTTTGTACGTATTTGTGATATTGAATAATGTAAGATTAAATTCAAAAACAATATTGAGTTCATTTTGAACGTATTGACCAAACGATTATAATGATATAATTTGTAAAAGAAGAAACCAATTTTTATTATATATTTTAGTTAATATACGATTATGTGTTAACATAATAAAAATATAAAATGAAAAAGTAATGCATATAAAATAAATTAAATAACTAATTATAGATTTATAAGGATGAAAAGTGTATTTTTTTTTTCTAAAACTATAACCAAAGTGAATATTTATACATAAATTTTTCTATGTAAGGATGTTTTTTATTTTATTTTTTGGAAAAAACAATTCTTACACAGAAAAAAAAATATTATGTGCAAACTTTAACTATTTTAGAAAAAAAAAAACTTTGAAAGTGGTTAAAAAATGAACTTGGTTGATAAGATTGACTTATTTCAGTTAATTTCCTCATTTTTAGTTTGTAGGTGGATAAAGTATTTGATATTTCCTTTTTAATTTGTAGTTTTACCTGTTATGTATGTTGCAAGTTACATTTTTTAAGTAATAAGAATATATTCAACAGGTTATCAAAAGTCCAAGGATTTATTTAACGGGTTTTGAAATGTCCAAAGACTTATTTGTTCGAAAAAATTGTCCAGGGACTTAATCACACCAAACCCTAAAGTCTGTTAGGTTTTTTTTTTGAACTTTTCCCTTTTTCAAACACCTCTACTTCTGAATTTTCAAATCTTCATCAGTTTATAATGGAACTGGTAATATTAGTTTCCAAAAACCCTCAAATTTACATTATTATTGTTAGAAAAAAAAAGATAAATTAGGAAAATTATAAAGTTGAAAATTTTGTATACTATTTATTTGTTCATAAATATTTTAACGCTAGAATTTTAAAAAATTAGAATTAAAAATCAAATACTTTATAATATTATATAGATATAGATATTTTCATTTTAAATAATGAAAATAAGATATATTGTTTCTATCTTGAATAATTTTTTTTATAGAAAATATAGTATTAAAAATTTGAGTAAACTACGATTTTAGTCCTTGTGGTTTGATGATTATAACGGTTTTCGTCTCTGGTCTTTCAAAACTACTTTTTTAGTCCTTGTGGTTTTTATTTGCTTCTATTTTCCTCCATCCTTCCAATTTTATTAATATTAAATGTTAATTTATTTAAAAATTAAATAAACAAATTACATATTTGGTCCTTCTGGTATATAAACTTTTACATTTTTATCCTAATTTATATTTTCTTACTTTTTATTTATTTATTGTATTTCATCAAGACATTTATTTTTCTATTAATTATATTGTATATTTTCATAATTATTATAACTTTAATTATAAAAATATTCAAATAATTTAATTAAAAATATTGATAAATACATAATATTTTTTTCAAAGTTTTATGTTTAAATCTCCTAAAATTAATATTTTTTTATCCATTGATTTATTAAAGCTATTTTTATTTTAATTTATTATTGAAAAATGTTTAATAAAATTCGAGAAAAAAATAGTATTATTTTATAACAACCGGTTGTTTTTTGTTAAATGCAGTATACTACACTATTCTAAATTCTTATTTAATCTTTATTTTTTATTAATTAATCAAATTTGTTTAATATTTAAATAAGACATACACACATAAATACACACACCATTTTAATAGAGAGAGGGGGGGGGGGGGGGAGGATCCAACAAGAACGGTACCTATTTAAAATGAACACGACAACGACAAATCACATACAAAATATAAGTGATTTTACATGTGATTCCCGCGACCTTAAGTCGCGGCAAAAGTTATTTGCATACTGTGATTTTGTACGACTTCCCCGTTAATGTAAAATCACTTATGATTTTGTATGTGATTTGTCGTTCTCGTGTTCTTTTAAATAGGTATCGTTCTCGCTTGAACCCCATTCTCTCTCTCTCTATATATATATGTGTGTGTGTGTGTGTGTTTATATTTTAAATATTAACAAATTTGATTAATTAATAAAAATAAAGTTTAAATGAAAATATGAAATAATGAGAGTAAAGTGAATTTACCAATAAACAACCGGTTGTTATAAAATAAGATTTGTTTTTCTCGAAATTTATTAAACTTTTTTCAATGGTAATTTAAAATAAATAAAAAGCTTTAATAAATCAACAGAAAAAAAATATTAATTTTAATAGATCTAAACCTAAAGTTTTGAAAAAAATTCATGTATTTATTAGTATTTTTAATAAAATTGTTTGATTATTTTTATAATTAAAGTAATAATAATTATGAAAATATACAATATAATTAATAGAAAAATAAATAAAGAAAAAGTAAAAAAAATGTAAATTAAGATAAAAATGTAAAATTTTACATACCACAAGGACCAAATATGTAATTTATTTATTTAATTTTTAAATAAATTAACATTTAATATTAATAAAATTGGAGGGAAGGATAAAAATAGAAGCAAATAAAAACTACAATGACTAAAAAACAGTTTTGAAAGACCAGGGACGAAAATCGTTATAAACATCGAACCACAGGGACTAAAATCGTAGTTTACTCTAAAATTTTTGTTTTTGGGTTGAGGATAGGGAAAAGTTTAGAAAAACAATATTTCTTTTAAATATGATTAAGTCCATAATTTTTTTAATCAATAAATTAAGAGTAAACTACAATTTTCGTCCCTGTGGTTTACTACTTTCTTTGAAAGTGGTCCCTGTGCTTCAAAAACTGCAATTATCGGCCCATGGTTTGCATTTTGCTTTGAAAATCGTCCCTCGTCGCTAACTCCGTTAAAATTGTCCGTTAGGGTCAGGGGTATTTTTGTCCAACCATGGTTTTTTCTCTTTTTTTGCAATATTTCTTTGGCTTTTCTTATTTTTGTAAACACCATGGAAGATTAAGGACCTGTTATATAATTTTATTTAATTTATATGAATATTATATTATTTTCTCTCTCCCTATATATATTAATTTATATATATATATATATATGCATACACATACGCAGACGGAAATCGTGAGAGAGACGCACCATCTGGACGAAAATCCTGACCCACTGCCGATCGATCACCACCTCCGGTCATCACCTTCGGCCAACCTTCTTCGACTCCGACGACCACCCCAACCCTCCCTATCCCCTTCCCGTGAGCCACCTTCATCGTCCCTTCCCACGTGAACCACCTCCATTCGTCCCTCCACCCGTGACCCATCTCCATCTCCATCTCCATCTCGTCTCTACAGAGTTAATTGGTTGGAGTTCTAACCATGAAATCGAGCTTCGAGCTTCGATCGACCACCGCCGGAGAGGTGCAGTGGTGGAGATGGAGGTGCAGCTCCATCGTTCCTTCCCATCGGCGACCACCCCAACCCTACAACTCCGACCATCATCCCTTCCCATCTCATTCCCATATACATATATATGTATCGTATATATAGACGCACGCACTCTGACACACACACACACACACACACACACACATATATATATATATATATATATACATGTAAAGTTCTAGCGACCATATCACCATCTCCGACCAACCTGCAACTCCGGCCAACTCCTCCGACAATCTCCGGCGACAAAGACCAAGACCCACCTCGACTGTGTTTTGGAATCGATCGGTTGTAACCTTAACATCCAACAGGTAGTAGTGGTTTTGTGGACTGTGGAGTTTCACCGGGGCGGAGGGAGGGACGATGAAAGTGGTAATGGTTCTGTGAAGTTTCACGGTGGGAGGGGGAGGAACGATGGGGGAGGAAGAGTACGATGTATGTGTTGTAATAGGTGTTGTGTGTGTGTTATTTAAAGGCTGGAGGTCGGTGGTGATTGACCGTCGCTGATGAGTGATCGGCTTGGGGTGATGCAGGTGCAACTCTAAGGTCGGTAGCGATCTCCGACGTGTGTGATGCATGTGTTTGTGTGCGTGAGTATATACATAATTTATATATATATATATATATATAAAGAAATAAATAAAATATAAATATAAATTTAAGTAAATTACAGTTTGGTCCTTGGAACTTAAAATTAATTGTGTGACTAGTCCCTATAAAAGGAAAAAGACGAAAATACCCTTGACTTAACGGACGATTTTAACGGAGTTAGCGACGAGGGACGATTTTCAAAGCAAAATGCAAACCATGGGCCGATAATTGCAGTTTTTGAAGCACAGGGACCACTTTTAAAGAAAGTGGTAAACCACAGGGACGAAAGTTGTAGTTTACTCATAAATTAATAAAACTTTATCATTTTGAATGATTAAGTTTATGAATGTTTTTTTTAATAAATAACCAATTAAACTATTAGAAGTTGTTTACCTACATCGTTTTGATTAACCCAAAAAGTTATGGCTAAGACGGTTTAAAGAAAATAAACTAAATCAATTTTACCATTTTTAAACTGCTATTCAAATCCCTCGTACCCAACACCATTGCTCCCTCGCCACCACTTACCGCCCCATCATCGTTCGCTCCCCATCACCGCCATTGCCAATCTCTCTTTTTTTGATATGTTTTTTTTGTTTTTCGATTCTCCCTTTTTTGATATGCATATACGCACTCCATTAAATTGTTGGAAAAGAAGGTGAATCAAAAGAGAGAAAAAAAAACAGATCAAAAATAGGAAGATCAATGGTAGAAAATAATTCAAAATAAGAAAATTTAATAATTTATTTATTAAACAAAACTTTTAACAACTTAAAAAAAGTAATTTGAGTTTTTTTTTTTTATTTTTTATTTTTTTTTTTTAACTTTTATACTAAGATGGGTTTGTGGCGTTTTGGGCCTTAAAAACATAGGAAAACTTTAACTGAGACAAATTGGGCCTATGATTCATACTGATTAAATGGAGACGGGCTATGCCCATTTTACGTTGCTGGACCCTTCGTATATATAAAAGCCACCGAATCTGAACCCTAACATTTCGTGCATTTTTCGGAACTAGGGTTTCAGACGCAGCCTCCGTTGCAGTTTGCTTCTGCTCCGATCACACGCTATCAATGGGTAAGTTTTGCATTTGGATTCTCGATGGATATTTTGATTTTAGTATTGTTGTGTGATTTGTTGCCATTGATTACGTGAAATACAGCTCGGATCAAAGTTCATGAGCTGAGGGGCAAATCGAAGGCTGATTTGTTTGCTCAGTTGAAGGATCTTAAAGCTGAACTTGCTCTTCTCCGTGTCGCCAAGGTTACTGGTGGTGCGCCGAACAAGCTTTCCAAGATGTAAGTTCTTCCTTCTTTCTATGCGTATATACATACATATAGGAGTTTTTGTAGGAATGTATTGTGCCATATTAGACCATCTCAAACCCATTACACTATTGCTTACACTATTTTGGCGTTAAAGATACTGCAAATACCAATTTCTCCCTACCTATTACACCGTTACTTGCACCAAATTCATGGTATGTCCTTATTTAATTATGATTATATACATTTTCAATAATACTTGCATATTTTTTACCTTTACAACGTTTGAAATCACGTTTCGTTTTCATTTGTCATGATCATGATGTATTTTTCACTTTTTCACTGGTCGTGTTTTTGAATTAAAATTATATATATATATATTTATGTTGGTGTGTTTTAATCCGATAGGTTATTATATGTATGTTTAAGTTAAGATATTATATGTATTGAATAAAAATATATAGTTTCAACACCAAAATATCAACTTAGAACAAGACTTTGGTTGATAAAAAAAATGTTTGGTTGGTTTATAAATTAAAATTCACGAAGGCCAAACATAAAAAGAAACTAAAACAATATAAAAGTGATGAACCTACTAACAATTAAAACGATACGAAAGTTTTAACTGAGGTAACAATAGACTGTGCAGAAGTACGGTTGAACTAAAATCCCCTAAATTCTTTTGTGGAACACAATTAAAAAGAAATTTGAACAAAACTTATCAATCGGCGTATGAATGCTGAACCCACTAACATTTATACGAAAGAACGATTACTCGCGTCTTTGGAGAATAGGGCCAGAGAAGTAAAAACCAAGAAAATAGGAGTTCTGGAGCGAGCTAGTGCAGGACATTTGGCACTCAAACAGCGATACATAGTGCCACTATTAGCGGCACCACGATTTCCCCCACTTTTCTCTCGATGACTGCAAACCACGCTACCACTGCAATAGAAGTGTCAATCACAGCATAGGTTTATTCCACACAAATGGAAAGTTTATACAAGCGAGTTTTGTACTTGGAAAATACTACTGTAGAAGTTAAATGTTGGTTGGTTTAAGAAGGGCATTACAAACTAGTTTTTCGATTTGTACATTGTGCATTCTCAGCTGTATCTGAATCCAAAAAGCTGTATACTATTGCTGGCATCATCAACTTCTAGTGTAAATCAGCACCACCTAGTCTTCTGGATACTTAACCACCTCCATATTCAACATATGCTCGTCTCTTATACACCTCATAATTGACAACCATATTCTTAATCCCGAAGAATAAGCATGCATATATCAAACCTAATTGAGACATAATTGTATGTTTTTTTTTGTTCAGATGTTCTGTAGGTTAACAGATGGTGAGACTGGCTTGATGAGAGACCTGATCAACTCAAACCTTTACAGAAAGAAAATAATTTGAATACTCACAAATTTGATTAAAAAATATGATTCTGTGCAACTTTAAATTCGTTTGCAATTCTTTGTGTTTGCATATATGTGGAGATGAGGTGTCTTCTTTATTTGTCGCTGTACTGCTTTGAATAGTGTAACGTCTTTGTGTTCTCATTTTGGTTATGAAGACATCCATTGTATATTATGCACTGATGGTGGAGATGGAGTTATACAGTTACAATTTTCCTAAATTTGGATTTTAATAATTTTCGTTTTGATGATGACCTCTAAATTCAAATATTGAATTTTGGCTTCTTCATTGTTGCATCTGTGGTTTCTAGTCAAGATAAATTTCAATCTAAGTTATATTTTCTCAATAGATGTTCGTGGTTGGTTGGTTTCAGGAGGGGCAAATGGACTAGAAAAGTATCTTATTTAGTGGATTTCACAACATTAGATAATGTACCACTTTTCATTCAGCCGTGTTAGTAGCTATGGGTTCTTTTAGCAATTAATGCTCATCTAAATGCAAGCAAGCAGGATGAAGCTCAGCAATTTGTCTTCAAATTAACTACTTTGTAGATGGTTGCATCGTATGTGCTACGATACTTGTTTAAGTTCCGAATAGATGTCTTGAAGCGTTTTAACAGCTTTTTGCACTTGTTTTGCCACATTCTTTTTTACCTATTTGTGCATTTCATCAAGTCAGTTAATATCCAAACCCTAGTTATATTTCTTACTGGTTTGTGAGTTTTCAGTTGCAATTTGTTAAGATGTGCTAGTTTGGTTTGTCATATCTGGCTGGTGTTGCTAAATATGAATTCAGACACAATGTTTAATAGGTTTGTGTAATATGAATTCAGATACAATGTTTAATATACTTATAGTGAATCCATTTTGTGTGTGCAGTAAAGTGGTGAGGACATCGATTGCACAGGTGCTGACTGTGATTTCACAAACCCAGAAGTCCATGCTTAGGGAAGCTTACAAGAAGAAGAAGTACCTACCTCTCGATCTGCGTCCCAAGAAAACCAGAGCCATTCGCAGGCGTCTTACCAAGCATCAGGTATTGCTGAATATTAATCATATTACAAATTCGTTTTAATCCGCAAATGCTATGAATGAATGGTAATTTACAAGTCTTGATAATAATTGATAATCCAACCACACATTCTATGCTTTCATGGTGGAACCTGATTTAATTTGAAATCAAGTAGAATGTTTCTTTGATTTATCTCTGATTTGTGTGTTTTTTTTTGGTGTTGTGTTTTGTTGTTGTATGGTGTAGGCTTCGTTGAAGACAGAAAGAGAGAAGAAGAAAGAGAAGTACTTCCCGTTGAGGAAGTATGCAATTAAGGCGTAGGTAGAAACAATTGAGATGGAAATGTAGGTGTTACTACTCTCTTTCCAATTTTGGATTTGGATTTGTATCAGAATTTAATGTTTTCAAAAAGGTTTCCAGCATCATTCATTGGATCATTATTTGAGATGGTGGAGGTGGTTTTTTGTTTTTGTTTTTGTTTTTGTTTTTGTTTTTGTTTTTGTTTTGTGTTTCTCATTTGATTTTCGGCATAATCATAAATAAGTGTAAGATTATACGACAACTTGAACCAAAAAGAGGCAAGGAACATCACAATGAATTATAAGACTAACTTAACTTTTAGCTTAAATGTATTTGTATTATGTAATTTGATGTTTTATTTTAACCGTGGTTGTTTAAGTCAGCTTGTTTTCACCCTGAAATCTCTAAGTGGTTTCGCAGGACTCAAACCGGTGGCCTCTATAATTTTCAAAGACTTGAACCTCATTGATATTTCAACTAACCACACAATATAAATAATGTTGTATTTTTGTTTGACAAAATATATAAAAAAATGCGTTCTACAATTGCATTAAGGAAAAAATTGTGGTTGTCAAGAAAATTTAGCCAAAATTGTGTGTTGTAGGTTTTTTAAATTTCAAAATTATTAAATTTGAATAATCAAATCTAAAAATTACACTTCAGTCTTTATATTAACACTCAGTATCAAGTCTAGTTCCTATTTTAAAACTAATTATAATTTTGGTTATTGTGGTTGTCACTTTATTTAGGATTTGGTTTTTGTGGTTTGTTTTTGTTTGTTAAAGTCAGTTATCTCAGGGGACATTTTAGGTCTTGTTTGTTTTTTCTCTTATGTCTGATTTATTAAGACGTAGGGCCGTTCAGACTATTTGTTTTTTCAAATTTCCAGAGTCACTTACGTCTAATCGTCCTCTTATCTGGTAAGAGGTAAACCAACCTCTTATTTACCTCTTATTGTTCTAAATCGATTAACCTTAATATATCTTTTCTCTCAATTGATCCACAAAGATTATAATAAACTCAATTTACTATAATTAGGTGACTTTCTAATTTAAATATATCATTATCTCTAAATCGATTAACCTTAATTCGTTTAATTAAATGCTAAGTTTATAATTTAGATGTAAATTTCGTAATGATGATGAATAATATATGAAATTGTATAAATCTATATATAAATTCAACACTATAACAATCTAATGGGTAAAATAGACAACTTAAATAAATTCGGACATTTATCACTTTACAAAAACAAATAATGTTATTGATTTAGATTTCAGAGTTTACACCACTCCTTATCAATTAGAAGTAAAATGAGAGTTCAAACTTCAACATCTCTTAAAAAACAAACGTCACCTTAGTCTTTTTATCATTTTATGTTATTATAGTTCAATATATATATATATATATATATATATATATATATATAGAGAGAGAGAGAGAGAGAGAGAGAGAGAGGCAAATAATCGTGTGAGAAGTTGAGGTTAACGTGAGAAACATGAGAAGTGGATATGAACTGTTGATCACTTTTAGGTGCCATTTATTTTTTAAGAGGTCTAAAGTCTGAAGTCTTATTTTAGTTATGATTAATAAGAGGTGGTGTGTAAAAAAGTCTGAACGATTCAGACTTAAGAGTCATTAAGAGTTTTTTTTAAAACAAACAATCCCTTAATCTCATGCCCTCCCATGAGTTGTGCTTTAGAAGGAAATTGATCGGGTGCATCTCGATGCATCTCATCCTAATGTGCATTCATTAACGATTGATAACCATTCTCACGCTTCTCACGTTAACATCAACCTCTCACCGGAACCCAACCTTATAAATATATATATATATATATATATATATATATATATATATATATATATATATATATATATATATATATATATATATATATATGTAGCCATAGGTTCAAATGAGAAATGTTAAGTGTATGAGAAATAGAGAAGTAATTCTAGCCATTCATATGGTCAAGATGTAACACTCCGAGTTTCGAGAGGTATCAATTCAAGTTAATACAAAAACCGATATATATATAAAGAAAAAATAAGATATTTGATTTTAGACTTGAATCCTAGATTTTATAGTCTAGATGGATGAAGGATTCAATTACGAGTCCAACAGTTCTTTCCGGAGCAAAAACGGAGCTATAACGAAGAAGTTATGACCAAAACAGTGTTTGGACACATTTCTTGCGGTCTGAGGGACGCACGGGTCGTGCGTTTTCCCTTCACAAGGGCGCACGGGTCGTGCACATCACCTAGTGGAGCGGGTTAAAAGCCTGGTTCAACCTCATTTCACCCCAAAACTTCATTTCTTCATATCTTTTGATCCAGAGCTCCGATTTGGGTGATTCAAGTTGCTACGGTTTCGTTTTTGAGAGCTTTTCAAGGATCTAGCAAGAGATTGGAAGTCTATTGAAGTATACTAGAGCATTTTGTGGTGGTAAGCTTCTCATATCTCACTATTCATCTTCTTCACCAAAGTTTTCTAGGGTTTCATCCACCTTTTTTTCTCCCTTTCATAGATTGGAGGTTTGTAACCATTTTGGTGAACTAGAGGTGTTTTGATTGGTGGACTCAAGCTTGGGTTAAGGTAATCTTCTATCCTCTTCATTTATGGAAGTTAGGGTTTCGGTATCAGTTGAGGTATTCATGTATAAAGTTGGGAAATGATTCGTTGTGGTTGATTATGATTATCTATGGTGGAATATGTATATTTATGGTTGGAACCTTGTGGATTTAGGTTTTGGAAGTTTGACTTGAGAATCCAAGTGTTCTTCAAAGGAGCTCTAGTTGGGGGAAAATCTAGATTTAGCCTAAATCTAGCAAGGTGAGTTCAAGTTGATTTGTTAAAACGGTGTACATGCCAAAAATGGGTATTTTGAAGTAAAAGTGTGTTTCACTTGATATTTTTCAAAGTGTGGGTATTTTAATAAGTTTCATGTTTGGTAAACTTGGGTTGTGAAATTATATAAAATGCTCATATTTGGGTTCTTAGCAATTCTGTACAAATGGAGTTCATTTCATGGCATTATGCGTTCCTAATGACTTTGTACATTTGAAACCTAAGTTCATGGGTTATGCATTCCGAGTATGTGCATTCATAAAACCGTTGGAAAATCTTTGGTCCCAATACGTATCGAGTTTCGGCTTAACCACATCTTTGGGGTATGTGTCTTCATAAACGATGTTTAAAAGAATTTCATTATTTGGAAGACGTCAATTGTTGATAAAAAGGCTTTTGAGTATCTTAGCTCGGTTTTCACTAAAATGAGTCGAGTTGGCATTTGCTATTTCAAGTTGCCTCTTTGGGTGAACCGGTTCGGAAATAAGTTGAATCTAAAGTGTTGTCATTGATGTGATTTCTCAAGTGTTCTTATTTAATGTACAAGTGTTTGGGGATTTATGTGGAAATTTGTATATGGTTAACTTACCATGAGTCATTTATGCATATCTTGGTATTATGATGATTCCTCCTTGGAATGCCTTTTTGGCGACCTTATATTCTCACGAAGTACTTGAATGGATATTATGTCATATGATGGATTTACATGCTTAGGATGGTAATATTGTGTTCTTGGTTGATACCCGAATGACTAACGGGTTGAAACACATCTTTGAGACCTCCTATATGCATTATGTGGACGAACCAAGTCTGTGATCACTATAGGAATGTAGGTGGGTGACATTTGGAGAATTTCCTAAGGCGGTAGTCTCCCATGTACCTAGACCTCCGCCGTCGGGGAATTTCCTAAGCGGTAGTCCCCGGTGCGTGTCGGGCCTTTGGGTTGTTAGTGAAAGTGACTTCAAGGTGCATTGCCTCTTTGGGTGAACCGGATTGGAGATATGGGTCGCTCCCGTTGACTCCACATCTACGTGATTAATTGGTTAACTGTTGATAAGAACTGTAACTGTTTCTAGCATGATCTTACTTGTGCATTCATTCATGTTAAAACTCTTGAGCTCACTAGGCGTTAAGCCTAACCCTTTTTATTTGTCGGCGTGTGCATCAGGTTCCTGTTGGGGGTTCGGTTCTAGCAGTGCTTTGAGAAGTCGAGCCTTAGCCTTGTGCAAGAGTAAGTAGTTGATGAGGTCTTCCGCAGATTGGAGATAATAGCTGACTTTGGGTTTAGTCCCGTCCTTATCATAGACTGTTATATAGGATATGTATATGTATGGAGGTTCATTCTTAAATTTGTGATTGTTGACGAATCGTTATTGGTGTGTTTAGAAAATTTTAAATAAGTTGCTATTTCCAGATTGAAGGTGTTACAATTTGGTATCAGAGCCTAAGTTTGAGAGAGTTAGGTATTGATTTTTGGATGCCTAGACTCAAAGTAGCGTTTTTATAAGTGCTCGTAAGCGAAGTTGCACATTATGTACCCTAAGATAAGATATTTTGAGGTCGAGCAAGTCATAGAAATGGGAAACATGTTGAGGGTCGCAAGGATGATTATGTACGGTACGTTCATAATAACACTTGACCAGTGTTATGGTGAACCTACATGCTACATATGAATACTTGAACTACCTTGGTATGATGACCGTTGGGGTAGTGAGGAAGTTTCTAAACGGGAAAGCTAAGAGAGGATCGATGTTTTAGCAATGTCACCTTAGGGTGATAGTTAAGTACGAGGGACGCATTAAGTTGATCGTCTTGAGTCGGAATTGTCGGTTGGATTAGAACCGTGAGCTTGTTAGACTGATTCTATTCCGAGGAGAATCTGTAAGTTAATCCATTAGTGAGATTGATACTCTAAGATATCTTATGCATCCGGATGACAATAGTATGTCGGGTTGTTGAAGGGCGTAGACCAGAATTGTGAATGCCGACCAAATTCATGCACTAAATTTATTTCTAAAATAAATTTGCATAAGTTATTTCTCATGTCCGCTAAACAAAAAGTGTTTTGCATTATAAAGTCTTGGTAAAGCATTTAGCATGCATCAGATTTTAAACTGTGAGCCTAAGCATGCATGAAATTGTTTTGGTGTGCATAATTTCAATTTGTTATCAAGTCCTCTTTACGCACGTCTCATGTTTAACGTTGTTTCCGGATCTCGTCATATCCATGTTTTAATTGCATCGGGGTATTGGGCAAGTAACTATGGGATTATGACCTAGACATTTGATCACCTCCACGTATGTCAATGATTTTAAAGGAAAGGTTAATCCCACGTTTGGAGTCGGAATTTCTTGGGAATTTTAGTTTGTGTGAGTTTTGTTAAACTTCATGGAGTATTGTCTTGCATGTCTGTTTCGATGCGTGAGTTTTAACCCCTGTTTCGTATAAACTTGCGAGTTATTTGGCGTCATGTCCCATGTAAATTTTGTTGAAAAGGGGTCACTTTATCTTACGTTGCGTTTTAGAACTTGGCGTTTGGATTTATTGTCATATCATGTCTTTTCTATATTTCTGCTAGGAAATGAAAATTTTGGCACCACACGAGTTTAACGTTAATGAACTTTGCGAAAATTCAGTTGGGATAAGGAGTCTCATCTTACGTCATTTTGCGTTGCGTAAATAATTTTGGGAGCATGTGCATATGCATCATGGTGTGCGTTATTTTATGAATATCGTTAATTGATGTCATCCTACGTGTTGTTTTGGGAATTTCATCATCATGAAAATTATCTTTGGACTCTATGCAAATGTCAATAGTAGCATACTATTTGCACTTGGTTTTAATTTAACGTTGGTGTGAGTAATCATATGAAAGATTTTACGTTAATTCAAACAGGACTTTTGTTCTGATCATACTTCAATCATTAAACTCTTACTGTTAAGAATCTCCGCAATGCATTTAACGAGGTAGCGGTATTCATGACGTTGTAACTACTGTTTTGATCAAATGTGTTTGTCTTTACGATTTGAAGCTTTAAACTCGACTCGAAACTTTATTTACATTCCCATTATTTTACTGAGCTTTGTGGAGTAAGCTGATGCATATGAGACTTATCGAAAATTCTTTTGTCACAACATCTTTTGGTTAAAGAGGAAGGATTTTTAAAGATTTATGATTTGTAAATTTCTCTTTGGGAGTGGTACAAACATTCATTGCACGTGTTGTGGTGCAGAAATCTATTTTCACGTTTACAGTGTACTTTGTTGCGCATGTTTTATTATTGTCTTTATTAACGTAAGCATTGAACAAGAGTGTTTTTGGAAATAGTTTTATATGCGTTGTGTTGTTAAGCAATCTTGAAACCTATCAGTTGAACGGTAGTGTATTTTACTGCACCATTAATTGTTATGAAACGTATGGGTTCTAAAAGTTTTATAAAATTCGAATTAGCATCCTGGTTGAAAAACCTTGAACTCATTAGGCCTATGGATTTAAAACCCTGTAGAAAAAGGAGCTGTAATTGAGGACTAATGGAGTCCTTGTGATTTGAAGCGTCAGATGATCCGACTTGCGGCCAACCTTGAATTGTAGGTTTCAGTTTTGAATTGGTACGCACATGTATAATGGAAATAGTAGATTTGAGTCTCTCCAGGTATTTAAGGAGTGATTCTATACTTCAGTAATCTAGCGGGATAAGGTCTTATGTGATTATCTGTGCTTTTATGAAGTTCAATTTGGTGGGTTGCTCGTCAGTGCGACATCATGATATATGTTGATGGTGTATCGTCTTAGTGGATTTCACGATCAAAGGAAATTTTTATGGTCCGTTTGTTAGAAATGTAAGAATTGGATTTTAGCGCTCTGTTAGGTGTCAACCCTAGTGCGACCTTCCATCTGGAATGAAATCTTGGGCGGAATGTCCACGTTTTCGAAGTCACTGTTTAGTCTTAGGCGTCGACTTGTTTTCTTAGAGTCAATGGATCTAGGGATGTTTGGGAGATATCCCGGTTGGATCATGGGAAATATTGACATTTCGGTGATGGAATTTAAAAGAAGGTTAGATAGTGATGATTAAGTACCAATGTGCATAAGCATTCCCGTGGTGATAAAGATTTCATTATAGGAATGTTGTGAGGTTGGTGTTGGAACGGAGTTAAGGGTTAACCGGATCTGGGTTAACCAGTTACTTGAAGGACGCATTGGGGCGCCTTGGAAGGACATATTGTTCAATATTAGGAATGGATCTGTAGGAATCTGAGGATTCATGGGATTTGGGATAATCGACTATCTGTAGAACGTAATGGTATGTTTCTGGTGGAAACACAATGCTTGGGTCTATAGAAGTGTGGGATCACTTGCAGACATTGTGTCCGAGTCAGCTTTGAGGAACGGATTTAAAGGTTGCGATGGTTCAGACCAAACTAGTCGTTAGGAAATTTCGTCAAAGGACAATAACTCTTTAGTGATGATGATTTTGGAGACATTTGGTGGGAATGTCGAGGTGGACTTTAAGTACAAATGAATTTTGAGGAGACCTTGATGCGTCGTAATCAGAAGTATCTAAGGGAATAGTTCGGATTGGGGTATTCTTGATGGAAATGACTAGATAAGGTCGTAAGTTGCTTGCGGGGTATTATGAGAAATCTAAGGTTGGGAGGCAACCGAGAGTGAACGATTTAGAAAATGATTAATCAAGGACTCAACTTTCATCCTGACGTCGGTGAAATATATTGAACGTTGAGATTTAGTTTGTAACGACACGTTATGAGAAACTCAGCGAAAACCTCAACCGGAATGTAATCGGGTCCGTATATGAGGTGAAGTTTTATGAAGGCATCCCTTTGGGATAGGGAATCAATCGATCTTTCAAATGTGAATGTTGGGTGCTTGGTGGTTCCAGATTTCGAGGACGAAATCTCTTTTAAGGTTGGGAGGATTGTAACACCCCGAGTTTTGAGAGGTATCAATTCAAGTTAATACAAAAACCGATATATATAAAGGAAAAATAAGATATTTGATTTTGGACTTGAATCCTAGATTTTATAGTCTAGATGGATGAAGGATTCAATTACGAGTCCAACAATTCTTTCCGGAGAAAAAACGGAGCTATAACGAAGAAGTTATGACCAAAACAGTGTTTGGACACATTTCTTGCGGTCTGAGGGACGCACGGGTCGTGCGTTTTCCCTTCACAAGGGCGCACGGGTCGTGCACATCACCTAGTGGAGCGGGTTAAAAGCCTGGTTCAACCTCATTTCACCCAAAAACTTCATTTCTTCATATCTTTTGATCCAGAGCTCCGATTTGGGTGATTCAAGTTGATACAGTTTCGTTTTTGAGAGCTTTTCAAGGATCTAGCAAGATATTGGAAGTCTATTGAAGTATACTAGAGCATTTTGTGGTGGTAAGCTTCTCATATCTCACTATTCATCTTCTTCACCAAAGTTTTCTAGGGTTTCATCCACCCTTTGTTCTCCCTTTCATAGATTGGAGGTTTGTAACCATTTTGGTGAACTAGAGGTGTTTTGATTGGTGGACTCAATCTTGGGTTAAGGTAATCTTCTATCCTCTTCATTTATGGAAGTTAGGGTTTCGGTATCAGTTGAGGTATTCATGTATAAGGTTGGGAAATGATTCGTTGTGGTTGATTATGATTATCTATGGTGGAATATGTATATTTATGGTTGGAACCTTGTGGATTTAGGTTTTGGAAGTTTGACTTGAGAATCCAAGTGTTCTTCAAAGTAGCTCTAGTTGGGGGAAAATCTAGATTTAGCCTAAATCTAACAAGGTGAGTTCAAGTTGATTTGTTAAAACGGTGTACATGCCAAAAATGGGTATTTTGAAGTAAAAGTGTGTTTCACTTGATATTTTTCAAAGTGTGGGTATTTTAATAAGTTTCATGTTTGGTAAACTTGGGTTGTGAAATTATATAAAATGCTCATATTTGGGTTCTTAGCAATTCTGTACAAATGAGTTCATTTCATGGCATTATGCATTCTTAATGACTTTGTACATTTTTAATGACTTTGTACATTTGAAACCTAAGTTCATGGGTTATGCATTCCGAGTATGTGCATTCATAAAACCGTTGGAAAATCTTTGGTCCCAATACGTATCGAGTTTCGGTTTAACCACGTCTTTGGGGTATGTGTCTTCATAAACGATGTTTAAAAGAATTTCATTATTTGGAAGACGTCAATTGTTGATAAAAAGGCTTTTGAGTATCTTAGCTCGGTTTTCACTAAAATGAGTCGAGTTGGCATTTGCTATTTCAAGTTGCCTCTTTGGGTGAACCGGTTCGGAAATAAGTTGAATCTAAAGTGTTGTCATTGATGTGATTTCTCAAGTGTTATTATTTAATGTACAAGTGTTTGGGGATTTATGTGGAAATTTGTATATGGTTAACTTACCATGAGTCATTTATGCATATCTTGGTATTATGATGATTCCTCCTTGGAATGCCTTTTTGGCGACCTTATATTCTCACGAAGTACTTGAATGGATATTATGTCATATGATGGATTTACATGCTTAGGATGGTAATATTGTGTTCTTGGTTGATACCCGAATGACTAACGGGTTGAAACACATCTTTGAGACCTCCTATATGCATTATGTGGACGAACCAAGTCCGTGATCACTATAGGAATGTTGGTGGGTGACATTTGGAGAATTTCCTAAGGCGGTAGTCTCCCATGTACCTAGACCTCCGCCGTCGGGGAATTTCCTAAGCGGTAGTCCCTGGTGCGTGTCGGGCCTTTGGGTTGTTAGTGAAAGTGACTTCAAGGTGCATTGCCTCTTTGGGTGAACCGGATTGAAGATATGGGTCGCTCCCGTTGACTCCACATCTACGTGATTAATTGGTTAACTGTTGATAAGAACTGTAACTGTTTCTAGCATGATCTTACTTGTGCATTCATTCATGTTAAAACTCTTGATCTCACTAGGCGTTAAGCCTAACCCTTTTTATTTGTCGGCGTGTGCATCAGGTTCCTGTTGGGGGTTCGGTTCTAGCAGTGCTTTGAGAAGTCGAGCCTTAGCCTTGTGCAAGAGTAAGTAGTTGATGAGGTCTTCCACAGATTGGAGATAGTAGCTGACTTTGGGTTTTGTCCCGTCCTTATCATAGACTGTTATATAGGATATGTATATGTATGGAGGTTCATTCTTAAATTTGTGATTGTTGATGAATCGTTATTGGTGTGTTTAGAAAATTTTAAATAAGTTGCTATTTCCAGATTGAGGGTGTTACACAAGATTGCATTTGACTGGTCAAAAAGGCTTTGATTGGTCAAAAGTGACGACTATCCAAAAATATAAAGACAGTTTCGTAAGTTTTACAAATACGCGGGACGAGTTTATATGTGAACCTGTGTTATTCACATATGAACTATATGATCATATGTGAACCCGTGTAATTCACATATAAACCTTTGTGATTCATATATGAATTAATCAACTGTAGGTTCATATGTGAATCAGTTGAACTAATTAATAGATTCACATAAGAACTAATTAATTGGTTCACATATAAACGTATAGTTCATATGTGAACTTGTTTGTCGTCTATTTGTAAGAGTTACGAACCTACCCTCTATTTTCTGCATACCATGCGAGGAATTATTCGGTGTTTCACAGTCAAAGTCGCAAATGTTGATCAGATGAAGGCTAAAATCATTTCTCTATGTAACACCCTCAAATTTGGAAAGAGCAACTAATTTAAAATTTTCAATAATACATCAAAGGTGAAGAAAATATCTTATAGTAAATCCATACTTGAAATACGATTCTAGAATTAACCATCAACAAAATAAATGAAGCTTTACAGAAAGACTAATCAAAGATCGGGTGCTACTAAACCCAATACAAGTTGTTATTCCCAAAGTGCGGAAGACTTCCCCCAAGCTACTCTTTCTCGTGCACGTAACTAGCACTCATCTTTTCACAATGTCGCTAGCACCACTTCCCAACCAAAACCTGATGCACATGCCGACAAATAAAAAGGTTAGGCTTACGCCTAGTGAGTTCAAGAGTTTACGTCACAAACATATAAAACAGTAAACTTTAAGAATGTTATTTAAAACGGGATTTCCAAAATGAAATGCATTTAGTATGAGAACAACCTATTTTTCAACACTACCATTTTCGTGGTTAAAACACCGATACAAATCATTCCTTCAGATATAAACTCGAAACCCAAAACTCACCCAAAGCATAACTCATAACTTTAATATTCAAATGCTGAAAACGTGGATAAACTCTATTATCCAAATTATCTAAAAACATGGATAAGGTTTAATATTCAAAACCGCAATTTATGGATAGTAACCTATACTCAAACGTCACCGAAAATATGGATAGTAAAACTCAATGCCTAAAACAACACCTTTCGGTGACGGGGGAGACCCGATTACATTGTACGTGACGGAACACAAAAGTAGGTCACATAACCATGTAGTAAGACCAAAACGCATGGATTATACTCATAAGACATATCGAGCTCAACCCCTCTAGATCTTTTGCCCGTGGAGACTCAAATTCAACACCTCTGGATCTATACTTTGAGATGTCCAAATCCACACAAAACATACAAGCAAATTTGGAATTACACCTTACTGCTCATGGGACAATATCCGACCATATAGGCCCACATCTTACTTACCATGAATCCCGATGCCTATTCCGTGCTACAATGAAGGAAACTAGCTTCCCATCATTGACCTTAAAACTCAGGTGCCTATGGATCCATAGCAATAAGGGCTAAAACATTATATGACTCCAAACGAATGAACTAGCACATTCAAAATATGTAATTCTCATATAAATATAAATCATGACCAAAGCTCTACGTTGAGCTATCAAACTGGACAAATGTCCCCAAGACCCGACAGAGTCAAAACCCAATCCATAAGCTCAACCAAATCAATTGACCATTTGTAAAAGCCATAAAATACAATAAAGCGTAAACAACCCGCATTTATGCAGACCTATGCTCCAAAATACATAAATAAACTCCAACATAGTTTAGGTTGGGACAAATCATTTTCCATGTGAGTTTATACCATTCATTCTTTCAAAAAAACGTCCCATAACACAAAATCAAGCATTTATCCAAAATACACACTAAAAGCGCATTTTTCTCAAAAGGTCTCATTCTATAAAATAAATCATTAAAATACCAATACTCAAGATTTATTCATTAAAATGCCCAAAATCCCAAATGTGAGTATTTTACAAAGTTTATAAAGTTAAACACTTCAAATAATCAAAACCCACCAAATAGCCCAACAGTTGATAATTTCATGTAAACATTTAAAAAAGAACGTTTTGGCATGTACACCGTTTTCACAAATCAACTTGAACGCACCTGCTAGATATAGGCTAAATCTAGATTTTTACCCCCAAACTTTGAGTTTTATAGGTGAAAACTTGGATCCACAAGTAACACCTCCTATCTTTTAGATCCAACACTTGCAACGCGTTTCATTCACCTCCAAAGATCCAAAACCTAAGATGAAATGGAAACGAGAGAAGGGAAAATGAAGAACACATCAACCCTAACTTAAAATCGAGAGAGTTGATGAGCTTACCACCACAAAATACTCTTGTATTCTCCAATAAACTTCAAATACTTTGATATATCCTTGAAGATCTCTCAAAAACAAAATCATAGCAACTTGAATCACCAAAAACAGAGTTGGGATGCAAAAGTTATGAAGAAATGATGTTTAAGGGCTGAAAATCGAGTTTTATGCTCGACAGGGCTTTGCGCGGGTTTTCATGCGGCCAAACCCACGCCAAAACCCGCACGCTTCCCCCAAAGTCATGCGGGTGACTCAAAGTCACGCCAAGCACTGCTCGCCCGGTTTTCTTCTCGATCACTGTTTTGGCCATAACTTCTTCGTTTTAGCTCCGATTTTGCTCCGGAAAGAACCGTTGGACTTGTAATTGAATCCTTCATCCAAAAAGACTATAAAATCTAGAATTCAAGTCCAAAATCCTATTTTTTACTTTTCCCTTAAAATACCGATTTCTGTATTAACTTGAAATTATACCTTCCGAAAATTTGGGTGTTACACTTTATTTCTCACACATTTAACATTTATCATTTGAACCTCAACCTATATATATATATATATATATATATATAGATATATATATATATATAGAGAGAGAGAGAGAGGCACCTTCAAATAGAACCCAATGAAATGGTGCAAACTATGCAACCCCATTTTGACCGCCCAAATATTGATCAAAGGCTGAGATTTAGGCGGTGGTATTTTCGTAATATGATGGAAGTTTTGTGGCAACTGGTTATGAAAAAAACACAAACGAGGGCATATTGGGGATTGCATATTCTGATTCAACAAGGAAAGGTTTGTGAGCGAAATTAGGGGGATTTTGCATATACAACTTCTGGAACACGATGAATCAATTTTTTGAGGTGAGATACGAAACACGATCACATCATATAAGAGAGGCCGAATATTACGTTCCGATTTCATTGCTTTCTGAAAGTTAGACTTGAAATCGAGTTGAAAGATGGCGGAAAACGACGAAAATGCCCGCCGAAGAGGTATTGATTTCAAAATTTTCATTGATTCTAACATCTATAAATACTTATTCTATGTTTTATAAGAAATAAAACCCTGAAACAGTACGAAGATGAAGCCAAAGAATCTTGATGAAGACTGCATTCTCTCGTTTCGTCAACACACCAGATAACCCAGTTTGTTTGGATGGTGTCACCCCTACGGAAGAAAGAAAGAAAAGTATGCTTCTGATTCATGGAAAACATCAGTGATATACAGTTGAGAATTTTGTGTTTTATGGGAACGAAGAACAAACTGAACCCTAATTATGAATCAAAGCTTATTACAAATGAAATCCATTTTTAAGAGAAACAAAGTTGTTTCATAATTAGGGCTAAGATTCTAGCATTGGTGTGGTGTATTAGTAAAGTTTTTAAATGATTTTGTGCTTATAATGTTATTTAATGTAAGATTTACATTAACATTGTATAATATTTTCCATAAAGCAGATGAAGGACCATCAGGAATGAAGGAAATGAAAAGTGTAACCAATATGCAACCTGCACAGCCTGAGCCAGTGGACAAAAAGGAAGGTATGGGAAATAGTCAGATGTTTTAAAAGTACAATAAAGTATGAACAACAATCACCCTTTTATGAAAAGTTTGAAAAACATGTATGAAACTGTGAAACCACATTTCATGTAAAAAATGTGTTGAATCCATGTATGTGAAGGAAAAAAAAGGTAACTAACAGAATGTATATACTAAATTATGATGATATTTCTCGCTTAACACACAAATGACAGAGAATCAACCCATAAGGAAAGTGGACATGGGAAACATGCAAAGGGCAAAGAGGTGGAGGAAGGTATGGTTATTGAAAACAATATTGAGTTGTTATGTGCATACATGCTTGAGCGAAGGTGAGTGGATTCGAGGAAAAAATATGATTTATAAAAACTTTGTTTATACACGGTATTTATATGAAATTTTGTCGATAAGATTGACTTATATGAAACATTATGCGTGATTGTGGTTTATATGAAATAAGGTATATAACTGACGAAAGAAATAAACCTTGAAGTTAACGTTTGGTTTGATGGAAAGCTTACGAATTTGTTTCGGTTATAGAGTAACCTTGTTGATAAACTATTCATTTATAGGATGGAATGAGTATAAGCATGAAAAGTACTAATTGTTTAATTTGGTGGCTTTTAATTTGTTTTAAACCTGGAGTACAAGTATATGTAGGCATAAGTGTTGAATAAATGTTTGATGTGTATGACATAATTAGTAGGATCAAGGTATGAATAAATTGGTGCATAATCTTTTGATTTTATGTGAAATGGTGCAATGCTCTATAATTAGTTATATGAACATCAATAACATATGTGATTGAAATGAAATCAGTAGAAGTAGAATATTCTGTACATACTTTACTGTCAACTTATGTTTGTTATGAAAACGTGAGGAGTTTTATGAAATCACCATTTCATACGAAAGATATGCTTAGAATGACATTTACAGGATGGAATGAGTATAAGCATGAAAAGTACTAATTGTTTAATTTGGTGGCTTTTAATTTGTTTTAAACCTGGAGTACAAGTATATGTAGGCATAAGTGTTGAATAAATGTTTGATGTGTATGACATAATTAGTAGGATCAAGGTATGAATAAAATGGTGCATAATCTGTTGGTTTTATGTGAAATGGTTCAGTGCTATAGAATTAGTTATGTGAACATCAATAACCCATGTGATTGAAATGAAATCAGGAGAATTAGAATATTCTGTACATACTTTATTGTCAACTTATGATTTTTATGAAAACGTGAGCAGTTTTATGAAATCACCATTTCATATGAAAGATATGCTTAGAATGAATCTTGAAGTCAATACGAAATTGATGATAATTAATAAGAATGAGTTTGAAAAAATGTGTAACATCGCATGAATTTAAGAATTCGAAGATGAAGACGAGCAAGTTGAGCCACTAAAACTCAACCGGAAAAGGAGATCACAAGCGGATTCGACACCGGACCAGTAAGGTATTTCTTAACCTGTCTTCTTAACACTCTACATTGGGACAATTAATTTGTTACTCACAAAACATGATATATCTAGGAATGAACAATACGAAAAAGCAAGGAGTAGGATGAGTGGCATTAAAAGGAAAGATTCAGAGAACCCAAAATCAGAACAAACGTGAACATCAAGGCACGTAAGAACAAGGTCCTAAACTTCTGAAAAGATGAAAGGTAAAGCCAAAGCGTGTGTGAACCCAGGTACGAAATTTGTAGTAAAACATTTTTGAAGCTTGTTATTGTGTAAAATAATTATGTGAAACACAACCATGTACATATGTCATTACAATGTGTACAGACGCAAACAACGATAGTGATTTTGAGGACCCAAGGATTTCAAAGGTTGGAATAAAAATCAATGAAACTGGTGTAACTGGAGGAAGAAAGAAGGATCAGAAGAAAAAAAGAAAAGATAAGAAGGAAAAACCGAAGCGTCCAGTGTTGGGAATATGAACTAGGATGTCACCGATGATCTTGCAACAAACCTTATACGAGATCAACGACGACCAAAGGAAGGCAGTAGAACAAATGGGTCTAGGAAGCTTCATAGGGATGACATTGGACGACATTCTGTCCAGGCTAGGTTACTTTGTGGTGAACAAACTAGACACCAACAATATGGAGCTGAGATTGAATCATGGAACCATCATCATCAATGAGGAAACAGTCCATCAGATACTGAAAGTTCCAATTGGGGGAATTGATTTGGCTACAGTTGAGCCAGATTCACAGAGTGAGGTACTAACTTCTACATGGAAAAAACAGTATGCAAAGGAGAAAATGTGCCCAACAGATGTTATGAAGAGGATTCTGGAATCATCCGACGATGGCGTGGAGTTTAAACTTAACTTCCTCGCTTTATTCGTCAATTCAATGGCTGAATGTTGCGGAATGGGCTGTTGCACTCTGAATTTTCTGCATCGAATAAAGAACACATATATGATTCCGAGAGTAAACTGGTCTCAATACATATCTGAGTGCTTGAAGCGAAGTAAGAACAGGTGGCGAAATGACACCTACGACAACTTCTATGCAGGACCGTTGACTTTCCTAATGGTAAGCTCTCAATAGACCTAAACACATTGGTTTAATATGAATTAGTTTATTAATTTAAAATAAATTTCGTGATAGCTGTTGTATGTTGAGTCAACTGTTTGCGACATCAAAGATCTTCCGAATGGTGTACCACCATTACGAAGATGGACTGATGGAGTATGCATCATTTGCGACAAAGGTTGGCGAATGGAATCAGAGAAGGGGGACTACAAATGGCGAAACTCAAAGAACTACCGGCTTCAAGGCCATGGCCGATTCGCCACCCACAACCAGAAGATAATCCTTCTACATCTGCGACCCCATGGAACATTGACTCCGTGAAGAAGGTGATGAAAATAATCCTATGTATATTATTCTTACCTAGAGAACGCGTCCCATAAAAATATGAAGACGTAATGGAAAGTTATATTATCAGATTTATATTTTTCTAAATAATGCTTTAAAAAGGTACCACTCTTATTGTGATGGAGCTTAATGACAAGTTCACACTTTTAATGCACACAAAGGTCGACGCGAAAACTCTGATTGAACGAGCTAAAGAGATGTAACACCCGTGATTTTCGGTAAGTAAATGTCAACCGGACATTTCTGTGACTTGTAAACGATGGGGTTTCGTTGGGAAATGTATTGTTTAAAGTCCCTTGGAGTTTCGGGAGTATTGGCAGTGAAAAGGTCGGGTTTCGGGGCTCCGGAAAGGTCCCGCGACAATGCCCGGCGACTATGACAGTGTCATAGTCGCACTGTCATAGTCGCAGAGGATGTACTGCGGCCTGGGGGCACCTGGCGACATTGCCATGCGACATTTCCAGGCGACATTGCCCAGGGCAATGTCGCATGGTCAATGTCGAACACGGTGCCCAGGGTGCTGTTAAGTGCGGATTTTCAGCCTCTCTCTCTCATTCCAACTTCCCCATTTCACCCTTTTCTCTCTAGAAACCGAACCCAAACCCTAAAATCGGTTTTATACCCTCAAGTCACCAAATCCATGATATTCCAAGTGTTTCCTCACCACCCAACAAAGATTGGAAGCTATGGTCAAGAACCTCCACCTTCATCTTCCCCAAAGTTCGTGTTTGGGAGTTTGGGTTGAAGAATTGTTATGGGTGTCCTCGAAAGGTCTCATCGTCTCTAAGTGTTAAGATTTCTTGATTTTAAAGGTTGAAATACTCTATTGTTGATCTCTTAGTGTTTGGTATACCAAATCTCGGATTTGGTGGTTTTGGAGAAATTAGGGTTTTGGATATTGTTTGGGATTTTGATTTATAATGTTTGGAGAATGTTCCTTATGGTTGATTATGGGTATTTATGGGTTAAAATGTTCGGATCTGGGTTTTGGAAGATTTCGGTTTGAGGATTCAAATGGCCGTCAAAAGAGCTCGTTGGGTAAAATTTAAATTTAGCCTAAATCTAGCAAGGTGATTCAAGATGATTTATGAAAACGGTGTACATGCCAAAATGTCCATTTTTAAAGTGTTTGTGTTTTACATCAAATTGTTAACTGCTCATAAGTTTTGGGTATTTGTTTATAATTACCTTTATAAACTCATGAAACATGCATCTTTGTGATTTTGGGTGTATTGACAAATAAAGCATATTGATATGTTTCTTTGACGTATTTTATATAAATGGAGTCCATTTGATGTGAATGTCATTTGCATGATTTTGCACGTACGATTACTTGGAAAATACGCATAACGGTGTCACGTGGTATTTTGGGAAATAAGGATAAAGAGTCTATTTGGGAAAATGGTTTGCCTCAAACGATGTTGAGTTTGTGCTACTTACGTTTTGAGTCGTCGTGTCTTCAATAGTCGGTTAATCGTGTCTTCGTTAGTCGGTTAATCGTGTCTTTTAAAGTTTACAAAGGCGTTAGTTGGGGATTTACGTAAAGTGTTGAGTCTTTGGCTTGATTTTGACTAAATGAGTCGTGTGGACACTTGTCCAGATTTATAACCATCGTGGGTTTTGAGTATGATGACGATTAATTCGTGTCATTTGGTGAATTACATGTTTTGGGTGCGTGGGTCATTCAATTGGAGTCATGTAATGTCGGACAGCGTTGTTATGGATCCATAGGCACGTCAGTCCGGTCGGTATGGTCGATTGGGTATTGCGGGAGTGGCCTTCAGTACCCATGTTTTATGGCCGAAACTTTACAAGTGATCGCTAGGAGGAGTTGAGTCTGGTAGCGCTACAGGAAAAGTAGGCGCTAGGACCTCCGCCACTTGAAGTATTGCCCGAGAGGTAGTCTTTAAGTGTGTCGGGCCTTTAGGGTGGAGTCCTTCGGGATGTTCATCAAGCATCAACTTGACTTGGGGTGGAGCTTGTAAAGAAGTCGCAGGGACACCTGGCTGTGATGTAGTGAGGTGTCATGCGATTAACGTTGTATGAGTGGTATACTTTTGTGTTCCTTCCACTCTCAACGGATACAGGTATCCCCCGTTGTCGACTTATTGTATTTTGGATATTTAATTGTCCATGTTTTGATAATTGGATTTCATTCTATTTTATGGTCGTGTGAGTATTGATTCGAGCTTCAGGTTTTCAATGACGTACCCTATCCTTATGAATTGTCTTCCTTTATTTAAGGGTCGAACTATGATCCCGTTTGGGGGAGTTATGCGTTGCATTGTTTTTACAAAGAATGTGTATTTGGGAGTATTGTCTTTAAAGGTGCATATTTTGGAGAAATGTGTCGTTGTCATTTTAAAGTAAGCCATTTCGAAAGATCTCGATTTGAACTGCATTCCTTTCTTTTAAAGATATTTTCATTCATGTGAAAACTCTTGAGCTCACTAGGCGTTAAGCCTAACCTTTTTATTTGTCGGCATGTGCATCAGGTCCCAGTTTGGAGTTAGTGGCGATGCGTGGGTTTTAAGTCTTCCGCAGGATTGAAGATAGCAATCGTTATTGGGTTTAGTGACACCCGTCCTCATCATAGATTGTTGTATAGAAAGTTGTGTGTATCGAGGTTAATTCCTAATTGTAATTGGAGACAAGTTGTTTATTGATGTATTTAGAAAATTTTAAATAAGTTGCTATTTTCTGATTTGAGGATGTTACAAGAGATCTTCCCGGACGAGACACTTTTTGAAAGGTATGAGGATGAGCTTGCAACACTATTCAATGAAGAAGGACTGAGAGGATCGATCGAGAAAAAGGAAACAACAGTTCATACCCGAGAAGAATATGTAGGGAAGACAACCCAACCAAAGACGGTGCACAAACACCGTCAGTCCAGGAAGGTGGTCGGATGTGCACACCAACAAGGCTAAATTTCAATAATGTGGACTCATTGGAAGCACAAAGCCCCTTATCACCGTATTGGTACAGTCAAACTACATTCGGTTTGATAGACGCGCAGATTATTGAGCAATCTGGCGGTGCACAAGAAAAAGGTGGGCAACCATCTGATAATGTGAAGGAAGTTGATTTTCCAATCGTCTCATATGTCGAAGAGGACGTTGAACCAATCACAACAATTCCGGGAATCCCAAATATACCGGTGCCTAGTTTCAATCTTGGCATAAGCCAACCAGTTGATTCACCAAATGCATCTGCCAAAGGAAAGGCACATATCATATCTACCGATGAACAATGTAAACCAGTGCGATGGGAATTGAAGATTGATGATCAAATGAAGTCGCCATATGTGAAATGACAAGTCGTAATAGGAAAGAACCTCACTGCAGAAGAGAGAAAAGTACACGAATGGAGCCTAACTGCGTTTGGCGGGGTAGAGTAAAGTTTTTAATTAATAATAGTTTACACTTTCATACTTTCTTTGAACTATAGTGTTCACATATAACAACATATAATCAATATTTTCTAATCAGACTTTATGTGATCAATGACTTCGTATAGAAATCGGAAACTGGGCAGACCGTTACACGTGCAACAATTGAGAGCCTCACATCAACAATGCATGTCAACGAACAAGTGATAAACGGATGGGCGGACGTCCTAAACTACGAAGAGAGGTTTAGAAGTCGTGACTCACCGAAACGATACTTCTTCAAAACAGGAATACTAGTAAGTCTTGACATCTTTTATTAAAAATTATACTTTTACAACATTCAAAGCTGCAATGTGAAATAAATAAATACATACAACCTACACAGGCTGACGGTGTAACATACTACTACATGCACGACGTCGATAACCATTTCATACGATTTCAGCGAAACTTGGGATTGTCTGCTAGCTGCAATATGGATGCAGTTAACATGAATAACATAGATATGGTAAGATTTTCTATTTCATATCAGAATAACATACTAAGAAATAACATAAAATATGATAAACTAGCTTACTAATGGCGTCTACCTATAAATAGGCATTCTTCCCACTTACTAGGGGATCACAGTATTACTGTGTGGTGCTAAACCTCATGACCCTATCAGTTGAGATTTTGGACAACAGCGCAAGAGAGGGTGATATTGATGATATCTTTAACTATGATATAAGTATATTGGTAAGTTTTACATTGCATAGATTCATAAACGTTACTTGATCATCCATTATTAACTATGTAATATTAATAATCTAATTACAACACCACAATTCACGATTCAGCAACCAATGCTGGTCCGACACTTGAAGCTTCTCGCACATCCAGCTGCTCACTTTCTACAAGGGCTAGAACAAATTCGGCTTAAAATGGTTTGGCGTACCAAGACGGACAACATCGACTCTGGGATATTTATGATGAGACATATGGAGACCTATATGGGCGGTGGTGCACGGAAATAGAACACAGGTCTCGACAAAGAAGGACCATCACAGGTTAAACAGATCTCAAATTTGCGAAAGAAATACACGCGAAGCTGCTGTTGTGCGATCATAACAATCGAAAAGCGTTTGTCGAGCCAGACATCTCCAGATTGAACTCCCTACACAAATACATAAGGTCCCAAATCGTCGAGTGTGCAGAAGCGACGCGAAAACACCGCCTTCGTCTATGAACTCCACTTTGGATGCACACCGAAGACGGACGGATGACGCGCAAAATAATGATTAACGTTGCTACTGCCTTATGAACAATTAATATGCTTCCCGTATTATCTTTTACTTCAATTTCCATTTCATAGTTTTAATTTCGTTAGGCTTTCCGTACTATGTTTGAATTAGACTTTCACTGCATGGTTTTTGGTATCTTTTGGAATTTAACAACTTTGGTTTTGAGCATCACTGAAAATTTGTTAATTATTTAATATTTTGATATTTTTACACATGGGTGTGCTTATGATTCATGAAAAACATAACTGAAAATTTATAATTACTTCATTTTGTGTCTACTGATCGATTCATTGGTGTGAGAGAAGATCTTGAAAAATGAGAAAGTTGTGGATTCATTAACTGGCATATAAGAATGTAATAAATACAAATTTTGAAATCAGAATGTTCCAACATAACTTTATAGATTAAAATTGACAAATAAAAATTAGGAAACTATTAAGGATTCCGAAGTTTTAGTTTGAAAATTTTCATATTTTGACAAGATACGTGAAGATTTAAAATACCATATTTAGATGCCACAATTTCATATGGAACATTTCAAAAAAGTTGTAAAGTGATTGCAACATAGTATATGAATTAGTAGTAAGTTAATACGAATTAATATTTAAACGATTGAAAACCCTAATATTTCGTACGAATATGATTGACATTGAATAGAAAAAGGAGAATAATGTAATCAGTGTGAAGCATATTAAACATTGTATTCACGACAATAAATTCAAAAAAACATAGCGACAGACAAAAAAAAAATATCAATGAAACCCAAACCACAATTTGGAATAAAAATAGATAACATCAAACTATTAACATTGGAAACACCATGCACAATATTCATATCCAAACTAAAAACCCACATAACAGTAGAAAAAAAAAGACTAGGACCACCAACATATTAATATATTTCAAAACCTTTTAGATCATAAATAGACAAAAACCCACACATAAACTGAAACCCTAATATTGCAAATACAAAAAACCAAAACACAACCATGCAAACAAGAACCTAGTTGCGACGTTGTTGGCTTATGTTCGCAATCATTTTGTCAAACTCCACTGTCTTATCCCAAAGCTTCCTAGATACCTCATCGTAATCAAGCTTTCTCATGTTGCTTAACTTCTTCTCGTTCATAAGCTTCTCCTTTTCTCGGGAAATCTTCTTCTGACATTCCTCCAAACGAGCTACAAGAGATCGATTTTCATCGAGCTGGAGACGATTGTGGATCACAAGGGACTTCAACATAGACTGAGGAACAGGTGGGTCAGAGGAAGTTGGAGGGCTGTTAACAGAATAATCGGAATCGTCCATGGAGAGGAGGATAAACAATGGAAGATGAATTTTAAGAAAAAAGATATATGAAGAAAATAAAAAACAAAAGCAACATATATAAGGATAAAATCGTGGGTTTTGAAAAAGGTGGACAATTAAGGAAGAAAAGAAAAATTAAAATAAATTAATTAATGCCCTTATGATTACTGCATGCATAGGGAAGTGGAAAGCCACCCTATCAAACCTACATATGGTTAAAAAAATAATAAATTGCATAGAATAGGGGCACTTATATGAAAACTAATATTTTAATATGACATCTGGTTCATAAAGCATCACAACCAATTAACTCATCCACACAAAAGTTAAAAAACCCTACTGCCATCGAATTAAAAAACAAAAGCATGAGTAACAAAAAAAAAAAACAAACTGTTGTTAACTAAAAATCCAAAACATGCAACGATTAAAAGCTAAGATTCTACGAAAAAAACCCAGTTCAAACTTCAAAATAACTAACGACTAACGATGCGTGAAGGAAAGTTGCGGAAATCATGATTTGCTAAGTTGTTACACATTGTGCACATACGCTTCGGCCTCTTGCTCTTCTTGGACGCCTTCTCTAATGCACCGATAAGTCTTTTCCCCGTTCCGCACCCTTTGTTACGAATACCGGCAAGAGGAAAGATATCAACATCATCAGGGGCGTCAACACCATAACATTCACGAAGAGCATCGACTTTATCTTTCGCCGGACAAAAAACATAATTTTCCACATCAAAATCACTCTTCATCTGGACGAGGGATTCAGCTAACCGATTCATCTTCTACTTGTCATTCCTGAGCCGGATAACTAACACATCAACAGTCGAATATATATCATTAATTAGCCGCTCTTTCTCAGCATCCACCTCATCGTACCGAGCACGGGCAGCTTGAATTTCTACAGAACCAAAGCACGAGTCCAACGTCGAGCTATGTAAATATCAAGGATCACGTCAATGTCTTCATTCAACAAAACCTTAAACATATGACGACATAGAATGTCGTTTCTAACTGTTAATGTATATAGAGGGCCCAGGCCTATGTTAGGGCCCAAGCCCATTTAGTCTACGTATATATATATGTTGTATCTTATAGTCTAGGTTAGATTACTCATTATTTTACTTTTCGTATTGTACGTTTTCTCTCAATCAATATATCGAGGCTTCAAATCTTCAGCATATTCATCGTCTCCTTCAACCATATTCATCTTCTAACATGATATCAGAGCTGTAGGTTTATTCTTCGATTTTATTTTCATCCGAATCGATTTACTGTTCATCAGGATCGATCTTGCTTTGAATCGATCGCTTGTCATCACTGCCATCGCCTTTTGAATCGATTCTGTTTTCTTGAATTGATCGCTTGCCATCGCCTTTTGATTTGTTTGTCGACATCGATCGATCTAAAATTGATCGATCTGTGTGATTTGCATTGCCGCCGCCGCTGTGTGCCTATCGGTCGAACTCTTTTTATCGGTCAAACTCTTTTATCGGTCAAAGCATTCTACCGGTCGAACACCCTACCGGTCGAACATATTTTCGGTCGAACACCCTACCGGTCGAATCTACTATCGGTCGAACTCTACCGGTCATTAATACTGTTTCTCAGTATCTTTTCCTCAATTCATGGCTACCAATCTCAGTCACTCAAATCCCATCTCCGTTGTTTTCAATGGTAGCAACTACATTCTCTGGCATCACCATATGCCAATCCTGTTAAAGTCCTATAGCCTTCACACCTATGTTACTGGCGCATCCAAAGTTCCAGTTCAAGAAGCAGCTGAGAACGCTGTTGACTTTGCAAAACGCATGAATGAGTGGGACATCAATAATGCTCGCATATTGGGCTTCATTAATGCCTCCACTACTCCTGAGATCAACCAACAGTTCCTTGGTTATATTACAGCCAAAAGTCTCTGGGATTTTCTTGCCAAGCGGTATACATCATCGGGTCTATCTCATCAGTATCAACTGTGGACCACTTTTCAGAGAAAAATCAACTTCCTGATCAATCAATAAACTCTTATATCTCTGAAATGCAGTCTCTCAGAGATCATATAAGTCTTGGAGTACCACAGATTTTTGATGAAACAGCTCAACAATTCACCGCCTACTTCAACCAGCTGCATTTGATCACCATTCTGATGGGCCTTACGGATAAATTTGAGAATGTTCGTGCTTCACTTCTTCATAGGCAGCCTTTACCTACTCTTGAAGAAGCAATATCAGAATTGCTAAGTGAAGAAACTCGTCTTCACATGCGTTCACCGATGCCCGCTACTGATAGCGTTCTCTACACGTCTCATCCCAAGTCCAAAGGCAAATAGACCAATAACAATCATTCCAAATCTGTGGGAAAGACAAACACATCCGAGTGTGCGTTCTGTCATTCTCCTGCTCATCTTCTTCTTGATTGTCCTATCCGTAAGTGCCGTAAGTGTGGCATCACTCATCCGCGTCATTATGAGACTACCTGCCCGAAGAACTCAAAGCACACTAGTTCTCAGAACCGGACTCATGCTGTTGCTGGGCCTACTATTGCTGATACTGAGGCTTCTACAGCCTCCTCACCTGACCTAATGGAACTGATGTGTCGCAATCAGGAACTTATGGAACAGATCATGTCTGGTGCTATGGGTATGAATTCTCCACACTCAGCTGCATCAGGTAATGTATGGCTTTTTGACTTTGGGTGTTGCAATCATATGACACCTTGCCCTGATGGTTTCGTTTCTAAGAAATCACCTCAGCAATTTACGTCAGTAAGAACTGCTGATAACACTGGTCTACCGGTATCCTTTAGTGGAAATGTTTCCACTCCTCATATACAATTACCAGATGTTCTAAATGTTCCAAAGCTTTCTCTGAGCTTAGTTTCAATTGCACAGCTTCTTGAATCTAATTTGATCATTTTATTTCATTCTTCTGGTTGTGTTGTATAGGATCCAAAGACCAAGCAGATCCTTGGACTCGGCCGTAAAGTTGGACGGATGATTGAAGTGGTCTACCTGCGTCTTCCTTTACCCTCTTCAAGTCTTGTTGCCTCGGTTTCCAGCACTTCTTCCTTTGAGTTGTGGCATGCCCAGCTGGGTCACTTATCTCTCGCCAGAATAAAATCATTAGCTCATTTAGGGGTGTTAGGAAATTGTGTATCAACTGACAATATTTCTTGTTTATCTTGCAAACTTGGCAAACATCATGCTTTACCTTTTGAAATGAATGAATTTAATTCTACTTCTTCTTTTGATCTTATTCATTCTGATGTATGGGGACCAGCACCACATCCATCCATGGGAGGTGCTCGATACTTTGTTATTTTTATTGATGACCATACTCGTTTCACATGGATATATCTCATGAAACATCGTTCGGAATTACCTCAAATCTATATTATGTTTGCTCGGATGATTCACACCCAGTTCTCAAAATCTATAAAGATTCTTCGAGCTGACAATGCTATGGAATACAAAGAGTCATCCCTTCTCTCCTTTCTTCAATCTCAGGGGACTCTCTCTCAGTACTCTTGTCCCGGCACTTCTCCTCAAAATGGTCGTGCCGAACGCAAATACCGTCATATTCTTGATACGGTTCGCACTCTTCTCATCTCCGCTAAATGTCCAGAACGTTTTTGGGGTGAAGCTGCTTTCACTGCAGTTTATACTATCAATCGTCACCCTACTCCCATCCTTAATAATAAGTCTCCTTATGAGGCTCTTTATGAGGTCACTCCTGCCTATGAACTTCTAAAAGTTTGGGGTAGTGCTTGTTTTGTTCAACTACAATCTCATGAACATACCAAACTTGAACCTCGCTCCAGACTGTGCTGCTTCCTTGGATATGTATTGAGCACAAGGGTTATCGCTGCTGGGATCCTATCTCCCAGCGTCTTCGTATATCTCGTCATGTTACCTTCTGGGAACATGTTCCTTTCTCTTCTATATCCAAGTTTCGTGAGTCTCCTAATCTCACCACTCCGTTTTTCACTGATGCTTCTGTCTCATTGGACTCTCTCCAATCTGACATTATATCACCTCCACCTGTTGTCCCAACTCCTTATGAGTCTGCCTCTCCTAGTTTTCCTGATCAACATCAATCATCTGCTCCATCCGCACCGCCAACATCTGAGGTGCCTGCTGAGTCTTTGGCTCCTGGAACTTCTCAATCTCAGAATGTTAGACAATCAGAACGGGTAAGATAAGTTCCTTCTCATCTTCGTGATTATCATGTTTATGCTACTCTGCTGTCAAATCACGAACCTACTTCCTACAAGGAAGCCTCCTCTAACTCTGATTGGCAGAAAGCTATGGATGAGGAACTCCAGGCACTTGACAAATCTCAGACATGGGAATCTGTCCCTCTTCCACCAGGCAAGTCACCCATTGGCTCCAAATGGGTGTTCAAAATCAAAACCAAATCTGATGGCACTATTGATCGGTACAGAGCTCGTCTTGTGGCCAAGGGCTTCAATCAAGAGTACGGTATCGATTATGAGGAGACTTTTGCACCTGTTGCTCGAGTCACTTTTGCTCGCAGTCTTCTTGCCATTGCATCTACCAAACAATGGCCTCTCTTTCAGATGGATGTTAAGAATGCCTTTTTGAACGGTGACTTATCTGAGGAGGTCTACATGACACCTCCTCCAGGCGTTCAACTTCCACAAGGTCATGTTTGTCGTCTTCGGAAGGCTCTTTATGGCCTCAAGCAAGCTCCGTGAGCTTGGTTTGAGAAATTCAGTTCCACAGTCACCTCTTTGGGCTTCTCACCCAGAAACTATGATTCAGGACTGTTTACTCGGACCACTAAGGCTGGCATAATCTTACTTCTCCTGTATGTGGATGATATGATTATTACTGGCAGTGACTCTACAGGCATAGCCAATCTAAAGTCATCTCTCATCTCCTGTTTTGAGATGAAGGATCTTGGTTCTTTACACTATTTTCTTGGTCTTGAGGTGCTCTCTGATCCATCGGGACTTTATCTGTGTCAAGCCAAATACACCTCAGATCTTTTGTCGAAAGCTGGGATTACTGACAACAAAACAGCATCCACTCCTCTTGAGCACAACCTTCATTTGGCTTCAAATGCTGGACCACCTCTACGTGATCCTACTTTATATCGCCAGTTAGTGGGGTCACTTGTCTATCTGACAGTGACTCGACCTGATATTGCCTATGCTGTTCATACTGTCAGTCAGTTCATGTCTGCACCCTGTTCTGATCACTACGCTGCTGTCCTGCGCATTCTTCGATATTTAAAAGGGACCATGTTTCATGGTCTTCATTTTCCATCCACCTCATCGTTAACTTTGCGAGGTTTTTCTGATGCTGATTGGGACAGTGACATGACTGATCGTCGCTCCACTACTAGCTATTGTTTTTTTCTTGGCGACTCTCTTATATCCTGGCGAAGCAAGAAACAATCTCTCACAGCTCGATCCAGTACTGAAGCTGAATATAGAGCACTCGCTGACATGACTCAAGAACTTGTGTGGTTACGCTGGCTACTCTCTGACATGGGGGCTCCTCAACAGTCTCCAACTCCATTGTGGTGTGACAACAACAGTGGCATTCAGATTGCTCACAATGATGTCTTCCACGAGCGAACGAAGCATATTGAAATTGACTGTCACTTTGTTCGTCAACATGTGACTCGTAAGACTATTCAGCTTCTTCCTATTTCGACTCTTGATCAACCGGCTGATATTTTCACTAAAGCTCACTTACCAGGACGGTTTCGTGATCTAGTTTCCAAACTTCATCTGGCTTATTCTTCTCCCGATTGAGTTTGAGGGGGGATGTTAATGTATATAGAGGGCCCAGGCCCATGTTAGGGCCCAAGCCCATTTAGTCTACGTATATATATATATATATATATATGTTGTATCTTGTAGTCTAGGTTAGATTACTCATTATTTTACTTTTCGTTTTGTACGTTTTCTCTCAATCAATATATCGAGGCTTCAAATCTTTAGCATATTCATCGTCTCCTTCAACCATATTCATCTTCTAACACTAACAAAGAAATTACATTCACAACACAGAGTTTAATTATCTTGCGTAACCTACAAACATTTCGAATGAAAGTCAGATTCGTAACTTCGTGCGAAAAAAAAACAAACACAAAAAAAGACATAAAAATCTTACAACATATGACACTTTTGTAATAGACTTGCGATTCTTGTGCGTCAATCGATACCGTTTCACGTCACCATCGTCCGACAAGGACAACAACCCACAATACAAAAGTGCTTTTCGGATCTCCTTTCGCACCTCAAAGGAAACAGTCCACGAGTAAATTTCGGACGCATGCCTTTCAATAAGTAACGGTGTGGCACAACGAGGCAAAGTGTAACAGGTAACATACTCCAATATACGATGCGTATTCTGTTGTTTCTCTATTGCACGATCAAATGCATGCAAAAATTTTACCAAATCATTGCAGTATGAAACATATATCCTAAAAAACGCATTCATACTTTCAGACCTTGATGTAGTCCTCATTAACCCCAACATGGGGATGTCCTTATAATACGCGGGAATCCACGACTCCCGTATGCCAAACATATAGTTAAACCACTCATTACCGTGCAAATCATAATCATCTATAATGGAGTTCCACTCTTTTTCAAAGTCCTTCGGATCTATATGGGTATTCCAAACTAGTTTGTTTATCCTTCGCTTGAATCCCAAGTTCGCATCTAGATCGCTACTAATCTACAAAAACAAACAAACAAACGAAACATGATAATTGGTAGATTCATATTTCAATAACTCTACATAAAAAAAATCAAAAACTAACTGAAAACAATACTCACTTTGTTAGGCAACTTTTTCATAATATGCCACATGCATAACTTATGCCTTGCCTCAGTAAAAATTGCGGGAATCGCTTGTTTCATAGCAGTGCATTGATCCGTTATAGCAAACAGAGGTTGCTTACCGTGGGCTCTCAGAAAAGCATCCAAAATCCATTTGAAGTTATCAACTGTTTCGTTGCTAACCAAAGCCGAACCAACTACCACATATTTTTTGTGATTATCGACCGATATGAACATAACAATATTCGCACAAGAAAGTTTCATATCTTCGGAATTAAACAAAGGATGATTATGTTTTCCCTCAAATTTTTACAAAACATACTGCTTATCCTTCTTCATTAAACGAAACTTAATGCATGCCTTGCATCCAGTTCTCTTCAAATTCGAATTACGAACCTTGCGTCCACCACTAATCATTCCTAATGAGTCGTAATTTTTGCTAACAGATCGCCCTTCCTTACTACAAAGTAAATATCTGTTTTGAATATCCCCGAGCCTGTTTTTCTTCTTATTGGAACTCCTCACATCAAAACCTGACGCAGTTGCATATTTCATGTATGCAGCCTCCGCTAACTCAATCGTCGCGTACACAAATCCTACCTCAATCTTAACAACATCATCAACGCGGGGAACCCAATATCGCAATCCTCCATGCAACTCGAAATTTTCATCAACGTCAACTAAAATAAAATACAAATCATCAAAAACCCAACTACATAAGAAAAACCTAGACAGAATACAAAAAAAATTACACTATTTGCAAAAACATAAAACAATATTTCATATTTTAGAAAAAAATTCGCATGAATCAAGATACTTTGATGCAAACGTTAAGAATAATCATAGACTTATTTTTCACATCGGAATCATCCTTGTATGAACTGTGAAACCACATTCCATGCAAAAAAATCTTGGATAATAAAAGTATGAACCACATATGAAACTGTGATACCACATTCAAACGAAAAAAATTTACAGAATATAAAAAACCCAGAAGTATTAAAAAAAACGGATTCAAACCCAAAAAAACAGTGATGAATCAACCTATGTTAATGCGAGCATACAACAGTTTCATATACTTATTTTTAATATAACAAAACCCTAAAACAAACACATGCTCATCAACATACTACACAAACTGAAAAATCAAGAACATAAAAAATGAAACTACAATAAATACTAACAACGATCATCATGGCTTTGTGAACAATCCCCACCGACGAGTTCTACATCCGCACCATCGACATCGCCATCGACTGCAAGTTCTACATCTACATCTTCGTCATCGAAATCGTTATCGAAAATAACATCATCACTTAGCATATCATCGTCGTCTTCTTTACCATCCGTAGGGATCAGAATCAGATCTGAAACAAAATCACATGTAATACTTTGAGAACCCATACCAGGGAATTCTTCATCCATGATAAGATTAGGAAGATGACTTTCAAAAAATAAAAAAAAAACTAGAAAAAATAAATGAAAAAAAACGTAATCAGTTATCACATAATAAACAAATCATTGACAAAATTAAAAAAAATATTAAATGCTTCCCAAACTTAACTACCAGCCTAAAATAAAGGAAACTGCCAATCAGGGATAGTATGAAAATTTTGACAAAAATACCCTTATCTAATAAAAATAAAACAAAATTAAAATCAAAAAAATCAATGGCTAGGATTAGTTTGTATAGTTTGCATAATATGGAAAGTTTCTAAATGATCATCCCTATATATATATATATATATAGGGTCTCCTTCTTTTGTTAACCAAACATTTAGTGTTAACTTTGTTAACCATTTTAGACCAATAGGATTGCAAGAATTTTTTTGGTTTAATAATTGTAACCGTTTTTTAGTAAGGGTAAATTAGGAATTTTAAATTTTATTTTTTTCTAATATTATATTATATTGAGATATATATATGGAAGTTGAGATATTTATGGGATTGATTAGAAAGTTTTGAATTTTAAATTACATATGGGATTGATATTTATGGGATTGATTAGAAAGTTTTGAATTTTGAATTTTATGGGATTGTTAATAGATTATGGACGTCAACCCCAGATTGCATATATGCACGTAATAAAAAGTGCATATACGCACATAATGGACATCCAATTTTCACATATGCACACCAAGATGTAATTGTATCAATTCAACTTCATATATTTCATATATGCACTACACAACCAATGTATTAAGTGTTCATATATGAACCGTAAAGTAAAGAACATATATGCATAACAAAAATTCATTTTCATATATGCACATCATAAAGCTCATATATGCACACCCAAACTCTTAAGTGTTCATATATGCACACCAGAACCGTCACCGTAATATAGATCTCGCCATCGTCGGTGTCCATAGATCTCACCTCGGTATTCATAGATCTCGCCATCGGTGTTCAACTACTCCTCGGTGTTCATAGATCTCGCCATCATCGCCTCCGACGAACCCGCCAATGATATGTGAAGTGAGAAAAAAACAACAAACCACAGATAAACCAAGTGCTGCTGCTGCCGATCATCGCCTCCGACGAACCGCCGATCATCGCCTCCGTTGAACCGCCGATCATCGCCTCCGTTGCCGTCGCTGCTGCTGCTGCCCAGAAACAACCTGAAACAACCCTACATATTTCTTCTTCTATCAGTCCGTAAATGGTTCTGCAGATTTCTTGAAGCAATCCGTCCTCTGTAGGGATGATACCGACGTTTTCTTCTTCTATCAGTCCGTAAATGGTTCTGCAGATTTCTTGATCGAGTTGGGATTTCTTGATCGAATTGGAGTTGGAGTATTGAGGAAGAAGACGTGATCCCGATAATTTTGGGATTTGATACCTTTCCTTCATTATCAACAAATACAATTTTACCTTTTTACCCTTCTTCATATAGGAACATCAAATTTGAACCAATATTTTTCCCTTTTTTTAATTTAAAAAATTGTTTTAATCACAACCATTAATTTTCAAGATTAAGGGTCCAGATTAGTTAACAAAGTTAACACTAAATTTTGGGTTAACAAAAGAAGGGCCCTCTCTCTCTCTCTCTCTCTCTATATATATATATATATATATGTAGAGGCTTGATGCATGCGTCGTTAAACGCATAACAAGGTTTAAATTTATAAACCTAACTCAAACCTAGTGATAGGGTAAGTAGGGTATCGTTCTTCTCAGGGAGTCAGTGGTTAAATTAACGATTTGTATTAAAACCGAATGCACGTGTGTCACAAAGATTGACTACTCAATTTATCGATTAAGCTAAAAAATAATCTAACTAAAAATCGAAATCTAATTATTACAAATAACACTACTTCAAAAGGTTTGGATTGAGAGTTGAATTAAACTATTAAACGAATAAAAATAAACTTTATGACTAACGAAGTAACGCGAAGACGAAATCATTCAAAGCTAACAATACCTGTCATATATCGTTTGCAATGAAAAATTCGTATAAACTTTATTAAAAACTAGAACATCAATACCATCTCAAATCTCTAACCAACCATTCAACGATCTCAATTATAAATAAAAAAAACTACAAAATCTAATCGAGAAATCAAATCCAATACTTTCAATAACCGACAATAGCAAACACCGAATTCTAAAACCAAACTAAATTGACAAATATGAAATGCTAAAATAATATTGGAAGAAACCTCAAACCTCTTTTGCATCTCTAATGAAATCATCAAACTCGGATCTCTTATCATCATCAACGGAACTCCACCATCTTGATTCTCAATCACCATCCAATCAACTAACTCTAAAAAAAGTTGAGACAACAGTTGTAGGTTGCTGCCCCCCCCCCCCCCCCCGCCAATCCTTTGAACAAACTAATATATTTTTTGTTTGGCTGCTACGATCCCCCTATGGCCTCCCTTTTTGAAAATTTTGGCTCAATCTGGTGATGCACTTGGGCTGTAGGCACTTGGGCCGGAGGCATCTGCAGCATATGGGACTCAATCCCACAACCACCGCTACACAAACCCATGGCACTTGCCACTTCACTAGAGCTGCATTTTTGGTTTAAATCTGCACCATTTTTATTTTATTCTTTTTTTGTCCAACTTTTAATCCAGACTTCAACAACAAATTTGGCCCAGATTTACTCTAAATTTCCAAAAACTCAAAACACGAAAATTGTAGATACGTGTGTTAGGTTTTTAGATCATCTTGAATCGCTTCAACCAGAGCTCGGACGAGTGAGATACGAACGAAACGCACAAGCGTGCAAATCTGTCAAAAATCCTCGTTTTGTTATTTTTCGCTCCAAATTGTTCCGAACCTATGAAAATATAAAAACGCATCATTGTAGTTTGGTTTTACCATTTTTATGCATTAATTGAGGGTGATTGACAAGAAAATAAAGTACAACTTAACAACCGATCAAGGCTAATTCAAATAGAAACTTTTAAATTGTACAAACTATGCAAACCTGGGGTATTTCTGTCTTTTTACAAAATTCATATTTTTAGGAACAACCAACTTCCTTAATTCTCTCTCTCTCTCTCTCTCTCTCTCTCTCTCTCTCGATCCACCATCACCATCTAGTTCCCGACGACGACGTCCTCCCACTCCGACGACCTTCCCTCAATTCCGACGACCTTCATAAACTGTTCGCGATTCATAAACTGTTTTTTCGAAATTTCCACGTTTCATCATCTGATTATTCATATTGGAGAAAATATATGAAACTTAAAAATCTGATTATTCTTATAGAAGGAAAATATATGATTATTTCGAAAAATATCTGATTATTCATATAGGAGAAAATATATGAAACTTAAAAATCTGATTATATTCATATGGGGAAAAAATATATGAAACTTTGAAAATATATGAATATTTCGAAAAAATCTGATTATTTATATGAAAGAAAATATATGAAACGTAAAAATCCAACAAACATATTATGCAACAGATTATGAAACTTGAAAATTTCGAAAAAACAGTGTATGGACTTGAAATTTTCGAAAAAACAGTTTATGTGAGTTGAAAATTTCATATAGTCTATAAATAAATAAAAAATTATAAACCGGAATTCGGGGAGAGGTCGCCGGAGTGGGAGGACGTCGCCTAGAACTGGATGGTTACTGTGGATCGTGAGAGAGAGAGAGAGAGAGAGTCGCCGGAATTCGGGGGAGGAGGTCGTTGAAGTTTTATGTGAGAGAGAGAGAGAGAGATTTGGAGATGAGGTCGTCGAAATTTTATGTGTGAGAGAGGGAGAGAGAGATATGGAGATAATTAAGGATATATTATAACCAAAATTAGATAAATTCAAATTATTAAAATTAAAATTAAAATTATTTAAAACCTATTCCCAAACTACCCTTCCCCTATTTTTTAATAAATTTAAATCCGAAAATTCCCCAACCGTTGATAAAAAACCGGATGGCCTAGATGGGTTTGAACAGTTTGCATCGTTTAGAAAGTTTTCAAAAGATCATCCCTCTATATATGTGTGTGTGTGTGTGTGTGTATATATATATATATATGTGTGTGTGTGTGTATATATATATATATATATATATATATATATGTGCGCATGGGTTAAATCTAGTGAGGACCAAAAAAAGGTTAAGGACTTGAGGACTAATCTAATCCATTGATTATAATAAATCAATAGTTATTAAATAAAAAGGCTATTTGTAATAAAAGCAAAAGGTAAGGGTAATTTTGACAATTTGTAAGGACATTGAAAGGGTAGTTTGGGTATTATTTAATTAAACTCAATTTAAAACTAGATTAAGGAATCCATTTCATATCTGATTCTTAAGTGTTCATAATCATTCCGCCAGAGATTTCATCGTCGACGATGTTTCTAGATTCCACAACGCAGGTCAGTCTTCTTCCTTCAAATCATCTTCCAGATTTCTTCTTTCCACAATGACATGAACTCTTCATCATTGAATTTGAACCATGGATTTCGGAATTCGAAAGAAACAATTACGATTTTAGGGTTTAATTTGTCGCCTATGGCGGCTTCTAGAACCTGGGGGAGCCGGTGCCGGTGGTTCAAATCATAATCATGAGATTGAAATTCAATGAAATTGAAGTAGTTTTTGGAGGATTTGAAAGCATTTAGATTACACTTACACTTTAGCTGATGGATTGAGAGGTGAAATTGTACATGAAAGGCTTAGATCCGGTGTAATCGATATCATATGCAGGTAATCCTTCGACGACTACATCTGAAGAAACATGTTCATGTGGTGGTATTTGGTAATGATGATTATTGTTCTTTGTTCTATACTGGAACGACTCCACCGGTCGGTGAATTTTATCTGTGAAGGATCTGATTAGGTTTTTGATTTGGCATTTTTAGATCTATATCAAGGTATAGATCGATCTTGTTGAACAAGTATTCCGATTCTGATTCCGTAACCTTGAGGTTATGCTCCGAAGAAGGCATTTTGGAGTAGGTGGTAGAAACAACCAAAGCTTGGAATTCGGGTTCCGAATTAGGAGTTTCAGATGTGGTTCTTGATGAGATGATGAAATCAAAAATTGATAGAGATAAAAGTGGGAGCAATGCTACATTTAACTTTAAAGTGTTTTGATTTCCATGGTAACAAGAGCTTTCATGAATCCATGGTTTGATTTCCATGGTAAAGTAACAGATTTAGGGTTTTTTTTGTTTTCAAATTTGTGTTTGATTTCATGTGATGAAATTAAATATAGAAGAAAATTGTGATTGATTTTATGAGGTGAAATAATATGTAGACGGAAATTGTGTTTAAATTCATGGGGTGAAATAGGTTATAGATGAAAAGTGTGTTTGATTTCATGTGATGAAATATGAAAATTGTATTGGATTTCATGATGTGAAATACCAAATAAATGAAAATTGTGTTTTATTTCATCAGGTGAAACAACATGGTGAATATCTGTTTCATTTGGTGAATATTTGTTACCAAAATGACAATTATGCCCTTTTCATGTGCTGAAACAACTTTCAATTAAAACCATTGGATCAAAACTAAATAAGGGCTTAGACCGGTTCTCACGGTTTTCAACCTTTTTGTGGTTCTCATTTGATTATCGTCCTATGTGCGCATAACCTATCTTCTTCCCCTAGCCCAACTGAAAGAACCACTTTCACGGTGACTCCTCCTCCCTTTTCCGTTCACCCCTTTCCCTCTCTGGTAGAACTCAAACACAAACCTCTGTCAGAGACCCTCCTTGTCATATCAAATCCCACACTTTCTCCGATCAAAACCCACCCACAACAACGAAGCAAAACTGACTCATCTCTGCTTTCCAAGAAAACTTGCCCCGAAATTACATTTTTAATGCAATTAGTGACCAAGGACAACTTTTAGAGCAAAATGAAAACCACAACAATGATTTTTAGACTTGTTGAAATTCAGGTCCACTTTTAGACTTTTAACTAAATCTCAAGGAGCAAAATTGGAGTTTACTCTTTAAATAAATAAAGAACATATTACATATATATATATATATATATATATATATATATATATATATATTATATTACCAGGTAGGGGTTCAAACGAGAACACCTTTGTTTTACAAAAATACGAGAACACTTCTGGCCATAAAAATTATATTTAATATCATAAACAAATTAGAATAAACGAAAAAGATATTAGTATTTATCAACAAATTTATGTCATCTTAAATTTATCCTTATCCCTTAAATGTTATTATCATCATCAAAGATTTCTTATGTCGATGTGTTTGTCGTTGAAAATGATGTGATAATGCTGTGATAATAATGTGATATTGATAAATCAAATTTCTTATTATGTGATAATGATTTGATTTTGTTGTGATATAATGTGATAATGCTTTGATAAATCAAAGACTTTTTATGATATGATTTTGTTGTGATAATGATGTTATAATGATGTGATAATCGAACACCAGTGAGGATAACATCCACACTCATCGTTCTCTTGGTCATTATATGATTTTGTTGTAATAATGATGTGATAATGTTGTGATACATTCTGATCGGTGAATATATTATCTGTACATGATTTTAGGGATAATGAATTCACTAATATTATAGATAAATATGAAATTACATTATTATTCCTGATTATTTACCTTTTTCTTTTAATTATAATTATGGGTTAAATAATCTGGATGCTCGGAAATGTTCTCGTATTTTCGTAAAATAGGGGTGTTCTCGTTTGAACCTCTCCCTATATTACTATATATTATATTAATTATTTTATATTTATAGTAAGTTACGAATTTGGTTCATAAGGTTTGTGATTTGTCCTGGATTTGTTCCTTTATTTTAATTTATTACATAATTAACCTCCATCTATGCAATTTGTTTAAAATTTGGTCCCTCACACTAGTAGATGTCCATTTTCTCTGTTCACTAGAAGGGCAAAATGGTCTTTTTCATTTTTGTTTCTATTTTAACATTATTTGATCTTTTATTTTAACTTTTTTTTAACTAAATAACACATTCATTTATGTTAAAGTTTTCTTTTTCTTTTAACCATCTTCCTTCTTCTATCTCCCTTATTCACGATGAGATTCTCTACCTGCATTTCGAGACTAAGATCCCCTCATCGTTAATGATGGAGTGATTACTATGATCCTTATTGATGATGGATCGATTACCATGATCCTCGCCGGCGATGGACCAACACAATATTTGGGTCTCTATTCGTCGTTCTCCCTCTCTTTGACCATAATGGGTTCTCCTCTCTAAATCTTAACAACTATGGTATAGGCACCATTCTCCTGGTTCCATTCGCTGGATACCTCTTCCCCTCATGGATCCATTATAGTTTTGAGATACGAATCAACTTCTTAGTCAAATTTCAAGAAAAAACAACACGATTTCAAGATCCAAGTCATCTTCTAAAGTTTTGCATAGTTGTTCGAAGATTCCTCGTTGTGAACAACTCTGCATCGTTGTACCAATATTTCTCTAGTGTTTAAGTTTAAACCCTCTTCTTTCGGTTCATCCATCCTAGTTGTTTGACTATGAGATTGATTTAGATTTTAGGGTTTGTATCACAAATTGTATGGATGAATATATAATTGTGGTTTTATATGTTAAATGATTGTGAACTTATGTTGACGTCCTTGATATTTTAATTTACTATGTCCAAATTGGTGGTTGGCCGACTGAAGGTGGTTTACTATGGTAGATTGAAAAAAGAAAAAGTTAAATATCTAAAAATGTTATATATGCCACGTGGGATGGGACGTAACCTCTCTGTGTGTATATATATATATATATATAATATAATTAAATAATCATAAAATAAAGAAAATGGAAAAAAGACTATAATGTTCTTGAGGTTAACGGAGAAAGTTGACCGTTGTTAATTTGAGAGACGAAATCCAAAACAAATAGCATAAATAGAGGTTTATTATGTATTAATAAATGAAAACAAGAGACCAAATCCATAATATATCACAAACCTCAGGGACACAAATCGATAATTTACTCCAATATATATATTAGGCCCAGCCCTCCCAAACCCTTGTACGTGTAGTGTAAGCCAATCTTCATCTCCGATGGCCTCCTACACCGTAACCCCATCTTCATCTCCGATGGCCTCCTACACCGTAACCACATCGTCATGATCCGGTTATCTTCGTAGCCCATCTCCATCATCATAAACCCATCTAACATGCATGCATAACTGCGCACACAAAGAGAGGGATGCATGGTCACGCCTCTCTGGCAGCCACCACCTGCATGCCATTCACCTCTCCGGTAGATCTGTTGCCATAGTCATTCCTCCCACCACTAAAGTCACCACCTCGATTGTACCCTCTATCACCACCGTATTTTCCACCAAAGAAGAACAAAGATTCGGTGGAAGGCATTACAAATATCATTAGTCGTGATCAATGGGAAGAAAACACTTGTTCCTCTTTTCGACATTGTTCCGCAGTTGATACCGAGATCATCTTTGACATCGTCCCTCGTGACGGCAGATGGGCGTGTAGATATATAGGATTGGTTTATACGTCTTTGTCATCGTCCCTCTGTGTGTGTGTGTATTGAATCTTCATGTCTGTGTGTGTCACTATGTGTGTATTTATTTAATTTATAGGATGAGATGTGTGTGTGTGTGGACAAGTGGGCGTTGCCGTTGGTGTGATGCTTTTGGGAGGTGGAAAGGAAAAGGGAAGACAGTGGCGATTTTGGGCAGTGAAAAGGAACATGGGACCCGATTTTGATGTGTATCTGTTGAGGTTTTGTTTAGTCTTGCGAATGGGGAGGGAACCACAATCCCCTGTCCCCGTTTTCGTCCCGAATCTCAATCCCCGTTGCAGAATATGATCACATCCTCGTTCCTATCCTTAACGGAGAACGGAAATCTCTAATGAGGAATCAATGATTTTTTTTTTTCAGTTTTTGTGAGATATTTTAAATCAAATGTTTTAAACACCATATTCGATCTAAAATGGTCCATGTCTAAATCTCACATATTTACGAAATTTTGGTTTTATGGAGTATCAAATAATCATATGTTAACAAAATCACAACATCAATATTCCTCGCCGGGTTCTTGTTCCTGACGCAAGAACCTTTAAGAAAACAGAGGATTCCCGTGCCGAAGCAGACGTGAATGGTTTTCACCCCCACCAAGAAAGGGGTGAAAGACCAAAGGGCCTTTGGCCTAGTGATATAAGAGCCTTTGGCCTCCTAGGAGGTCAAGGGTTCAAACCTCACCAAAGGTGAGGATGATGTGTGAGTTTATTTGTTGCATTTACCGTATATAAATATTATATACTTTAAAAAAAAGGGGGGTGAAAGAGTATGAATAGAACTAGAGAGGGAGCCTCGAGTGTTGATTAAACGTTTTCGACTTACTTTTTTTTTAATCTAAAAAAAGTAAGACAAGTTAGAATAAATGTATATATGAAAAAATGTCAAAAACACTCTTTCTAAATCTAAAAGATATTAAATCTAATTCTTTATAAATAATATATTAAATTATGGATATAGAATATATTTAATATACGGGGACGAGCTATAACAAACATTATGATTTGTAGTAGAATTGACTTGTTTATTACATTCATCACTATGGAGTATATTTACACAATTAGAGACATAGAAACTCTATCCTAGAGATTACAGAATTAATTACATGAGATGTAATTAGAGAATTGATCAAGGGATATGATTTGGTGATCAAAGGATATGATTTGATGAATCTCCATCATGCCCCACAAGATGGACGATCGATAAATGAGACCAATCTTGAACATGAGCGCAAGGAATCGTGTCCGAGTGCAAAAGGCTTAGTGAGAGCATCTTCATGCTAATTGTTGCCAAAAATGTTTGACACACGAAGGTGTAGGTTTAGAACATTTTCACAAACAAAATAATAGTCAAATGCCAATGTTTCATTTTGGAGTAGAATTTTGGATGTCTGGTTTGTTTGTTGGCGGATGTCCCAACTAACAAAGTAAGTTTTGGACCTATAGGACCTCGACGGTAGTTGAAGTAACGACTCGATACTTGGCTTCAGTTGATTATCGAGCAATGGTTCGTTGTTTATGGGAACTCAAATAGATAGGATTGTGACCTAAATAAACCATGTACCCGGTTGTAGAAATATAGTTATCTCTATCACGAGCCCAATCAACATCTAAAAAGGCATGGAGAGTAGCAGGGTAGGCTTAGCGAAGTATTAAACCTTGAGTGGTAGATCCCACAAGATAGTGTAGTAACCATTTAAGAGCGGCCCAATGATCTTTAGTAGGCCTCAACATGTATTGAGATAACCCGTTCACAACAAAAGAGATGTCAATTTTAGTTTAAGATAGGCATTATAGACTGCCTACAAGTTATCTGTATTCGGTGGGGCTGGCTAGTGGAGTTCTAGTGTTGGTGGATAAACGGGGTTGGGTGGCCATCGGAGTTGGTATGGATTTGGCATTTGACATTTGACATTTGAGCATGAGTAAGAAGGTCTTGTATATATTTGTGTTAGCTACTAAAGATGCCTTTAGGATGGGGTAACACTTCCACACCAAGAAATAAGAGAGATTACCAAGATCTTTGAGTGAGAAACGAAAGGAAAATTAAGATATACATGTGTTTAAGACGTTGGAATTGGAGCCAGTGATGATAATATCATCAACATAGACTAGTAGATAGACAAGATCAGAATTGCGACGGAGAATAAATAAGGATGTATCGGAGATGGCATCATTTTTTAACCGAAGTTGAAGAAGATAGGTTTTGAGTTCAGTATACCAAGCTTTTGGACCTTGTTTAAGACCATATAGTGTTTGGCGAAGTTCGCAAACATAGGTAGGATGAGGCTGACTAACAAAGCCAAGAGGTTAGACCATATAAATATCCTTCTTAAGAGATCCTTGGAGAAAGGAATTATTAATGTCAACTTGACGGAAGAACCAACCATAGGTTATGTCAATAGAGAGACTTGTACGAACAGTGGTTGGTTTCACTATGGGATTAAAGTCTAAAGGTTTCAGTGTAATCTAGACCTGGACATTGGTGGAATCATTTGGATACTAAGCAAGCCTTGTAATGATCGATGGAGTCATCTGAGTTATATTTCGTCCTAAAACCCCACTTACATCCAATTAGGTTTTGTGATGGAGAAGGAGGAATGAGACCCTACATTTTATTTTTGAGTAAAACATTATATCTTGTTTGCATGGCATCACACCAAAGTGGGCATTTGAATGTTTAAGTGATGGTAGTGGGCTCGGTAGAGGAAGGTTGGAAAGAAACATTGAGGTTCATTTTATTAATGGGTTTTTGAATATTATTTTGTAGTTGAGTATAGGTGGGTATGGATGTGATGGGGAAGGAACTGTTGAGGATGAAGGTTGGGATGGGTTATCAGGTTTAGAAGTAGGAACTAAGGAAGGAGAGCCAAGAGAAGGGATTTTTGGCATGGTTTGTGAGAGGATGACCATTTCAGTTGTGGTGTATTGGACATGGAAGGAAGTTGAAATGCATGCCACTCATCTGTTTGAATGGTTTTATGGGGTCGTGAGGACATGGAAGAGGTTGAAAAAGGAAACCCTTATTCTATGAACTTGACATGACGAGAAACATAAATCTTGTTGGAGGAAGAATCAATACACTAGTAAACGCTTTGGGTGGTAGAATAGACAACAAAGACACAAGCAGAAAAAGGGTATCAAGTTTATTTGAAGTATAGGGACGTAAGCATGGATAACAAAGACATCTAAAACTCTGTAGACATATGATGATTGTAGTTGAAGTGACAGAGTGGACATATGATTGATTAGATAGAAAACGATAGCAAAAGCAAGGGGCAATATTTACGTGGCATAAAAGAGTGAGTAAGCAGGGAAAGACCGGTTTCAACAATGTGATAGTGATGACATTCTGAATAACCATTGTGTTCAGGCGTATGAGGAGTGGAAGTTAAATGAGTGATACCATGAGACTCAAGGGTTAGATGTAAACCAATATATTTGCCACCATTATCACTAAAGATGGTAATTATGAGGGTGTTGAAAGTGTTTTACAACCAAGAGTTTGAATTTATGAAAAACTTTAGTGGCATCATTTTTGTGTTTAAGTGGATAAAACCACACATATTTTGAGTAGTGATCAACAAATATAAGACAATATTTGTATATCATAAGAAATGGTAGCCATGAGAAGTCCAGGCATCACTATAATAACATCAACTGGCCATTAGACTCGATTGTATTTTGATAAAAAGGCAATTTATGGATCTTATTGCAATAACACGAGTTACAATGAAAAGAAACAAACTTTGGAATGTTCAAAGTAAAGGCATTGCCAATATGACGTCAAATAGAATAAGATGGGTGGCTTAATCGGTGATGCCACTCAGTTGTAGATGTTAGTTTGATATAGTGTAACACTCTAAATATTGGGACAACAAAAATTTCCAAAAATGGAAATGTGGTATATGAAAATGCCAAAGCATGAGCTCTTCCAAAAAGGGAACAACAAACACCTGTATAATTACAAGTTTGTAATAACAAAGCAATGAGGGATAACAACCTCTTAATCTAATTCCTAAATAAGAAATAAGATTACAATTGGTCGTCATCTACTTCCAAAATGATCATCTTCTATAATGGCGTCCCAAAAAGCTCCCAAGCTCACATCTAAAGGCCCGCTAAACCTTCTTGGCGCTCACGCCGCTAGAACCTGAGATACACATCAACACCAAACAAGTGTTAGGCCAAGGGCCTAGTGAGTTTGAACAATAACATAACAAAATCATTTAAGAGGTTAATAATCATAAAGGTCCATAGAGGAAGCATTGGGGGAGACCCAACATACCAATGAGTTTCACCTCAAGTGTCGATGTACGTTGATGTTCACTCGCATAAGCAACATCCCGAAGTCCCGACACATTTAACGACTACCTCCAAGGCATTACTCCAAATTGTAGGGATCTAGACACATACCATAAAGGTGGCCCCCAAGACTACATCCTCCTGGTTCCTACTCTTGATTCAGCCAATATTCAAACTCTTAATGTAAACATTTTACTCTAAGTAATACACATGTGAGAGTTTCCATATAGCTCCAAATATCAATTTAGGCCAAAACCCTAAATTATATAAAGTCCACATATAATGTCCATCAACCACATATATCTCAAGAATATATCCCTATATCTACCAACAAAATAATCCCATCAAGATTCTCATGAAAGAGTAGCATCCAAGATCTCAACATTTTCCAATTAGCAAGTTTAGATCTACTTTATCAAATGATTCACATAATGAAAAGAAACATGAAATAATGGTAGAAAACAAATAAGACATGTATCTCATTTTAATAATGGTAGAACACTCACAATCTAGGTTTTTAACCCTAGAAATCCAGCAAGTATTGAAGATGTGGTTGAAAGTGAGGAAGTTTGATCCACACAATAAATACTCCAACTCTTTAGGAGAATGACTTTAAATATCTTCTTTAAATCAAAGCTAAAAGTCCTCAAAATAAATGTTGAAAGAGGAGGAGATTAATGGAAGAATTTAATGGGTTTTTGGTGTTATGCCATAGGAAATATATATATATATAAAGAAAGAAAGAAAGAAAGAAATGGTAATTAGTGGGTGGCTCTATTCTCAAGGGGGGAAAGGGATTGGTTAAAAGTAAGAATTAAATCAGATGGGAAATGGTGTAGGAAAAGAAATCGGGTAGGTTTCATGTGGCTTCAAGCCATGCCCAACCTACGGTGGGCACTGCCCCCCCCCCCCCCCAAGGGGCTCCTATCGACGATTGGCAGCAGCGAACGCGGTTTGGCCGCTGGTTCACAAGCACAACCCACGTGGTAAGCCACTTGGGTCCCATTTGAATGCACCAAACACAAGTTTACACTTCTAGCCCTTGGGTTATTAAAGCAATTAGTAGATGGTCCCTAATAATATAAGGTTTTTACTAAAACTACCCTTAAAACACACAAATTACCAATAATTTATTTAAATCAATATTATGACTTAAACCTTTACTTTTATTATTTAGGATCTTTAACCATTAATTTAGATATTCAAATGAAAAGTTATGACACAACCACCACCTACTTGAATTTAAATTACCTAAGACTTTTGGGTGTTACATATAGTGAACAACAAGACGAACATGCTTATTCATAAATGTTGGATTTAATTGGACCTTGAAGAAGTGGTTCCCCGTACGTAGATCCTTCACAATATATGAAATAGGTAATAAAGTGATATAAGTGTTATTATCATGAAAACAATTTAGAAATAGAAATAATATTTCGAGAAACGGAAGGCACATGAAAGATATTAGAAAATGTAAATTTATTAGTAGGATTAAGAAAAGAAGTTGGACCGCTGTGAGAGATATCTAGGCCCGATCCATCTCCAATGATAAGTTCCTCGATGACATCATAAGGAGAGTGAAGAGAAAGATCATTAAGGTTATTAGTGAGATGGTGAGTAGCACCATTATCAAGGAGCCAACCATTAGAGGGAGATTTGGTAGTTGTGGCAACATAAGCACGAGTGAAGGGGATTGGTGACCTTTTGAGAGATTGAGTAAGAGATGAAGCCATAAGTGGGTTAGAGGGGTGGGAAGCTAGTATAGCATTAGGGAATTGGTGGCCAAAAACATGGCATTGTGAGACACAGTGACCTTGGTTTCGACACCATTGACATCGAACTTTGAAGGTTTGAGGAGAACATATAGGAAGAAGGTAGGTTGGTTGGTTAGGAGTAGGAAAAAGGCCGACATTAGAAGGAACACGTTCTTGGTAGTAGCGGTTTTGGTGTTTAGCTACATGGTTGATAGTGGCAGGGAAGGTGTTTGAGCAGGGGCGGAACCTAATATATTATATAATTTCCAGACGGACCCAGGAACTTTTTCATAGGGTGACACCATATTTTTTCATACGGTTTTCATTAACGTATCTTCATCTTTTTACCAACGTTCAATATCGTCCGATGTGTTTTAAGCCTAATTCCATCGTTTCAAGGGATTTTTAAAGTTTTTTTGCTGGATTTCGAGGGATTTTTAAGCTTTTTATCGATTTCAAGAGACATTTTCGGTATTTTTTTGTGGATTTCAAGAGATTTTTTCGGTTTTTTTTTGTTGATTCCAAGAGTTTTTTTTTTTGGTTTTTTGGTTGATTACGATGTACGATTGCACTTCTAAAATAATATGGTTGCACCTTCTAAAACGATACGATTGCACCTTTCACAGACCTAACATGTTTGATCGGGATCTTGAGATTGAGAAGAAAACTGACAGACCTAGTCGGTAGACATTTCATATTTCATAGAAAAATCACATAATGTCAATCCGGTCAAAGCAATCAAACAATTTAAAACTCAAACAAGCAAATATGCAATGGGCAATGATATTTTATAACTTGAATAAAATAAGCAATCAGACAATTTAAAACTCCTCTAATCTCTATCTTTACCTCCCTTCCCTATAAATTTCTATTGGGCTTCATATTCAGACAACATATACTAGTTTGGGATGAAAATTTTGTTTCTATTAATTTTTGCAATCAATCTTATGGACACACAACAAAAGGGACTACGTACAAGTCACGAAAATCAAACCTCAAAATCATGCTCCATGTAAAATGCCTGAGATTTTTAGGTATATAACTTTAAATGAGATTTTAATTAAATCCATGACCTTCTCATGAGTATAAACCAAATTTTCATGAATAGGTCAGGAGGTCATGAATTTAATTAAAAACTAATTTAAGGTCATTATCCTAAATGACTCTAAAATGCCTCTTGTACTCCACCTGGTATCACAATGCAACTACACCCAACTTTTCAAAGAGAGGAGAAGTTCTTCCTTAACAATACATATTAGCCTATTAGGGTTTAGGAAATACAGTAAGAAACCCAACATTTTAAACTCGATCGATCATAAGAATACCCACAGAATAGCAAGAACGATGACTTATTTACATAAATTTGAAGTTTAGATTAAGAATTATAAAGAAAAATAGCAGAAATACCCGGGTTAAAGTTCAAATTAGATAGTCAACTACTTAACTGAGAAGTCGAGAACTGAGAACATGAGGCGCAGATGAACGATTGGGGGCCGGAGATGAGCGATTGGAGATGAGCCGGAGTCCGGAGATGAACGATTGGAGTCTGGAGACAGGAGATGAGCAGCGATTACCGATTGGAGATGAGCCAATTGGCCGATTGCGATTGCCGATTGAGGGTTTGGACTAAATTACTAATGAACTTGGAGTCTTGGAATAAAAGTCAAGTTTCTTTTGTTGGACTCAAACTCAATACCCATGGCTGGACTAGACCGCTGGAGCCTGGAGTGGGGGGCCCAATTCAAAAAAAGAAAAAGAAAATTACACTTGCAGACCTAATACTTGCTGCTTCATGTGAGAAAAAACGCAGGGGCTTTGGCTCCCAATTGTTACTGTTGTGTTCCGCCACTGTGTTTGAGGATGAGTTAGATTTGTGTTTAAGGGAAAGTTCACGGTTGATGAGTTTCTCATGTAACTCATCAAATGTGATTCGTTCTCACGACTTTGAACGACATTGATAACATTCTCATAGTCGGGGTCATTAAGTTGGTCAAGGACTTTATTAACAATGTTATCAAGGTCAAGAGGGCGACCAACATATGCTAGTTGGTCAGTATAACTCTTAATTTCCTACATACAGTCAGAGATGAAGCAAGTGCCCTTGGTATTATAATGAAAATGATCTTTTATTTGTTTAAGATGGCCTATGGAGGGATTAACATATGTCCTAGCAAGAGTTTTCCATGCATCATATATAGGTGGTAGGACATTGACATATAGAGGGATGATTTGGATAGAAAGTGTTCCGGCAAGAGCTCCAAGTATGAGTTTGTCTTGAAGGAACCAGGTGCTGTAAGAAGGATCGTTAGTAGTAGTATAATTTTTGGTAAGCATCTTCGAGGGATCGAGGTAAGATCCATATATGTTTATGTAAATCATTTCCAAGGAGAGTTACTTAAAGTTAGGTTTTCCAAGAAATGTAGTTTGTAGGAGTGATGGGACAGAGAAATGATGATGAAGGGTTTGGTAGCTTCTATAGTGTTAATAGTAATGGAGTCTTTATTGGGTGACATTGAAGAAAGGTGGAATATGGAAGAAAAAAAAGGGGAAGAGCACTCTTGTGGGTAGCAAAGGAGAAGAAAGATAAAAAAAACAAATATGAATCTTTTATGCTCTTGATACCATATAAACAAACATTATGATTTGTAATTGAATTGACTTGTTTATCACATCAACCAATATGGAGTATATATACACAATTTGAGAAATAAAAACTCTATCCTACATATTATGAAAGTAATTACTCTATCATAAAGATTACAAAATTAATTACATGAGACGTGTTAGAGAATAGATCACGGGATATGATTTTGGTGATCAAGAGATATGATTTGATGTATCTCTATCAGCGAGCGAGTTGGGGATCACGTTACTCAGCCCCATTCTACCCTCAGTTTTTAACTTTTAGAGACCTGTTCCTATCCCCGGTCCACGGTTTTGAAGGGAATCTCTAGCCTCAACGGAGCGGGTACACTGGTTCCTCAATGGGGGCGAGTCTCACTACAGGGGAAGAGGGATGCTGGAGGTGGGGCTGTATATATATTTTTTTATTTTTTATATTATATAAAGTTCTTAATATATATATATATATATATAATATTTTTTTGTAAACGCGTGTTACATTATGATCATATTGCAAAAAACGTGTTACATTATGATCATCTTGAAAAAAAGGTGTTACAGTATGATCGTCTTTCAAAAATTGTGTTGCAGACTTCTGTAAAAAAAGACAATGTAGAACCAGAAAAGATGCAGACTTCGGCTACAAGATTGAATATTTCATACGATCAAAGTTCAAACCCAAAATATCTCAGAATCAGTTTGTTGAGATATTCAAGGATATTCAAGGAAACAATATATTTAATTGATAAATGATTGATATTTTCAATTACAAATTTGTTTTTAATATTATTTAATTTATCAAATGACTAAAATAGTCTTCCTTATTAATTAATAAAAAAATAATAAGATTAGATGGATGGATGAGATTGGATCTCACAGTTACCACAAAATACTAGGGTCTCATATGATTAAGCCCGTATAAAGTTCTTAATATATATATATATATAATATTTTTATTTATTTAAATGACAAAAAGTTGGGGAATGCCCAAAATTCTTCTTACTTAGTGGATTATTTTTAACGGTGTGTCGGTGTTAGTGGCAAGGACCAAAACATGTAGACAGAGCATATGTTAAGGGTTTTTTTTATAATAAAGAATTGTATATCCAAGACAACATTAAAACCACAAACACCGAATTGGTAATTGACTCTATATAAAATTTAGAGTAAACTACATTGTTGGTTTCTATGGTATGTTAAAATTTTCTGTCTTCGTTCATCTGGGTCGTTTATTATACTCTGTGGCTTTCAATTGCTTTCGGTCTTGGTCCCTCTGTATGACACCGTCGAATTTTCTCTTAAATACCTTTCACATGCCTTTTCGATAAGAGCATTTTAGTCTTCTTACCATCTTTTAAATATTACGTAGAAGGAAAGAGAGCCCCTCTTCCCTTTCCTCATCTTTGGCTACCACTGTCTTCCTCCTCTTGTGTGCATGCGTGGGAGAGAGTGGATGTAAAAACTTGCTTCTTTTGTGCTTATGTGCAGGCACTCAAAAGCACAAACTGTTGTATCTCAAAAAGAGTGGTAGTAAACGACTTAGAAACAACCTCAAATCCTTCATCAAGCATGGCTTTAGCTCAAATTGATCCATGTCCTCTACTGAATACTACAAGATTTGAGAACCAAACGTCTCCGTTAATATTATCTAAATTCATAGCTACGGTACACCATATCTTCTTGATTATGCTTCGAGCCTAGACACGAAATCTCCATGTGACGCACCAACCTTTGTAATTATGTGTAGTTTATAACACTAACTGATGTGATTTTGATAAAGAAATACATTTATCAGTGATTCACTTTACATCTCAACCAAACCAAGATCAGAAAAGCTTCAAAATCCAAAACCCGTCTTCAATATCATGAGCTTTGAACCAAAACTATGGACAAACTCTAAAGTAAGAAGGTTTTAAGGAAGGGAAATGATTTTGGTTTTGTGATTTTGTTCAATCTATTTTCTACTTGCCATACTTGAGATGTAAATTGAATTACTTAGAGATTTATTTGTTGATCAAAATCACACATTTTAGTGGTACAAATTACATGGATTTTTTTTGTTAGGTCGAGAATACTAGTCTGGTCTCAAAGCAAAATCTAAAACAGTCAGTGCACTGTAGCTCTGTAGCTCTCTGGATGTAGATAAGATCTTCAAAGATGCTTGGTCTTAACTCTTGTTGTATTCAGTGGAGGAGGTGGATCAATTGGAACTAAAGCCATACTTGATGAAGTATTCGAGGTTGTTTCTAATTGTCTACCACCACCCCTTTTGAGATACAACAGTCTGTGCTTTTGAGTGCCTGCAGATAGACACGAAGCAAGTTTTTACATCCTATTTGTCTTTCTCTCACACACATAAGAGAAGCGGGAAGGCAAGGGTCGCCAAAGATTTGGAAAGGGGGACGTTGTTTTTTTCATTCATATTCTATTTAAAATGGGTAAAAAGACAATAGCTTTCACGTGAGAGTTATTTTAACGTGGTTAATCAGAGTGATAAAGTCCATAAGGAATTGCAAGCCGCATTGACCACTAATATAACAAGCGAACTAAGGATAGAAATTGAAATTTTTAACATACTTTACTCAAAATTTTAAGAACGAATACCCAATTATTTTTATAAATAAATTATATATTATACGAAAATATCAAAATTAAGTTTATATGTTATAAATGTCCGTCTATTTTATACATTTTCTAGAACACAAAACAAATCGTCGTACCAACCTTTTAGAAATTTGGTCAAATTTAGAATTTTCTTGGTTATATATAAAATTCATAGAATACTTGCCAGATTTGAATTTATGCCCACATGTGATATTTCAATCCCCAAACTTCAAAATATTCTAACAAATTCCACAAGCATAAAAAAGCTTTTCATTTAGGCCATTCAAACTCCTAAAGGGCTCGTAATTTTTGACATTACCTAGGCTAAAATAGCCTCTTACATATTTCATAAAAGGGAAAATTGCATTAAAATGGAACCAATTTTCGCTTCATTCATATTTTGAGGAACGAACTTTCAAAATCGTCATTTAGGGGTCTGGATGAAACTTTTCATTTATTTAAGGGTTTTGTTAACCTGTTGAACATGTAACCGATAATTTATTATGAATTGGTAAATAATAATTTAAATATATGTTTGGTGGAAATTATTTTGTGAAATCATCCTTATTATTAAAAAAAGTTAAAAGATAAACAACTCAAAATCAGAAATCGAAGACTCGACCCGCTCGGTTTCCTAATCGTGAGCAGTTTGACAATTTCCCTTGCCTGCAACACCAGTTTTCCGGCAAATCCACCTCTTCCGAAAACTCGTACACCACCAAAGAACCCGTCCTCGTACACCTAGTTCCCTAACACACAAAGAAGTGTTTATATATAATACCCACACTAAAGAAAACAGAAACCTAATTCGTACGTTCGCAAAATTTAACATATTTGTGGTGAACCTTAAAAGGTTCTACGACCTCACGGATGAACCCACTAGTTTCTGTATACAATTTCGTTTCCGATATGTTTTGTTCAGATGAGTTTCTTGGGCTTACAGAAAAAGGTTGATTTTTCTGACACAGTTGAGTTGCAAGACATGTGAATCTAATAGGAAACACAAAGATTTAGCCCATATCTGTACCCAAACAGAAGAAAGACAAAGGTGGGTTTCACCAGAGAAGATGGCTATGGGTTTCATCTAGGAAGATGGATGTGGTATCTGAGTTGGTGCTGTTGGAGTTCTTCTTATGCATATATGTTATAAATGGAGTGATGGTAGGAGAAATGAATAACCCATTACAATTCTTAAAATCCGACGAAGTGATGGCCGGAGAAATGTAGGGTCTGGATCTGCGATGGAGAACCCATTTTTTTCATATCATCAGAGGAGATGGCTACTTATTGCTGGAGATGATGGTTCCGAATCGTCGATGAGATGGGGTTTTGTCGGGGTAAGCACCAGATTTGGGTGAATGTAGGGGATGATAACATAGATATGGTTTTTTTAGGTTTTCAAATCTTTTTTTTATATTAATTATTACAAAATAATGACGTGGAATCTTAGTTGACAAAAAGTTTTTGTGATGTCATCGTTAGCAGGTCAATAAGTTAACCGGATCCTTAAATAAATAATACGTTTCATCCAGACTCCTAGATGACGATTTTGAAAGTTGGTTCCCTAAAATAGGAATCAAACAAAAGTTGGTTCTATTTTAATTCAATTTTCCCTTTATAAAATGAGCAATTACTTATATAACGTACATGCATAAAAATAGTATAAGATTTTCTATTTTATCAAATAGCAACTGCTTATATCCTGCGGACCCATATAAAATGGTAATTTTCAATGAAATTATTTGTTACCAACTATATAGATACAAAATCTTATGTTATTGTTTTGCAACAATTGTGCTAAATTACAAATTGGATCAAGAACCATAGATTTTGAATCGAAAGCTAGAGGTTTTGATAGACATAATGAATATGGTGCAACTGTTTGTATCAACATTTTTGACTAGTGAAAGCCCTTACGAGATTTGCTACGATGGTGGGGGGTGGGGGCTCCTTAACCAACCATATGGAGTTCTATATTGATCTTCGAACCATGGGTGTGTTAGTCTAACCAAATGTTAAGACAATGTTTAAATTATTATTCCATATATCAAGTCATAGTCATTAATTACTTTGACTAGATTTATTTTTTAAGAATTATGAATCAATGAGTTTTTAATCATCATGTTTATGTTTTCAATGCACAAACATTATTGTATATGTTTTTGAAATTGTCAAAATAACGTGGCTACAAGACTTGAAACATAAAATTTAAAATATATTATAATAATGTCCTCGTAACTAGAAATATAATGAAAGATATTTATTTTTAACTAGAAGTGTACTCGCGCAATGCAGCTAGATACATCACGATTTTAATGTTTTATTTTATTTTCTGTTTTTTATCGATTTACATTACGATTTTGGATGGTTGTGAGAGAGTGATAATGATTTTTTTATATAAATTTGTTTAATTTAGACTTAATAATATAATGTAATTTATTTTGGTTTAATAATATAAATTTTTTTATAAAATATTCTGTAAGATTTTTTAATTATATTTTAGATTTTTTATATCTAAAATATGCTGAGAGTTATTTTAAAGGAGTTAAAGTGGGAAATGATTTTAGGGGAGTTAAAATGGTTAGAGATAATGATTGAAAATTAATGAATAGCATTAAATGTAGTACATACAGCTTTTATGGCTGTTTTTTAAGTAATTAACATTAAATAGCGGTACATTAAGCTTTAAGACTTGTTTTTAAGAGTTTTTTATGTCATCTTTATAATATAGTATAGATACTGATTTTGATGAACATATATTTTTTTGACTCTATCTCATTAAAAGATATTCAAGATATTTTATTGTTGATAAAAAAATCCTCTGATCAAAATAATGAACTAAATTATATATTGGAGTTTTAAAATAAATAAATTATCATTAAAACTAATAACAAATTTGAAGTAAAGTGTACCGATAAATCTCTCTCTCTCTCTCTCTATATATATATATATAGATAGATATGAGGTTCATTTGAGAAATGGTAAATATATGAGAAATAGAGAAGTAATTTTAGCCATTCATCTGGTCAACATTTGCGGCTTTAACCGCGAAGCACCGGATAATTCCTTGTGTGGTCTATAGAAGGTAGAGGGGTAATTTCGTAAAATACACGGGATGAGTTCATATATAAATCTGTATGAATCACAAAGATTCATATATGAATCTGTTAATTAGTTCAACTGATTCATATATGAATCATATAGATTCATATATGAATCTTTGTGATTCACAAAGGTTCATATATGAATCTTTGTGATTCATACATGAATCACAAAGGTTCATATATGAATCTGTTAGTTAGTTCAACTGATTCATATATGAATCAGTTAAAAGAGTTCAGTTGTGAATTGCACTGGTTCATATATGAACATATAGTTCATATATGAATCTTTGTGATTCACAAAGGTTCATATATGAATCTTTGTGATTCATACAAATTCATATATGAATCACAAAAGTTCATATATGAATCTGTTAGTTAGTTCAACTGATTCATATATGAATCAGTTAAAAGAGTTCAGTTGTGAATTACACTGGTTCATATATGAACATATAGTTCATATGTTAATTATACATGTTCATATATGAACCCAGCCCGTGTGTTTTGTAAAATTTACGAAATTGTTCTTCTATTTTTGGGATAGCCGCAACTTTTGACCGGTCAAAGCCGCAACTTTTGACCGGTCAAAGCCGCAACTTTTGACCGGTCAAATCCGATCTTGACCATATGAATGGCTAGGATTACTTCTCTATTTCTCATATATTTACCATTTCTCAAATGAACCAAACACTATATATATATATATATATATATATATATATATATATATATATATATATATATATATTAAAAGAGAAACCAAGTGTGATGACGTGGCCTCTTCTTAGGCCAAGAATCCTTTTTTTTTATTTTCTCCTTCAATCAAGTTTTTCTTAATTTCTCTTCAATTCCTTCTCCCCAATCATAACCGTCTTTTTCCTTTTCACTTTCTCCTCACCACCTTTACTGCTCACGTCTACCACCGACTGCCTCCATTCTCTAACCCCGATTTCGCTGTTGCAGTCCTCCCAAGCTTGCTGCTCTCGAGCATACAGAATACCCCTTCCCCCTATCGATCGCTGTTGGGGTTTGAGAAGTGGGCCGATCTGGACCTGGATCGCTATAGAGGCTGAAATGGAGTTTCTCTGGTGGTAAAGGGAAGGATACGCTGGTCGTGGTGTGCAGCGGGTGGAGAGGCGAAGTTGGGGTTAGGGTTATGAATCGAGAGGCGAAGTCGGGGTTAGGGTTACTGACGGATGCCAAGTCCACCAAATAATAAATAACCAACTAGACCCTTATCAACAGTTAAATTGTAACAGTGGTAAGTCGGGTTGAATCCACAGGGACTCGGTTCAACTTATTATGACCGGTACAATCACACACAAAAACGAATTATAAAATTAAATTGCAAAAGGGGGGGGGGGTTTGGATTGGTTTTAAACTAGCATACTGTTGATCCAAACTCTCTCAGTGATTTGATAACGACCCTCTTTTATACTTAGTGAAAATTACGTTATTATATGTATTAGTGTTTCATCATCAGCGATCAGACTGAGTCTGTTCAGTTATCGCTGATGACCTTTCTGTAAACATTTAATATGTATTAGTGTTTCACTTTCAGCGATCAAACTGAGTCTGTTCAGTTATCACTGATAGTTTCCTATGTAACACAGTTAACGTAATCCCTGAAGACAAGTCTCGCGTCAACATAGTTCATAGCTGAATCAAAGACGAAGCCACTGAACAATAGATAAGTCTACTAGTGACCTGATGCGGATATCAGCGAAGACCAGACAAATCTACTTACGCGAAGAAGCCTGAGGAAAAGCTTTAGCGATAGCTGAACTTCTTTATCTTTGGAAGAAGAGATACTCAGCGATCAACGATCACAAAGCTTATGCCTCAAGTTTTCTTTTGTCTTACCTTGCACAACCAGTACGATGTGTCAGAACGGACAAGTCCCTGCCACAAATCGTACACCAACTCTGTCAACTACACTGTTCATAAAGTGGCCAAAAGCATGTCTCCAAAAGTGAGACTACCAAAGCCAATCTATGAATGCCACGTGTAAAGTACCCTGCCATGCATTTAATGCATAGGGTATAAATAGGAAGCTCACTCCTTCATCTGAAGGGGTGCTCAATCCTTTGAACTCCAAAATAGAAACCCTTGTTTTCTATCTCTCTAAAAATCCCCCATTCTCTGAATTTCTTGTGCAACCATCTTAGTGTTTCTTAAGTTTGTTTAGATTGAGTCTGTCTTAATCTTATTCCGCAACAAACTTGTAAATTGTATTTTGATTTATCAATAAACAATTTATTAAACTTTAATTTCTGTGTTTGTATTCAACCCCCCCCTTCTACAAACTTGTTAAGCACCTTCGGGACCAACAAGTGGTATCAGAGCGGTTTGTTTAATCTAATAAACAAGATCTTGCTGTATACTCTTCCTTGCTATTCTAAAATGGCACTAAACACGAACACAAACTACTATGATAATGGTTCACTTTCTAAACCTCCTCGATTTAGCAGAGATAACTTTTCTCTATGGAAAAATCGAATGATGCTATTTCTTGAAGGTGCGGATCCTACTATACCTGAATATATAGAAAACGGACCCTATGAACCTGTTAGAATTATAGCTGCTGTTCCTGCTACTGCCACCACTGAAGCTGTCCCTGAACGATATGTCGTTAAGGAAATAAGACAGTGGAGTGATGAAGATAAAAAGAAGGTAGGCATAGATGCAAGAGCAAAGACCATTATATCAATGGCTCTGCCTGATGAAGTTTTCCATTCCATCATGCATCTAAAAACTTCTAAAGAAATGTGGGAAACCATATGTGTTCAATATGAGGGCACCACTGAAATCCAAGAGACCCGAAAGATTAACTTGGTAAGACAGTATGAAAGTTTTATCGCTGGTAAGAATGAATCTCTTTCTGACATTCATCAGCGGTTTAACTGCCTGATCATTGACCTAAGAACTGTTGGAAGGACCTATTCTAATTCTGAGGTCCTAACAAAATTCTTGGAAAGTCTTCCTGAAAGCTGGGACAGTTATTCAATATGTCTTAAGCTGACAAAGGACTTACATACTCTCTCTCTAAGCACTCTGTATGGAATATTGCTCAACTATGAGCAATCTAATCTCCTGAAGAAGAATCTTGTAAAAGATTCTAAAGACTCCAAAAGCACTGCTGTTGCTTTAGTCTCATCAGAGATAATTCCATCTCAGCGATCTACTCTAACCATCACTGAGTTAGATTCTGAATCTGAGGATTTATCAGACCCTGATCTTTCAGAGTTTAATGAGTCCTTAGCACTCTTGACAAACTCTTTTAAGAGATTTGCAAGAAAGAGTAACTTCCGAAGAAGTAAACCTCTCTCTCTTACTGAAAAGCCAAAATCAACTCCGGTTGATAAGGCTACAGCCACTTGCTATAACTGCGAAAAAATTGGACATTTTGCTAGTGAGTGCAGGTCTAAAAAGGTCTTCAAACCTTCTACCTCAAGAAGATCCAGTGATGACAAATACCATAAGCTGAAAAACAAATATCAAAAGCTGAAAAGCTTTCAGCAAAAAGGTAAAGGTCTCATCGCTGAAGAACATGACTGGGCTGAATCAGAAGAATCATCTTCTGATGAAGAAGAAGTCGCTAATCTTTGCCTCATGGCTGAGATTAAAGAAGAAGTAGAAGAACCATCTGAACCTTCTATGAGCTACATATCATCTCAGGTATCCATCTCTACAAATCCCTCTCTGCCTGAAGCTGAGAGAAGTCGCGCTGTTGATGTGCTGACGATTGACCTTTATAATGCTCTAAACGACAAAACTCAAGCTGAAAATAAAAATGTTTATTTAACACAAGAGCTAGAGAAATGTCATGAAAAGATCAGTGAACTAAATCTTTTAGAAGAAAAGCTAAAAGATCAAGTCATTATAAATGAAATCATCAGCATTGAACGCGAACAAGCCATCGCTGCTCTAAAAGCAGAAAAGGCTCATGTTGAAAAATGGTGCAAATCATCAACAAAGATCTCTGAGATAATAAATGCTCAAACTCCTGAAAGTGATAAAACTGGTCTTGGTTTTTGGACACCACAGGATGATCCTAAAGAAGAAAGTTCCTCGCTTAAGTTTGGAACTTTTGTCACATCTTTCTTTGACACTTCTTATAATCAATTCTATCCCTGTTCTTCTTCTAATTCCATCCCTGAGGAGATATCTGCAAGATCTAAGCCTGCAGATAAAGGAAAGTCTATTCTCCCTCCTCAGAAGGCTTCCAAGAAAACCAAACTGAAAGTTCCTTCCAAACCTTCAGTGGATAAACCTTTTAGCTCAGTGACAGAAATCTTTGATATCTGTCCTCCAAAGCTGAAGGTTGATCTAAAGCCCGTGAAATCTGAAGAAATAAAAATTCCTCCCAGATCTCGTGCTAAAGGCATTCTTGGAGCTGGACCTGCTCATCTTAAGTTTTCAAAACCTTTTGGTTATAAATCCACCATCAGATATAGAAAATGTTATCACTGTGGATTCACTGACCATATTGCGAGCAAGTGTCCAAATACCACCGAAGCTGATAAAACAGCCAAAGTGAAGAAAAATACCACTAAGGTTAAGAAATTAACCAAAGTGAAGATTACCACTGAAGCTGAATCTTCCTTATCCACTAACTCTGAAGGACCCATTGAAAAATGGGTACCAAACAAAGCTTAATCTTCCTTATGTATGCAGGGATCAAAGGGCATCTGGTATCTCGATAGCGGATGTTCTCGTCATATGACTGGACAAAAAGACCTGCTCACTGAATACAAGGAAGAGAAAGGTCCCTCTGTGACCTTTGGTGGAAATGGAAAAGGATTTACCCGAGGGTTTGGTGTCCTCAGCAATGGGACAACTACCTTTCGAAGAGTCGCTTATGTAGATGGACTGAAGCACAATCTTCTAAGCATCAGTCAGCTATGTGACAAAGACTACGAAGTTCGCTTTTCTAAGAAAGCATGTTCAGTGGTAGATGAAAAAGGAAAACTTGCTCTCAGTGGTTATAGAAGAGAAAATGTCTATGTAATAGATATGGACTCTACTATCACTGATAACTTATGTTTTCTCTCTAAGGCCTCTTCTGATGTCAACTGGCTATGGCATAAAAGGCTCTCTCATCTAAACTTCAAAACCCTGAATTCTCTCTCATCTAAGGAACTGGTTTCTGGTCTTCCTCAGCACTCATATGCTAAAGAATCTCTCTGCTCAGCATGTGAAAAAGGAAAACAAACAAGAGCTAGTTTCAAGTCGAAACAAGTTTCCTCAGTAACAAGTCCTCTTCAGCTCTTGCATATGGATCTATTTGGCCCTGTCAATATCCAATCAATAGCTGGAAAGAAATATACGCTTGTCATTGTAGATGAATATTCTCGCTACACCTGGGTTATCTTTCTTCGCTGCAAGAATGATACTCCAGAAGAACTAATATCTTTTGTCAAAAAGATGGAAGTGCTGAATAATCTTACTGTTCGATCAATAAGGAGTGATCATGGAACTGAATTCAAAAATAGTTCCCTGAACAATTTCTTTGAGAACAAGGGAATCTCTCACAACTTCTCTTCAGTAAGAACACCTCAGCAAAATGGAGTCGCTGAAAGAAGAAACAGAACGATCATAGAAGCTGCTAGATCAATGCTCAGCGATTCTCACCTCCCTACTCAATTTTGGGCAGAAGCTGTAAACACTGCATGTTTTACTCAAAACAGATCGCTGATAATAAAGCGATTTGGGAAGACAACTTATGAACTCTTTCTTGGAAGGAAGCCTTCTATCAGCTTTCTTCATATCTTTGGTTGTCAGTGCTTTATCTTAAACAACAAAGATCAACTTGGAAAGTTTGACCCAAAAGCCGATGATGGAATATTTTTAGGATATTCCTCCATCTCAAAAGCCTACAGAGTTTTCAACAAAAGAAGACAAACCGTAGAAGAAACCATTCATGTCACGTTTGATGAAACGCGCTCAGCGAACTCTAAACCAATCGCTGACAATGAAGAACTGAATACTTGGATGATCTCTCACTATAAAGGAACTGAACCTTTCTTCTCAAACCAACAGCACACTGAAACTCCAGCTGCTGATGAAGAACCAAGTATCATACCTCCCACCGCTGAATCCAACTCATGGATTTCAGCTGAACCTCTAAACACACTTCTACCATCAAATCCATCTACGTCTGAAAACCCTTCTGAAAGCATTGGTGTATCTAATGTTCAACAATTACTAGCTGATGAACCTCAAGCATCTTCATCAGCGACTGCTCCTATTGTTGATCCTATCGCTGAAATAAGCAATCTTGCTCCTGCTCAGCGATGGACCAGAGATCACCCCATAGATCAAATTCTTGGTAATCCAGATGCAGGTATTCAGACACGACGAAGCTCAGGTAATATCTGTCTCTTTGTAAACTCTCTCTCCTTAATTGAACCAAAGAAGACTGATGATGCCCTCAGAGATCCAAACTGGGTCAGCGCTATGCAAGAAGAGCTGACTGAATTCTCTCGAAACAAAGTTTGGAATCTCGTTCCTAGACCATCTGATAAAACTGTAATAGGCACCAAATGGGTGTTTAGAAACAAGTTAGATGAACATGGAATTGTAACCCGCAACAAGGCTCGACTTGTTGCTCAGGGATACAGACAAGAGGAAGGCATAGACTATGATGAAACCTTTGCCCCTGTGGCCAGGCTCGAAGCAATTCGACTATTCTTAGCTTATGCAGTCTATAAAGACTTCATCGTTTATCAAATGGACGTAAAATCAGCTTTTCTGAATGGAAAACTGAATGAAGAAGTTTATGTAGAACAACCACCAGGGTTCTATGACCCTAAGCATCCAAATTATGTTTATAAATTGGATAAGGCTCTCTATGGTTTAAAACAAGCCCCTCGTGCTTGGTATGACACTCTCTCATCTTTTCTTATCTCTGAAAATTTTGAACGTGGCAAGATTGATAATACGTTATTTTTCAGGAAGATAAAAGGTCATATAATTCTTGTACAAATATATGTCGATGACATAATATTTGGTTCTACTAACCCATCTCTATGTACTCGCTTCGCTGAAAGAATGAAGAAAGAATATAAAATGAGTATGATGGGTGAGCTGACATATTTTCTTGGTCTTCAGATTAAACAATCTGACAAAGGTACTTTTATCTGCCAAGGTAAGTATGTTAAAGACATGCTGAAGAAGTTTGATTTAACACAAACTTCAGCGATGAAAACTCCTATGGCACCACCACTGACACTTAACAAGGATCCATCTGGAAAACCTGTTAATATCACTGCCTATAGAGGAATGATAGGCTCATTGTTGTATCTTACAGCAAGCCGACCTGACATCATGTACTCTACTTGTTTATGTGCACGCTATCAATCTGAACCCAAGGAATCCCATCTGATCGCTGTAAAGCGAATTTTCAGATATCTGAAAGGAACTCCTAACCTCGGTCTTTGGTATCCCAAAGACTCAGGGTTCGATCTAACTGGTTATTCTGATAGTGATTTTGCAGGCTGTAAACTTGACAGAAAAAGTACCACTGGTGGATGTCAACTCTTGGGAGGAAAGCTAGTAAGCTGGACAAGCAAGAAGCAAAATTCTGTGTCCACTTCAACAGCTGAAGCTGAATACGTAGCCGCTGGAAGCTGTTGTTCACAAATCCTATGGATGAGAAATCAACTATTCGATTATGACCTTCAGCTGTCAAAGATTCCTATCTATTGCGACAGCACTAGTGCTATCGCTATAGCAAATAATCCAGTGCTACATTCAAAGACAAAACACATAGAGATCAGATATCATTTTATCAGAGATCATGTGATGAATGGTGATATTGAACTTCACTTTATCCCTACTGACTTTCAGCTTGCTGATATTTTCACCAAACCTCTTGATGAGACAAGGTTCAACTTTCTCATCAGTGAGCTTGGAATGCTGAACCTCGAAGAATAATTCTTCAGTGTTCATGTATTGTGTCAGTAATCAAAAGTTCCCCTCATCATTCTCTCTGATAAACATTCTGACTCTCAGGTATGTTCTCTCTCTCTCTCAAAGATGTTTTTCTTCAAAATATAAACTTTAATCACTGAACTTTCTTCAAATGATTAAAAGCTTTTTTTTTGAAAAATACATTAATCACTGATATTTCCAATCAGTGATCTTTTAAAAGGAAAATCTATCCCTATCTTTACAATCAGGGATACTTTTAAAAAGGAAAATCTATCACTGACTTTTCTTCAGTGATCATTTGAACGGACAAATGAACAGTCTCTCTCCTCTATGACGTCATTTGAACCGACAATCCACGACATGCCTTTTCTGACACGTTCGTCCGTTGCCCTCCTATCCAATCAACTTCGTGGAACGTGTCAATGTCATGATGATTTCTTTTCCCGCTTCATTCTCTCTCTTATCTCTCTTCTCTCTCTTCGTATAAAAGGAATTCTTCTCTCCTTTATACGGTTTACGCTTTCAAAACTTTCAAAGCAAGAAACATTCTCTCAAGAACACTCAAGCAAGTAAACCCAGAATATTGAATCTGCAACTCTTTTTCTTCAAGATACACAGGTTTATTTCATGTTTATATGCTTTGTTCATATGCTTTTTATTCTTTTAAAATCCTACTCGCTTTCTATGGATTTTATAAAACGTTTTTTTTTAAAACTAAAGATCATTCCTTCTGATTTTATGTTTTTAAATAAAAACCTTTTGGTTTTAAAGTGTTCTTCATTCTTTCTACCCAGAACACTATTTTTTTCTCTTAAAAATAACTTGATAATTTTCCAGTTTCCCTTCTTCTATGGAAACTGGTAATCATATTATTTTTAATCTAAATCATTTCTTCTATTATGCCTCTTTCCATAACAGAAATGACACAGTCTTCAATCGTTGCTTCCAAGCATGTACGATTCGCTCTCACTGAAGTTGAGATTACTAAATGTAATCATTTGGCCAGACTCGACTTCAAAGCTGACAAATACCCACATCTGGTGGAAGCTGCTAATTTCCTCAAGCAGTCCTGCATAGCTTACGCGATCACTGTGGATCCTAAGCCCTCCAAGACTCTACTTCAGCAATTCTGGTTCACTGCTGATGCAACTGAACTTACCAACAGGAAAGGCGAACGAGTCCCTGCTATCTCGTTCAGCACGGAATTAGGGCCAGGGAGCATGACCGCTCTTAGCCTCAGGAAATCTTTAAGATTCCCTGACAAACCAAAGAGTGGATTCGACGCACTCCCCACTGATGATGAGCTGATATTCTTCCTGGACGCAATGGGCTATTGTTGGGAAAACAAACCAAGATCGTCTATTCCTAACAAGAAGCTCACCAAGATTCTTAAAGCTCAGATGCCATCACAACTGAACTTTATCTTCTCGCACATAATTCAGTGCATGAGTGGGAAGAGTGGTTCGCTGGATCAAGCCAGCAAAACACAACTGCAGATGGCATACTCCGTTATCGCTGGTCAAAACTTTGACTACGCCACAGCCATCTTTGAAGATCTGAGGTCGAGATTAGAGAAGCCTGAACGAGATCCCAAGATCTCGTACGTACGTTTCATATGTACGTACATCAAGTTCCTCTATCCCAACACCTATCCTACCAAAGATGATGGCACCTTTGCCAGGGTTGGTCAACGATCACTGGAGGTCAAGCCACTCGCCGACGAGGTAAGTATCTCTCTCCTTCGCTCTCGTCTCTCTCTCCATTCTTCTTCATCTTCAGCGACCACGCAGACGGTTCCTTCGTCTGCTATCCCTGTCGCTACCACTACTTCTAAAAGACCATCAGCTAGTCCAATTGGTCCTTCCAAAAAGGCCAAAAAGACTAAGGAAAGTACACCTTCTAGTACTATACCTGAGGGAGCTTCTCAACAAGCTACCTTAGATGCTTTTGTGGGTCTTTCCTCCACAACTTCAGCAGTCACTCATACTGCCGTGTCAGCGATCTCACTCGCTGTCACATCATCAGTAACCCCACCTACTATCTCATTCCCTGAGATTAACCCCATCCCTACTTCTATCCCCAAAACTCTTCCCTTCTCTCCTCATTTGGTCTCTGAACCTGCCACCTCTTCTTTCCCTATAGGACCTGAGCATCAAACTTTTGAGGAATCTATGCAGTTCTACAAAATGTTTGATACATCAGGTACACCTATACTCCTAAACACTTCTCTCCCCCCCTCTCCAAATAAGCCCATATCTGAACTAACATTATTTTCAGGTCCTAGCTTGGCGACTGTTGACACGCATGTCAACAGTCTAGGAGAAAAGGTGGATGCTCTCACCAACACCATCAATGAAACCACCAACGCCGTCAATCAGGCTGGTGAGGAGCTGAAGAAGTTGACCGCCACTTGCTCATCGAAAGCTGAGAACTCTCAACTTTCAGCTCTTGAAGAACAAGTCGTCCAACTCAGAGAGTCCTCTCGACTCTTTCAAGGACGATTTGAGTCTCTTACAGCTGAAGTTCAGGGTCTCTCTTCCAAGGTTGACCTCTGCACGTCCCTTCTTCAGCAAGTTCTACAGAAAGTGAATGAACCAGCTCCAGCGCTGCCTCCCTCCTTCACTGAAGATGATCGTACCAACCTCAACATCGCTGTGGAATTCATTCATGATGCCACATGCGACATACCTGCGGTTGAAGACCGAGTTAAGCGTCTGGAGGCTGACGTTCAAGTGCTAAAAGCTTCAACAGCTACTCCAGCAGCTGAACAATCCCCTACCGCTGATAATGACAAAGTGGGGGAGAAAACTGAAGAAACCTCTATTGCTGCTGGGGAAGCTAAGGAACCTCCCTCTCAATCTGAGGGGGAGAAGGCAAAAGAATCCTCATCGATTCACTCCATTCTCTTTGAAGAGGATGAAGAAGAAGACGATGAAGAGGAAGATGATCTAGATCTTGATGATCAAGAAAAGGATCAGCCCTCCGATGACGACGACGACGATGAAGACCAATCTATGTGGTTCTCTAAGCCGAACGTCGTATCAGGGACAACTTCGCAAGAGGTTGTCAAAACAGGGGTGAGAGGTGATACATCTTCAAGTGTTCCTTCGCAAAGCAAAGACAAGCAACCAATCGCTGAAGAATGCTTGAGGACTGGATCACAATCTGAGGGGGAGCATCCTTCTCAGGTATGTCTTTCAATTGTACCACTTTTCTACTCTTTCCAAACCCCTATGTCTTTCTAGCCTTTATCTCTCTCGTTCTAAAAATACACTTATCCCTTCTTTCCTTCTTTTTCTAACCAGACAGTTCTCACCCCTGCTTAAGGGTTCTGAACTACAAATAATACCAGCGACTATCGCTGAAGAAATAATCCCAATCTCTATCACTGAGATTGATGAAGAAGAAGAAGAAGATTCCCTGGTCCATCCAGGAAGGCCCTCTCGACCATCTCATTGGTCAGAGGAAGTGGTGAAGAAAAGAGTTGAAATGATCGCTCAACTAGAAAGTCAACGGCTGAAAATCCCTCTTCAAATATCCACAGAGCTCGACTTCCTCACTGACGCTGAAAGAGAAGAATCTGCCAAAGCTGAGAAGCTGATCGCTGAATGCAAACGAGATGCCCAACTCGCTTTAAAGATTCAATCCTCTCAAGTTAAGGACAAAAAGCTGAAAAGCAAACCTGTGGAAGTTCAAGCAGCACTACTGAAAGAAATTGAAGAGGAACGCTTCAAAGAACAAGAGATCAACGATAAGTCTATCGAATGGTGCAAACAAAAGATGGATTATCGTTCTGATCTTCTTCCAATATCAGCCGTGACTATCTCTGGTCGCAAGAAGAAAGATCAACTCTCAGTGACCATGGAGATTACCAGAGAGGATGGAACCCAAAAAGCAATGTACGTATCAAAACTTGAAAGCTTCGGATTTACGGAATGGTTAGAGTTCTGGGATGCGCTGAAGAAATCCAAATCTACATACAGAGGCTACGTTGAAGGACTCCTTGAAGCCCTCATAAATAGAGTCGTTTCTGTACTAAAGCTGCCATCTCCTCTTCCTCCCAAATCTTTGAAACTCAAGAGAAAAATTGGGTCCTCCTCCTCTGAAGATGTCGCCATCATCAGGAATGAAACTTCTATCAAATTTTCAAGAGATGCACTGTTTGGTCCTCCTCCTGATCTTTCAGTTCTGGACTTATCTCTGCCTCCTGGTGGTCCCTTCCAAGCTGGTCAAGTAATCGACAAGCCTTATGGAATATTCTTCAGAGATGATGATGAGGAACTCAGATTTCAAAGAATCTCTGAGATTCCTATCTGTCCTCTGAATCATCTCAAGGATCTCTTATGCTTATGGTGTGACTTCTTCCCTGCTGCTGAAAAAATTAAAGAAATTATCAGTCAAGAATCTTTGGAACGAAGACAGAAAGGAGAAGAAATACCTGAGTATATGATCAATCCTCCCAAATCTTCTTATAGCTAATAGATTAGTTTTCTTATCTGCAATCTGTTAGTTATACTTACAGTAGTTAGTTAGTCACTTGTACTTATGATTTTCATATCTTGTAATTCTATCCCTGAATTAAATGAAAATTGCAGTGATGTACTTAACCCTATCAGTACTGTAAAAGATCCCTCAAAATAGTAATTGGGACATGCATTCTATGAGTCCTTTTTATTCCTATATTTTGAATTAAAAAGTAATTTTCTTTTGTTACTTTGTCATTATCAAATAGGGGGAGATTGTTGATCCAAACTCTCTCAGTGATTTGATAACGACCCTCTTTTATACTTAGTGAAAATTACGTTATTATATGTATTAGTGTTTCATCATCAGCGATCAGACTGAGTCTGTTCAGTTATCGCTGATGACCTTTCTGTAAACATTTAATATGTATTAGTGTTTCACTTTCAGCGATCAAACTGAGTCTGTTCAGTTATCACTGATAGTTTCCTATGTAACACAGTTAACGTAATCCCTGAAGACAAGTCTCGCGTCAACATAGTTCATAGCTGAATCAAAGACGAAGCCACTGAACAATAGATAAGTCTACTAGTGACCTGATGCGGATATCAGCGAAGACCAGACAAATCTACTTACGCGAAGAAGCCTGAGGAAAAGCTTTAGCGATAGCTGAACTTCTTTATCTCTGGAAGAAGAGATACTCAGCGATCAACGATCACAAAGCTTATGCCTCAAGTTTTCTTTTGTCTTACCTTGCACAACCAGTACGATGTGTCAGAACGGACAAGTCCCTGCCACAAATCGTACACCAACTCTGTCAACTACACTGTTCATAAAGTGGCCAAAAGCATGTCTCCAAAAGTGAGACTACCAAAGCCAATCTATGAATGCCACGTGTAAAGTACCCTGCCATGCATTTAATGCATAGGGTATAAATAGGAAGCTCACTCCTTCATCTGAAGGGGTGCTCAATCCTTTGAACTCCAAAATAGAAACCCTTGTTTTCTATCTCTCTAAAAATCCCCCATTCTCTGAATTTCTTGTGCAACCATCTTAGTGTTTCTTAAGTTTGTTTAGATTGAGTCTGTCTTAATCTTATTCCGCAACAAACTTGTAAATTGTATTTTGATTTATCAATAAACAATTTATTAAACTTTAATTTCTGTGTTTGTATTCAACCCCCCCCCCTTCTACAAACTTGTTAAGCACCTTCGGGACCAACACATACGAATCACCGAAATTATAAAAATGCAATTAAAACTAAAAACCCAACATTAGTTCGTTCTCGATGATGATGCTAACACCCATCCTTCATTTCGCAAATGTAAAAGTTAGTACAAATTTAAGCCGGCTATGGTTACCAACAAGCTCGGACAACATTAGTTTTCACTAACTGGACATTAGCTAAAACAAGCTCAGTAGCTAAATCTTAACTACAAATGGAACAATAAACAAGCTCTCAATGTTCCAGGTGTGATTAGCATTAACGAAAAGGAAAATACCGACTCAAAGAATTAAGCACATAAGCTCGGCTTAATTTTCACTTTGATTGGAAGATTCCTAGAACTCCATTTTGAAAACCTTATCGAAATCAAAAGAGTTCCATTGTTACTATATCAAAATTAAAGACAATTACGTATCTAAGATTTTGACTAACGATAATTCACAAGAACAACAAGTAATTGGCCAAATCAATTAACATTCAAATGAAAATGACATTTAATCTAGAAATGAACCAAATAAACTTGTCCCAAACAATTTACAACAAAATCTCAAAGTGAAAATCATCAAAATCCAAAACTAACCAATGTTGGAATTGAGAAATTAGCCACACATGGCTAAACTAGGATTCCAAAAGCAAGAAATTACGAAAATGGAAGTAGAAATTGCTCCAAAATCGACACCTTGCTGCTGCATTTTTGTTTCTCTCGTTCCAAAAATCAATTCCCCCTCTCAAATGATAGTTACGATGTATATTTGTACCTCCCAAGATCATAACCGCTCAAAAATCTTAAAAACCCACGTTTTTGGGTCGTGCGCGGCTGTGAACGCGCGAAGACTCGCACGGAGACGAAATTGAAGTCGGACGGTGCTTGGCGCGACCGGTGGCGTGGCTCGGGGCGCACGGGGGTCTGCCTCTCGAACAGTGTTTGGCGCTGGTGTGGGCGCGGATTCATCTGCACAAGAGGTCGCGCGAGACACTGGATGCGTCTCCCACTTCCTCCTTCTCGTTCTCGATCTGATTGCAAAAGGGGGAGATGGGCTTTGCTTTGGGCCTTTTCTTTCTTCTTTTATTTGGGCCTGCACAAAATAGAATAAATACTTAAGTAAGCCTATTTTAGGGATAAAATGATTTAGGAAATTGGGTTTTTAAACCCTTTTAAAACACAAAGTTAAAGCCATCAAAATATCCCCACGCTTTGAATTTTGACCGTCCTCGGGCAAATACTAAGAATTTAGCACAATACACAACTTATGAGTTGATTTCGAGTTTTCATAAATATCCATAGCATTTTATGAGAACATGGTTTGACTAGCATAACAATAACTAACAAAAAAGACAGATCCAAGATGAAGATAAGCTAATTTCACATACTCCTCACAAAGGGTATAAAACTAGTATATCCGCTCAATTCACTCCAAAAGGGGGTAAGTGTTTACACTCTTTGCATCAAATTCACATGCACATACACTACCAGATCTCGATTCTCCATTGTTAATGGTTAACACTTAGTGCGGATCGAAAGGTCCTTTTAATCGGGTTGTAACTTGGCTAAGGGTCAAGGTGGGGAAAATTTGGTTAAATGACTAAAAGTTGGACTTTGAAAATAAAACTACGCACAATAACTTTTACTCCTCCACTTTACACACCCAAGCCATGAGATTTTTCCTCATTTGAGCTCTTATTTATCTAGGCACATTACGGAGACAATGGTATTTCTTTTCAATATTGGTCTCCAAATTATTATTATTATTTTTTTTCATGTATATATATTTTCTGTTCTTTTCTTTTTCATATTTTCTTGCTTTTTTGCTTTGTGCCCCTTTCTTTTCTTTTCCTTTTGCTTTGGGCTATATTCTTTCCCTTTTCGGCTTACAAGGAGTCTGACTAATAAAAATGCACAAGTTCATTCCCAAAAGTCCGGTAGGAGAAGTGTTTGGCTAAGGGGTTAATATGTGGTATAAAGACAACAAAATCGGGTAATTAGGCTCAAAGTGGGTGATCAAAAAGGAATACATACATAAGGGTTGGCTTTTAGGCTAAATGGTTTAAAAAAAAAATAACATCAAAGATGGCCTTTTTCATTTCCACACTAGTATTGCCTATATACAATTTTGAAGAGTCCTAACACAAGTTCTAGAGTGAAATGAACATGGAAGATGCAATGCACACACAAAAGAAGTAAGATTGAAAATAATGTTCAATCATGGCTCAAAAATCTCCCGGGTGCATATTTAGTCTATAAAAATAGCAAATCTCACAAGGGTTGTCTCAAGTTTGTCAATCTAAACTACTCATGCAACAACATAATCATCCATGCCATGGTGTTCATGTAATGATAAGAAAAGCAAACAACTCATGTGTCACTCAAAATTATGCCCAAAAATAGCCAAAATTCAAAAAATATAGCCTCATTCATGTAATCCCCACACTTATTCAATCACCACACTTAAACCATATTTTGTTCTCAATATATGCATGATGTAGCACAGTCTAAGAGCAATTAAAAGAACAAAGGGAACAAGAAATCTCCCATGATTTGATGGCGTGTGCGCGATATATGGTTCTTGATGTAGGTGGGTGTCTCCGTGCACTTGGGGGGGGGGGTATGATCCAAGCTTGAAAGTGGTGAAACCTGGAAACAATCACTCATCAACAAAAACAACTACCCTAGGAATGGAAATAAAGCAGTAAAATTGGGTTGCCTCCCAATCAACGCCTTTTTTTTATCTTCGTTGGCTCGACACTATCCCAACCTCAACAACTACGGGTGGTGGCTCAAGAGCCATAACATCAATGTCTTTAGACTGAAAACCTTCATAAAAAGGTTTCAGTCTATGCCCGTTCACTTTAAATGACTTACCCGTTTTCGGGCTTTCAATGTCTACCGCTCCATGAGCATACACTTTAACAACTATGAAAGGACCAATCCAACGTGATCTAAGCTTACCAAAAAATAGCTTTAAGCGTGAATGAAAAAGTAAAACCTTTTGTCCCACCACAAACTCTTTCTAGGAGATTAACTTGTCGTGAAAAGCTTTGGTCCGTTCTTTGTAAATCTTGGAGCTCTCGTATGCATCATTCTTGATCTCTTCAAGATCTTGCAGCTGTAGCTTCCTTAAGACTCCCGTTTCATCTATCCTCATGTTGCACTTTTTAACCGCCCACTAAGCCCTGTGCTCTAACTCAACAGGGAGATGACATGGTTTACCATAAACTAATCGAAAAGGGGACATACCTATAGGTGTCTTGTAGGTCGTGCGGTAGGCCCACAAAGCATCGTCCAAACGGTCATTCCAATCCTTACGGTTAGGATTCACGGTTTTCTCAAGTATTGATTTGATCTCCCGATTAGAGACCTCAACTTGCCCATTGGATTGGGGATGGTATGCGGTTGAAATATGGTGGGTCACATGATACTTCTTGAGAAGTGCCTCAATCACCTTGTTGCAAAAGTGCGTCCCCCGATAACTTATGATGGCCCTCGGTGTCCCAAACCTGACGAAAATGTTAGCTCGGAGAAAAGATGAAACAGTACGAGCATCGTCAGTTCGGGTGGCTTTGGCCTCCACCCATTTGGAAACATAATCGACGCATAATAAGATATAGGTGAAAACAGAAGAGACGGGGAATGGTCCCATGAAATCGATGCCCCATACGTCAAAGATTTCACAAACCAAAATTGGGTTTGGGGGCATTTAACTTACGTGGTCCGATATTCCCCGTCCTTTGGCACCTATAACAACTCTTACAAAACAGATATGCGTCTTTAAAAATGGAAGGCCAAAACAGTCCAAAATCTAAGAGTTTAAGGGCCGTACGCTTTGGACCAAAATGCCCCCCACAAGCATATTTGTGACAGAATCGAAGTACACTTTGTACTTCATGTTGGGGGACACATCGTCTAATGATTTGATCAGAAAAATGCTTACAAAGGTAAGGATCGTCCTAAACATAAAACTTAACATGACTTTTAATTGTACCCTCTTCAGTCCTAGTTAACGTACCTGGTAAGGTGTTTGTCACCAAATAATTTACTATATTGGCATACTAGGGCGTGGTCTCTTGTATGGATAGAAGATCTCGTCGGGAAACTCATCCTTCAAGGTATAAGGATCTTCACCATTCAACAGTCGACTTAAGTGATCAACTACTAAATTCTTCAATCCACTCTTATCCCGGATTTCATGGTTGAACTCTTGTAGAAGCAACATCCAACGTATAAGGCGTGGCTTGGCGTCTCTTTTCTTTATTAGGTACTTAAGAGCTGCATGATCAGAAAAAATTATCACTTTAGTACCACGTAGATATGAACAAAATTTCTCTAAAGCATATACTATGGCTAAGAGCTCCTTCTCTGTCATTGAATAGTTACCTTGAGCACTATCCAACGTGCGAGAAGCATAATATATAACGTGTGGGTCCTTACCAAACTTTTGTCCCAAAACAGCCCCGACCGCGTAATTACTCGCGTCGCACATGATCTCAAAAGGGAGATCCCAATTTGGGGTCTGAATGATTGGGGCAGAAGTTAACTTATCTTTCAACTCATCGAATGCCTTCTTGCACGCTCCATCAAACTGGAAGTCTACGTCTTTTTGTAGCAAGCAACATAGTGGTCGAGTAATCTTCGAAAAGTCCTTTATGAGCCTTTGATAGAAACCTGCATGACCAAGGAAAGACCGGACTTCCCTAACACAAATAGGGTAAGGTAGAGTTTTAATGATATCAATTTTAGCTCTATCTACATCTATACCTTTCTTTGAATCAATGTGACCCAAAATAAGACCACGACTAACCATAAAATGACATTTTTCATAATTTAAAACAAGGTTAGTCTCGATGCATCTTTTTAAAATCCTGGTCAAGTTGTTCAAACACTCATCAAAAGAATTACCATAAACAGTGAAATCATCTATAAACACCTCAATAATATTTTCAACATATTCGGAGAATATACTTACCATGCATCGTTGAAAAGTAGCGGGTGTGTTACAAAGGCCGAAAGGCATACGCCTATAGGCAAACGTACCGAATGGGTATGTAAAAGTAGTCTTCTCCTGATCCTCCGGTGCTACCGTGATTTGGTGGAAACCTGAATATCCATCAAGACAACAATAATGAGAGTTTCCCGCTAACCGTTCCAACATTTGGTCGATAAAGGGAAGAGGAAAATGATCCTTTCTAGTAGACGAATTTAACCTCCTATAATCAATACATACTCTCCATCCATTTTGGACTCGAGTAGGCACCGACTCACCTTCGGTGTTCTTTACCAAAGTTAAAACCCGTCTTTTTGGGCACTACCTGAACGGGACTTACCCATTTGCTATCAGAGATTGAGTAGATAATACCTGCGTTAAGGAGTTTAAGAATCTCCTTTTTTATTACCTCCATCATGGGTGGATTTAGGCGGCGTTGGACTTCTCGAAATGGCTTGTAGTCGTCTTCCATCAGAATCTTGTGCATATAAATTGAGGGACTCAACCCATTGATATCGGCTATAGTCCAACTGATCGCCTATTTGTGCTCCTCAAGTACATTCACCAACTTATGCTCTTCGTCACTTGAAAGCTCAGTGGAAATGATCACCGTTAAAGTATTATCCTTGCCTAAGTATGCATACTTTAGGTGGCTTGGCAACTCCTTCAACTCAAGTACGGGGGCCTGCAAAATAGTAGGAAACAACTTTGTATGAGTAGATGGTAAATTAAAATTTGATACCTCAAACTTCTTGTGCCGGTCGGATTCCATAGCTAAGACTGTTTCCTTGAGCTCGGGTCCTAAGTCATACTCCTTCATCAGTAGATTAACTGTCTTTGCATCTAGGTGCCTTGTGATTGCCACCTCCAATAAATCACGGTTAGTTAATCATACAAGTCGTGAGTAATGGGATTTAAAACATCAACAAAATTAACAGAAGACACATCACTAGGATATCTCATGGCATCATAGATATTAAAATTAATAACGTCACCATCAAACACCATAGTTAATGTACCATCATGAACATCAATTTTAGTCTTTGATGTTTTCAGAAAGGGTCTTCCCAACAATATCAAAGGAGAATTGGAGGTATTATGCTCCTCCATATCTATGACATAGAAATCGGCGTGGAAGACCAACTCATTAACTTGAACCAACACGTCCTCAAGGACTCCCTTGGGATACACATTGGAACTATCAGCTAGTTGTATAACAACTCCCGTCCTCTTAAGAGGTCCCACATTAAATGATGAATATATTGATAAGGCATGACATTTATGGACGCTCCTAGATCTAGCATGGCTATATCAATCAAAACATTCCCTAACTTACAAGGGATAGTGAACATACCTGGATCCTTGCATTTAGGGGGCATCTTATCTCCTTGAAGAACGGCGGAGACGTTTTGGCCCATACTTACCTTCTCGTTCCCAACCAACTTCCTCTTGTTCGTGTGCAATTCCTTCAAAAACTTGGCATATCGAGGTACTTTTTTAATAGCATCTAGGAGTGGAATGTTTACCTCAACACGGCGAAAAGTTTCCATAATCTCCTTGTCTTCTTGCTCTATCTTCGATTGCTCAAATCTTTTTGGGAATGGGGGTCGGATGACCACTTTGGGTGTTGCTATCTTGTCCTCAACTTTTTCTTCAACTTTTCCCTCTTTTGGTTTAGCTCCAACAATCTCGGCTTCCTTTTCTTCATTCCTTGCGCTCTTCTTAACCTTGGGCTCTAGATCTGGCACTATCCTGTTTCGCAAGGTAATAGCACTAACATTAGCTTTCGGAGGGGGTTCGGTTTGAGACGGTAACTTACCTAGATTATCGATACAATTGAGTGAAACCGCCATTTGACTAATTTGTGCCTCCAAATTCTTGTTTTGAGCCACCAAGTTCAGAATATTGGTTCTTGTCTCCTATTGAAATTGTTGGGCATTAGTAGCAAGAGACTTAACAATGTCTTCCAAAGACATACCTGAACTGCTTGAAGCTTGTTGTTAGGCTGAAATTGCGGCTTTTGTTGGAATGGTTGCTGAAATTGCCTTTGCTGAAATTGTTGTGGAGGTCTTGGGGCACTAACGTAGAGATGTTTGAACCTCTCCCAATATTCATGGAGAGTTTCTACATCTCTTTGTTTTATGCCACAAATTTTCGTACGGAGTGTGGTGGCTCGGGAGGCGGGAAAGAATTTATCCAAGAATAGTCTCGCCATTTGGTTCCAAGTCGTTACCGAACCGGGCGGTAACGAGTAGAGCCAATCCTTAGCCCGGTCTTTTAAATAAAAAGGGAATGCCTTTAACTTTATCAGATCTTCCGTAACCTCATTAGGCTTCATACTCAAACAGACAACATGGAATTCCTTGAGGTGCTTGTTAGGGTCCTCATTCTCCAAACCGTGATATGTGGGTAGGAGATGGACCAAACCAGTTCTTAAAACAAAATTGCCATTACCTTGAGGATACCTAATACAGATTGGAACTTGGGTGACATCGTGGGTTGCCAACTCTCGGAGAGTCAGCTCATCTCCGTCCTCCATCTTGACTTCCGGCTCTTCTTCTTTCTCTTCCTCAGATTCCGTCTTCGGCTCCTCGACTTCTGTTTTTGGATTTTCTTCCTTCTCTTCGTCCGAATTGCTTTGCAGGTTAATATCTTTCCAGATATTTACCCCTGGTGGCGAAGGTCCCTCACCTTACTTCTTCGGAAGCTTGACTTGTTTCCTTAGTCTTTTCGTGATCCGTTCGATTTCAAAGATTATTGGAATAAGGATACCTGTACGTGAAGATCTAGGCATAAACCGTTAGAAATACCGAGTCCCCGGCAACGGCGCCAAAAATTTGACGGATGCCGAGTCCACCAAATAATAAATAACCAACAAGACCCTTATCAGGAGTTAAAATTGCGACAGTGGTAAGTCGGGTCGAATCCACAGGGACTCGGTTCAACTTATTATGACCGGGATATTCACACACAAATACGAATTATAAAATTAAATTGCAAAAAGGGGGGGGGGGTTGGATTGGTTTTAAACTACCATACGAATCAACGAAATTATAAAAATGCAATTAAAATTAAAAACCCAAAATTAGTTCGTTCTCGATGATGATGCTAACACCCATCCTTGATTTCGCAAATGTAAAAGTTAGTACAAATTTAAGCCGACTATGTTTACCAACAAGCTCTGACAACCTTAGTTTTCACCAATTGCAAATTAGCTAAAACAAGCTCTTTAGCTAAATCTTAACTACAAATGGAAAAATAAACAAGCTCTCAATGTTCCAGGTGTGATTAGCATTAACGAAAAGGAAAACACCGACTCAAAGAATTAATCACATAAGCTCGGCTTAATTATCACTTTGATTGGAAGATTCCAAGAACTCCATTTTGAAAACCTTATCGAAATCAAAAGAGTTCCATTGTTACTATATCAAAATTAAAGACAATTACGTATCTAAGATTTTGACTAACGATAATTCACAAGAACATCAAGTAATTGGCCAAATCAATTAACATTCAAATGAAAATGACATTTAATCTAGAAATCAACCAAATAAACCTGTCCCAAACAATTTACAACAAAATCTCAAAGTAAAAAGAATCAAAATCCAAAACTAACCAATGTTGGAATTGAGAAATTAGCCACACATGGCTAAACTAGGGTTCCAAAAGCAAGAAATTACCAAAATGGAAGAAGAAATTGATGAAGAAAATGCTCCAAAATTGACACCTTGTTGTTGCGTTTTTGTTTCTCTCGTTCCAAAAATCGATTCCCCATCTCAAATGACAGTTACGATGTATATTTGTACCTCTCAAGATGATAACCACTCAAAAATCTTAAAAACCCACGTTTTTGGGTCATGCGCGGTTGCAGGCGCGGCTGTGAACGCGCGAAGACTCGCACGGAGACGAAATTGAAGTCGGATAGTGCTTGGTGCGGCTCGGGGAGCGCGGGGGTCTGCCTCTCGAGCAGTGTTTGGCGCTGGTATGGGTGCGGATTCATCCGCGCAAGAGGTCGCGCGCGACAATGGATGTTTCTCCCGCTTCCTTCTTCTCGTTCTTGATCTGATTGCAAAAGGGAGAGATGGGCTTTGCTTTGGGCCTTTTCTTTCTTCTTTTATTTAGCCTGCACAAAATAGAATAATACTTAAGTAGGCCTATTTTAGGGATAAAATGATTTAGGAAATTGGGTTTTTAAACCCATTTAAAACACAAAATTAAAGCCATCAGTTAAGAATCGATTTGTTTCCAACGACACACAAGTTACTTCATCCATTAATCTAATTTTGATTCTCGAAACAGAAAGCAATCTTCCTCATATGTTATTTGGGGCTTGCGTCCTCTTGGAAGGTAAATTATACCCACCGATTTTCTTGAACTTTCAACATGATTTACAATTGTTTGAATATTTGTCAAATATTTGAAATAATCTAATAACGATAATTATGAAACCAAATAACAACGGGAAACATATAATTTAATCTTTCTCTTTTTTTTTGGTTTTTAGTTTTAGTGCTAATGCTTACATTTGTCTTACATTTAATCGTTGTTGGAACATCTTCAACAATCTCAAAATGCCTAAGTAAGTAAGTAAGCATGAAATAACTTGCTAATTTGTTTATTCATCTGATTGTTGATCAGGAGGAAACAAGATACCTCTTGTGGTTTCTTTGTATTTGAAAATTTGATTTGATTTGATATTGTTGTTTGTTTTACATGATGATATTGTGGATCAGGAGGAAACAAGATACCTCTTATGGAATTTATTGCCAATTACTTCATGCAGATTGCCCATTTGGAGCGTACCGGACATTATTTGACCATGAAAGACAATCAAGTTCGTTGCTTCTTTCCTCAATTATTTTTAACATGTATTTATATTTTGGTGAAGTTTATGTGGAGATTAAAGCTATATTCGCTTTGATGTACCATTGATTCAAACTCTGTCTTTGATTTGCAGGTGGTCCATTTGCATCCATCAAATTGTTTTGACCACAAGCCCGAATATCTGCAGGTGGTCCATTTGCACCCATCAAATTGTTTGGACCACAAGCCCGAATGGGTTATTTACAACGAATATGTCTTGACAAGCAGAAATTTCATACACACCGTTACAGATGTTCGTGGTCAATGGTTAGTCATCTTCACTAAAAATATTTCATTTTTAAATTTTTCATACGCACTGTTACAGATGTTCGTGGTCAATGGTTAGTCATCTTCATAAAAATATTTCATTTTTAAATTTTATCTACCTCTTCATTGTTCTCATGGCTGTTGTATCATTTCATTCTCATATATATGGTACACATACATAAGAAACAAACAGTGGATTAAATCTTCAATATTATCTAATGTGAAGCTTCTTTTTTTTTTGCATCCATGCATGTCTGTAAAATACGTGGTTTTTGGAGAAAAGGCTGGTCGCTGCCTTTTCCACTTGGATTACCGAGTTGTATGGAAGGGTTGAAAACGTGGATAAATCATTACCTGCTACTGATGGGTTATTCCATTCTTGCATTCTCCTTCAATGGACAAAGTTGTTAGATGGCTCAATATATTTTGATCCTCAAATAAGAAACAATGCAAACAACGCACAATATGGGAATGGTCTTACATCAAAATATCAGAATGTTCGTCCCCATTCTCATCTCATGGTATTCCTTATTTCTGTTTGCATCATATTTTGAGAAGTTCGTGTTTTCATATTGTTTATAGATTTCTAGAGACACTAATATTTTCCTCGTCGAAACCTTGCCTCTCTCAGGTTTGAGGATTGCTTTTTCCCTTTTTTTTCTCAGATTTTTTCTCAAAATTAAAAATCTGAGAAAAAAGGGAAAGAGCGGTCCTCAAACCTGAGAGAGCCAGTGAGTTTCCAAAAGTTGATGCCATCACTGCATTGAATCAAAAAAATAATCAAAGAAAACGAAAATGAAGATAAATGGATCGTAACATTGAAGTGAGAAGGGGCAAGAGAAATAAGAACACGGATAAGGGTTTCGACGAGGAAAACATTAGTGTCTCTAGAAATCTATAAACAATATGAAAACATGAACTTCTCAAAATAAGATGTAAACAGAAATAGGGAATACCATGAGATGAGAATGGGGACAGACATTCTGATATTTTGACGTAAGACCATTCCCATATTGTGTGTTGTTTGCATTGTTTCTTGTTTGAGGATCAAAATATATTGAGCCATCTAACCACTTTGTCCATTGAAGGAGAGTGCAAGAATGGAATAACCAATCAGTAGGAGGCAATGATTTCTCCACGCTTTCAACCCTTCCATACAACTCGGTAATCCAGGTGGAAAAGGCAGTGACCAACCTTTTCTCCAAAAAACACGTATTCTGCAGACCATGGATGCAAAAAAAAAAAATGAAGCTTCACATTAGATAATATTGAAGATTTAATCCACTGTTTTTTTCTTATGTATGTGTACCATATATATGAGAATGAAAGGATACAACAGTCATGAGAACAATGAAAAGGTAGATAAAATGTAAAAATGAAATATTTTTAGTGAAGATGACTAACCATTGACCGCGAACATCTGTAACGGTGCGTATGAAAATTTTAAAAATGAAATATTTTTAGTGAAGATGACTAACCATTGACCACTAACATCTGTAACGGTGTGTATGAAATTTCTGCTTGTCAAGACATATTCGTTGTAAATAACCCATTCGGGCTTGTGGTCCAAACAATTTGATGGGTGCAAATGGACCACCTGCAAATATTTGGGCTTGTGGTCAAAACAATTTGATGGGTGCAAATGGACCACCTGCAAATCAAAGACAGAGTTTGAATCAATGGTACATCAAAGCGAATATAGCTTTAATCTCCACATAAACTTCACCAAAATATAAATACATGTTAAAAATAATTGAGGAAAGAAGCAACAAACTTGATTGTCTTTCATGGTCAAATAATGTCCGGTATGCTCCAAATGGGCAATCTGCATGAAGTAAGTGGCAATAAATTCCATAAAAGTATGACACAAGTTATTTCCAATCCACAATATCATCATGTAAAACAAACAACAATATCAAATCAAATCAATTTTTCAAATACAAAGAAACCACAAGAGGTATCTTGTTTCCTCCTGATCAACAATCAGATGAATAAACAAATTAGCAAGTTATTTCATACTTACTTACTTACTTACTTAGGCATTTTGAGATTGTTGAAGATGTTCCAACAACGATTAAATGTAAGACAAATGTAAGCATTAACACCAAAACTAAAACCCAAAAAAAAGAGAAAGATTAAGTTGTATGTTTCCCATTGTTATTTGGGTTCACAATTATCGTTATTAGATTATTTCAGATATTTGACAAATATTCAAACAATTGTAAATCATGTTGAAAGTTCAAGAAAATCGATGGGTATAATTTACCTTCCAAGAGGACGCAAGCCCCAAATAATAGATGAGGAAGATTGCTTTCTGTTTCGATAATCAAAATCGGATTAATGGGTGAAGTACCTTGGGTGTCTTTGGAAACAAATCGATTCATAACCCTAACCCCGACTTCGCCTCTCGATTCATAACCCTAACCCCGACTTCACCTCTCCACCCCCTTCACACCATGACCAGCGTATCCTTCCATTTGCCACCAGAGAAACTCCATTTCAGCCTCAATAGCGATCCAGATCCATATCGGCCCTCTTCTCAAACCCCAACAGCGATCGATAGGGGGAAGGGGTATTTCGTATGCTCGAGAGCAGCAAGCTAGGGAGGACTGCAACAGCGAAATAGGGGTTAGAGAATGGAGGCAGTCGGTGGTAGACGTGAGAGCAGTAGAGGTGATAAGGAGAAAGTGAAAAGGCAAAAGACGGTTATGATTGAGGAGAAATAATTGAAGAGAAATTAGGAAAAACTTGATTGAAGGAGAAAATAGAAAAAGGGATTCTTGGCCTAAGGAGAGGCCACGTCATCAGGCATGGTTTCTCTTTATATATATATATATTGGAATGAAAGAAAAGTTATTTCAATGATTTGCTATATGTGCCACATGCCCCATTACTTTCAGAATCCCATGATAATAGTTGCTATTGGGGTGCACATGATGCCAATGTCTCAGTTCGTTAAAGATCTACTCTGTCCATTTGACAGCAATTGTTTTCTTCATTCCAAAAGGAATCCAACTTTATGTAAGATAACATGATGCATTCAATCATACCCTTCAAACTTACATGTGTCCTTGATCATATAATAATGTTTACCATTGATTTAGTATGGTGTTAGAGCATAGATGTATTAATAAGTTGGTCTTACTTAGTGGTTAAGCTTTTTGAAATGTGCCTGTTCATTATAACTTATTATTTAATTTTGTAGGTACTGCTATTACCCACATCATTTAATTGAAAACATAAACATTGTTTATTTGAAACTAGCTAAACTATTCCGTCTATACTTTAGATACATTTTACTTTGTTCTTTGCTGTAGACAGGATTGATGGGAAAAACTCTTCTTCAACTTCAATCGAACAAAGGAGATGTTCTTCCTGCTCACAAGGTAAAAATGGTTTAGGGTTTAGCAAAAACAAATGTTCATATACATGAGCAAGTTTTTGAGAGAAACATGAATGTTAGGCTACCAGCCCTTGAATATTTCAACAGTTGGGTTCAAACAATCTTCTGTTCTGTAGTCAACAAACAAATAATGAAATGCATCAATATATTTGGATGTAAAGGTTGCTGAGAATACCCACATTATGCAACTAATGTGAGGTTTTTAAGTCAGAAAGGTAACGTTTTTTAAGTCAGAAATGTTCTTAATACAATGTTCACTACAGAACTAAGTCTGAACAAGTCTTTTGAACACCATGTGTTCGATAATATTCCCCAATGACACCAAATGAATTTAAATTAAGGTTGATTTTAATTACCTTAGGATTATCTTAGCAAATAATAATTATACTTTGAAATGTGAATTGGTTGCAATTTACTTTGTCTTCCTAACTTCAATTTTTAAATGACTTTTAATTTCATTTATGTATTGTGGGTAATGTACCACAATTGGTTGCAATTTACTTTGTCTTCCTAACTTTAACTTTTAAATGGGTTTTAATTTCATTTATGGTTACTGTTATTGTCTCAATAGTTAATCATAAGAATTTGTAACATTTACATAATTAATTCATGCTCTTAAATTGCATTTAATTCAATCACACATGTTTATATATATACGCATGATTATTATGTTTATTTACTTTGTCAATTACTCTACAATCACAACTTCCAATTTACAAATCTTTCTACATTTGGAGTTCGTTGGATTGAAAGATTTGGTGTTGGATAATGATAGTTGGGTCGTGAAAATTAGAATATGTAGGCTATGGGAATCTTTGAATACCAAGATGAATGGGGAATTGATTAGTTTGGACATGGTTTTGGTTGATGAAAATGTGTGTCATTTTATCCTTATTTTTATTGTTAGTAAATGCCCAAAAGCTAATCATACGATGATTGTAATTTTGAGTTTTGTTTCATGAAATTAATAAATAAATAAAAGGCATTGCCCAATTTATTATGTATATGTTATATTATGTGTTTTAATTATTCATAATAAATAACCTTAGAATAATGTATTCTAAATGTCTCTAGTTAAATATTACTTTGGGTTTAAAGGTTGAAGTAATATGATAATGACTAGCATATTTGGGTTTACGGGAGTGATGTCTTTAGGCCCCTTGATAAATATATATACTAAGGAAATGCATGCATGCTCGGATAATTGATATGAGATATCATGATCTGTTTTATTAGTATATTAGGGAATCAATAAACTAGAGATTGGACATAACGAGGATGACACATTCAATGTCTCGTGTTCACTCTAGACATCAAGGACAAAGGAATTAAATGTGTAAACTAAAATTGACTACAAACCAATAATTTGTTGTATCACCAATTCTCGTCATTTGGGTGACGATGATGTATTGCTAGATACCGCTCATTGTTTATAAATATAAATACGATATTTATATTTATTACCAACATGTCGAGAACCCATTGGGTCACACGCTTTGAACATATCCAAATAAGGAGTTTCAATAATTAAAATGTTTAATTATTATATCTGATTTGTATTACATTAAATAAGTTGACTAGGTATTGTTATGTAAGAAAGTGATAGTGCACCACTAATGTGATAGTGCACCACTAATGGTGCATGGCCACTCTTACACTCAAGTAAGATGTGGAGATGATGGTGATGTTTTAGGCCATACTTCCATCACCATATATAATGTATGACATTGTATGTAATTCTTGTTCTTGCAATTCTCTCTAAAAATCACCTACAACTATATGCTCCCTTTCCTTTCTAAGTTTTTTAAACCGTGACTAGCATCACGAGAAGACAAAGGATTCGGATTGTTCGCGTGGATACCGTGGAGGCATCAAGCTTGCTTTGTTGCTGTGATTCAAAGTCTCGTTAATTGTGAGGTATAATTTCGAAACACCCAATTTATTTCGGTTCGTATGGGTCCTTGGAGGGTTACGGTTTTATTTTCCGCTATGCTTGAGATCCCGTAACCCAACAATTATACCATTTATTAGTAAAAACGGTTAATTCGTTTGTTTTTCTTTGTTTTATAGGGTTCTCTCATACGAGAAATGGTGAGGAAGAACTTGGTCAATAAGTTTAACCATTTGTTGGAAGAAGGAAATGTGTATGTTCTAAGAAATTTCAAGGTTGTTGAAAATTCTGGAGCCTTCAAGGTCGTCGACTCAAAGGTGAAGATTATTTTTACACTATTCACCAAGGTGGAAAAAGTTGATACCCATGATCCTCTTATCCCTATGCATGGGTTCCAATTTGCAAGTGAGAAAACAGTTAATGACCGTCTCAACGATGACATTGTACTCACGGGTATGTCTAAAAGAAGCTTTTAAATATTTATTGCCACGATTGATTTGATTTACGTTTTTTTTTGTATAGATATTATCGCTTGTTTAAATGTTGTCGGAGATGTTGAGACCGTAAGGGGTGGGTTCCGCAAAAGAGACTTGGAAATTATATCAGAGTTGTAAGATAAGTTAATTTGTTGTTTCCCCAATTTTTAGCAAATAATTTGATACGGTTGTTTACTACTTTTTGTTGCTTTTATTTTTTACTTTCGCAATGTCACATGCAAAGTTACCTTATGGGGATCTCTTGGTGAAAAATTATGGCGACTCCCATACCGGGCTAACTTCTTAGGGTGCCACTCTTATAATCATAATTACTTCTACCCGAGTCAAAAAATTCCAAGGTAATCTTTTTTGTAATCTTTTGGATCATATATTTAAAGCTTTCATTTTGAAATAAGTTTTGCATAATATATATTTTCTTGCTAGGTGTCCTGAACTTTGCAACTTCAAGTGCAAGCAAAGTGTATATTAATCTCAACACCAACTATGTGTTGGCATTGGTCAACAGATTTGCTAATGTATGTCCTCGATTAGACTTGGGGGTTTCTTCCGGTAACGCAAAGAAAATGGTTTCTTCCGGTAAGGCAAAGAAAACAGTGGAAGAGGAGATGTTTGAGAATCGAATGGGTATTCGCCAATTGTTATGGACAGAGTGGAGCAACAAACCAAAGGTAACTTATTAAATTCTAAAGAAACAATTACATGTTTTGATCACATAGTTTATGATTTTAGACTGACATCCTTTTATTCGGTGTACATAGGATTACATAATAACTATCTTGGGAGTTATTGAACATATTGAGGCAAAATATGGATGGTTCTATTTAGGTTGTCAAGGATGTTGTAGAAAAGTAAATCCTATTGATGGTCTCTACACATGTGCTTCTTACAATGTTGAGTATAAGAATGCTTCGACATTGTAAATGCTCCAAACTTTTAATGCTTGCTATTGTTTTTGAAATTCAAATATTTAACCATTCATGCTATTTGTGATCAGGTTCAAATTACATTTGTCGGTTCAGGATGATACCGATGCCGTCACGTGTGTTGTCCTTCACAAACTTGCTGAGAGGATGGTATAATCTTCTCCCTTGAAGCTATTAAACAAATCTGATCCAAACAGGAATGAGTTACCACATGAAGTTACTTCCCTTTGTGGGAAAAAGTTTGTGTTTGGCATGCAATTGTCTGATTACAATATCAAACAAGGCAGCGATATTTTTACCGTTTCTAAAGTTTTTTAACCGGATTATGTTTTGGAAAAAAAAAACAAGGTTGCCGATGCAACCACGGTCAGTTATTTATAATTTCTCTCATCTTCCAAGTCCTTTTTATTCATTTCCCTTACGTTTAAGTTTTTTTGTTTGTTTTCTTATATGTTTTCCATATGACGTAGGAGACTGTTGCAAATGACATTGAGAACTTGGATGCTACCGATGGCACCGAACCGTCTAACAATCCTACTCCAACCACTATACGCAAAAGGAAGTTGTAAAAAATACAAGGCTATCGATGCGACCACGGTTAGTTATTTATAATTTCTCTCATCTTCCAAGTCCTTTTTATTCATTTTCCTTACATTAAAGTTTCTTTGTTTGTTTTCTTATATGTTTTCTATATGACGTAGAAGAATGTTGCAAGTGATATTGAGAACTTGGATGATGACATCGAACCCTCTGACAACCCCCCTCCAACCACAATGCACAAAAGGAAGTATTGTCGACGATGTTGAAACCAACAATTGAGGGTGTTCATACATTGATTATCTCAAATTAGCGATTGTCTTAACTTTGTCCTTCATCTCAATTTAATGATTGTCTGAACTTCGTCCTTGATGGTATCGTTTACTAAAGATTGAATAAAACTTAAGTGGTTGTTTTTTTTAAAGCATTATATTATATTACTTCATTGTCTTGGCATGGTAATTATATTTTTCGTTCAAGTTTTCAATGTTTCAGTTAGTCATTCTGTTAATCATTGTATGATGTGTATATATCAAATGTATTTTCTCACTTGGCTTAAATTTATTTTAATATAAGTTCTAACATGTAGATAGCAAGATTAGGTACCACCGGCCGAATTGGAGCACGTTCGACATTTTGCATCCCGATATTACTTTAGCAGAGTTGTGATTCCATATGCATTTCTCCATCCCCTTGATGCACATGGCAAATAAATAAAATTAAGTAAAGGTTGCATATGTAAAAAATGAACAATATTTTACATTAATTAAAATGTAATACTTCATTTCACTCATGAGCTACCATTCATCACTTTATTACTCTAATTATCTTATTTTAGTTTTTAAAAAATAATATTTAATTAACTATGAAATATTTTTAATGTAACCATAATCTAAACTTTAATCTCTTTGATTTTTTTTTTTTAATTTATGATAGTATAAATTTCATTAAATACATACACACACTATTTTATTTTATTTTGCTCCAACATTTTATTTAATTTAATTCTAATTAAATATATCAATATTTTCTTATTAAATTTAATAATTTACCTCTTTAATATATCATTAATTCAAAGGCATTATTTTTATATAAATAGTAGACATATTGACACTATAAACCACATAATCATAAAGTGTTCTATTACATGCTTATGGTGTTGCGTTTTCAAAAGAAGAGTGTGAACATCTTTCATTTTGGTCTTCAAAAGCTCATTATCCATCCCAACGGTTAATAAGGTATGTAACAAATATGCTTGTCAAATATGAATTTTAAGTTGAATGCATGCTACATCCTACATCCTACATGTTTGTTGAAAGTTTACATGTCATTACATGGTACATGTTATATACAAATAATTGTTTTGATTAGAAATGCTTGATTAATTAGCTTATTACAAAAACATGTATGTAAAAACCATTATAGTTACAAGACTATTAAAAAAATCATTACATACGTATGCTTGATTCAATATGAGATTTAATAGTTACAAGACTAAGGATATAAAAACCATTATACTCTACACATTTAAAAAAACACAAAACATAATAAATACAAATATATTTTTACTTGCTTTGTAGCTTGCTTATTAAAAAGAAATAACTAATTAAATAAAATGTTTGATGCTAAATTTTATAGCTAAGCAATATTTTGACAATTATTTTTATGTATATATAGAATATGAAACGCAAGAGTACAACAAATAAAATATGGAGTATATTAATTTATTGACTTTGATTTTGATTTTGTATAAAAATATAGGCTTCTTATCATCTTATAAAATTTTAAATAAAATTCAATAATATTTATATAAAAATCTTTGATGTTAAATTTAATATATATAATTAGAGCTTAAATTTCTTAAAGTTAAAATGAAATAATTAATAAATTTATATTTTCTTCCTTTAACAACCTACTTTATTTTTCAATAATTTATATTTCTGTAGTTGTTTGAAAGACAATACTTTATATTGTTAAACTTTGATTTGGTTCATAATCTTTATTTATTGTTACGAATTCTTTTACATAATAATCAAATATTATTAAATATTTGAAATGATATACGTATATTGTAACAACCTGTACATCTATACTATATTATAAATATAGCATAAAAAACTCTTAAAAACAAGTCTTAAAACTTAATGTACCGCTATTTAATGCTAATTACTTAAAAAACAATCATAAAAACTGTATGTACTACATTTAATGTTATTCATTAATTTTCAATCATTATCTCTAACCATTTTAACTCCCCTAAAATCATTTCTCACTTTAACTCCCCTAAAATAACTCTCAGCATATTTTAGATATAAAAAATCTAAAATATAATTAAAAAATCTTACAGAATATTTTATAAAAAAATTATATTATTAAACCAAAATAAATTACATTATATTATTAAGTCTAAATTAAACAAATTTATATAAAAAAATCATTATCACTCTCTCACAACCATCCAAAATCGTAATGTAAATCGACAAAAAACAGAAAATAAAATGAAACATTAAAATCGTGATGTACCTAGCTGCATTGCACGAGTACACTTCTAGTTTATAATTACATCAAAATAACATCTCCTGTTCAAAAATAGCCCCAGGCTTACAATTCAAAGTATAAGGTTTACAACTACAACCTATTACACAACTGAGTCAAAAAGGAAACTATTACAAGGAGTCTTCTAGCTCCTGGAATTTATCTCACACCTTCTCCTTACCCTTATCTATACTTGCTATCTTGCGATAACCTGAAACAGAATTATAATTTTGAAAGAGCGAGGGTTAGACCGACGGTCTAGTGAGTTCCCTCCAATCACTACTGCAACAGTTCAAATATTATTTAAAACATTTAAACAAAGTTTTACGTCTCACGAGCGTAACTCACTCTACTGATCAAACATTTATCATAACTTTACGCTTTGCAAGCGTAACTCACACTACTGACCAACACTGTCGTCAAAGACGGTATGTCTGTCTCGTACTTCCTTATTTTAGGGACACGCCCTAATGGCATGAACGGGCCACACTCCCCGGTACGAGCAGACGGGTCACACTTCCTGACTTAGGTCAAAACTTCTGAATCAAATGTATGCATACATCTAATTAATAACATTATATAAAACGCGTTTATATAATATACCATGAATATTTCAACATAAATAACTCAACCTTTTTAATAAACCTTCTCAACTTTTGATAATATAAACGTGCAGTTTAGAAAACTCACATTTATCAAGTAACTTTCAAAATCGTAAAAGATTTAGTTTGAAAGACTCACCTCAGATTCTTCTTGCTTAAAATCTGTCTTCTAACGATTAACACCACCTACGATGGTATCGAAATAAAAATAGATAAGCTAACTCGCACATAACACTTTTTCCTTTTCTAAACATTACAAAGACAACATAATGTTACTACCCCGGTCGAGACCACTCCGGTCAACACCACTCCGGTCGAGACCGGTTAACATTACACCGGTCGAGACTGATCGCTACACTGGTCGGTCGACACCGGTCACTACACTGGTCGTTCGACACCGGCCACACTATACCGGTCGGTCGACACCGGTCGCACCACACCGGTCGGTCGACACCGGTCGGCCCCGGGTCCGGTCCATATTCAATCAAACACTTGAACACTTGCAGGCGATACAGAACTTCGTACAAATTACCCAGATCCTTAAATCGATAATTTTCACGGTTACAAACTCAACAACGAGATCATTTACCGACTAAAAACACTTAGATAGAAGTATTAAGCTAGAATCATACCTCTATTTGCAAACAAATCGTACGATCCCTCAAGACCTAATCTTCCTTTCCCTGTTCTCGCTTCGTCTCCTTCAGTCTTTCAGTCGGTCCAGAAATTATCAGATGATATTATGCTAAATATCTTAGGGTTAAATATATATATATATATATATATATATATATATATATATTTAACCCTAAGATATTTAGCATAATATCATCTGATAATATATATAACCAAAGTTTCATTTAACCCCCTTAAACTTTGGGTCTCGCTTAACTTCTTACCCATCTTCCAAAATTATTAAAATTTTTGGACCCAGATATTACAATATCCCCCCCCCCCCTTAAGAGAATTTCGTCCCCGGAATTCCATCGTTGAACAGATGGGGATATTGAGATCTCATGCCTGTCTCCACTTCCCATGTTGACTCTTGTCCTTTGTGAAATTTTCACTGGACTTTCACTAACCGGATCTCCTTGTTTCTCAACTTCTTTACCTTGAGATCCGAAATTGCTACGGGTTCCTCAATATAACTTAATTTTTCATCTACTCGAATGTCCTCTAAGGGAACTACTACATCTGCTTCTGCTAAGCACTTTTTCAAGTTTGACACATGAAATGTGGAGTGAATCCCACTCAAACTTTCTGGTAGATCAAGTTCATAGGCCACTTCACCAACACGTACCGTGATGGTAAATGGTCCAACAAACCTTGGTCTCAATTTTCCTTTCTTTCCGAAGCGGACTACCCCTTTCCAGGGTGAGACTTTCAACATTACTTTGTCTCCTACCTGAAACTCTATCGGTTTCCTCCGCTTATCTGCGTACATCTTCTGACGATCTTGAGCTATCTTTAATCTATCTCGAATCTGGTTGACCTTATCAGCTGTCACCTGTACGATTTCCGGTCCCGCTAGCTGTTTTTCACCCACCTCATTCCAACATAATGGTGTTCTACATTTACGTCCATAGAATGCTTCGAACGGGGCCGCTCGAATGCTAGCATGATAATTATTATTCTAAGAAAATTCAATCAACGGCAAATGAATTTCCCACGAACCCTTGAAATCAATGACACATGCTCGAAGCATGTCTTCTAACGTCTGAATGGTTCTCTCACTCTGGCCATCAGTTTGTGGGTGATAGGTCGTACTCAGCTTGAGTTGCGATCCTAACTCCCTTTGTAGATTTCTCCAAAAAGATGACGTAAAACGAGCATCCCTGTCTGACACGATTGACGACGGTACTCCATGTCTGGTTACTATCTCGTCTATATACAATCGAGCCAATTTCTCTAGTGGGTACGTCTCCTTGATCGGTAGGAAGTGGGCTGACTTTGTGAGTCTATCTACTATTACCCAAATGGCATCGTGCCCCTTAGGTGATCGCGGTAACCCTGTAACAAGATCCATCGTAATCTCGTCCCACTTCCAAACTGGAATTTCTAACGATTGAAGCTCCCCATAAGGTCTCTGATGCTCAGCTTTAACTTTCAAACATGTCAGACATCGCTCAACGAAGTGAGCAATATCTTTCTTTAAACCCGACCACCAATAGCTTTGTTTCAGATCTCTATACATCTTGTTGGTTCCCGGATGTACTGAGTAACGTGACTTATGCGCTTCTTCCAATACTCTCTTTCCCAGTTCTCCTACCTTTGGAATCCACATTCTCTTATTGTAGCACTTCACTCCGCGATTATCAACGACTAACGAATTAACAATTCCAACTATTCTCTCACTCTTCCAGTTTTCCTTTGACGCCGCTTCTTCTTGGTACTTTATGACTTCTTCCAAGAAATTGGAAGCGACATCAACTCGATAGGCCACCACTTTTGTTGTTTCTCCACGTTCCTTACGACTTAGAGCATCTGCCACCACATTGTCCTTGCCTGGATGGTACAGGATATCACAGTCGTAATCGCTCAACAACTCCATCCACCTACGCTGCCTCATATTGAGCTCCTTCTGGTTGAAAAGATATTGAAGGCTCTTGTGATCCGTATAAATCTGACACTTGATCCCGTACAAATAATGCCTCCAAATTTTCAAAGCAAATACTACCGCTGCCAACTAAATCATGCGTTGGGTAATTCTTTTCGTGCTCTTTTAACTGACGAGATGCATACGCAATCACCTTGCCTTCTTGCATTAACACACACCCTAGACCCAAATTTGAAGCATCGCTATAGATTACGAATCCTTCCGTTCCGTTAGGTAGGGACAAAATAGGTGCACTACTCAAACTTTCTTTCAATTTACTGAACGCTTCTTTCTGAGCTTCTGCACAAACAAATTTGACATTCTTTTTGGTTACCGCCGTTAGTGGCGTGGCTATTCTCGAGAAGTCCTGTATGAACTTTCGATAATAACCCGCCAATCCTAGAAAACTCCTTACTTCTGATGATGTTTTCGGCGCTTCCCACCCTTTAATGGCTTCAATCTTAGCCGGGTCAACCTTAATCCCATCTTTCGATACTACGTGCCCTAGAAACTGAACTTCTTTCAGCCAAAATTCACATTTTGAGAACTTGGCGTACAATTTCTCGCGCTTAAGCAATTCTAATATTGCTCGTAAATGAGTTTCATGATCTTCTTTGGACCGTGAATATATCAGTATATCATCTATAAAGACTATGACACACTTGTCTAATAATGGACTACATACTCTATTCATCAGGTCCATGAAAGTTGTCGGCGCATTGGTCAGTCCAAAGGGCATAACTAAAAAACTCATAGTCTGCGTACCTTATACGAAAGGCAGTTTTAGGTACATCCTCCTCCCTCACTTTCAACTGGTGATACCCAGATCGTAGATCTATTTTCGAGAAGTAGTTCGCTCCTTAAAGTTGATCAAAAAGATCGTCAATTCTGGAAAGCGGATACTTATTTTTTACAGTTACTTTGTTGAGCTCCCGATAGTCTATGCACATTCTCATAGACCCGTCTTTCTTCTTAACAAACAATACCGGTGCTCCCCATGGTGAGGTAATAGGACGAATAAACCCCTTGTCGAGTAGCTCCTGCAGTTGAGTCATCATCTCCTTCATTTCTGCCGGTGACAATCGATAAGGTGCTCTTGCTATCGGTGCCGCTCCAGGTACTAAATCAATACAAAATTCCACTTTCCGATCAGGAGGCAGAGTGGTTAAATCTTTCGGAAATACTTATGGATATTCACTTACCACCGGGACTGACTCTAATCCCTTCTTCTCCTTCTTAGCATCTACTACATAAGCTAAGAACCCCACACACCCTTTTACTAGACATCGCTTAGCCTTAATCATTGAGATTAAGCACGACCTTCTATCCCTCCGATCTCCAAACACTACTATCTCTTCTTTACCCGGCTGTGCTATAAGAATTAATTTCTTATTGCATACGATATGAGCATCATTAGACGCCAACCAGTCCATTCCCACAATGACATCAAATTCTCCCATACCCATCGGGTACAGTCGAAGTGGAAATGACTGCCCATCGATGACAATACTACACACATCATACACCTCCTCCACTAAGATTTGACTATTATCGGCCACTTCTACTTCAAATCCATGCCTAAGCTTCTTGGGTTTCACATGCAATTTATGCACGAAATTTGGAGACACAAACGAACGGTTTGCGCCTGAATCAAACAACACTTTAGCAAAATTCGAATCTATAGAGAAAGTACCTGTTACTACATTTGGCATCTCTGTCGCTTCTTCTGCCGTCATATTAAAAACTCTCGCCCTTGCCTTAGCTGGATCCACCTTTTTCTCACTTCCCTTATCTACATACCCTCCGACCGTTCCCTTCTTCAATTGTGGAAAATTAGTCTTGATATGATCAGGAGATCCACACTGATAACAAGACCTTGAACCATGGCAATCCCGAGCCATATGCCCAATTTTCCACATTTATAACAGCCCTCTTGATTAATCTTACATTCTCCTTTATGTCTTCGGTTACACTTGCTACATGGCTTACTTTCGAACTTATTAACAAACCGCTAATCAGATTTTGCAGATTTAAATGTTTTAGAGTAACGAACAGTTCCGTCCCATTTTCTCTTATCTCCACTTCTTTCAGTAGCTTGCCGATTCTTTTCCTTCTCCCTCATCTCAGCTGCGTTTACTGCCGCCTGGAACGTAACGGGTTCCTTGTTCGAGACAAATTCTCGAATATCGCTTCTCAGTCCAAAGACAAAACACTCTACTCACCTTCCTTCATTAGGCACGTAAACTTCTGCAAATCGAGACTTCTCTATAAACTTTGTAGTATACTCACGAACTGACATCTCCTTTTGCTCCAAACTCAGAAACTCTTCTTCCAACTTTTTGACTGCCGCCAGAGGGCAAAACTGTGCTTTAAATCTCTTCACAAACTCACCCCAAGACATTTCTTTGGCTAACATCGAACTTTGTCCTCTTGCTTCAACATCCCACCACATTACAGCTTCATCTTTCAACATTGACAATGCATAAACTACTTTATCTTCCTCAGCTCACTTACTGGTATCAAATGCTAGCTCCATCCCCTTTACCCCATCTTAGCGCTATCACTGGATCGCATTCCCCTTTGTAGGTAGGAGGCTTGCAGGCAAAAAACTCCTTAAAACTACATCCTTTCCCAGCTACCGCTTTAGGCGTCACAATGGGGTTTGTCTGAGGGTGACTACCCACTATAGTTACGGGTGAGTCCGATACCTCAGTCGCTACTCTTTCTTCACTCTTTTCCTTGATTGACGAGACCTCATTTGTACGTTGAGCCAATAAAGCGTTCAATGTTTCTTGTAATTTTCCCATTTCTGTCGCGAAGATTTCTTGGGTAACAAAACCCTGAGTTCGACCTCCACCATGGTTTCTTGTCTGCTTTCGGCCCCTCACTGAAGTTGAACTCTTCTGAAGAGAGGCTTCTTGTTCTAATCCCACTTCAACACTTCTAGCTCGACGAATACCATAAGCCGTCTTCCCGCCTCGAGTTCCCACAGTGGAAACCTTTACCTGAGTAGTCGCCTTCTGAGCCGTTTTACCTCTAGGTCGACCGCGACTCTTTCCTCGGTTAGCAGTTGGGTTAACAGCAGTCGTTCGCTCTTCGGCAACGACTTCCTTAACTGGCTTAATTTCAGGATTTGGCATAGACCTACTCCTTGTCACTCGCTCAGACATAATTCTGATAAGAAGAAACATAAGACATTCAATCTAACATGCTACACATTACAGCAAGTTAAGCACAAGCATGTACTTGTAAATTCACAATTACACTGACCAGATGAAATTCCAAAATTACCTTACATGCTGGTCCTTACTACCCTAATGTTGACTTCCTACGGTCTTCCTACTTCTCAGTTGTGCTTCTACTTTCTCAGTTTAAGTCTAGGCCCATCTGGTCACCTAGATCCCTTAAACTAATGCTCTGATACCAATTGTAACAACCTGTACATTTATAATTACATCAAAATAACATCTCCTGTTCAAAAACAACCCCAGGCTTACAATTCAAAGTATAAGGTTTACAACTACAACCTATTACACAACTGAGTCAAAAAGGAAACTATTACAAGGAGTCTTCTAGCTCCTGGAATTTATCTCACACCTTCTCCTTACCCTTATCTGTACTTGCTATCTTGCGATAACCTGAAACAGGATTATAATTTTGAAAGAGCGAGGGTTAGACCGATGGTCTAGTGAGTTCCATCCAATAACTACTGCAACAGTTCAAATATTATTTAAAACATTTAAACAAAGTTTTACGCCTCACGAGCGTAACTCACTCTACTGATCAAACATTTATCATAACTTTACGCTTCGCAAGCGTAACTCACACTACTGACCAACACTGCTGTCAAAGACGGTATGTCTGTCTCGTACTGCCTTATTTTAGGGACACGCCCTAATGGCATGAACGGGCCACACTCCCCGGTACGAGCAGCCAGGTCACACTTCCCGACTTAGGTCAAAACTTCTGAATCAAATGTATGCATACATCTAATTAACAACATTATATAAAACGCGTTTATATAATATAACATGAATATTTCAACATAAATAACTCAACATTTTCAATAAACCTTCTCAACTTTTGATAATATAAACGTGCAGTTTAGAAAACTCACATTTATCAAGTAACTTTCAAAATCGTAAAAGATTTAGTTTGAAAGACTCACCTCAGATTCTTCTTGCTTAAAATCTGTCTTCTAACGATTAACACCACCTACGATGGTATCGAAATAAAAATAGATAAGCTAACTCGCACATAACACTTTTTCCTTTTCTAAACATTTCAAAGACAACATAATGTTACTACCCCGGTCGAGACCACTCCGGTCAACACCACTCCGGTCGAGACCGGTTAACATTACACCGGTCGAGACCGATCGCTACACTGGTCGGTCGACACCGCCACACTATACCGGTCGATCGACACCGGTCGCACCACACCGGTCGGTCGACACCGGTCGGCCCCGGGTCCGGTCCATATTTAATCAAACACTTGAACACTTGCAGGCGATACAGAACTTCGTACAAATTACCCAGATCCTTAAATCGATAATTTTCACGGTTACAAACTCAACAACGAGATCATTTACCGACTAAAAACACTTAGATAGAAGTATTAAGCTAGAATCATACCTCTATTTTCAAAGAAATCGTACGATCCCTCAAGACCTAATCTTCCTTTCCCTGTTCTCGCTTCGTCTCCTTCAGTCTTTCAGTCGGTCCATAAATTATCAGATGATATTATGCTAAATATCTTAGGGTTAAATATATATATATATAACCAAAGTTTCATTTAACCCCCTTAAACTTTGGGTCTCGCTTAACTTCTTACCCAACTTCCAAAATTATTAAAATTTTCGGACCCAGATATTACATATATTATTAAACCGGTAATCAACTCATAGTTATGTATGTACCGGATAAATTTTAAATTTTTTAGTGTTTTATTCATTCGTTTAGTTAATCAAAATTTGACAATATAATATATACATGCATATTTTTACTTCATTTGTAATATAGTAATTAAGTTTTAAATTTACCTAACTAAACCATTTAATTTTTAAAAATTGTTATACAAAATTATCCAACTTAACAAAATTATTAAACGACCGGTCATTTATGTTTAATAAAATATATACAGACACATTTTTACTTCATTTGTGATTTGGTTATTAAGTTTTAGATATAGCTAACTATTCTTTTCGTTTTAAAATATTTCTTTAAAGAAATATATTGTCATGTTAGACTTGGATAGTCTCATCTAAAACATATGATTAATATTTGTGTACTATTAGTTTGCAGTGTAGAGAAAACAACAAGTGAATGGAAAACTTCGAAGAGGTTCGTGAAATTCGTGTACCCCTTTCACGTCTTGCACGGTATGAGAGGCGTCATAAACTCAGACAAAGACGATTGCTACCTTTATCCGCCAAATCCAGAGAAGACAAGATTAAAAATTCAATGTGTTAAGACATTCGTCGATCGGATCCCAACGTATTGGAATTTCGAAGGTATTAAAACTTCAATGCTTTCTAACATTCTAAACTTACACACACATATATAGAATCTAACTAATTAACTTTTTTACTTTTATTTTTTTCTTCTTATAATAAGCACTATCTTAGTTGAATGTGTTGAAGATTATAATTTTCTGTATTTATTCATTTTGTAATGCAACATTATAGCTGTAACAGACACATACATATACATATCTATCTATCTATATATATGCACACACAATTATAATCATTTAATTTCTTATTCATATGTATTGAAATTTATGAATTTCATGACTTTGATTTGTTTCTCAATCTAGCAATCCCTACAACGAATGTGGATGCACAAAGAAATGTTCAAAATTTGTCAGTGGCGGAATCAAGCCGAAATACTCTTAATCGACAAGGTACGTCCGTTAACTTTATAAATAACATTTTTAAGTTTTATATTTATAAAATAAGATCACCACAACTAATTTTGCCTAAATCCATAAATAAAGGGTAACTGATTGTTTTTTTAAGCACATAATTATTTCCAACTATCCACCATCAACACTCCCTTTGTTTCTTTAACCATCCGCCTATGTGACTTTGCAATCAAAATTTTGTAATTGATGCCAAACAATTGGCTGAAACTTCAATGTTTTCTAACGTTTTAAACTTACACACACATATATAAAATCTAACTGATTACTTTTTTTATTTTTATTTATTTCTTCTTATAATAAACTAATTTCTTATTTGAATGTGCTGAATATTATAATTTTCTGTATTTATTCATTTTGTGATGCAACATTATAGCTGTAACAGACAGATACATATACATATCACACAATTATAATCGTTTAATATCTTCTTCACATGTATTGAAATTTATAAATTTCATAACTTTGATTTGTTTTCCGATCTAGCAATCTCTACAATGAATGTGGATGTACAAAGAAATATTCAAAATTTGTCAGTGGCGGAATCAAGCCAAAGTACTCTTAATCGACAAGGTACGTCCTTTAACTTTATAAATAACATTTTTAAGTTTTATATTTATAAAATAAGATCACCACAACTAAATCCATAAATAAAGGGTAACTGATTGTTTTTTTAGCACATAATTATTTCCAACTATCCACCATCAACACTCCCTTTGTTTCTTTAAACATCCGCCTATGTGACTGTGCATTCAAAATTTTGTAATTGATGCCAAACAATTGCATGGAGATCGAGATTAACATTTGTGACATAATTTGACGGAAAAGTGGTCATCACCACAATTATCAAACCTTTAAGTCCTAAAAGTGTTATGATCTTATTATTACAATATTGACATTTCAAAATTTGTACAAAACTTATTAGAGGAGAAAAAAAATCTTCAATTAAAATTGGTTGGTTATCTTTTCTTGTCCATCATCTACAAATAAAATTAACCAACTTTTAGTAATTATGAATGTGGTAGAAAAACGTCTAACGAAATGTAATTATATTAATTACCAAAGTGAAATTTAATATATAATACATTTATAATTATTTGTATATGTCTTAACAAAAAAAATTAACATGTTTAATCTTATCACGAAACTTTGCAACTTGGAATTTTGGTAAACCAAATCATACTTCTGGACATTGTGGTGCCATCATGTGGTACGAAGAAAGATCTCGAAAGGACAGAAAGACACCTAATCCAAAGTTTATGAGTTGTTGCATGGAGGGACGCGTGAAACTACCATTGCTTCCCCCAACACCACAAACACTTGATTACCTTCTTTCCTTAGAATCTGGGAACAAAGGCGTCAATTTCCGAAAAGAGATAAGGACTTACAATTCAATGTTCGCATTCACTTCGCTCGGATGCCGTGTGGATACCAAGATTAATCATGGCAAAGGTCCCTACATCTACACGGTTAGTGGCCAAAATTATCATAGGATTGGTTCATTGTTACCGGAAATTGGGAAGAAACCTCAATTCGCACAACTATATATCTGCCACACTGAAAATGAGACAAATAACAGAGTTGATGCAATGCGAAGGCAATTTGGGGCTGACGACCTTGATCTTCAAATTACACAAGATCTGTCTACAATGTTAGAAGAACACAACGTGTTAGTCCATTCATTTCGCATGGCAAGAGACAGATATCAGTCTGAACCCAATATTGTTTTCCGATTGCGAATCATAAACAATCTCACAATAGATGGCCGCCAATACAATTTACCCAGTGTTAATGAAGTTGTAGGCTTAATTGTTGGTGACTTGAGCGAAAACAATTTCGAGCGTGATGTTATTGTTGAACACCGTACATATGGACTTCAATGAATTACTGATCTTCATCCATCTTTTATGTCAATGACATACCCGTTAATACATCCTTATGGTGAAGATGGTTTCAGGAAAAATATATCACTCCAAAACATGGAAGGATCTTCTTCAAAGAGACAATTTGTAACAATGCGACAACATTATTGTTTTCGTTTGCAACAACGATCAAACGAGGGACATACCCTTCTTCGTTCAGGCAGACATCTTCAACAATACATTGTCGATGCTTATATGTCAATTGAAGAGGGAAGATTTCGGTGGATTCGTAATAATCAAGATCAATTACGAACATATTTGTTTTCTGGGTTGATGGACGACATAAATCATGGTGACACGGATGGGAAAAGAATCGGAAAGTCAATAATACTACCCTCATCACGTACCGGTAGTCCAAGGTACGTAGTTCAAAATTATCAAGATGCCATGGCCATATGTAAGTGCGCTGTACCAGATATTTTCCTAACATTTACTTGCAACCCCAAATGGTCGGAGATAAATGAAATGCTCCGCTTAATGGAACAAGAAGATGATCAAAATCGGGTTGACGTTAAACCATTTGGAACGGTAATTGCATGTAAGTATAAACTATTTACTACAAATTATCATTTTGACAAAAATGCAATTAAAAATTCTCATTTGCATGTATTTTTTTCATGTTTGTATGCCATTGAGTTTCAAAAGAGAGGCCTTCCTCATGCACACATATTACTTTTGTTGGAGTCGTCAACAAAAAACCCATCACCAGATCGTATTGATAGAATCATCACAGCTGAGATTCCAAATTAAAGAATCGATCCAGATGGGTTTAACTTAGTCACCAAATTCATGATTCATGGGCCATGCGGAGATCTCTATCCATCCTCCCCCTGCATGATACAAAGCAAATGTTCTAAACATTTCCCTAAAAAGTTTGTCCCCCACACAACAATTGATCAAGATGGATTTCCAGTATATAGAAGAAGAGATACAGGAGCTTTTGTGGAGAAGAAAAAACACAAGTTAGACAATCGGTATGTCGTACCTCATAACAGAGATCTCATTGTTAAATTCGATGCTCATATCAATGTTGAACTTTGTAATCATTCGAGAGAATTGAAATACATGTTTAAGTACATACATAAGGGGTCTGATAAAGCTACTACTACAGTTTCTTCAACAAACTGAGATGATGATCGTGATGAAATAAAGACATATTTAGATTGCAGATACATTTCGGTTGCGGAAGCATGTTGGTGCATATTCCAATATGATATTCATTTCAGATATCCTTCAGTGGAGCGGTTACCTTTCTTCTAAGTGAGCAATCAGTTGTTTTTAACGAAAATGATAACCCGGAGTCGGTCGTGGTTAAGCCTGGATTAAGCAAAACAAAGCTCACAGAATGGCTTGAAACCATCAAAAGAAAACCCGATGCTAGAGAACTTAGTTACTCAGCATTCCCAAAATATTGGGTTTGGAATGCAAACGAAAAAATATGGACAAGACATAAAAAGGGAATATCAGTTGGCAGAATATATTTCACCCATCCATCATCCGGAGAAAGGTTTTATATGAGCATGCTTTTGAGCTTCGTAAAAGAATACACTTCGTTCGAACACATTCGAACAGTGAATGGAATCACATATCCTTCTTTCAAAGGAGCCTGATATGCTCTTGGGTTGTTAGATGATAATGTTGAATGGGTTGATTGCTTAACAGAGGCAGTAAATTGGGCAACTGGTCACGAGTTACGACATTTATTTGTCACAATTCTTGCAAATTGCCAAGTCTCCGATGCACCAAATCTTTGGAAAAGAAATTATGCAACATTGTCTGAAGATATAGCAACACTACAACGTAAAAAATACAGGGCACACAACATGCAACTAACGGATGCTCAAATTAAAGCTCTCACATTGTTCGAGATCGAGGCAATCATGTTAAGAATGGGCAAAAGTTTAAAAGACATAGATGGAATGCCACTACCAAATACAGAACTTCTACGAGAATTTCGTAACAGATTGGTCAATGAAGAACTTGACTACTGTATTGAGGATTTGAAGGTTGCTCATGACACTGCATTTTCCAGTCTCAATGCTTGCCAGAAAAAGGCTTACCATGCCATTCTTGCGTCAGTCTACAATGATCAAGGTGACTTAATTTTCATCCACGATCGTGGAGGAACGAGGAAGACTTTTTTTTGGAATACAGTCGTATCAAGAATTAGATCAGAAGAAAATATAGTATTACTGGTTGCTACTTCGGGCATTGCAGCTTTGTTACTACCAAATAGAAGAACGACTCATTCAAGATTTTGAATCCCATTAGATTTAACTGCAGAATCGACTTGCAAAATTCGTCATGGCACACATATAGCTGAGTTACTTCAAAAAACGACATTAATTATTTGGGATGAAGCCCCTATGGCACATAAACACCCCTTTGAAGCATTGGATAAAAGTTTGCGTGACATAATGAGTTGTCGTTATGAAAATAGTAAAGACAGACCGTTTGGTGGTCTCACAGTTGTTTGTGGTGGTGACTTTCGTCAAATTTTTCCAGTCATACCAAGGGGAAATCGAGCCGACATTGTGAATGTTGCACTAAACTCATCTTATTTGTGGCCTTTGTTCAAAGTATACGAGCTCAACGAGAACATGCGCTTGAAATGCAATACTTTGTCACCAATAGATATAATAAATACTAAGACGTTTGACTCATGGATGTTGCAAATTGGAAATGACACTTCCTACGATGATGTAACCAATGAATTGTTACAATTGCCCCTGGCATCTTCCCAGAAACAGTTGGCAACCCGCTTGAATCAATCGTCGAAAGTATATATCCTTCTCTCTTGGAAAACTGTAACGATCCTTCATATATAACTGAAAAGGAAATTCTCACGCCAAAAAATGATATGGTCCATGAATTGAATGAATTTATCATGGACATGCTTCCAGGAGAAGGAAAAACATATCTAAGTTCAGACACCGTATGCAAAGGAAGTGTCCAAAAAATTGATGAAGACCTCCTTTATCCAACTGAATTCTTAAACAGTTTGTTGTTCAATGGCATACCAAATGACGAGATTCGGCTAAAGGTAGGAGCCCTGGTTATGTTATTATGCAACATCAATCAGACAGAAGGATTGTGCAGCAGAACATGATTGATTGTCACCTTACTTGGAACATGGTCTGTTCGAGGTGACATTATTTCAGGAACTAATAAAGGGAAAAGTGTCACTGTTCCAAGAATAATAATGTCACCCAACGAATCAAAATGGTCATTCAAGCTTAATTGACGTCAAATACCGTTGGTCCCATGCTTTGCTATGACAATTAATAAAAGTCAGGGACAATCTTTACGCCGCGTTGGTCTATATCTCCAAAAACAGGTACACTCCTCATTTTTCTTAAATTAACATATTTAAATATGTCCTTATATTTACATATAATTGCAAAATATTCCATTCCATACGTTTTCACACATGGACAACTTTATGTGGCTATTTCGCGAGTGACATCACATGAAGGATTAACCATAATAAATTCCGATGAAGAAATGGAAGATCGTACACTCATAAAAAAAATATTGTCTACCATGAAGTGTTCAATAACATTCATCCATCCACCGAATAGACAAGGTAATTTACTAAGTTTAAATATTCATATACTCTAAAAGTCCAACTTATATTATTTCTTCCATTTTATTATGATTATCACTAATACCTACAATCGTTAATGCAATTCTATTCCACATCATATAGAAGAAAATATTCATTCAAAAGCTTCATCCGAGGATTAGAGTATATTGAAGATAGAGATGGATGATTGGGGATTGAGTGAACGCGGAAGAAGAGGTTTCAACTACTGCCAAAACTGAATCTTATGTATAGGGATCTACATAGGTTGTTTTGGTTTATCTTAGTTGTTTCTTTAAATATTTGAATGACTTTGGTTTGGTTATTTTTTGTGGTATGAAGGTTGATTCAACCACTTCTATTTACAATATGATTTATTGATTGTAATATTTAATATTTATAACTTTTTTATAAGTACAATTTACGTATTAATACCAAAAATCCTTACACTACCGCTCATTGCGCGGTTGCCATACTAGTGAACATTAAAAATATTATCATTTGAACATGATTTTCAACCTTTGGGGAGGAAAAAAAAAAACATTAAACTACCTTTCAATTACTTTCCATGTAGAAGCTCTATCCAACCTCACTTAATTTCATAATATTAAAAACAACATGCATGTATATTACTTTGAGTAAACTGCATTTTTGGTCCATATGGTTTGTTGATTTTCTTGAATTGGGTCCTTGTAAATTTTTTATTGCAAAAAGACCTTTGTGCTATGTAAAAATACTTGGTTTTGGTCCCTTCCACAAAACTTTTGTTAACTCCATCCATTAAGTGATGGACACTTTGGTCCTTTTTTTTAATTTAGTTTTCTTTTAAAACTGTATACAACTATTATATTAATAAAAGATATATACATATACACACGCACATATGAAAATTGTAATCCTTAGGACCAAAACCGAAGGCTTATCGTTTCCGGTTAAGATAATCAATCAACCCCACCCCCTTCACTTGGTCCGATCAACTTCTCGTTCACCAAAAAATCATCACCACTCTTCCCTTCCCATCACCGCACTCTCTCCTTCCTTTCACATGTCCTCAACCTCTCACATGCCCTTCTCACTCTCTCTATTTATTTCTAAATCAAACCCTCATTCCCTTTCGATGACTTCGATTCCCTTTTTCCTCATCTGAAACACCTCCACATTTCGTTTCCCTCTCTCCCCCTATGTGGTTTCTGGTAACATTTTTTTGACGACGACATCATTGGTTCATACGTCGTCTTCTTCCTAATCTACCATCCTGAATCCGTTCTTGGAACTATATGATGACAACATGAAACAATCGGTCCTCTTATTCAGTTCTTGTCTTCTTCAAATAATAGGTCCAAGATCAGTTTCGTATTTAATCTATTATACATGTTCATCCATGGTTTTGTTTAGGGTCTAATTTAGTTTAGATTTTGATTAAGTTTATGGGGATTGAGTTAGATATATATATACATATATATTTTTTAATTTTTTTTATATTATATAAAGTTAAAGTTGGGAAATGTCCAAAATTCTTCTTGCTTAGTGGATTATTTTTAACGGTGTGTAGGTGTTAATGGCAAGGACCAAAACATGTAGACAAAGGGATAATTTTTTTTCGCTATCTTTTTTAGAGAACCGCCGAAAGTTCATAGTTTTTTTTGTAATAAAGAATTGTATATCCAAGACAACTTTAAAACCACAAACACCGAATCGCTAATTGACTCTATATAAAATTTAGAGTAAACATCATTATTAATTTTTATGGTATGCTAAAATTTTCAGTTTTCATCCATCTGGTTCGTTTGTTATACCGATGGTTAATGTAGCTTGCAATTTCTTTCGGTCTTGGTCCCTTTGGTTGACACCATCAAAAACTTTCTATTAAATACCTTTCATGTGCCTTTCAAGTAAGAGCATTTTGGTCCTTTTACCATTTTAAAATTATATAAAAGGAAAAAGAACCCCTTTCGCATATTTGGTGACCCATGTCTTCCACTTTTTGTATGTGTGCGTGCGAGAGAGAGAGGATGTAAAAACTTGTTTCTTTTGTGCCTATTTGCAGGCACTCAAAAGCAGAAACTGTTGTATCTCAAAAAGGGTGGTGGTAAATGACTTAGAAACAACCTTAAATCCTTCATCAATTATGGCTTTAGTTCAAATTGATCCACCTCCTTTAGTGAATACCACAAGAGCTGAGAACCAAACACACATCTCTGTTGATACATCTCTAACTCGAAATCTCACCCTGATGCACCAACCTTTATAATTATATGTATTTTATAACACTAATTAGTGTGATTGTGATAAAGAAATACATCCATCAGTAATTCAATTTACATCTCAACCAAATCAAGATAAAAAAAAAGCTCTGAAATCCAAAACCCATCTTCATTATCATGAACTTTGAACCAAACCTATGAACAAACTTTGAAGGAAGTGAAGTGATTTTGGATTTGGGATTTTGTACGTTCGATCTATTTTTTACATGCCATACTTGATATGTAAATTGAATTACTTAGAGATTTGTTTCTTGATCAAAATTACACATGATAGTGTTACAAATTACACAAACTGGTGTGTTAGGGAGAGATTACAAGTTTAGGCTCAAATCATAATCCAAAATAGTCGGTGCACTGTAGCTCTGGATGTAGATAAGATCATCAAAGATGCTTGGTCTTAGCTCTTGTTGTATTCAGTGGAGGAGGTGGATCAATTGGAACTAAAGCCATACTTGTTGAAGGATTAGAGGTTGTTTCTAATTGTCTACCACCACCCCTTTTAGATACAACAATATGTGCTTTTGAGTGCCTGCAGATAGACACGAAGCAAGTTTTTACATCCTCTCTGTCTCTCTCTCTTACACAGGTAAGAGAAGCGGGAAGGCAAGGGCCGCCAAAGATGTGGAAAGGTGACGTTATTTTTTTTCATTGATATTTTATTTAAAATGGGTAAAAAGACTAAAATACTTTCACGTGAGAGTAACTTAACATAAAATATTGATGGTGCTTGTTAGAACGACTGAGTCTGTAAGGAATTGGGAGCGATGTTGACCACCAATGTGTAACACCCAGATTTTTGGTACGTATTGTAACATCCCAGGCCATACGTACCAGATATTGTCCGCTTTGTCCACACCTGGACTCACGGTTTTAAAACGCCTCTGGTAGAGGAGGTATCTAGTCCCTTATAAGGCAACTTTTCTTCCCCTCCACAACTAATGTGGGATCTTACAATCCACCCCCTTGGGACCAGTGTCCTCGCTGGCACACTAGTCCGGCTCTCGGCTCTGATACCATCTGTAACATCCCAGACCAACCGTACCCGATATTGTTCGCTTTATCCACACCTGGACTCACAATTTTAAAACGTGTCTGGTAGAGGAGGTATCCAGACCCTTATAAGGCAACTTTCGTTCCTCTCCACAACAAATGTGGGATCTTACACGTATAATTTCGAGTTCTACACTTATGTTTTGACCTTAGAATAACTCTTGGTATGTATTTTAAGTTGGTATAATGTTTTAGGTGAGAAACAAGGTATTTAACTTTTTAGAGAAGTTTCACACCCAGGGAGATAGCTAGTAAAAAATCCTTCACTCCCAAGTAGTTTGGGCAAAAATTGAGTTGTTGTTTCTTTTTTAAAAAACATGATTTTTTTCTCTTTCTCTTCAGTTTTGCTATACCAACTCCTCTCCACTCTCATTTATTTTACCTAGGTCGATTTAGGATCATCCATTTCGAAGATTTAGAGCATTTAAGAGCCTTTATTCTTGAGTTCAAGTGTTGGAGATAAAAGCTCAAGATCATCTTCATCTTCTCTACTTCTTTTCAACCATTGTTGACTTGTTTTTGGGATTTTCTCCTAAAAACCTATTTGGCCAATTTTCTTGAGGATCTTGAAGACTTCACTTGTGGCTTGAAGTTCCTAGAAGCTAAATGTAAAATCTAGCTACCATTTCTTGAATCTAGGGTTTGAACCATTTACACCAACAACTTTCATTTCTTCTTGGATTTTCTTTGTACATGATTAGGGAGTAAGAGAAGCATTCTTGAGAATTTTGCATCTTAGAACTAAAGTCTAGCTTATAGATTTCAAGTCTTCACCAAAGCTAGGAAGCTTAAAATTTGGGGTAAAATGTAGATTTAACATAAATCTAGCAAGGTGAATTCAAGTTGCTTTGTGAAAGCTATGTACATGTCAAAAATGTCCATTTTAAAGTATTAAAGTGTTTTTCCTGATATTTATTAAATATGTGGGTTATTTGGTAAGTTTTGCATACTTGGTACATTTGAGTTAATAAATCTTGAAAAATGCATGTATTTGAGATATTTGAGTATTTTGATAAATAAATCATAAGAGTGTTCTTTTGATGATTTATTCCTCATGTGGGATTATTAGTTCTTTATTTGCTCCATGTTCAATTTGATATATTTGAGTATTTGAGTTATTAGCTCGGTTTTAACTCAAATCGGTCTTGGGGACATTTGTCTAGTTTTATTTGCTCCATGTTCAGCTTGAGACATAATATGGCGTTTATTGCATTTTCATTTGAGAATTACATGTTTTGAGTGTGTTAGTCATTTGTTTGGATTCATGTAATTTATACTGTGATGCATTTGATCCATATGCATAGGTGTCAGTCGTGTTTGCCAAGCGAGGAGTTTTGATGTTCTCATCTTGGAGCCCTAGGGTTTAGTCTAGTGAGAAGTTCTGATGTTCTTAGTTTGGGCCCTTTTTCGTTGTGACAAATAGAAGTTTTGTGGTTCTCTTCTTGATGTCATTGGTTTGGGACAAAGAAGGAGTTTTGATGTTCTCGCTTTAGAACCTTTGATTTAGGCAAGTAAGGAGTTTTGGTGTTCTCATTTTGTAACTTGGGGGAATGATTAAGCAAAGAGTTTTGATGTTCTTATCCTAGCCCCAAATAGAGTAATCTTCAAGACTTGTATGATGGGGGTGATTTTTTTTTGAACGGCAAATGCATTTTATTACCCATAAACAAAGACAATCCGACAGTCCACAAGGTTACAGAGGTAATAAAGATCGGTATTGTCTCAAAATTTATTCCTCATGTGGGATTATTAGTTCTTTATACAGAGGTAATAAAGATCGGTATTGTCTCAGAATTTTAGGGGGTGATTTGCTCATCAACATCTCGACGTGACTTACTTACTGTTCTGCCACTTGATGGAAACGGGTCTCCCCCGTCACCGAAAGATGTTATTTCTGGACAGTGTCCATGTTTTTTATGTTGTTAGTGTATCCATACTTGATAGTCTTGGTATCTTGGAACTTATCCATGTTTTGTTGTTTTGGATATTAAACTTTACCCATGTCTTTTGAATGTCTTGGATAATAGAGTTTTATTCATATTTTTAGTATTCGATTATTAAATCTTATTCACGTTTTGGGTGAGTGTTGAATTTTGACTTCATGTTAATATGGGTGCTTTGATCACCAAACGAAAATGGTGGGTTTTTTAAAGGATGTTGCTTTTGTACTAAAAACTTCATTTTGGAAATTGTTATTTAAATAACATTCTTTCAATTTTACCGTTTTATATTAATGATGAAAACTATTTGAACTCACTAGACGTTAACCCTTAATATTTTTATTTGTCGGCATATGCATCATATCCTTGTTGGAGAATGGTCTAACGACACCGTGAAAAATGGAGTGCTAGTTAGATACACGAGAAAGATTTAGCTATTTAGGAACGACTTTTGTAATTTGGAATAGTGGTTGTAATTGAATTATAGTAATACCCGACCGTAGCTAGACTTTATGTAAAGGTTTAGTTTGTCATATTGTTGATGTTAAATCTAAGTTGCTATTTGAGGAAATCAATTATTGACTTATAGAAAATGGATTTATCATTTATTTGATGTATTATTGAAAATTTTAAAAAATCGTTATTTTCAAATTTGAGGGTGTTACATAATGTATCAAGCGAACTTACGACAGAAACTAAAAAATTTAACATACCACATGAACCAAAAGTGTAGTTTACTCAAAATTTTAATAGCGAATACCCAATTATTTTTATAAATAAATATTATATAATATCAAAATATCAAAATTAAGTTTATATGTTATAAACATCCGTTTATTATATATATTAACATTTAACAGGAATGATGAACAGTAACTTACAGATTTGGTCCTTGAGGTTTTTAGTAAATTACAGATTTGGTCCTTGAGGTTTTATCTCCCTGTTAGATTTAGTCCTATGTTTGTAGAGTTACAGATTTGGTCCCTATAGTTTTATTTTCCTCTTGGATTTAGTCCCCATAATTTGTTGATTCCAAAATAGACTTTCGATTTTGCATTCTGTCTTCCTCAAAAGCTTACACGTGTTACCAGGAACATGAACAGTGCCTCACATTTTTATTTTTTATATAATTTTTATTTATTTTTTTGTTGTCTTCCTCAAAAGCTTACACGTGTTCCTCTTTACTTCACACCCTCAAATACAAAAACCCAGTATTTCATTGTCTTCTTTTTGGTTTTTTCTGGAGTCTAAGAGAAAGAAATTGAAGGGACAGTAAGTATTGCTTCTAATTTTCTTTTTGTTTTCAAGATTGGTACCATTTGAACATGTGTTTGTTGTTATGTGTTTGTTGAATTTCTCTTTTTCTTTTTTTGTTTCAAGATTTTCCATGTTTGCAATTGGAAGAATCTTAACAACATCCAATACCAAGAACAAACCATCAAGAAAGAGCAAAAAAGCTTCTCAGATTTCTCTTTTCAACCTCTGTAAGTTTCCTCCTCTTTCATGATTTCGATCATTTATAACCTTTCATTTTCTAATTTAAATAAATAAAAGTTATATTATAAAAATTATTTTTATTATATAAGCATAAAATAAAGATCCCTTAACATGCATCGCATCTCAATGACTGTGTCTTCTCCAACCCAAAACCTTCCGCCTTCCCCATCAATCCAAGCACATAGTCGTAGGTGATTCACGCACCAATTTTTTATTTATTAATAAAGTAATTTATCATATTTTTTTTATGTTTAATAATGATGTAAAATTTGTTTAATTCATATTTTTATTATAATTTAATTTAGGTTTAATAACAATGTAACTTTTTTTAGGTTTAATGATGTAATGTACCATTTGCCAATTTATTTTCGCTTCCTATCATACACACACATCATCCTCATAGGGCATTTTGTAAATTATAGTCATACTGCTAACAGACACAAAATGTTTTGTTCTCATAATTGGTCATGCTCAAATTTATGGTCTTAATATTTCTTTCCATCCGCAGCAACGCACGGGCATTAATCCCACCTCGTTTTACACATTTTCTAGACCACAAAACAAGTCGTACCACTCTTCTAGAAATTTGGTCAAATTTAGAATTTTCTTGGTTATATCTAAAATTCATAGGATACTTGTCAAATTTAAATTTAAGCCCGTATGAGTTATTTCAGTCCCCAAACTTCAAAATATTGTAATAAAGTCCCCAAGCATAAAAAAGTTTTTGTTTAGATCATTCAAACTTCCAAGGGCTCATAATTTTTGACATTATCTAGGCTAAAACAGCCTCGTACATATTTTATAAATTGAGAAATTACCTAATACTGTAATTGTATAAAAATAGTATAATGTTATATATTTTATACAAAAAAAAAAAAAACTGTTTATATCCAGCAAATCCATATAAAATAGTCATTTTCAATTAAATCATTTGTTCCCAACTATATAAATACAAAATCTTACAGAAATTAATTGAAATACCCCAAGTTCGAAATTGAGTTACCGAAAATGCCCACTCTCTCTCCAATTTTATGAAAATACCCAAAATTCCCGTGAAAACCCCTCGATCTTTATTATCAGTCGAGGGATGTTTTCACGGTTAACCACATAACCCAAATCTTTATTATGAATCGAGGGGTGTTAGTCCGCGATCGAGGGGTGCTTTCACGGGATTTTTGGGTATTTTGGTTAAATTGGAGAGAGATGGGGTATTTCGGTAACTCAATTTTGAACTTGGGGTATTTCGATTAATCTCTCATATGTTACTGTTTTGCAACAGTTGTGCTAAATTACAAATTGGATCATGAACCACAGATTTTGGATAGACAGCGGGAGGCTTTTGGTAGACATAATGAATATGATGCAATGGTTTGTATCAACATCTTTTAGGGGATAAGCCCATATGAGATATGCTACGATGTTGGATGTTGGTTGGGGGTTGGGGGGAGGGGGACTCATTAACCAACCATATCAAGTTCTACAACGATCGCCGCACCATGGGTGTATCGGTCTAACCAAGGGTTAAGACATTTCATAGATCAAGCCATAATCATCAATTGCTTTGACTAGATTTATTTTTTAAGAATTATGAATCAATGAATTTTTGATCATCATATGTTTTCAATGCAAATATATTATTGTATTTGTAAAATAGAAAACAGATGTTACAATTTCGGAGTGAAGGATTCTAAATTACTTGAAATTGTTAAATCCAATTATAGTTTGGTGTTCTTTTTTTATTGTATAATTTTCCAGTTTAATAATATGATTTAATCCATATCGGAACTACAAAGTGTTTTTTAATTTGTCATATAATGCCTACCATAAGATTTAAAACATCAAACTTAAACCATATTATAATAGCGTCCATATAAGTATATTATAATACGTATATGCTATACTTTTTTTATTTTAAATAAAAGTTTTTTAAATTGTAACAAAAAGACATGTTTTTAATAATATTTTAATATTGATTTTGATATACATATAATTTTGATTTTATCTCATTAAAAGATATTCAAGATATCTAATTGTTGTTAAAAAAAAAAAAAAACTCTCATCAAACTATGAACTAAGTTACATATTGTATTTTTTCAATAAATAAATTACCATTAAAACTAATAACAAAATTTAAGTAAAATTGATAAACAAACGTTAAAAATATTATCATTTGAATATGATTGTTCAACCTTTTGGGAAAAAAAGAAAAGAGTAAATTACAAATTTCGTCTCTATGGTTTGGAGAAATTTTGGATTGGGTCCCTCAAGTGAAATAATTACAGGGATGGTCCTCGTGGTTTCATTTTTGCTATGGATCAGGTCCCTCGTATTAACTGCCGTTTAAAATATCTATTAAATTAAAAGTATTTTCGTGTTTTCATTATATCATGAAATTTATAATTATTTAAAGGACCTGTTTTGACAATTTATGAAAGTGAAGAATCAAACCCAAATTCTTCTCTCTCTCTCTCTTCTAAACCCAAGTTTTTACCATATTTCTAAACTTTTACATTGTTTTGCAAATTTCTATCTCTTCCAACAAAAATCAAATCCAAAAATTATACCTAGGATCAAAGAAAACCAAAGATTCAAACCCAACAAAAATGATCCAAGAACACAAACCCATTTCTGAAGAATAAAATCAAGAACACAAACCCATTTTTAATAACAAAATCAAAAGCCAACCACATTTTTAAAGCCCAATGAAGAACACAAAACCATCTTTTTTCAACTAAAAGAAAATTCCTAATTAAATGAAGAACATAAAAAATATCAAATTCATCAACATTAAATTTGTTAAGAACTCATCAAAAGCACAACATCGAGAGTCCTAAATCTAAATCAAAAACCATACAATTCATACCATATCAAAAAATATAAAATGATCTTTTCCTGAGGTGGAATTTCTAATATTTTTCTCTCCCAAATTTTTTGTACAAATTTTGAAAAAAAAACAAAATAAATGGGAATATAGAAATTTAAAACAAAATGCTCCGAATATGATTTAATTTCTACATTACTTAAGAACCTACTGCATCATATCCTTGAATTATGAAAAGTCAACGTGTCGTCAAGGTCAACCGAGAAGATCATCATCTCCACTCTCCCCATCTCGTTGGCCTCTGTAAACCGTAGCTTCCCAAGCACAATCTGCAACTCCTTGGCCGTTATGAATCAATTTTTCTTCTCATCGAACTCCTTAAACGCCCCCGTTAGATCCGCCTACCCGTTGCTTTCTTCCACATATACTCCGTTAGCCCGAACACCAAGTCGTCGATGGATCCGTGCAACAAGACGAAGTCCTCGTAGGGTTGGTGATGGAGAAGAAGTGGTATAAAGGATTTGTTTGGACTAACGGAGAAGAAGTGGTACAAAGGATTTGTTTGGAAGAGATAGAGAAGAATCTGGGTTTAGAAATCAGGTAAAAATCGTGGGTTTTTTCACTTTCATAAATTGGCAAAACAGATCCTTTAAATAATAATAAATTTCATGAAATAGTGAAAACACAAAAATACTTTTAAGTTAATTGATATTTTAAACGACATTTAACACGAGGGACCTGATCCATAGCAAAAATAAAACCACGATGACCATTCCTGTAATTATTTCACTTGAGGGACCCAATCCAAAATTTCACCAAACCATAGGGACGAAATTTGTAATTTACTCAAAAGAAAAACATTAAACTACATTTCAATTACTTTCCATGTAGAAGCGTTGTCGATCCTCACTTAATTTCAAAATATTATTTTGAGTAAATTGGATTTTTGGTCCATGTGGTTTGTTGATTTTTACAGGTTGGGCCCTTCAAAAAATTTATTGCAAAAAACCTTGATGATATGCAAAAATACTTGGTTTTGCCTCTTCCCACTAATGGTTGTTAACTTTATCCGTTAAGTGATAGGCGGTTTGATCTTTTATAATTTTATTTCCTTTTTTTTCCTTAAATTGTGTGAACTTTTATATTAAATGAATTACACATATATACAGGTACATATAAAAATTGTAAACTTTAGGACCAAAACCAAAGACTTATCATTTCCAACTAAGACCTCCAATCAACCACACACCCTTCGCTAGCTCCGATCAACTCCTCATTTGCCTAAAGCCCATCACCACCCTTCCCTTCCCATCACCGACACCCTCTTCTTCCTTGCACCTACCCTCAACCCCTCACATGCTGATAGGTGTCGATTTATTGACCCTATAACTTCATTTTTCCCACATTATATCCTTATTTTATTTTTCCAATTTAACCATTTGAGTCTTTTAGGTGGCGTTTGGTTCGCAGATTCTGAAGGAATGTGATGGAATTGGAATGTTGAATTCCATTAACCAAATTCCATTCTTTGTTTGGTTCATTCTTTTTCACGGAAGGAATCTCTAAATTCCCTCAAATTCCACAAATGAGGGAATTTGACATTCCTTAGCAACTACAAGATATTTTGATGGAATGAAATTCTTATTTTTCATAATACCACATATGCCCTCAATCCAATATAACCTAATCACCGCCGATCTGAACCACCGTCGACCACCGACGTTCTAAACCATCGTCGATCTGAACTGTAACACCCGCAAATTTGTATAAACTTTATCCTCCCGGTTTCGTCATGAGTATTTGACTTAATGTATTTTGATGCCTCGTAATTTGGATTGATTTGTGAAACTCGACTAACCTTCCCTCGTCTAAATCGGATCAGTCTGGGTCGAAGGTATGCCCAAAGGGATTGGGGCGACATTGCCCCGATGACTATGCCACAGGGCATCGTCGCGTCTCATTGTCGCAGGGAGAGGGTGAGGTTCTGGAAAAAAAACTCAGCGGGCTGGGGTTGGCCTGCGACTTTGCCCAGCGACTATGACCTGGTCATTGTCGCCGGTCATAGTCGCCGTCGGGGGTTGTGGGTATAAAAACTCCACTTGACGGGATTTAGTCAATTGGAACTGATTTGGGAGCTGAGTTAGGGTTTTCTCTCTGCATTTTGGTAAGTATTTCAACCCTAGTTCATCTCTCTTTATTGATTACCCTTGATGATTTCATTAAAGTCTCATAAATGTTTGGTTTAGGGTTGTTGATCTTAATTTAAGAAGTATAGAGATTTAAAGACTTCAAGGATTTCCTCGTCTTCCATTTCTAACACCCTCAACACCTAGGGTTTGTGTACAAACACTATAAGGCGAGTCTCCTATCCATGTTTTATATATATTTACTAAGTTGATGTGTTATAACTCTCATTTTTAACTCCTAACTATATAATGGATTTTGTGGTATTTGACATAATCATGGGATTTGAGAATGTTAGGTTCTTTATAACCTATATAGAAATGAGTTCTAAACTAAGATTAATGCTTTCTAAGTCTTCTATTTATTTGATAGACAAACCTTATTCCATGGGATTTTGGTGAACCCAAAGTGAAAAATTAGGGTTTGGGGAAAAGCAAGTTTTGGGTTAATTAATTATAATCATGATTTTAAAATGGGATATATGGTATTATTGTGGATGAGTTATATTGATTAAGTCTCCTCTATGATGGGAGTCAAGATCTCCTGCCGATACCCTTATATATACGACTTACTCACATACATGATTTAATATGAGTATTGAATGTGCTTGCATGTTTTTAGCATTTGGTCTTAGTGTCATGGATCCATAGGCATGGTGTTCCTATGTCCCCGTTTTGGACATTAGGTTCACCACTTGGCACGGAATAGGCATCAGGTCACCATGATAAGTAAGGTGTGGGCCTATACGGTCGGGCATCGTCTCGTGGGCAGTAAGGTGTAACTCCCTTGTGCTAGAGTTCCCCATTTTGGAACTCTCAAGAATAGACCTAGAGGGGTTGACTTAATGTTTTCAAACAATAGACTTAGAGGAGTTGAGCTCACTATGTGATTGGTGTTATTTGTACCATGTTTAATCACTAATGGTTTACTTGATTTATTGATTTTAGCTCATGGATATATTCTCCGCGTGACTCCGAATGGGTTTAGTACTCCTATTCTTATTTGACTTGTTCTCACTAGGCTTTAGCCTAACACTTGTTCTTTATTGTCATGTTTGACAGGCCATCATAGCGGTGGGGCACGCCGGGACTGAGGGAACGACCTTGGGGTCGTGATTGGTCTTTTTGAGGAAACATAGTGACCAACATACAATGATTTTGAAGATACACATTTTGGAAGGATAGTGACACCCAATCATAATCTAGTTAACTAATTTTAGATTAGTAGGTTGTCGCCTTATGCTTCATTTATTGGGTTTGTAAATGCCTTACCATATACCCCGTTTGGGATGATACACTTGGATTTTGTACTGTTTTACCTTATTTCACAGGTTTAAATTTATTCCCTATTTTAGGGTGGCAGGTTTTCCCTATTTTCAAACGTTATATTGCCGAAATTTTGAATTTTATTTTCGCCTAAATTTTAGAGTGTTATAAGTTGGTATCAGAGCCTTAGTTTAAGTGAACTAGGTATGAGTGTAAGATGCCTAGACTTAAGCTGAGACTATTAAGCTATGATTAGGGGTGTACATAAAACCGTCAACCCGCGAAACCCGACCAACCCAACCCGCTCCCAACCCAATTAAACCCAACCCGCGAACCCGCAAAACCGTCAAACCGTAAACCGCTAATTAGAAGGGTTGAAATTGGGTTAGGAAAACTCAACCCAACCCAAACCGCCACTATTTTTTTTTATAAAATTATAATATATATATATATATATATATATATATATATATATATATATGCAGTTTATTTACAACCCAAATTAACTTTAAGAATTATGGATTATAATTTATAATTGGATGATTGTAATTAGAGCTGTAAACGAACCGAACGTTCAGTGAACTATTTGGCGGGAAGTTCGTTTATGTTCGTTCATTTAATAAATGAACGAACATAAACACATTTTTTTCTTCGTTTAGTTAAATGAACGAACATTAACAATGGTCTCCTTCGTTCATTTATGTACGTGAACGTTCGTTCATTTATGTTCGTGAACGTTCGTTCGTTTGCATTTGTTTATGTTTGTTTATGTTCGTTTACGTTTGTTTATGTTTGTTTATTATATAAATATATTTATATATTGTGACATTAATATGTAAAATCATTAAGTAAATTGAAATTTTAGAATTCTTTTTTATCGCTCATAAGTTTACACAGTTTTTCATTTTGTTATGTTAGTTTTTAGGAACAGAATGATGAGTAATGTTGGTTGTTTTTTGTTCATTTATGTTCGTTCATTTATGTTCATTTAAATTTATTTATGTTCGTTCGTTTATGTGTGTTTAAGTATATTTGTGTTCGTTTGTTTATGTATGTTCAAGTCCATTTATGTTCGTTCGTTTATGTTCGTTTAACATCTTAACGAACGAACATAAACGAACACAAACAAACACATTTTCTTAATGAATGAACATTAACACAAAAAATTTCATTTTTTTAAGTATATAATATTTATATACGGCAAATGCAACAAATAAGCTCACACACCCTTCTCACCTTTGGTGAGGTTCGAACCTCTGACCTCCAAGGAAGTCAAAGGCTCTTTTATCGGGCCCTTTGGTCTAAAAAAATTTCATTCGTTTACCGTTCTTGTTCATTCGTTTGTTCGGTTAAGTTAAACGAACGAACACGAACAAGCCTTAATTGTAATAACTAATAACTTTGTTGAGAATAATTTTAGTATTATTTATCGTATTTCAATCGGCAAATTTATGTATATTACTAACCCGCCAACCCAACCCAACCCTCCATAACCCGCAAGGGTTGGGTTGGGTTGGGTTGGGTTGGGTTGAGATTTTCCAAACCGCCATAATTGGGTTGGGTTGTAAAAACGTCCCAACCCGCCCAAACCAACCCGCGTACACCCCTAGCTATGACTCGTGAGATGGGGTAAAACTCTTAAGATAGGACGGTCTTACAGTCGTTGGAACTTGCACAAATTGAAAGTTGTAGTGATGGTAACGTGAACTCTTACGTATCATGTGTTAATAATTTCCCTTAGCTAACGCTATTATGAAGATATTTTACGTGGGCATACTTGATCTACCGTTGTTATAATAATTGATAAGTGTAGTAGTACGTTTCTTTGTGTTGTTCCGGTAGCCAATCTCTTATTCTTTTTTGTATTTATGTGTGGCAGACCCATAGTTAATACCAGGAACCGACCGGAAGGTCAAGAGGCTACAACATCCACGGCCGACCATCCGCGAGTGACTATGGTAGAGGAACCCTCTCGCCGGGTTACTGTGTTGGGTGAAGGACCCGAGCACATTCCCCGCGCAACTTAGAAACTGAAGAACCTGTTATGGACGAAGTAACGGCAGAGACGAGAATGATGGACCGCATGATGTTAGCCATGAACAGGGCCATGGCACAACAACAAGAAATGTTCCTCAAACTCTTAGAGGACCGGAACACCAACAACCGTAGACATGAAACGGTGGACGATAACATCACCGTGGCGGGATACGGGGGCACCGGACCTGGGATCCATACTGATGCAATCACAACCACGGGAGTCGGGCAAGCGACAAAAACTTGCACATTTAAAGCTTTTCTTGGTTACCGACCGCCGGAATTTAAGGGATCTGATAACCCCGTGGACTGCATGAGTTGGATTCGGGAGATGGAGCAGGCTTTCTGCTCTAGTGAATGCGGAGAAGGTCAGAAATTGATTTTTGGTTCCCGTATGTTAAGGGGTACGACTCTCACTTGGTGGGATGTGTACTTCGCTTTAGTTGAGCCGACTGTTTTGGATCGACTGCCTTGGGCAACGTTCAAAGAGAAACTGCTAGAGGAATACTGTAACGAGAGGTTAAGGGATCGGATCAAAGAAGAGTTCCAAAGTTTGAAGAAAGGTAATATGTCTGTGAAGGAGTACAATCGGCTCTTCATGGACAAACTGGGTTTTGTGGAACACCTGGTCCCGACAGAGAAAGATAAGATTAAGGCTTACATCAAGGGCCTTCCATTGGAAATGATGTCGATGGTGCATGTGTTGAAAGCCTCCACTCTTCGAGAGGCGATAGAGGAGGCACAACTTATGGAAGACGCCTACAACCTTGGCAAGGAAGAAGGCAGTCGTCAGGTTGAGAAGAGGAGATGGTAGGGTAGCTCTATGCCCTCAAGGAAGCCTAGATACGCCAACAGTAATCAACGTGGAGCTGATCCTAGGCGTGATGCCAAATGGTGGTCTAAATGTCGAAGCAAACATTTCAGCCCATACAACTTTGTTCCCGGAACGTGCTACAAATGTGGAAAGACGGGTCATACGTTTCGAGATTGCCCTATTAAGGGGTAAATATGTTTCGAGTGCAAGGAACTGGGGCACGTGAGGGCGGAATGCCCGAAGCTCAAGACCGGGGGAAATGGCGAGAAAAAGATGGAACCCCCGCGGTCGGCCGGAAGAGATTTTCAGATGACAACAGAAGAGGAAGGCTTCGACTGATGTGGTGTCGGGTACGTTTCTTCTAAACTCCGCACCTACACGTGTGTTATTTGACTCGGGTGCTAGCTACTCGTTTATATCCGATAATTTCTGTCAAAAGCTTGTTATGCCTATGAGTAATCTAGAGGATGCTTTAGTTGTAGAAATAGCGAATGGGGGTCAAGTATTAATCCAAAATATCCTTAGAGGTTTCACCCTTGAGTTTGAAGGAAAAAAATCCCCATAAACATGTTGCCTATGCAAATTGGTGGATTCGATGTGGTTGTGGGTATGGACTGGTTATCGGAGAACCAAGCTGAAATTGTGTGTTCCAAGAAAATGATCCGATTACCCGTGATGGACGGAGAGGCGACAATAATCTACGGCGAAAGAATGAAAGGCGAAGTGGCGATTATCTCTATGATCAAATATCGGAAATGTTTGGCGAAAGGATGCTCATCCTTCTTGGCTTATACTGTTGACACTAAACTTGAGAAACGAAAACTAGAAGATGTTAGAATGGTGCGCGAGTTTCCCAATGTGTTTCCAGAACACTTGCCCGGTTTGCCACCTGATCGCTTAGTGGAATTCCGAATCGACCTCGTTCCGGGAGCGGCTCCGATTGCTCGAGCTCCTTATCGATTGGCTTCTACCGAGATGCAAGAAATGATTACTCAACTTCAAGACCTTCTTGAGAAGGGCTTCATTCGACCGAGTTCATCGCCTTGGGGAGCTCCGGTTTTGTTCGTAAAGAAGAAGGATGGCTCGATGCGGATGTGTATCGACTATAGAGAACTTAACAAGGTGACGGTGAAAAACAAATACCCGCTTCCAAGAATCGACGACTTGTTCGACCAATTACAAGGCGCAGGTTGCTTCTCCAAGATAGATCTACGGTCGGGCTATCATCAGGTGAAGGTGGCGAAGGACGACATTCCAAAGACGGTGTTTAGGACGCGATACGGTCATTACGAGTTTCTAGTAATGTTATTCGGCCTAACTAATTCCCCGACAATATTTATGGACTTGATGAACCGAGTGTTCCGACCATTCCTTGACAAGTCGGTGATTGTGTTCATCGACGATATCCTTGTGTACACCAAAGATGAAGTAGATCACGAGCATCACCTTCGGGAAGTTTTAGAAGTGTTAAAGCGGGAGAAGCTCTACGCAAAGTTTTCGAAGTGCGACTTTTGGCTTCGAGAAGTGCAGTCAACTATCCTACGCATGATTTGGAATTAGCGGCGGTGGTGTTCGCATTAAAGTTGTGGCGACACTACCTCTACGGCACAAAATGCACTCTCTACACGGACCACAAGAGTATGAAACACGTATTTGATCAAAAGGAGTTGAACATGAGGCAACGGAGGTGGCTGGAGCTACTAAAGGACTATGACTACGAGTTGCTTTACCATCCGGGCAAGGCAAATATCGTCGTCGACGCTTTGAGTCGGAAAGACTACGGAGGTAATTCCTGTGTTACCTTTGCACGGATTGAGTTAACTTCAACACTCATCGACCGAATCAAGATATCGCAAGTCGAGGCCTTACTAGAAGAAAACCTCAAAGGAGAAGTCTTGACAAAACAACATCTTCTATTGACTGAAGATAGTCTAGGGGTCAGGCCCGGCCCTGGATATAGGCCAGGGGGCCGACGACCCAGGGCAGCAGGAAGCCCAAGGGCATCACCTGCTCAAGCCCATTTACATTTGGGTAAGCTCAGTCTAGCCTAAAAGATTACTGATGTACACTTTATCATCGTATCTTCAGCCTGCCCTAGCCCTAACTCGTCCTTCCCTGTCGGCCTCACTTCACGAATAAGATTCACGAGCTCGTTCTCTGGACAATCTCCCTAATTCTTGCCTCACAAATCAAGGTTCTTTTCTCTGGCTCTCGAACGCTCTCGTCCTCTGCCCCTCTCGATATATCTCTTGCAGTCTTGCTCACAAACTCGTCTCAGGATTTTGGCTTTGGTTTTCTTAAACAATTGATTAGACTTCCGGTAAAATTCTAAATTCTAATGTTTATGTCTTTTCATCTTTTGTAAATTAGGGATGTTTCTAATTTGTTTTATTAGTTGGACAATAGATTGGGTTTTCTTTTAATCCTTTATTCCTTTTAGTTGTTATGTATTAGAAATATAGATGTGTAATCCTTTATAGGTTTACTGTTTAACAGCTTAGTGACTTGTCCTCATTATAACATCATATGGCCTGCCTTTTCCAGGCACATTGGAACATCATATGCCACACCATGTGTAACCCCAATATTTTTGCTTTGACTTATGTCAAGACATTCTGGATCATCTTCATTATATGGGAAAACCTTCTTCATTCAATGTACTTTTACCCGTATTTTGAGATTCTCTTCTTCCTGTTCTTAGATATGACTGAAAATGTTGTTTTACCATGTATATAACTCCAAACAAGTTGTCTGACTGAACTTGAACTTATAATTTATAATCTAGTGCTTGCAATACCTTTCTTATTGGAGTTAAATAGGTTGGGATATTGAGGTGTAATTTATAATCTACTGCTTACAATACCTTTCTTATTGGAGTTAAATAGGTTGGGATATTGAGGCTGAATATTAGTTTAAATCCATTTCATTTGGCATGTGTTCATTGCAATTTAAATGTGCAGTATCCCCATTATTTGTCGATTGTCAAGCATCTTTTATTTTAGTTCTAAGTGGTTCATGTTAATTCGTTAAGTTTTGTTGTTTTGTAATAGATGTAATCCTTTATGTGTTTTAGGTGATGTATATATATTTTGTTATATGGGGTTTTGGTTTTATGTCCTCTTGTTGTATCACTTATTTTAATAGAAGTTGTAGTGAGATTGAGTCGCTTAACTTGACTAGGTTCTAAACTCTTTTAAATTGCTTATTTGTTTTTTTTATATTCATATACGACGAAGGATCGTGTGAGAATAGGAGTTAAATTGAGAAGTCTAAGAAGGGATCCGGACTTTTGATCACTTTTAATCTCACCCCCACCCGATGAATTTGCTTCTCGCGGTAATTGATCTGGTGTATCTCGGTGCATCTCATTAGTGTTGATCTTTAATTAAGATTGATTCAATGGTGCATATCCCGTCTTATCCTTCCCACCGGAACCGATCCCTTCATATATTAGAGGCATCTTTTTGGCTTTTCGCCATGGGCATCCGAAATCTCAGGACCGACCCTGCTAGGGGTGAAACTTTTCAACGGGCGAATTTGGGTGCCTAAGATCGGGAGTAACCGAGAACTTCTCCTCGAAGATGCAAACAAGTCAAAATATTCTATCCATCTAGGAAGCACGAAGATGTATCGGGATATAAAATTGCATTATTGGTGGCCAGTTATGAAGCTTGACGTGGCGCATTATGTGGAACGATGTATGACTTGTCTGCAAGTGAAGGCCGAGCAACAACGACCTTATGGAAGTCTAGAATCTTTGGAAATTCCAGAATGGAAATGAGAGCACATCACGATGGATTTCGTGACTAAGTTGTCAAAGACCTTACGAGGTCATGACACCATCTGGGTAATAGTGGACCGACTGATCAAGTGCGCTCATTTCTTGGCCATGAAGGAAACTTTACCTATGAACAAGCTAGCCAAGTTGTATATTGACGAAGTGATATCTCGCCATGGTGTATCGCTATCGATTGTCTCAGATAGCGATAGTCGGTTCACGTCACATTTTTGGGATGGTTTGCAAAAGGAATTGGGCATACGCGTGAAGTTGAGCACGACCTACCATCCCCAAACCGACGGTCAAAGCAAGAGGACGATTCAGACACTTGAAGACATGTTAAGATCATGTCTGATCGACTTCGGGGGTAGTTGGGACTCATACCTACCTTTGGTGGAGTTCGCGTATAACAACAGCTACCACTCAAGTATTTGAATGGCACCGTTTGAAGCTTTATACGGTCTCAAGTGCCGAACTCCCTTATGTTGGCTTGAGGCGGGAGAAAAGCAGTTTGCCGGACCTGAAATCGTGCAAGAGACGATAGACAAAGTGAAGGGTATTCGCGAGCGATTGAAGGCGTCTCAAAATCGACAAAAAAGCTATGCCGACAAGAAGAGGCGACCGATAGAATTCCAAGTGGGAGACCGTGTTATGTTGAAGGTGTCCCCTTGGAAGGGAATCATTCGGTTAAGAAAACGTGGAAAGTTGAGTCCCTGTTTCCTTGGACCATTCGTCGTGATTAAGCGGGTAGGGCTTCAAGCCTACCAATTGGAACTCCCTCTGGAAATGAATGGAATTCACCACACATTTCATGTGTGATATATTCGTAAATGCCTAGTGGAAGAGGAGAGTGTTATCCCACTCTCCGATATTAGAGTTGATGAAGGAAACCGTTGCATAGAAGAACCCGACGTGATTTTGGAGAAGAAGACGAAAAAACTTCGTCACAAAGAAGTCACTATGGTGAAGGTCCAATGGAAACACCATCGAGGTGCAAATGTGACATGGGAAGCGGAAGAGGACATGAAGCGAAGATATCCCCACCTCTTCACCTAGCCAAGATTTCAAGGACGAAATCATTCCTAAGTTGGGGAGGATTGTAACACCCGCAAATTTGTATAAAATTTCTCCTCCCGGTTTCGTCATGAGTATTCGACTTAATGTATTTTGAGGCCTCGTAATTTGGATTGATTTGCGAAACTCGACTAACCTTCCCTCGTCTAAATCGGATCAGTCTGGGCCGAAGGTGTAACGAAAGGGCTTGGGACGACATTACCCCGGCGACTATGCAACAGGGCATAGTCGCGTGTCATTGTCGCGGGGAGAGGGTGAGGTTCTAGAAAAAACTCAGCGGGCTGGGGTTGGCCTGCGACTTTGCCCAACGACTATGACCTGGTCATTGTCGCCGGTCATAGTCGTCGTCGGGGGCTGTGGGTATAAAAACTCCACTTGACGGGATTTAATCAATTGGAACTGATTTGGGAGCTGAGTTAGGGTTTTCTCTCTGCATTTTGGTAAGTATTTCAACCCTAGTTCATCTCTCTTCATTGATTACCCTTGATGATTTCATTAAAGTCTCATAAGTGTTTGGTTTAGGGTTGTTGATCTTCATTTAAGAAGTATAAATATTTAAAGACTTCAAGGGTTTCCTCATCTTCCTTTTCTAACACCCTCAACACCTAGGGTTTGTGTACAAACACTATAAGGTGAGTCTCCTATCCATGTTTTATATATATTTACTAAGTTGATGTGTTATAACTCTCATTTTTAACTCCTAACTATATAATGGATTTTGTGGTATTTGACATAATCATGGGATTTGAGAATGTTAGGTTCTTTATAACCTATATAGAAATGAGTTCTAAACTAAGATTAATGCTTTCTAAGTCTTCTATTTATTTGATAGACAAACCTTATTCCATGGGATTTTGGTGAACCCAAAGTGAAAAATTAGGGTTTGGGGAAATGCAAGTTTTTGGTTAATTAATTATAATCATGATTTTAAAATGGGATATATGGTATTATTGTTGATGAGTTATATTGATTAAGTATCCTCTATGATGGGAGTCAAGATCTCCTGTCGATACCCTTGTATATACGACTTACTCACATACATGATTTAATATGAGTATTGAATGTGCTAGCATGTTTTTAGCATTTGGTCTTAGTGTCATGGATCCATAGGCATGGTGTTCCTATGTCCCCGTTTTGGACATTAGGTTCACCACCTGGCACAGAATAGGCATCGGGTCACCATGATAAGTAAGGTGTGGGCCTATACGGTCGGGCAGCGTCTCGTGGGCAGTAAGGTGTAACTCCCTTGTGCTAGAGTTCCCCGTTTTGGAACTCCCAAGAATAGACCTAGAGGGGTTGACTTGATGTTTTTGAGCAATAGACTTAGAGGAGTTGAGCTCACTATGTGATTGGTGTTATTTGTACCATGTTTAATCACTAATGGTTTACTTGATTTATTGATTTTAGCTCACGGCTATATTCTCCGCGTGACTCCGAATGGGCTTAGTACTCCTATTCTTATTTGACTTGTTCTTACTAGGCTTTAGCCTAACACTTGTTCTTTGTTGTCATGTTTGACAGGCCATCATAGCGGTGGGGCACGCCGGGACAGAGGGAACGACCTTAGGGTCGTGAGTGGTCTTTTTGGGGAAACATAGTGACCAACATACAATGATTTTGAAGATACACATTTTGGAAGGATAGCGACACCCAATCATAATCTAGTTAACTAATTTTAGATTAGTAGGTTGTCGCCTTATGCTTCATTTATTGGGTTTGTAAATGCCTTACCATATACCCCGTTTGGGATGATACACTTGGGTTTTGTACTGTTTTACCTTATTTCACATGTTTAAATTTATTCCCTATTTTAGGGTGGTAGTTTTTCCCTATTTTCAAACGTTATATTGCCAAAATTTCAAATTTTATTTCCGCCTAAATTTTAGAGTGTTATATGAACCACCTCTGACCACCACTAACCACCGTCAACCATCGACCATCGTCGTCATTCTGAACCACCGTTGACCACCGCCGCCCACTGCCGATCTGAACCACCACCAACCATCGTCGACCACCGACCACCGTCATTCTGAACCACCGCTGACCACCGCCGGCCTGAACCACCGCCGACCACCGTCGGCCTAAACCCCCGTTGGGCACCGCCGGTGTGAACCACCGCTGTTCTGAACCACCGACAATCGTCAACCATCGACCACCGCCGTTCTGAACCACCGTCAACCATCGATCACCGCCAATGTGAACCACCGCCGACCACCGCCATTCTGAACCACCGTTGACCACCGATCACCATTGATCTGAACCACCGCCGACACCGCCGATTTGAACCACCGTTGACCACCGCTAATCTGAACCACCGCCAATCTGAACCACCACCACCCACCGTCGATCTGAACCACTGCCGACCACCTCCGATCTGAACCACCACCAACCACCACCGATCTGAACACCGCTGACCACATCCAATCTGAACCACCGTTCTAAACCACCATTGATGACCGCCAATCTGAACCACCATTACAAATAAAGTATTTTTAATGGATATTTTATTAAAGCATGTTTTGTTAATAAAAATTAAAAATTATCAAAAAGGGTATTTTGGTCATTTATCAACATTTCATCCCAATTCCAATGCTACAATCTGTGAACCAAACAGACATATTCCAATTTCTTTAATAGATTCCATTCGAATTCTGCCAACCAAACATGTGGTCAAACCTGATAACATTCCATTCCAATTCCTTCAAAGTCAAATTCCTTTGACAGATTCCATTCCATCCAAAAACATTCTGCGAACCAAACGCCACCTTAGTCTTTTTCTCTTACATTTATATTACTTTTGGAGCTTGATATAGAATTTGGACATTATATTGGACTTTGATGCTAATTATGCTTAAATTAAGGTTTTTGGCAGATTTCGGTTGTTTTTGTGGCTTTCCTCTACAACACTGCAAGAGCTTCTTGGAGTGAGGTGTTTGTGTTGTAGTTTTCCAAAGGAGTAAAGCGTGGTGGGAAAGTTTTGCTGATTCTTGGGCCAAATATGCAACTAGGTTAAGGCTAATTTTACTTCCATTTGTACTTTGGGTCCTCATGCTTGGAGGCTACTCTTCATCCCTTACATAAATAAGAGGCTCTCTTATGCAAAAACTCATGCTCTCATGCTTTATTATGCTTTTATGCTTTCAAGTTTGTTTTAGTGTTAACTTTTGGTAGCAAACATTAAGCTCTTAAGTCTTTTGTGGTTATTTTAAAGGTAGCTCTTTAATTCCGAGAGTCATGTTGGTTTCTGATCCAATTGTGGCAAGTTTCTAGTGATTAAGTAGTTTGTAATTTCTAGCTTTCAAGTAATTTTATATTTTGGTATCAAAATTCTCAAGTGATTTACGTTACAGTCCTATAGCTTCCTGCAACATTGTTACTTTCCTTTATTGCTTTATTCTTTACATTTCAGTATTACATTCTCGTCATTTATATTCCAATACTTTAATTTATGCACTTGACACTCTGTCATTTACATTTCTATAGCGCTCTGTCGCTTGCACGTCAAGTTTCCTTTCTCGTATTTAATTTACGAAATTTACTTTCAATATTTTATATTTCGTTCACCTAAATTTCAGTCATTAAATTTTTTGTAAGAAGAATCCGAGCAATTCACCTAAACTATATTAATTAACTAAAATATGTATTTTAATACTATAAATGTAATTATATTTTTAACGTTATAACAAATAAAAATAACCTTTTATATTAATATATTATTGAAATTGTATTAAGTTTTAAAAAAATTGATTATTCATTATTTTATAGAATAAAAAGCGTTATTAGAGATAAAATAACATTTGTGGTTTTATCAATAATTTAAATCAATATATTCACGAGTTCGATTACAACCTAAATGTTTAATTTACACATTTAATCGTTATTGTTTCGTGGTAGTCCATTTAGTTGCATCGGGAAATCTCAAATGTTTGCATTGTAGTGTAATTGTGGGCATTGAGTAAACCACTCTTAAGTAAGGGTTACCATTAACGTACTTGATTGTAATAACCACATGCTGAGAAAATGGTGATTGGTGTGTCCGCAACGTACTTGATTATAATAACAACGTCGTTTGGTAAGGAACATCGATGTTGAGGGGACTTGTGTTGGTTGGCTAAGATGTCTAATTTGTGTTCCGGTAAGTCGTTTATGAATCCGAACTTTGTCGGAAGAGCTCTATGCCCCGGGTAGTTTAGTGGATCACACTCGAGCGGTGTTCCTGGGTCAAGATTTCGAGAACGAAATCATTTTCAAGGTGGGGAGGATTGTAACACCCCATATTTTGGGGAGTTTTTGTTCTAATGTGATTTTGGGCAAAGTGGCCGAAAATAGGACGGAAGGATCGCCAACAGTGTTTCGCACGACTCTCCACGCGAGCATCCGCGTGAGACACTGCTCCGCCACGACCTCAGTGCTCGCCGCGACTCTCCGTGCGAGTGGAACCACACGAAGGCTCGCGTGCGAGCACTGCACACTGATAAAAGGATGATTCAGCCCCCAAACCCTATTTTCTCCCATTCACTCCTTAAAATGCTCCCAACCACAATTTAGGGTAGGAGACGATTTTTTAGGCTGGTATTAAGTAGTTCAACCACCATTTCTTCAAGATCTCCACTTTCATCTTCTTTATCATCACCTCACCATTGTTGACCACATTTTGGGGTTTTCCAAGAAACCATTTGTAAGTCATTATAACCATTTCTAAACTTTTGTTACTGTTAAAACCTTTCATCTTAACCTCCTAGAACATCTATCTTAATGTATCTCTAATATTATGAGTTTCGATTTATTTTTGGATTTTTTGGAGATTTGGGGTTTTGGTAAATATTAGTGTAGATCTGATTTTGGAGTTACTCTCGGTGTGCTTTGGTTTGTTTGTTTGTGACCTAGATAAGGTTTCTAGAGATGGATGTTTGTGGATCTGAAGCCTTCATCGAGAAATCTCAAGTTTGGGGTAAAAACCTATATTTAGTCTAAATCTAACAAGGTGAGTTCTAGTTGCTTTGAAAAAGTATATACATGTCAAAATGCACATATTTTGGGATTTTGAAAGTATATCCATGAATTTACTTCATTTTGATAAGTTTGGTGAATATTTGTACACTTACACATATTTGTGCTATAAAACCATTGAAAATGGTTTACAACTTTTTATGAGGTGTTTTAGTCACTAGAAAGGGGATTTTGAACGTATGTTACATGCACACTTTATAATCAATGAGTTTTATGGTTGAATGGGTATTTGTACACACTTGGGATGTCAAAGCTTTTTATTGGTTTCCTAAGTGTGGTTGGGTGTTCTATCCTCAAAAATGATATTTAAATCTACTAATGGGTTATGTTGGATTTATTGGAGAATTTAGGCAACATAATATGTTGGGTTTTATTTTATGAAAAGTTGGGTACAAATGGTTATTTTGGGATTTTATCCTATTTATGAGTTTTGGGATATTGGTGTTTTAAACTATTTCGGCTTTAACAGTATGAATAAATGGAAAACTGACATTCTTGACACGATGAGTATTTTGGGAAATTGTGGATCTTACGGTTTAGGCCTCCGGCCAATCATACGTTAGAGAATGCCAATTTTTGGGAAAATTATACTTCGGCAGATGTAGCCATATTGGCTTTACTCTTATTGCCAAACATTTTATGATACCTTGTGGTTTGACTTATACTCTAATGAGTCTTGGAACGTTGTCACATTTAAGTAGCTCAAAATGAGCGTTTTATGGAAATGTGATTATTACACAAATGTTGGTTATTACATGTCTTGGATGCATTAGTTCGTTTATATGGAGTCATGTAATGTTTAGACTGTAATGCGATGGATCTATAGGCATAGGAGTCCGGTTGTATTCTTAATTGAGCTTTTAACGTCCATGTTTGAGTTTAGTGAGTAGTCCCCAAGTCATGTTTTTATGTAAGCTTGTGGTGGTGCTCTGCAGAGTCGTATACAGAGCGAAGTCTTGCGGTGATGCCCATGGCGAGCCAGATACGGGGACTTGTGACTTTTGTGGTGACACTCATCTAGAGGTCGAGTAGACACTAGGGTCATTTGGGTATCTTGCGGTGGTTGTTCAGAGAAGCCGTATACGGGGATCCATGGCATTATGTGAAGCTCGAGAACATTGATAAGTGGCTTAACTATGTGTTCCGTCACATTCGATGGAATCAGGTCTCCCCCGTCACCGAAAGGTGTTATCTTCGGGTATTCCCTTACCTGCACCTTCGGTGTTAAAACGTACAATTTTATTTATATAAATAGTATTTTGATGAAATATCTCATGGGTGCGCTTTGGGGAAATTGGCTAGTGAAAATTATTTGGAAATGTGCATTTGGTATTGAAAATAGTATGTTTGTGATCAAAGCCATTTTATAACCAATATTTCGGGGGCGGTCGTTTTTAGAAGAAAGTGTTCTTTTTAAACGTTTTATGATTTATGTGATAAAACTGCTTTAACTCACTAGGCGTTAAGCCTAACACTTTTTCTTTTCGACATGTATATCAGGTCTTAGATGGATCGGAGTGGCGAGTGGAGCTTGGTAGAAGTTCCGATAGGATGTCTTTAGTAACGTCATCCGGTTTGGTGAAGATAGCAGATTTTGTGGTTTTAGTAACACCCGACTAATTTTGTCCCCGTTTGTGGGACTAGATAGTTCCGTTAGAACTCTGATACATGTTGTAGTGATTCTTCCTTGTAACTTTTGATAATTGTCATTTCGATGCCATGTATTTAAGGGTTTCTAGAAGTTTTAAATTTGTCTTCTATTTTCGAAATTTAGGGGTGTTATATTTGATTCTAGGGTTATTTAAGAAGAGAGTTCTAGGGTGCTCAAGCTTCCAACAATCATCTCCTCTATCCTAGAGTTTGGTTTTCTTTTTGAAACTACTAAAGGTGAGTTCATTCTCATTTTTACAAACTTTATACATGTTAAATATATTTTTTTTATTTCACCTGCTTTTCTCTATTTATCTCATTTAGAACTTACTGTTTTCCCAATATAACTGTTTGATCTCACTAGACTTTAGCCTAACACTTTTTCTTAAAATTGCATGTATTTCATTCTAGCGGTGGGACTCTTTGGGTTTGAGTGGAGCCTTGAAGGGAAGTAGCATTTTTGGAGTCACATAGAGGCATACATTTGGTATAGTGATAGAATACTTTTGGAAGTGAGATGACAACACCCGTTCATAATCTAGATACAATTGGTCTAGATTAGTAGGTTGTTGGGTTCCATTCCACTTGGTTATTTGTAATGTAAACGCATACAATTGTCCCCTTTTTGGGAGATTTGCTATGAAATTTCTATTTAATTCCGCGAGAGTAAACTACACTTTTGGTCCCTGTGGTTTGGTGTTTAAAACACATTTGGTCCCTACAGTTTAAAAATTACACTTTAGCCACTACAATATGCTATTTAGTCCGGATTTGGTCCCTCGTCGTTAATTCCGTTAAAAAACTCAGTTAAGTGAGGGGTAATTTCGTCTTTTTACATGTTTCTTGAATCTTCATCTTCAACCTCATGAACACCAAGAACATGATGAATGTTCATCTTCTACCTCAAGAACACCAAAATTTTAAAACCCAAATCAAACTCAAAAACCAAAAATTTAAATCAAACTCATGTCTAAAAACCAAATCCTAAATCAAACCCAAAATTTAGAAACCTAAATCACACCTAAATTAAACCCATATTCAACACCAAAAATTAAACCCACTTAAAAAAAGAAAGAGAGAGAGATACAAATCTGAGAAAAAGAAGAGAGAGAGATCGAGAGAGAGATTTGAGATAAAAAAATCTAACATCAGTTTGAAATCAATTACGCATAAAAAGTTGATCATCCAGCAAAATCAAACACGTTTACAACTTTCGATTTTCAACTCGAAGTTACTATTACTTAGAGTAGACGACTATATGAACATCTTTAGTTCAAAGAGGTCCACATGAGCATCCACCTAATTTCCAAAAAGGCTGAAAAACTCAAAGCTAAAAAATCTCAAAGTTGTAGATGAGTTGACCCTAGGGAAACTTCAAGAATGATTGAATAGAGAGACCTCGCGATTCTTGTAAGCAGATAGATGCTCGAACAACAAGTGAATTGAAAGGGTAAGACTGATAAAAACAAAGACACCGACAACTAGACTTGGCCATGTAAGTGGAGAAAACTTGAGAGCAACGAACAAATTAACAAAATATTTTGCTCCCAACTTCTTCATCAGCAGAGATACAACAATGGTTTGCTTTAATTAACTCACAGGGTCCTCCTTGTGAAAGATTGACGATTGATTGAGCGATTACAACGATTATCGACCTGAAAATTGAAAGCATAAACCCCAAAACCCTCGTCGATTGCTCACTGGAGCTTCGTAAATTCGACGGCCATATAGAGGATTTTGGCACACAGATGGCAACGAATCAATCTGGGTCTTCAAGATATCGAATCAATCTTTCCAATGGCTTTGTTTTCTTTAATTTATCACAATAAAGTTTGAATCTTTTTAGGGTTCTAAACCAATTTTCTTGAAAGCGATTAATGAAATCACTTGGGGATTCTATTTGATTTAGGCATTTTCGAAATGGGTATTGAGAAAGACTTGGTGGGTAAGTTAGTCTCTCTCTCTCTCTCTCTCTCTTCTCTCTCTCAGATCTGTATCTCTCTCTCTTCTCTCTCTTTTTTTTTTTTTTAAGTGGGTTCAATTTTGGTTGTTGAATATGGGTTTAATTTAAGTTTTTGATTTTTAAATGTAGGTGTGATTTAGGTTTCTAAATTTTGGGTTTGATTTAGAATTTGGTTTTTAGACATGGGTTTGATTTAAGTTTTTGGTTTTTGAGTTTGATTTGGGTTTTAAAATTTTGGTGTTCTTGAGGTAGATGATGAACATTCATCATGTTCTTGGTCTTCATGAGGTTGAAAATGAAGATTCAAGAAACGTGTAAAAAGACGAAATTACCCCTCACTTAACTGAGTTTTTTAACGGAGTTAAAGACGAGGGACCAAATCCGAACCAAATAACATATTGTAGTGGCTAAAGTGTAATTTTTAAACTGTAGGGACCAAATGTCCATTCCCCATCAATCTCTCCTTAACTCACGGTTCCCATTTTTATTTTATAAGTTACAAGTAATACATTTATAATTAATTATTAAATTTACTTTTAATCTTTATTTTCATTTTTTTTCAGTTTATACCCTTAGCATATTAATATAAATAATTGTAACACCCCGAAATTTGTTAAGTGTATAAATGTTCAGGATTGGTTTAATGTTTATTATGTAGCATTGGATCATTTGGTGAGTCATCTCTTTCGATCGAATCAGTAATTGTATCAAGATTCTGGCATTGGAAAGGCTCGGTACAAGACTGGCGAGAGTGTCAGCGATTGTGACATGTTGTCACTCTCGCTTGGCACTTAGCAGGAAGGGTCTGATGCCCGCGGTACATTTGGGGCGAAAGTGCCCGGCGGTAGTGACGGATGTCACTTTCGCCAAGGCACTCTCGCGGAACCTTTGATCGAGCCGCGATACAAACTCGGCGAATATGCCCCGCGATAGTGACCCTGTCACTATCGCTATGCCACTATCGTCGACGGGCTTTTTGGGTTTAAATTAAGAGGTCCGATATCATTTTGTGTAGTATCTGATTTTCAGCAAGTTAGGTCGCGATTTTCTCCTTGGAAAGGCTGGTAAGTTTCCTCTCAACCCTTCCTTGCCATTAATACTTCCATCTACCTCAAGGCATTGATCCTTATGGTATTCTAGGGTTCTTGAGAGCATTTATGATTCAAGTCTAACCATCTCAAGCTACATCTCTCCTCTTACCTAGTTACTTGGAGGTTTAGGGTTTTAAGCTATAAACCCTACAAGGTGAGTTCTTACACTTTTATAAAACTTTATACATGTCAAATGTGGATTTTAAATGCCTAAACATCTCCTTTTTCCATATACTTGATTTGTGGGATTTTGTACCAAGTCTAACGTTTGGAGATTTTAGGGTTTATGATAATTTTATGGAATAGAGTTTAATGAGCCTTGATAATATTGTTATTAGCTTACTTACACTAGGGAAATGTATTTCAAATGATGGTTTCAATCATGTACAACTTATGGATTTGGAAATAATAATATTGTGGTTAACTGCTGATAAGTTTGTATTTTGGGATTTATCATGTTTTCGGAATGAGACTTATAATAGTCATTTATGTTTCAACTAATGATATTTTGGTAAACAATGGGGATTGCCTTTTGTGAAAATCACCTCTTATAATGTCCAATGCATATTATCACATGTTGATGCATTCATTTGGCCTATTGGCATTATGTGGCTTAATTGCTTGCATTTGGGAGTCATGACCCCGTAATTTGTTATATTATTGTTCCGACGTTGGGACGATTAGTTTTCCACGTCGAGGCACGTTTAGGCATCAGATTGGGTTATAAGTCCTACGTGCTCAAGTATTACGATATTGGATGAGGATCTCAACGTAAGGACCCTTCGGGGTTGAAGTTGACTTTCCGTGGGTGTAAGTTTAAAGCCACTGAGTCTGACATCCCTTGCGTGTACTTTATTTGTGAATTGACTTTACTGACTTATCAAATGGCTTACTTTTGTGTTCCGTCATTTGTGTTAGTAAGCGGGTCTCCCCCGTTAACCAAAGAGGTACTTGCTACATTCAAGAGCATTATCATTATTGTCACAAAAGGATTTCTTTTTTTTACTCTTACACCCGATTATTTATAACTACAAATGTTTGATCTCACAAGGCTTTAGCCTAACACTTTTTCTTAAAATGACATGTATAACAGGTCATGTTTCCGGTGGGATTTGTCGGGATTGAGTGGATAGCCTTGGGGTCAAGTGCGGTCTTTTTGGGAGATATATAGACCGGTGTTTCGATAGCGGCCATACTTTTGGAAGAATAACAAAACCCGATACTAATCTTTCTTGTTTCAAGTTAGATTATTAGGTTGTTAAGTGTATTCCTCATTTGATTAATTGTAATGGCTACAACTTGATTCCCCGCTTACTCGGGATGATACTTTGGGACTGTTATAGCAAGTTTTGTATACCCATGTTTATCCAATTTATAGTCGTCATATTGCAAAATTTTCGAATTTTATTTCTTTAAAATTTAGGTGTTACAAGTTGGTATCAGAGCATTAGTTTAAATGAACTAGGTATGGATGTAGGATACCTAGACTTAAGATGTGAAGTTAGGCTATGATTGTGTGAGATTGGGTATAACTCCTAAGATAGGATGGTCTTAGAGTCGACGGAAACTACTGTAACACCCCGAATTTCGAAAGGTATCATTTCAAGCTAATGCAGAAATCAGTATTTGGAGGGAAAAATAATATATATGATCTTGGACTTGAATTCTATATTTTATAGTCTTAATGGATGAAGAATTCAATTACGAGTCAAACGGTTCTTTCCGGAGCGAAATTGGAGCTATAACAAAGAAGTTATGGCCAAATCATGTTTTGAGAAGGAATTGAGGCTTCTGCCTCATGCGCACGGGTCGTGCGTTTTTCCTTCATGGGATGCGCACGGGTCGTGCGCCCCAGCAGTGAGTCCAACAACTTAAATCGATTTTCAGCCTCATTTCTCACTCTCACCTCATTTTTCATCCTTATTTCTCCTCTCTTCTTCTTTCCTTCTTAGAAACCGATTCTAGGGTTTTTCTTCACCCAAATTGCACCATCTATTGCTAGAAGTTGGGTGTTTCATCCAAGTGTTCGGTTTGGAAGCTTCACCACCATCTTCATCTTCTTCACCACTTCACCATTGTCATCTTCAACCTCAAACTTCATTTTTGGGTTTTCTAGGTTTTCATCAAAACCTAAGTGGTAAGTGTATCCCTTCCATTTCTAAACCTCTATGTAAGTTATAAAATGCTCCATTGATGGTTTCTTAGTGTTCGGTTTCTCAAATCTCGGATTTGTTGGTTTTGGAGAAATTAGGGTTTTGATCTCATTTGGGGATTTTGGTATATATGTTTGGGAAATGATTCTAAGTGATTGATTATATGTTTTGATGGTTGGAAACTTATGGATCTAGGTTTTGGAAGTTTTTCTTGAAGATTCAAGTTTCTTCAAAGGAGCTCAAAGTGGGGTAAAATCTAGATTTATCAAGGTGAGTTCAAGTTGATTTGTTAAAACGGTGTACATGCAAAAATGTGTATGTTGAAGTAAAAAGGTGTTTTACTTGGTATTTGTCAAAGTGTGAGTATTTTGATAAGTTTTCATATTTGGTAAACTTGAGTTGTGTTAAACTCATAAAATGCTCATATTTGGGTTCCTAGCAATTTTGCACAAATAGAGTCCGTTTCATGAGTTATGCATCTTTGATGATTTTTGTACCAACAAAGTCTAGTTCATGTTATATGCATTTTGGTGTATTTGCATTCATAAACCCTTTGGAAAACCTTTGGCCCCATTACGTGTTGAGTTTTGGGTTAAACACGTCTTTGTAGTGTGTGTCTTCATAAACGTTATTTTTAAAGACATTTCATTAATTGGAGGACCGATAATTATTGGTCAAAAGGGTTTTGAGCATCTTAGCTCGGTGTTGGCTTAAAGTGAGTCGTGTGGACGTTTGTCCGGAATTGTAACTAGTGGGGGTTTTGAATAGATGACGATTAATTTTCTATCATTGGGGAGTTACATGTCTTGAGTGCGTTGGTCATTCAATTGGAGTCATGTAATGATAGACAGTGTTGTATTGGATCCATAGGCACGTAAGTCTGTCTGTCTTGTAATGCCTGAGGTTTTGGGTTACTTTTAGTGACCGCTCGGGTTTGCTAGCGAGTGGACAACGAGTGACACGAGCTGCGGAGGGGGAAACTCGTCTAGATTGGATTGGCATCCATGTCTGTAAGTCCTTGGGGTGGAACTCGACGGAGTAGGGCCAGAGGCAGTAAACGGTCTGTGGTATGATGTCGTGGGAGGCATGAGAACCAGGATGTCGGGATCTGTGTGAAATCCAATAACATCACGGGTGGCTCCATTCACGTGTTCTCGTCACCCAAGATGGAAACGTTTAGATGACATGCAAGGAAGTCGCGTGAACGGCCTACTTGCGTGTTTTCTATTCTCAGTGTTTACGGATCTCCTCATCGTTGATTCGTGGTATTTAAATGGTAATGTGGTATTTTACCAAATTGGGTTTTTAAGTGGTCGACGGTAATTGATGGATTTAATATTGAGTTCTTTCCACGTATATTAAGTTTTGAAAGGAATGCGTCATTTCCACGTTTCGATGCTTGAATTAGTCCATATCTTGGTCGGGTGAGTTTTGGGACATGATGTGTTATTTACTTTTTATAAATTAAAGTATCGAACTATGACCCCGTTTTGGGTGAGTTTTGGGTTGCATCGTTTTATAAGAAATGTGTGTTTGGGAGCATTGTCTTTAAAAGTGCATATTATGAAAATGTGTCATTTCCATTTTAAAGTATAAGATTTCGAAGGATCTCGCTTTAAGCTGGTTTTCTTGCTTTTAAAGATTTATTCGTTCCTGTTGGGGGTTCGGTTCTAGTAATGCTTCGAGAAGTCGAGCCTTAGACTTGTGTAAGGGTATGTAGTGAGAGAAGTCTTCCGCAAGTTGGAGATAGCGTTTACTATTGGGTATTAGTAGCACCCGTCTTTTTAACCTGTATGTATAAATTGTGTACGTGTATTGAGGTTGAATCCAAATTTGTGGTTGTAGATGATTCAGTTATTGATGTATTTAGAAAATTTTAATTAAGTTGCTATTTCCAGAATTGAGGGTGTTATAACTACACAAATTGAGAGTTATGATAATGGGAATGAAAATTTTTATGTATAACATGTTCATAATTTTGCCTAGCTAACGTTATTATGAGGATGTTTTACGTGATTATGCTTGTTTTCCATTGTTATGATAATTAATGAATGTGGTCGTACATTTCCTTGTTTATAATCTGTATAGCCTCATCTCACCTATATTCTCGCGTGTGTGGCAGACTATGGTGAATACTCGTAACCGGCCGGAAGGGCAAGATACGACGACATCTACTACTGATCAGCCTAGAGTGACTAATGTTGACTTGCCCCCACCCTTTATAAACGTTTTGGGTGGAGGACCATCACACATACCCCAACGGGACTTAGCTGCAACCCATCCGATTATGGAGGAGGTGACTTCGGAAACAAGAATGATGGAGCGAATGATGCAGGAAATGAATGCAGCAATGGCTCAGCAACAAGAAGTATTTTTAAAACTATTGGATGACCGAGATGCTAACCACCGCAGGCATGAGACAGTTGCGGAAAACGTGGTAGTGGCGGGATCCGGAGGTACGGGACCCATAATCCCTTCTAATGAAACCCCAACCCCAGAAGTGAGGCAAGCGTCTAAGGCTTGTACCTTTAAGGCATTCCTCGGATGCCGACCACCGAAGTTCAAGGGCTTAGACGACCCGGTGGCATGCATGAACTGGATCATAGAGATGGAGCAGGCTTTCCGGTCGAGCGAGTGTGGGGAAAGCCAGAAAGTTGTATTCGGGTCTCAAATGCTTAGAGGGGCGGCCCTCACGTGATGGAACGTATATTCCACTTCCATTGAGACCACCGTGCTGGACAAATTAAGCTGGGAAACTTTTAAGAAAAAGGTGATGGAAGAATTCTATAACGAGCGAGCGATGAACCACATTATTGACGAGTTCTGGGGATTGAAGAAAGGGAATCTGTCAGTCAAGGAGTACAATAAGCTATTTATGGACAAACTGGGATTGGTGGTACATCTAGTCCCTACCGAAAGAGAGAAGATCAAAGCGTACATTAAAGGTTTGCCTACAGAGATGATGAATATGGTTCGGGTGTCGAAGGTTGCTACTCTTCGAGAGGCAATCGAAGAAACACAACTCGTGGAAGACTCCTATGGCTCGAGTAAGGTGGAGAGGAGCGGGGTAGTCGAGAAAAGAAGGTGGGAAAGGGGTCCCATACCATCAAAGAGGTCAAAACACTTCAACAACAGTCAAAGGGGAAATGGTCCTAGACGTGATTCTCCGTGGTGCTCAAGGTGCCGGATCAAGCACACCGGACCTTGAAATTCGGGGTCCGAACCGTGTTTCAAATGTGGTAAGTCGGGCCATAGTTTCCGTGATTGTCCAATCAAGGGACAAATTTTTTTCGGTTGCAAGGAGCCTGGCCATATCCGAAGTGATTGCCCGAAGGAAAAGGCGAGCTTTAGCGGAGGCAAGAAGGTGGATACTCCAAAAGCAACGGGAAGAGCATTTCAGATGACCACCGAGGAGGCGAAGGCTTCGATGGATGTAGTGTCGGGTACGTTTCTCCTAAACTCCGTACCTACACGTATATTATTTGACTCGGGAACTAGCTTTTAGTTTGTGTCAAGTTCGTTTTGTCCAAAACTATCCATGCCCACTACTAGTTTAGAGGATGTGTTAGTGGTAGAACTAGCGGATGGTGATGAAGTAATGGTCCGGAACATTCTACGAAATTGCAAGCTCGAAATCGAAGGAAGAGAATTCCCGATTGACCTAATGCCTATGGTCATAGGGGGATTTGATGTTGTTATAGGTATGGATTGGTTGTCGACTAACCACGCTGAGATCCTGTGTGCTAAGAAGTTGATCTGAATCCCGATTTCGGATGGTAATGCAGTGACCGTGTATGGTGAGAGACGGAAGGGCGAAGTTGCAATCATTAGCATGGCGAAGGCACTAAAGTGCTTATCGAAAGGATGCTCCTCCTTTTTGGCATATGTTATAGATGCCAAACTTGAGAAGAAGAAGCTAGAAGATGTCGAGGTGGTGAAGGAGTTCTCCGATGTGTTCCCGGACGACTTGCATGGTTTACCACCCGACCGTCAAGTGGAGTTCAAGATTGATCTAACACCGGGAGCGTCTCCAATAGCCAGGGCTCCTTACCGCTTGGCCCCGTCAGAGATGAAGAAAATGATGGGTCAATTGCAAGACCTTTTGGAGAAGGGGTTTGTAAGACCGAGTTCCTCGCCTTGGGGAGCACCTGTCTTGTTTGTGAAGAAGAAAGACGAAACCATGCGAATGTGTATCGATTATAGGGAGTTGAATAAGGTGGTCGTGAAGAACAAATACCTACTCCCTAGAATTGATGGCTTGTTCGACCAACTTCAAGGAGTGGGTTGCTTTTCGAAGATCGATCTACGTTCGGGTTATCATCAAGTGAAAGTCAAAGAGGAGGACATTCCGAAAACCGCTTTTAGGACGCGCTATGGTCACTATGAATTCTTAGTGATGCCCTTTGGGTTGACGAACCCTCCAGCGGTATTTATGGACTTAATGAACCGCGTATGTCGACCCTTCCTAGATAAGTCGGTCATCATGTTCATCGACGACATTCTTATTTACTCAAGGGATGAAGTCGAGCATGTGCGTCACCTTCGGGACGTCTTGGAGATCTTGAGGAAGGAGAAACATTATGCAAAGTTTTCCAAGTGCGAGTTTTGGTTGAAGGAAGTGCAGTTCTTGGGGCACGTAGTTACGAAAGACGGAGTGAAGGTGGATCCAGCCAAGATTGAAGCTATGATGAATTAGGAACCTCCCAAAAGCTCATCCGAGATCCGAAGCTTCCTAGGCTTGGCGGGGTATTACCGAAGGGTCATTCAAGACTTCTCCAAAATTGTTTCTTCGTTGACAATGTTGACCAAGAACAATGTAAAGTTTGTGTGGACCGACGAGTAGGAGAGAGCATTTAGGACTTTGCAAAGGAAGTTATTCGAGGCTCCGATTTTATATCTGCCAAAGGGATCGGAGGATTTTGTGGTATATAGTGATGCATCTAAAATGGGACTTGGATGTGTGCTCATGCAAAGAGGAAGGGTAATCTTTTACACATCCAGACAATTGAAGGTACACGAGAAGAACTACCCCACCCATGATTTGGAGTTGGTGGCGATAGTGTTTGCATTAAAGTTATGGCGACATTATCTCTACGGCACAAAATGTACTTTGTACACAGATCACAAGAGCTTGAAGTATGTATTTGATCAGAAGGAACTCAACATGAGGTAAAGGAGATGGTTGGAACTCCTCAAGGACTATGACTGCGAACTACTCTACCACCCGGGTAAGGCAAATGTGGTGGTCGATGCCTTGAGTCGAAAGGAGTATAGAGGGAGACTTCAAGCCAGAATTACAAGGATCAAGTTAGTGTTGAGTCTCATGGAAAGGATTAAAGGGTCGCAAACCGAAGCATTGAAGGAAGAAAACCTCAAGGACGAAGTGATGACCAAGCAACGGTTACTATTGACCGAAGATAGCCGAGGGATAAAATGTTTCAATGGGCGAGTTTGGGTGCCAAAGTTTGGTGGTTACTGAGAGCTACTTTTAGAGGACGCGCATAAGTCCAAATATTCTATCCACCCGGGAAGCACCAAGATGTATCGAGATTTGAAACTGCTATATTGGTGGCCGATTATGAAGTTGGATGTGGCACATTATGTAGAGCGATGCGTAACTTGTTCGCAAGTGAAGGCCGAACATCAACGACCTTATGGGAGCCTTCAATCGCTTGAAATACCAGAGTAGAAATGGGACAAGATTACCATGGACTTCGTGACCAAACTACCGAAGACCTTGAGAGGGAACGACACTATTTGGGTTATAGTCGACCGATTGACGAAGAGTGCGCATTTCCTAGTGATGCGGGAAACTTTGCCAATGGATAAGTTGGAAAAGCTTTATATAGATTAAATAGTCTCTAGACACGGTATACCCTTGTCGATAGTCTCCGATCGTGATAGCCGGTTTATGTCAAGATTTTGGGGAGCCTTACATCAAGAGTTGGGCACACGGGTGAATTTGAGCATGGCATACCACCCATAAGCGGACGGACAAAGCGAAAGGACGATTCAGACTCTAGAGGACATGATTAGGTCATGTGTGATCGATTTTGGCGGTAGTTGGGATACCCATCTACCCTTGGTGGAGTTTGCATACAACAATAGCTACCATTCCAGTCTCGGGATGGCGCCATTCGAAGCTTTGTATGGACGGAAGTGTAGAACCCCCGTGTGTTGGCTAGAGGCGGGGGAGAAACAATTTGTCGTCCCGGAAATTGTGCAAGAGACGGCCGACAAAGTCAAATCAATTCGGGAACGGTTGAAAGCGGCACAAGATCATCAGAAAAGTTACGCCGACAAAAAGAGGAGATCGGTAGAGTTCCAAGTGGGGGATCGTGTAATGCTAAAGGTGTCTCCTTGGAAAGGCTTGATCCGGTTTGGGAAGCATGGGTAGCTAAGTCCTCGTTTCCTTGGGCCGTTTACTATTCTTGAGCGTATCGGGCTCCAAGCTTACAAGTTGGATTTACCGCCGGAAATGGACGGGATCCACCCCACATTCCACATGTGTTATCTACGGAAGTGCTTAGCGGAAGAAGAAAGTGTTATACATTTGTCTGAAATTCGAGTGGACGATAATCGTTGCATGGAAGAGCCCGAGGCTATTCTAGAAAGAGTAATCAAGAAGCTCCGACATAAAGAGGTGGCGATGGTAAAGGTTCAATGGAAGCACCACCGTGGCACCAATGTGACTTGGGAAGCGGAAGAAGACATGAGGCGTAGATACCCTCATTTATTTAGTTAGTTGGATTTCGGGGACGAAATCGTTTCCAAGTTGGGGAGGATTGTAACACCCCGAAATTTGTTAAGTGTATAAATGTTCAGGATTGGTTTAATGTTTATTATGTAGCATTGGATCATTTGGTGAGTCATCTCTTTCGATCGAATCAGTAATTGTGTCAAGATTCTGGTCTTGGAAAGGCTCGGTACAAGACTGGCGAGAGTGCCAGCGATTGTGACATGTTGTCACTCTCGCTTGGCACTTACGCAGGAAGGGTCTGATGTTCGCGGTACATTTGAGGCGAAAGTGCCTGACGGTAGTGACGGATGTCACTTTCGCCAAGGCACTCTCGTGGAACCTTTGATCGAGCCGTGGTACAAACTCGGAGAATATGCCCCGCGATAGTGACCCTGTCACTATCGCTATGTAACTATCGCCGACGGGCTTTTTGGGTTTAAATTAAGAGGTCCGATATCATTTTGTGTAGTATCTGATTTTCAGCAAGTTAGGTCGCGATTTTCTCCTTGGAAAGGCTGGTAAGTTTCCTCTCAACCCTTCCTTGCCATTAATACTTCCATCTACCTCAAGCCATTGATCCTTATGGTATTCTAGGGTTCTTGAGAGCATTTATGATTCAAGGCTAACCATCTCAAGCTATATCTCTCCTCTTCCCTAGTTACTTGAAGGTTTAGGGTTTTAAGATATAAACCCTACAAGGTGAGTTCTTACACTTTTATAAAACTTTATTCATGTCAAATGTGGATTTTAAATGCCTAAACATCTCCTTTTTCCATATACTTGATTTGTGGGATTTTGTACCAAGTCTAACTTTTGGAGATTTTAGGGTTTATGATAATTTTATGGAATAGAGTTTAATGAGCCTTGATAATGTTGTTATTAACTTACTTACACTTGGGAAATGTATTTCAAATGATGGTTTCAATCATGTACAACTTATGGATAATAATAATCTTGTGGTTAACTGTTGATACGTTTGTATTTTGGGATTTATCATGTTTTCGGAATGAGACTTATAATAGTCATTTATGTTTCAACTAATGATATTTTGGTAAACAATGGGGATTGCCTTTGTGAAAATCACCTCTTATAATGTCCAATGCATATTATCACATGTTGATGCATTCATTTGGCCTATGGGCATTATGTGGCTTAATTGCTTGCATTTGGGAGTCATGACCCCGTAATTTGTTATATTATTGTTCCGGCGTTGGGACGATTAGTTTTCCACGTCAAGGCACGTTTAGGAATCATATTGGGTTATAAGTCCTACGTGCTCAAGTATTACGATATTGGATGAGGATCTCAACGTAAGGACCCTTCGGGGTTGAAGTTGACTTTCCGTGGGTGTAAGTTTAAAGCCACTGAGTCTGACATCCCTTGCGTGTACTTTATTTGTGTATTGACTTTACTGACTTATCAAATGGCTTACTTTTGTGTTCCGTCATTTGTGTTAGTAAGCGGGTCTCCCCCGTTAACCAAAGAGGTACTTGCTACATTCAAGAGCATTATCATTATTGTCACAAAAGGATTTCTTTTTTTTACTCTTACGTCCGATTATTTATAACTACAAATGTTTGATCTCACAAGGCTTTAGCCTAACACTTTTTCTTAAAATGACATGTATAACAGGTCATGTTTCCGGTGGGATTCGTCGGGATTGAGTGGATAGCCTTGGGGTCAAGTGCGGTCTTTTTGGGAGATATATAGACCGGTGTTTCGATAGCGGCCATACTTTTGGAAGAATAACAAAACCCGATACTAATCTTTCTTGTTTCAAGTTAGATTATTAGGTTGTTAAGTGTAATCCTCATTTGATTAATTGTAAAGGCTACAACTTGATTCCCCGCTTACTCGGGATGATACTTTGGGACTGTTATAGCAAGTTTATCTAATTTATAGCCGTCATATTGCAAAATTTTCGAATTTTATTTCTCTAAAATTTAGGTGTTACAATAATCTTATATGAACAAAAATGAATTAAATTTTTTTTTTTTTTACAAATTATATCATTGTAATCGTGTCGTCAATATCTTCGAAATGAGTCAAATATTAAATATTTTTGGATTTAATCATGTAACACCCCGAAATTCTCGATTAAACTCTATAACCGTTTAAGACGATCATATTATAATTAACTCGATTGAGTCGCCATTTTATCTAATCTCACTTTAGAAATTAGTCAACTTCGCTACTTGAGTTTGTGTGCTTAAGTTATGCATCCTAAGTGTGAGTGCTTGAATTTACTAATCGTATGTGCGTCATGCGTATATGTTTATATAATTGCATTATGTGCTAAATTCATATGTAAGCAAAGGATTATCGTAGTTGCGTAAAAACCATGGAGGTTATAGTCATTGTATGTTAGCTTTTAGAATCAAATTTTGTGAGTCAAGGAGAGGCCGACGACTATGCCCGACGACTTTGCCATGGGCATAGTCGCGGTGGTCATTGTCGTGGACAGCAGCATCGAAACCAAACTTCCAGTGAGTGGGGCGTGGGGTGCGACTATGCCCCGACGACAATGCCCGCGGGGGGTACAGGTCTGATTTGAGGACCGATTTATAGGCCAAACACATTTCACTTTTCTTATTTTTCAAATACATATTGACTCCTCTCAACTTTTGGACGATTTTCCACTCTCTTCCCTCTTCCCTCTTCATTCAAAGCCCCTACTCATATACTTGCATTTATTGATCTTTCAAGTGGTGGGTGAGAGCTATTGTTGGGTCCTTGGTGCCATTAAAGCTTCAAGAAATCCACATCCTTTCCAAGACCATTCTTCTTATAGGGTTTTTACTTACAAACCCTAGTTAGTGAGTTTCTACTCCTTAAATATTCTATTACTTATTTAATGCTTGTACTAAATCCACCTTATACATATGTGTTGATAATTTGGGAGTTATGACATAACTTGTAGAGTTTTCAACTTTATGAACCCTAAAAGGGTGAAATGCCTATTAAACATTAATAATCTTATTTATGGGAACTAAATGAATTTAGATCTTTGATTTCATGCTTATATGATGAGTTTATGAGGAAATCCTTGTTGTTATGGTTTTAATCTAACTGGTGATAACTTTATGAAGATATGGTATGAGTAGAATAAACCTTTGTGGCTACATGTATGAGATCATGAAGAATGTAGTACCTTGAGAAGTAAAAATGAATTGATATTTACATATGGAAAGGAGGTGTATAAGTGGTTATAAATGTTTACCAAATGTTGATCACCTGATAAGTATGTGAACACTACTCCTTGTGCACGAGGAGGTAGTTGTATATTATATGGACCTTGTGTTAGTCATTGTGGGTTACTAGCAAGTAGGCAATAGGGGGTCATGGACCCTTGAGGTGTAACTCGTCTAGTAATGGATAGGAAATAATGTCCCGTAAGACCTTGAGGTGTAACTCGACATAGTAGGCAATAAAGGAAGTAATTATGGTATGAGGTTGTGATGTCGATATGGCATGGGAACTAAGACCGGGACATGAGGTGTAATCCATTAACAACGTGGGTGACTCCACTCCCGTGTACATGTCACCCCGATGGAAACGGGTCTCCCCCGTATTATCAAGGGTTATCTCTTCTATTGGTTATGTTCAGGTTTGGGAACTTGGTTGCGGTGGAAACGTTAATTGTGAGGCAAAGAAGTTCGGTAACATAATTATTGTTTTATAACATTATGTTTGTGATTTATATAATTTATGAGATCTCACTAGGCTTCGTCCTAACACTTGTTGTGGTTGTTGTTTCCCCACAGATCATACTCGTGGTGGAAATTAGATGGTCGGGCTTGTCAACCGGGCACGTAGGAGATCTTGAAGTGTCGGTCTTTTGGGGAATGCGTGTGAAGAGAGATTTTTGGTGGATTAGCAACACCCAATTTAATCTAGTCGTAATTTGTCTTAGATTAATTAGGTTGTTGTATTTGTAATGCCTCTCGTACTTGCATTTACTTTTGGAACATAATATCCCGCCATCTTTTGGTTTTAGTTGTGTGAGTCTTGGGAATTGTCCTTATTGTATGCTTATACACAGGGTGTTTGGACCTCCGAATTTTAGACGTCTTATTGCCGAAATTTTAATTTTTATTTGACACCATTTTTAGGGTGTTACAAATCATATTATTAAATATTATGAATATATATATATATATATTAGTTTGTTTTATATTCCTTACGTTTTGATTTTTCATTTTACACCCTCATCATATTAAAAATACATGATCATATATTAACTAAAACACATTATAAAAATGTTTTTTTTATAAAATATATCATTATAATCTTTTCGTCAATACCTTCGAAATGGGCCAAATATTAAATATTTATGGATTTAATCATATTATTAAATATTATGAATATATATAAATATATATATATATAGAGAGAGAGAGAGAGAGGTGGTTTTAATTGGAAACCATATTAGATTGGAAACTTTGGAAACCGTCAATTTCATTAGTTAAATTAATGAAAATTGGTTCATAAAGTTGTTTAATATGGTCAAGTTGTTTCATGTAATTCTTTTGTTAATGAAATTGTTTCATATATTTGTGTTTTTTATGTAGTTTCATCTATTTTCTCATTCTGATGAAATTGTTTCATGTATTTTCGCAGTCTGATGAAACTTTTTCATTTTTACATAAAAACCACAAATATATGCAACGATTTCATCAATAAAAGAATTATATGAAACAATTTTATCAAATTAAACAATTTCATGAAGCAATTTTATTAACTTAACCAATGAAATTGAGGGTTTCCACGTTTTTCAAAATTAGAGTGGTTTCCATCGCTCCCCTATATATATATATATATATATAGGGAGATGTTCATTTGAGAAATGGTAAATATATGAGAAATAGAGAAGTAATCTTAGTCATTCATCTGGTCAACATTTGCGGCTTTGACCGCGAAGCACCGGATAATTCCTTGTGTGGTCTATAGAAGGTAGAGGAATAATTTCGTAAAATACACGAGATGAGTTCATATATGAATCTGTATGAATCACAAAGATTCATATATGAATCTGTTAATTAGTTCAACTGATTCATATATGAATCTTTGTGATTCACAAAGGTTCATATATGAATCTTTGTGATTCACAAAGGTTCATATATGAATCTTTGTGATTCACAAAGGTTCATATATGAATCTTTGTGATTCACAAAGGTTCATATATGAATCTTTGTGATTCACAAAGGTTCATATATGAATCACAAAGGTTCATATATAAATCTGTTACTTAGTTCAACTGATTCATATATGAATCACAAAAGTTCATATATGAATCAGTTTAAAGAGTGAACATATAGTTCATATGTGAATTATACATGTTCATATATGAACACAACCCGTGTGTTTTGTAAAATTTACGAAATTGTCCTTCTATTTTTGGGATAGTCGTAACTTTTGACCAGTCAAAGCCGCAACTTATGACCGGTCAAAGCCACAATATTTGACTAGTCAAATCCGATCTTGACCATATGAATGGCTAGGATGATTCTCTATTTCTCATATATTTACCATTTCTCAAATAAACCAAACAATATATATATATATATATATATAGAGAGAGAGAGAGAGAGGGAGGAAAGTTCAAATGAAAACTCATTTTTCATTGTGCATGTGAGGACAAATCTCAGTCACTCGATCTCTTTTGATCCAACAACTCATATTAAATAGATTTTTTAATTTTAAAATGCTTAGGGGTAAAAATGGAAGAAAATTTATACACACGTCTACCATATTTGACGTTTTATTTTCTTTTTTAATTAAAAACTTTTTACCCAATTAAAATTTAAAATAAATTATCTTAAAAACTACTAATATTTTAATCAAACAAATTACATCAAAAAAACGAGAATTTCGTGCTCTTCGATATGACATCCATCTCGATATAGTTTTTTTGTCGTTTTAATCGTTTTTTACGTGAAATGTTATATATGTGTTATATTCATTATGAATATTTATGTACGTTCAAGTTTGTACAACGCCTCGACACCGTAAGTATGTAACTTGACATCACCTTCTTCAACACTTTCTTCAACGTCGTAAGACATCACGTTTCTTAAGCACCGTAACCCAACACCCATCAAGACGAATCGAGAACCTATCGAGTAATTCTGTTGTGAATCGGGGAACAAAAGAGAGCACGTCACGTCTCCAAATCTTCACAGGTCATTCATGTATTATTCATCATGAATAATGTATCATTCAGGATGAATAATACAACATTCATGGTGAATAATTCACGATTCATGAATTCGTGTATTATTCGTCATAAATGTTGTGTAATTCATTCTGAATACTATATTATTCATCATGAATAATGAATGAACGTTCACATTTGTTATTCATACTGAATGTGGGACATCCGGGGATGCGCATGCATGAATATTCATAATGAATTAAACCAAATTTCGGTTGTGAATTGGGAAACAAAAGAGAGTGCGCCATGTGTCTACACTTTCATGGGTCATTCATATATTATTCATCATGAATAATGTATCATTCAGGATGAATAATAGAACATTCAGGGTGAATAATACACGATTCATGATAAATTTTACATAAATCATGGATTCGTGTATTATTCATCCTGAATATTGTATTATTCATCCCGAATACTGTATTATTCATCATGAATAGTGAATGAACGTTCATCTTTGTTATTCATATTGAATGTGGACACCCGAGGATGTACATGCATATTCATAATGAATATAACACATATATAGAATTTCACGTAAAAAATGGTTAAAACGAAAAGAAAAAAAAACTATATCGAGATGGATGTCATATCGAAGAGCACAAAATTCTCGTTTTTTTGATGTAATTTGTTTGATTAAAATATTAGTAATTTTTTAGATAAATTATTTTAAAGTTTAAGGGGGTAATTTTTTTTTAATTAAAAATAAAAAAAAAGTCAAAGAAGGTAGACGTTGATTCAAAATTACAATTTTGTCCTTAATCACTTCCCAATTAACCTTATTATGTATTAACCATTGATTAATTTTTGATCAATGGTTAAGATTTGTCCTCATGTGCACAATGAAATATGAGTTTTCATTTGAACCCACCCATATATATATATATATATATATATATATATATATATATATATACTAGTGTTGGGCCCGTACATTGCACGGGAGGATACATTTTTTGTTGGAATATTGAACCGAGTTAAAATGAAACGTAATTTCTGTGTTAACAGTTAATGAAATACAATGTGAAAAACGAATGTATTTTCGTAAGTGGTTAACTTGCATATATTCTTAATCGTTTGTTGTTATGACTTTGTACAATAATATTGGTAATAGTTTTGTATTATATTATTTAAAACTCAAACGACATGTCTCACAACATATTTATCTTACTATTGACTTCAAGACCTCATAATATTAGTCGAAAAAAATAAAGATATGTATATATATCTTATTCCCCTACTTCGAAAAATATGATTGTGAGTTTTGAAAAATATAAACAAATCATCAGTAAATAAAATAAAATATAAAAAAATAGTTTTTCAAAGAAACAAAAATATAGTGGAATATCTTTTGTTCAGTTGCAAGTTCCGCCATTGACACCCGACCGTTCGTCTTCTTCTTGTACTCGGATGATACATAGAGAAGCTATATATATTTATAGTGAATGTAGAGAATATTTTAAAATTTTTTATTTTTATTTTCGATTTTACATTTAAATGTAATTATATTAAAAATATGGAAGAATATTTTTATATCTACATCGTTTCTATTTTATTTTCTTTACACTTGGTTAATTTGGAAAGTATTGCGCAATATTTTTATTTTAAAGAATACGATAATTTATTAGTGTATCTCGTTATTTTTTATTTTTAACTCATATCAACCTTATTTTTTCTTCTTTGAATGCTCGTGAAAAAAAATACGTGTAGATTTTATATTATCAAAAAAATACGTGTAGATTTTATATTACGCTAATATAAAATACGTGTAGATTTTATAAAATAAAATAGATTTTATATTAGCAAAAAAAAATACGGAAGAAAAAAGAGTTTATATTACATCTCATTATGTAAAAGGATTTTATAAAATAAAATATGGAAAAAGATTTTATAAAATAAAATATGGAAAAATCATTATGAGATGTAATATAAAAAAATACGGAAGAAAAAAGATTTTATATTACATCTCATTAATATAGATTTAAAATAGATTATGCTAATATAAAATCTATTTTATAAAATCCTCCACCAAAAATAGATGATTATGTGAGATACTGTGCTTGGAAAGGTTGTACCAAAGCATTAAGAAATTATAAATTAAGTAATTGACTTTAATTAGTTGTAACTTGTGCTTAAAATGTTGTAATTAAGAGTTTTTTATGACGTTTTTATAATATAGTATATATATATATAGTGTTTGGTTTATTTGAGAAATGGTAAATATATGAGAAATAGAGAATCATCCTAGCCATTCATATGGTCAAGATCGGATTTGACTAGTCAAATATTGCGGCTTTGACCGGTCAAAAGTTGCGGCTTTGACTGGTCAAAAGTTGCGGCTATCCCAAAAATAGAAGGACAATTTCGTAAATTTTACAAAACACACGGGCTGTGTTCATATATGAACATGTATAATTCACATATGAACTATATGTTCATATATGAACCAGTGCAATTCACAACTGAACTCTTTTAACTGATTCATATATGAACCTTTGTGATTCATATATGAATAAGTTGAACTAACTAACAGATTCATATATGAACCTTTGTGATTCATATATGAATCTGTATGAATCACAAAGATTTATATATGAATCTGTATGAATCACAAAGATTCATATATGAATCAGTTGAACTAATTAACAGATTCATATATGAATCTTTGTGATTCATACAGATTCATATATGAACTCATCCTGTGTATTTTACGAAATTAGCCATCTACCTTCTATAGACCACACAAGGAATTATCCGGTGCTTCACGGTCAAAGCCGCAAATGTTGACCAGATGAATGGCTAAGATTACTTCTCTATTTCTCATATATTTACCATTTCTCAAATGAACCTCTCCCTATATATATATATATATAAATTATTTTGTTTTATTTTCCTTACATTTTAATTTTTCATTTTACACCCTAATCATATTAAAAATACATGATTATATATTAACTAAACCACATTATAAAAATTCATTTTTTTTACAAATTATATCATTACAATCTTTTCGTTAATAATTTCAAAATAAGTTTTATACTAGGGAATTTAATTAAAATGCCCTTTATTGAAAAATCAGTACCCAATATGCCCCCATTCTTGTTATTTTTGCCAAAATACCCCCTAGGTCCGCGTTTTTCACTGTTACACGCGGACCTGGTACGCGTTTTGTCCGCGTTCACTATTACACGCGTACTCGGGCCGCGTTTTGGCCGCGTTTTTCACTGTTACACGCGGACCTGGTCCGCGTTTTGTCCGCGTTCACTATTACACGCGGACTCGGGCCGCGTTTTGTCCGCGTTTTTCACTGTTACACGCGGACCTGGTCCGCGTTTGGCTTCAACGCACAGGGACGAGTGTTTGGGCCGCGTTTTTCACTGTTACACGCGGGTTGGGGCCGCGTTTTTTGTTAAAAAACGAGGGTTAGGTCCGCGTTTGATAGTGTAAAGCGTATTAGGGTTTGGAAAATTAGGGTTTCAGGCCTATGATTTCATGTGTGGTCAACTGTTTGTGACGTATTTTTTTGAATGATTTAACTGTTTTTTTCCACATTTTAGTCTGATTCTCATACAATAAGTGTACCATTGTCATTGAATATGTGGTTCACATTCATTTTCTCCATTCAATTTTTTCTATAAAGATTAGTAAGATTAGATGCAAAATCGTTCATCACATCCACTTGAATTGCTTCATTTTTCATAATACTGAAAAAATGAGTTCATCTGTTCAAAAAACTAGAGTCTTATTATGTTTCGATGGTCAATGGGTGCAAAACAACAATGGGTGGGATTATATTGGCTACACAAAGCGTGGTGTATATATTCCAATAATGGTTTCGTATAAGACGTTTATCGATTACGTCGTGGGAAAGTGTGGAATCGGAGATTCTGCTGCTTGCAAGTTGGTGTTCAGACGTGCAGATGGCTCACTGATGGAGATAACCAACGATGACGAAATCCTTGGTTTTATGCTACTTGTAGCCGATTCAGAAATACCTCCACAACTTTTTGTGTATGTCGCACCATTGATGGGCGATGACGAAGATGATGACGAAGGTGATGACGAAGATGATGACGAAATCCATGTCGGTGGTAGTCAACTGGAGCCTGACTCTCAATTTCAGGCATCCTACGACACCACACTTTATTCTGATCATGCATATCGTCCTAACGAATCTTATCCCGAAGTTGTTCCGGAGACGCAACTAGAAGAAGAAGAAGAAGCAGAAGACCCAAAAAGACGGTTTGTTGGAGTTGCTGATGACGAAACACATGTTTTCACAACTGGTATATCTGATCTGGACAGATCAGATACCGATAATGACGAGGACGAAGAAACATATACCCCTAGCAATAAATCATTTGGTGCGTTAAACGATTATTTTGATATGCCCCCTTCCCTTCCTAACCCGGAGACCCATATACCAGCCTACCAACCCGCACCTTACAATCGTAGTACAACTATACATGAAGGTCAAATATTTCATACGAAGGAGGAAATGACCGTACAGTTGGGAATGAAGTTCTTGCGAGAGGGTTTCGTGTTTGGAGCGAAGAAATCCGACAAACGCAGATACAAGGCTGTCTGTGACCAACAAAATTGTGAATGGAGTATGTCCGCGAAGTCCGTGGGCCCTAAAGGAGGGTTGTTTGTCGTTAGAAAGCTGAACGACGTACACACATGTTCGAGGACACAACTAAATGCCAGCCACCGGCAGGCCAACAAAAGGACTTTGGGCCACATACTGAAAGACAAGTTTCTTGACGCTAGCAGGTCATTTCGGCCGAAGGACATCGTCAACGATATAAATCAACAGTACGGGATCAACATTGGTTACCACCAAGGATGGCGTGCGCGATGCAAGGCACTACTAATGGTGAGAGGCACACCCGAGGAGTCATACGAACGACTCCCTGCGTATTTATATAACTTGGAGCTGAAGAATCCGGGTACACGCACCAGAATAAGGACGGATTCAAACGGACGTTTCGAATTGTGTTTCGCTGCACTTGGATGTGCGGTAAGTATATTAAATCGTCGTAGCTTTACATATTATGAATTTTAACATTTACAAATAATAACCACATACGTTTATTGCAGATCCGGACGTTTTTGACAAATCTGCGTCCTGTCCTTGTAATAGACGTTGCCCATTTAAAGGGGCATTACCTGGGTATGATGTTCTTGGCGGTTGCCATGGACGGAAATAACAACATTGTGCCCTTGGCTTTCGGAGTAGGAAAGTCCGAGACGGGGGAGGAGTGGGGTTGGTTTCTGAACATGTTGCGGGAATGTATCGGAGCCCCGGAAGGGTTGGTGTTTATGTCCGACAGGGCTCCTTCCATAAGCGCGGCAATTTCTGCCGTGTACCCCTCCACCCCTCACGCCCTATGTTGTCGGCATTTGGAGATGAACGTGAAAAGCGCGGACAAACGTATCACAACAAACAAGACCATGTATTGGAAGGCTTGCAAAGCATATACTATTAGGGAGTTCGAGACCTACATGAATGCACTACGATATGAAGTACCTCGTGGAGCACAAGTTATGGACGAGGCTGGTAAAGAGAGGTGGTCAAGGGCCCATTTCCCTGCACAACGGTATAACATAATGACCTCTAATAGTGTAGAGTCGGTGAATGCACTGTCCCGTTTTGCATGCAGGTTACCCATTGTCGGCCTTATAGAGTACTTCCGAGATTTTCAACAAGAGTGGTACCAACTTCGACGACGAAAGGGAGGTTGATAAACTCTAAAATCTTTAACTTATATGTTTGTTGCATTTTTCTTCTTCCGTATAAATCGTAACACAATTAACACATATTTGTAGATGAAATGCGTAATCATCTCACACCAATGGCGGAGGAGATAATTAGCAGAAGGTCGGGAAAGTCTACGACATGGAGGGTAAGTCAGATTGGACATGGTAAGTTCAACGTTCGGGATATCCGTTATCACGCGACTGTCGATATGGTCAACGGTGTTTGTGAATGTAACCAATGGCAATATTCTGGTTTACCGTGCGGTCATGTCATCGCTGCTGCAAGGTCAATGAATCGTAGAGATTGCAGCGATCTGGCTATATCTTACTACACGTCCAGTACTTACCGGTCAACATATCATGAGTTGATCTATCCTGTTGGACCCCCTCAATCATGGGTTTTGCCACACGTCCCCCTTCCGCCATGCTATCCACCGTTAATAACCAAGAGACGTGCGGGGAGACCAAGAAAGAACGATCGACGTCCATCTCGTGGTGAGGATCCGATACAGAGAACGTGTACTAGGTGTGGAGCAGTAGGACATACTCGTGGTGAATGTCCAACTCCTGCCCCTTCAACCGTGCCCAGGAGAGCTTCTACTAGCCAAAGATTTCGCTCTCAAGGGTCATCGGACCTAGAACCACATGGAACTTTAAGGCATGATAGCATTGACCTTAACATTGACTTCCCTTGATTGTAACCACCTCATCTTCTATGCTAAGTGATATTGTTATTATGTTAATTGTTGATTTTATCTACCTTATCGTGATTGTGAAATTATATTATGTGTAAATAAAAGATAAAACATAAAAGCATCGTTTTATTGAAATTAAAGAAAACGAAATGGTGCATCCGTACAACATTCAAGCATCGATAAAGTAAAAATTAATGCATAAAATAAAACTTAGGTTAAACGTTAAAGTGCATCCATACAACAACCACCCTTTGAGAAACCTACTACGGGTAGATTTCCCGGCACTTCGTAACCCAGCCAGCCTTTGCCTTCATATGCTCCTCCATGACGGTGTAGTTTTCTTTTATGTCTACCAGTTCATCTTCTAACTTTCTAATCTCCTTTTGTTTCTCCCTGACATCGCGCTTCATATTCTCCAGGAGCTCCTTCTGCTCTGCAATAGTTGCTTCTTTGTCCTTCTGAAGTTCCATGTTTTGTAGCCACGTCCTGCCTGTATTTCGTATCTCTTCATTTGCCTCATCACAGGACCTTTTCAACCTGGTAGGCAGTACCTGAGACATTGGTAGACCTGGCCCCTGGTTGGATTGATACGTAGGAGGGGGCATTCCTCCATGAGCAACGTAGTATGCGGCTTGGGCATTGTTAAACTGCTCCCACTCCTGAGGCGTTATCGGTTCATCGTAAGCAGTTAACCCAAACTGCGCCCAATCCTCCGTTGTATCTGGTGCATTCCAGTCAATCCTTGAAGCTCCATCATTTAATTGGTCGATGTCCACGGAGCGTGAAGTGCCAGCCCCATTCGCTGACCTTTTCCCCCTACCGCGTGAACCTCCAGCCATCAAGTAATGAAAATTTAGATAATGTATAGAATGTAGATAATATTTGTAAATGAAAGTGAGGGTAGAAAGGATAGATATGAAGTTGTGAAATACTACTTCACCGGAGCATCTACTTATAGTCCATGCGAAGATCGGTTCATGATAGTTTCAAAGGCATGGTCAAACGATTCCTCTGCAAAGCCTGAAATGATTTGTTTTTTGTGCCATGGTCAAACGATTCCCCTGCTAAGCCTGAAACGCGGACTAACCCCGCGTTACACCACTAAAACGCGGACTAACCCCGCGTTTTGTTACTAAAACGCGGACTAACCCCGCGTTACACCACTAAAGCGCGGACTAACCCCGCGTTACACCACTAAAACGCGGACTAACCCCGCGTTTTGTTACCATATGCGGAGATAGGTTTGTAACCATGGTCAAACGATTCTTCTGCAAAAACTAAAATGATTCTTCTGCAAAGCCTGAAATGATTCCCTGCAAATACTGAAATGATTCCTCTGCAAATACTGAAACGATTCATTTTTTTTAACAATTGTTCCTTGTTACTATAAATACCCGTGTTATAGTAACTGTGAAATTCACAACACTAAAGAGTTGTCGGTTTTTTACTTTTACTTTCTATGGTTTTGTTTCATTAATAAAATCGTCCAATGTATTTTGTGGTTTGATGCGTTTATATTTTTATACTACAAAATTATACCGTCATTGAAGTGTACAGCAAGAAAGTTGAGCTTAACACTTCCAAAATTGTATCACCCGAGCATATAAGAAGTCGTTGGGGATTCCAGAAAAACCAAGTGTCGTGTAGCCATAGTTTGACATTTCAATGACCGACAATGTTACCTACTCACTTCATTTAATGACGTCGTTCCAATATTTGTTTAGATGAACTTGTACCGGTTGTTTTCGAACCCTACCAGTTTGTCATTAATAATTGGTAAGTTTAAATAATATTTTCTTTTTTATTTACCAAAAGAACTTTTTCATGTACTACCCTTTTCATATCAATTTGTGATCTTGGGAGTTAACGAATTCTATTTTTATATAAAATAAAACATCCGATCCAAATTAGTCATCTAAGTAAAAAAGGGTTTTAATATTTAAAATGACTTTAAAAAAAGAATCATATTTGTTATTTCAAGAGGCCCATCACAACTCACAAGTAACATAAAAAGTATCCCCAACCTAATCGTTTATTTGGACAGCCAACGAGAAAAGGGTCTCCGCCATGTAATTACGCCATTCCCTTGCCACATGCTCAGTTGCATCTGGTGCAACTGTTGGGTGCAGACCTTCAATAAACTTGGATATGTTACGACACACCCACACACCGCAATCCCCAAGGCCCCCTGTCTGTTGAGGTGCATCAGGATCATAGATAACCTCTAATTTCTTGCTGGCCTTGATACGATCCGGCGTGTCGTGTATCTTTTTTAACAACTTCGGCAATTGTTTTTTGAAGATCCCAAGGCGTTCTTCCAAGGGCAAAGTGTACCTTCTTGCTCGTAAACTGTCAAATAAGACCAGCCTCATTTCACGGAGGTACAGAACACCGAGCACCCAATGTTTGTCCACGACGCATATGGGGATGTATACCTGAGATTTTACAATAACACAATAATAGTTAGTAACAAACAAGTTGAACAAAAATTATGTAAATCGATTTCCATACCTCGTCGATGTCCATCCAAGCTGGATGAGTTCTATGGCCCAGTCCATTGCATGTTTCAAACACAGACCTGTATCCTTGGCCCGGCCGTGTAAGCCACTCAAAGAAGTTGGAGTCCATGACCGTCCATCTGGCATGTGGAGAGCGGGATTCTTGGATCATTCTAACCCAAGCGTCAATTTGCTATACACAAAACATAGATTGTTAGACCTGTCATTAGAAATGTAGTTGTTTATATGACTATATTTAAATACTAACCAGATCCTCGAAATCCCCACTACCACCTACACCCAACAGTAGCATGAAAAAACCGGCATTCATTTGAAGGCTTCCGTAAAATGGACACATCAGGTGGGGGAGCTGATCACTGATACATAATTCCCTGATCTGTGCCGCCGAAACAAACACCGATTGCCCCGCGTCAGTCATCGTAGTATCTCCCCCAACCTTTCCCTTGCCCTTTGCCTTCACCCTTGCCTTGGTTTTTTTCTTAGGTACTGTTGTGGTCGAAACTTGTTGGACATATGGGGAACAAAGGGCTGGCCCCACAACAGCGACCCGTCTCGCCCTCTCATGTGCTGCCTGATCTGGCTCATGTATGGGCATGTCAGCATCCTCAAAGTGGTGATCGATGATATCATCAGCCATCGGAGTACTCACCCGCGCCTGGGTGGTGTCAACCCCCGACTTCGACCCCATCGAATAAGGGATGGAAGTTCCCAAAAAATCTTCCACCAACCCGCTTAGGACGGACAGCCCCGGCCCCGACTCCATCATCTGGGGTCTGTAATAGTCCCCCGCCTGCATCCCAAACTAGTGACGTAGGTCATTATAAGAATCTTCAAACGTAATAACAAAAAAAGAACAACAATGAGCACTCGTCGTAACTTACATTTTGCTGGAATCATGGGGTCGAGAAAGGGTAGTTTCCTCCGGTTGCCGCCTGTGTGTACCCCGGCGACGTGTAGGCTGGCGTCGTACTTGTCATCCCAACCTGGTGACATGGATTATAATGAGCACTCTTAATAATTACTTTCAAACGTAATAAAAAAATAACCTACATTTCGCTGGGATGATGTGGTCGCATATGCCGCACCCGTGTACCCATGCATTTGCCCAGGCGACGTGTAAGTGGGCGCCATGTTCGTTGACACCTAATACAATCATGGAACGTAATATCAATACACAAACCAATATTAAAGTATTGGGCGTAATATCCCCAAATTAAGTTAAACACTAACGTGAGTGTGGCGAAGGTGTGCGGTGAGGGCCTCGAGCTCTCTTATGCGTCTGGCCATATCGAGGGCCTCGAGGTCTCTTACGCGTCTGTCCACGGAGGTCATGTACTCCCACTTATCTTGGTATGGGTCTATATCAGGCATCCTATGATGGGTGGGGCTAGGGGGAGCTTGATAGGTGGGGCTAGGAGGAGCCTGATAGCTAGAGCTAGGGGGAGCTTGATAGCTAGAGCTAGGGGGAGCCTGACGTCGCGTGCCATCATCGTCATCTTCATCATCATCGTCATTATCGTCATCATTGTCATCGGGATCAGGACCTCTACGTCGGGACCTCTTTGTCGGTCGCCTGCCCGCCGAACTTTCAAAAAAGGCGACGCTCCGTCGAAACCAACTCGACTGCTGCTCATCCTGAGTAGGCCTCAGTTCCGCATATGGCGCATTAACAACCTAAAAAATTATAAGACATATAAATCACAAATAGTTTTTTAATTACTACAATTAAAAATATAGTAAGAGGGCGTACGCTCAAAGCTGAGTTGAAGATCCCAATGCATGCAGACTTACTAAGGACAGCATCTCGATCCCATTTGGTTCCCCTAATCAACCTGTCGGAGCGCTTGGTGAAATTTTGCCGGCAGGCAGGAAACATCTCCAAGATCCATATCTGGAATTACATAAATTGAACAAGTACGTTAGAATAAATCCAAAATTAGCAAAATTAGTTAATGAATTGATATTTATGTTATTGTACTTATCTAACCTTTAGGGCGTGTGCAAACCCGTTCAACGTCATCTTGTTGTTGTGCTGGTTCTTCTGCTTGCGTCTGGCGATGGCACCGTGGAGTCCTTTGTATGAGTGACTCCAGATGTAGCTACCCCACGGATAGCGGTTAAACCTCTCAAAGTCATCGACAACGATAAGTACAGTAGAGGAAACCGGCAGCCTTGGATCACGACCCATGAACATCAAATCCGCCATCACCACCAAGCAAACACGCACAGCATCCTCATCGGATATCGCACCCAGACCAGTTCTCATCGTCTCGAGGACGGTTCTCAACGTCAAGATACCTGGTGCAAGGCCGGGCCAAACCCTACTAACGAAGGACTCATCTGTCAAGGTAGGAAGGTCGGGTATTTGTCCGAAAAGGAGTCCTGTTACAATACAGAACTCACGACGACCAAAGTGCATGCGAGTCCCACACACGTGAAAATACAATTCCTCCGGCAGTGGTCTCGCAACCTCGACCTCCATCTGTAAAAACATGTGTACTAGAAGGGGGTCCTGTACAATATTGGTAAGCTCGAGCCATGGCCCGAAAGATGTGCGGCTAAACATTTCGTGTAAACGTTGTGCCCGTTCAGGTGGACACGCTTCAAAAGCATCTCTAATTTCCTTTACAATGGAGATGCGGCATTTGAACGAAAGATCGACGTTATCAAAATCGTCCTACATAGTAATGCAAGGATGTTGTCAACGCACCTAACTTATAACAAGCCCAATCTCTACACTTTTTTTATACAAAAAAAAAAAAAACGCAATCTCTAAGATTAACGCAATCTCTACAATTATTTTATGAAAGTAGCGCAATCCCTAAAACAAGCCCAATCTCTACAGTTTTTTTATACAAAAAAAAAACACAATCTCTAAGATTAACGCAATCTCTACAATTATTTTATGAAATTAGCGCAATCCCTAAAACAAGCCCAATCTCTACACTTTTTTATACAAAAAAAAAAAACGCAATCTCTAAGATTAACGCAATCTCTAAAATTATTTTATGAAATTAGCGCAATCCCTAAAACAAACCCAATCTCTACAGTTTTTTTATACAAAAAAAAAAACGCAATCTCTAAAATTATTTTATGAAATTAGCGCAATCCCTAAAACAAACCCAATCTCTACAGTTTTTTTATACAAAAAAAAAAAACGCAATCTCTACAATTATTTTATGAAATTAGCGCAATCCCTAAAACAAGCCCAATCTCTACACTTTTTTATACAAAAAAAAAACGCAATCTCTAAGATTAACGCAATCTCTAAAATTATTTTATGAAATTAGCGCAATCCCTAAAACAAACCCAATCTCTACAGTTTTTTTATACAAAAAAAAAAACGCAATCTCTACAATTATTTTATGAAATTAGCGCAATCCCTAAAACAAACCCAATCTCTACAGTTTTTTTATACAAAAAAAAAAAAACGCAATCTCTACAATTATTTTATGAAATTAGCGCAATCCCTAAAACAAACCCAATCTCTACAGTTTTTTTATACAAAAAAAAAACGCAATCTCTACAATTATTTTATGAAATTAGCGCAATCCCTAAAACAAACCCAATCTCTACAGTTTTTTTATACCAAAAAAAAAACGCAATCTCTACAATTATTTTATAAAATGAGCGCAATCCCTAAAACAAGCCCAATCTCTAAACTTTTTTTATACAAAAAAAAAAAAACGCAATCTCTAAGATTAACGCAATCTCTAAAATTATTTTATGAAATTAGTGCAATCCCTAAAACAAGCCCAATCTCTACAGTTTTTTTATACAAAAAAAAACGCAATCTCTACAATTATTTTATGAAATTAGCGCAATCCCTAAAACAAACTCAATCTCTACACTTTTTTATACAAAAAAAAAACGCAATCTCTAAGATTAACGCAATCTCTAAAATTATTTTATGAAATTAGCGCAATCCCTAAAACAAACCCAATCTCTACAGTTTTTTTATACAAAAAAAAAAAACGCAATCTCTAAAATTATTTTATGAAATTAGCGCAATCCCTAAAACAAACCCAATATCTACAGTTTTTTTATACAAAAAAAAAAAACGCAATCTCTACAATTATTTTATGAAATTAGCGCAATCCCTAAAACAAACCCAATCTCTACAGTTTTTTTATACAAAAAAAAAAAAACGCAATCTCTAAGATTAACGCAATCTCTACAATTATTTTATGAAATTAGCGCAATCCCTAAAACAAGCCCAATCTCTACAGTTTTTTTATACAAAAAAAAAACGCAATCTCTACAATTATTTTATAAAATGAGCGCAATCCCTAAAACAAGCCCAATCTCTACACTTTTTTTATACAAAAAAAAAACGCAATCTCTAAGATTAACGCAATCTCTACACTTTTTTATACAAAAAAAAACGCAATCTCTAAGATTAACGCAATCTCTACAATTATTTTATAAAATTAGCGCTCCCAAAAACAAGCCCAATCTCTACACTTTTTTATACAAAAAAAAACGCAATCTCTAAGATTAACGCAATCTCTACAATTATTTTATAAAATGAGCGCAATCCCTAAAACAAGCGCAATCTCTACAGTTTTTTTATACAAAAAAAACGCAATCTCTAAAATTAACGCAATCTCTACAATTTTTTTATGAAAGTAGCGCAATCCTAAAACAAGCCCAATCTCTACACTTTTTTTATACAAAAAAAAACGCAATCTCTAAAATTAACGCAATCTCTACACTTTTTTATACAAAAAAAAAACGCAATCTCTAAGATTAACGCAATCTCTACAATTATTTTATAAAATTAGCGCAATCCCAAAAACAAGCCCAATCTCTACACTTTTTTATACAAAAAAAAAACGCAATCTCTACAATTATTTTATAAAATGAGCGCAATCCCTAAAACAAGCCCAATCTCTACACCTTTTTTATACAAAAAAAAACGCAATCTCTAAAATTAACGCAATCTCTACAATTTTTTTATGAAAGTAGCGCAATCCTAAAACAAGCCCAATCTCTACACTTTTTTATACAAAAAAAAAACGCAATCTCTAAAATTAACGAAATCTCTACAATTATTTTATAAAATTAGCGCAATCCCAAAAACAATCCCAATCTCTACACTTTTTTTATACAAAAAAAAACCGCAATCTCTACAATTTTTTAATAAAATTAGCGCAATCCCAAAAACAAGCCCAATCTCTACACTTTTTTTATACAAAAAAAAAACGCAATCTCTACAATTTTTTTTATGAAAGTAGCGCAATCCTAAAATTAACGCAATCTCTAAAATCAACGTAATATGTAAAACTAAAATTAACGCAACCTCTAACATATTATTAACATAAACGCAACACTCTAAAATTAACACATAATCACTAAAATAAATATAAAATTAAAACGCGGTTAAAGGAAACTTACCGAAGAAAGTGGTCGACCCATATCCGACTTTTATAAATGCTAACCAACCGAGCCGAGATCCGAGCGTGTGTAATACACGATATATTTGAGAGAGTGAAATAGATGGGATACCTTTGAGAGTGATGGTGGTGGGGTTATGGGTGGGGGACACACTTATTTATAGGAGCAAACCCTAACAAATGAAAGCATCCACACCGTCGATCTCTAAACCCTAAATAAACAATGCTATGGGCGGCCCCCAAGTACGCGTTCTACAGTAAAAAACGCGGCCCAGATACGCGTTTTATAGTGAAAAACGCGGACCAAACGCGGACCAACGCGCATCGAATGCCAAACGCGTACTAGGTCCGCGTGTAGGGGGAAACGCGGCCAAAACGCGGCTCAAGGCCGCGTGTAACAGTGAACGCGGCCAAAACGCGGACCAGGTCCGCGTGTAACAGTGAAAAACGCGGACCTAGGGGGTATTTTGGCAAAAATTACAAGATTTGAGGCATATTGGGTACTGATTTTTCAACTTAGGGCATTTTAATTAAATTCCCTTTATACTACTCTATAAAAATTCTAAAACAATTATTTTGAAGAATCTTAAAAATTTATATGTTAAGTTTGATGTACAACTTGTTAAGTATGTACAATCCTCCACACCCACTCCCCACCAACATCTCCTTAACCTATGTCCCAATTTTTTGTAATTTATAAGTTAAAATCAATATCTTTATAATCAGTTATTGAATTTTATTTTAATTCTTTACTTTTCCATTTTTCATTTTAGACATTTACCATATTAACATAAATAATCATATACGAACTAAAATGCATTAAAAATACATTTTGTTTTTTTACAAATTATACCATTGTAATCGTCTCTTCAATATCTTCGAAATGAACCCAATATTGGTTATTTTTGGATTTAATCATATTATTAAATGTCAAGATTATATACAAATTAATTTGTTTTATATTTTCTTACGTTTTAATTTTTAATTTTACACTCTTATCATATTAAAATTACATAATCATAGATATTAACCAAAATACATTATAAAGTGCATTATTTTTACAAATTATACCATAATATATTCGTCAATAATTTCAAAAAATAGTTCATTATTCCTATTTTTTAATTTAATAATATTTTAAAATATCATAAACATGTATCAAGATTTTTTAAAAATGATGTATCGAGATTTTTTAAACTTGTACATTTAACATCATTAACTATATTTATCTATCTATAATCCTTTAAAAAATCTATAACGGTTATTTTTTAATTTTTAAAAGGTACAAATCTCGATAAATAATGTACAAGTTTAAAAGCTTTAAAACCTCACATGTTCAACATGAAATTAAAAATAACATTAGTTTTCATTTTTAAATTGCACTTTATATCCTTATAATTAGTTATTTAATTTACTTTTATATCTCATTCTTTTTTTATTTTTAATCTTACACCATTATCATATTAACGCGCATAATTGTATATTAACTAAAATACATTAAAAATATGATTCTTTTTTTTACAAAATATACCATTATAATCGTCTCATACCTTCAAAATCAGCTCAAATCTTATGGGTTTGAAGACACACTATCGAGCGAATATTTTTCAATTTGTTTTGACCAATTGACCATATTAATCTCATATTTAATATATCCGATATGCGATTTAAAAACACAAAAACCATAAAATTGGCATTGTGTGATGGAGAATAAAACCGAACATGAAATAAGATTATTCTTTCGAGTTCTCAATTAAAGATTTAAGATGCTTTGTGCCGCATCGCGCACGGCTACGTATCTATTATACAAAAAAGAGAACTTTAAAATTTTAATTTGATAATAATATTGATATACTTTTTTATAAAAAGTTATGAGCTCTTCAAATTAATATTTTATTCAAACATAAAAACATTATCCTTTTTTTCAAAACCACACAAAATTGTAATATAAAATTGACAAAAACAAATAATAAAAAAAAACATTAGAATCTAGATGTATCGCAGTGCATTGTGCGAATACATTTCTAGTTTTAATATAATTTGTTAAAAAGGAACATTTTTTAACTTAATTTACCTGATATATGTTTATTTATGTTAATATAATAAGAGTATAAAATAATTAAATAACTAATTATAAATGTATAAATTGTAATTTAAAAATTAAATGGGATTAGTATGTGTTGAATATTTGTGTGAGAGATAATAGCTGATAGGAGGGGTAAGATGGGTGTTGCTATCCCTACCTCCTCCTCACTCACAAAACCCCCCATACCCCCCTCTATCTCACTCACATACCTCCTCCTAACTCACTCACATACCCCTATAGGAGGGGGTGTGGATAGAATTCACCTTGTTATATATATTTAGCAACCATTTTTTAACATTTTCTAGTCGATAAAAAGTCATTAATTTAGAACAAAGTTATAGTAAACGCATTAAAATAGGGGTGCTATTTGCACCAAAAAACGCAAATAGTTGAATGTATGATTTTTCGATCCAATTATTTTTAATGAATGTCATTTCACTTATATATATATATGATATATATATATATATGTGTGTGTGTTTTGATTTTATAAATTTAAAATTTGTAACTTTTGATTTTATTTTATTTTATAAATTTGCAACTTTTGATTTTATTATAACTTTGTAAAATGTATTTTTCTTTTTGTAACAATTACATTTTATTATAACTTCGTAAAATATATTTTTCTTTTAGGGACCAATTTCGTAACAAACGCCAAACGTTAGGGACCAAATCTGTAATTTACTCTCTCTCTCTCTCTATATATATATATGATTAGAGACACTTCCAACATATCGTTCACGTCTTCTTCTTCATATATCTCTCTATCTAAAAATCTCTCCTACTTCTCTCTGGATTTGCTCTCAATCCATTGAAGTAATCGACGAATCAATTAGATACCGGATGACAATGCCTGAAATAGGTGTCTTGATTGCTTACAACACTTTAAACTTCTTTCGATCAGATCAAGGCGCACCATTTGAACACTGGATGACAATGCATGAAATAGGTGTCTTGATTGCTTCAAAATATAATGTGATATTACATGTTATAAGTATGTCCGGCAGTGGGACGTACTTTCCGCTTAGGTCCACTCCGCCAGTGTGGTATGAACATGTTGTTTTTACAATTGGGTACGTTAATGGTAACCATTATGTGAAATTAGATATGACAGAAGGATACCCGTTTCCGCAAATTGTAGGACATTTTTTCCATTACAGTTATCCGTGTGCTGCTGGATGGGCTACCCCGTATTCAGAGCGAATAAAGAATTACATGCAGCTTTTACGTGTTAATTGTAATACGGATAATGTTATTTTAGAATAATCGAATGTAATATAAATTATTTTATGTTCTATTTATATGTTAAATCGCAATATTTATGTTTTATTTTTATAATTATAAAAAATTAGTAATATTTATATTTATAAATATTTATTTCTTTTCAAATCAAAACAAAAAGTAAAAAAAAACTTTTAAAATTATATAATACAAATAAATAAAAATATATAATAAAAATAAATAAAAGAAAAAAAGAAAAGACAACAAAAAGACAAAAAAACAAAAAAAAACACAATCATATACCAATCACTTTTGGTGTAAATAGCAAAAAATTTGGTGTACGCATCCTGTGGCTACGGAGTTTAATCTCAGGACTGCATGCTTTTGCAGTCGCTTTGCCAAGGATTAGTCTGGAAAAAAAAAAAATAGCCTCCACCTAAAATAGTTGACGATGTATATTCGATGACGATGTATATTCATTATTCATACCCAACATTTGAAGCGCCCACTTCCTCTGACTCTCTCGTTCCCTTCCTTCTTTCCACGCGATCAATGTATCACTTCCATTTCCTCTATAAATACTACCTGCCTTCTGCTAATTAACTGTTACTCAAACACCCCTTCCTTCTTCTCACCGGAGCTACAATGTCTTCCAGCAGTATCCAGGTCGAATCCATCGTGTTTCCGCCATCCGTCAAGGCTCCCGGCACAACCACCACTTTGTTCCTTGCAGGCGCAGGTATTTCCATATTCAAATCTGTAAATTAATCCGATCTTCAATTGATAGGAAATCATGTCAAACTCTTCGATTATTTAGGTTTTATTAATTGTTAATATTCATCTGAATTAATTGGAGTTTGAATCCTGATGCGCAAGGTGTGAGAGGTGTGGAAATCCAAGGCAAGTTCGTCAAGGTTACGGGGATTGGCATGTATTTGGAGGATAAATCCATTCCGTCACTCGCCGTTAAGTGGAAGGGCAAAACCGCTGCTGAGTTGACGGATTCCGTCCAGTTCTACAGGGATATCATTAATGGTAAGTAAGCTTCAACTAATTATCTAAATCGAACATATACAAATTCCAAGGAATCGATGTTCTTTTGGTTCGTAATTTAGTTGGTTAATTATTAAGGTAGTGCTTTTTTGGATTTGATGAGTCCCATTGAATGATGATATGTATTACCGATCTGATTTAAAGTCAAAATCGTAAATCAAACCGCATATATAGAAACCACAAACCATACTCCATACATCTTAAAATGCAACGGAGACCTATGAAGGCCCAACAGTCCTGTGTATCTGTTCAACGGATTTTCGCAAGTAGAATTTTTTTTATTGGAGTATGAAAGGTGCACATGTTAAACTTTGAAGGCGTTCCGGGATATATTAGAAAATACAAGTGACATCAAAAAAAGAACCTAAAAAATTCCTTAAATTCGGCCAAAAAAAACTTAAAAATCACTCTAAACAGTAGAGTTTGCCTAAAAACATGTACACATCGGACGACTTTTTGGTCCACCTTAAGCGGACACCTGCTTGGCAAAATCCCTGGTTGCTGCCAAAATGCAAAACATGCCATGGAGTTCACCTGCGTTGACTCCAGACCATTCGTGGTCGTCCAGGGATTAGTCGGTGCGCTTAAGCTGGACCAAAAACCCACGATTACCAAAAAAAATGCAAAACAGGAAATTGCAAAATGTGGTGCAATGCGGTTTGGACTTAACTGTGATTTATGAAAAGTGGACAATAAAAAGTTTCATAATCAATACAACATAAAATTTGATAGTCCATGTAATAGACTAAGGGGTTGTTTGTTTTTTTTATAAAACCTTTTAATGGTTCTTAAGTCTGAATTGTCCAGACCATTTTACACACCATCTCTTATTAATCATAACTAAAATAAAACTTCAGACTTTAGACATCTTAAAAAACAAACGGCACCTAATAGTGTATCTATACAAACGGCACCTAATAGTGTATCTATAGGGGTTTTAACCCTATGGTGTGACGCATTCTATAAATAAGGATACAAAGGGTACAAAGGTTTTATAACAATTACATATAGACCCCTATAGATACACTATATAGTATACACCATGTTATGTGATTTATGCTACTTGTGTCTAATTAAATAATTCTGATTTATATTTTTCAATCATCTTAATCTAATTCTAATGTAATGTTAGGCCGGTTTAGCATCAACCCTTAGGAGACCCGAGACCTATTGGGCTGGACTACTTGGTATTTGCTATGGACTATTAGTATTTAACAGGGAAAAGTTCAATAAAACTCAACAAACTATTCCATTTTGAATGATTAAGTCTCTAAACTAATTTTTTGAATGAAAAAACCATTAAACTTTCTCATTTTGCATGATTAAGTCCCTAAACTATTTTTTTGAATGAAAAAACCATTAAACTTTCTCATTTTAAATGAAAAAAAACCACTAAATTTTCCCATTTTGAATTATTAAGTCCCTGAACATTTTTTTTCAATAAATTGAATCATCGAATTTCTAAAAATTGGTTACTTATATCATTTTAACCCAAAAAAACTACCTGGTTATCTTTTGACTCTTCCTCTTTTTATAGATAAAAAATAGATCAAAAAGAGGGAGATCGATAACAGGGGCAACAACGTGTTAGGCAATATGTAGAATGGACAACGTTCCGACAACGGGGAGTGGCGAGGCGGAGCGATACGACTGTTTGTGAGTGGTTTTAATGACGTAGAGTTTGAGAATTGAAAAACTGAATTAGATTTATTTTTACTTTAAAACATTCATACTCAGTTCCGGGTACCTTTAAAAAAAAGGTAACCAATTTTTAGAAGTTCGATGGTTTATTTATTAAAAAAAATGTTTAGGGACTTAATCATTCAAAATTAGAAAGTTTAATGTTTTTTTCGTTCAAAAAAATAGTTAAGGGACTTAATCATTCAAAATGAAAAAATTTAACGGTTTTTTCATTCAAAAAAAATAGTTCAGGGATTTAATAATTCAAAATGAAATAGTTTATTAGGTTTTTTTGAACTTTTCCCTTTTTAATATATATGAGTGTAGTTAATAAAAACATAATATATAATTATATAAAGGAAAGTTTAGTTTTTTTTTTTCAGTTACAAACTTGATTTTTGTTGCAAACTAGGGGACGAATGAGAGCACAACACGTTTCCTCATTATCATGAATAATGAATGTGATTTTTTACAGCATTTATGATGAATGGTACAACATTAATAATGAATTATCCCTTGGATGTCTGGATTACATGTTGCACTCTTCTTAGTCCTCCGATTCACAACGGAAGTCTAGTTCGCAACCAAACCAACCCGTAATTATATGTATGTGAATTAGCTAATAGAAACTAATATGCAATATAGTTTGAACCGTGGTTTGGGTAAGAAAAACACAAATCACAAACTATGCCACAAAAGTTCTAAACGTTACAGTCTAATACGGTGCAAAGCAGGTTATGTGGTTTGTACAATAGCATGAACACCCTTGATCTAATAATTCAACTAAATGAACTATCATTGGCTAATGAATTTTGATCGGAATATATAATACATAGATCATAATTCAATTCCAGTTCAACACATTTAATTTATTTTCTTTTTTTCTTATTAAGATAGCAGTAGCTCTACTTGTTTGGAATCATACATCTGCCATGGACGGTTACGATAACACCTTGACTTATGCCTATGTCCTTTTTTCAGGCCCTTTTGAAAAATTTGCTGAGATTGCAATGATAATACCATTAGCCGGTATACAACACGCTGAGAAGGTGTCTGAAATGTGCGTTGCGATTTGGAAAGCACAGGGGACCTACACTGATGCAGATTCTGCAACCATTGACAAGTTTCTTGAGGTTTTCAAGGACCAAAACTTCTCACCAGGCTCCTCTATTCTCTATGCAACATCGCCTGCTGGATTACTAACGGTTAGTTTTTATCTCTTCAATTCTCTAAAATTCTTGACGTCCTCGTGCGATATGGGATTTGCTTAAGATGATATAAACACCCTCATCATGCTCAATGAGGTTTTACCTCACCATCCCAATGGTACAATTAAGGATCGACTCTGATATCCTTAGAAATGCTCTATAGCCCAAAGCAGTAGGTTGACCCAATAACCTCCAAATTAACTTAAAACTGCGGTGGAAGTTATTGATAGCCACAACTTTAAACTTATAAGAAGCTCACAAATTTACTTTTCTATCCATGTGGGGCAGGTTGTTACAGATATAATTGTTGTTAAGAATCTAAGATATATATATATATATATATATATATTCACAAATAGCCAATTTCTCAATCGTTTTAAAGACGCATCTCAATTTTATGGTTGAAAATGAGTCGTCTTAGTCACGAAAGGAAATGTTACTCTTATTTTCAATGATATTTGTGAACTAGAAATCTCTCTTCCCATGAGATGAGAATTGAGACCCATTGAACTTATTTAGTCTGTGCTATATATGGTTACACAACTTGATCGTCATGAGGTTGAACGTTTTTTCATCAATTAAGAAAATCCTAATATTTCTTTTCCTCTAAATGCAGATCAGCTTTGCGAAAGATGGTATCATACCGGAAACTGCAACTATTGTGTTAGAGAACAAAAAGTTGGGACAAGCGTTATTCGAGTCTGTGATTGGGGAGAATGGTGTGTCCCCTGAAGCGAAACAAAGTTTGGCATCAAGACTGTCCGATCTCATGAATAATTAGTTTGACGAGAAAGCAATTGCAAGCTTGAAAGCAAAAGTGGTTTGTAAGCTAGTAAAAAACAGGAGTTTCATGTGGATGAACGTAGAATCATCTATATATATATATGGTCTTCTAGATCCCTACTCAAATAAAAATACATCAAACCTTTTAGTTCTTCGAGATAGGGTGAGTTCAATTGTGGATCAAATTAATTAGGTTTAATCTTGATATCTTTTAATTCTAACTCATAAAATAATAGGTTTAATTAGTTTTTTTGTATGCTTGTGTGGATTGAACCAAACCATTCGTATTTAAATGAGTTAAACTTTAATCGATTCATATATTATTAAAATAAACTAATTTTGTACTAAAAATCGACTTATTTAGGAAGGAAAAAAAATTATCTCTGTAGTTTGTTTTCAAATGTTCAAATTAATTTAAATCATTAAACCGAAGTTTGTATGAATGTCACAATAGATTTGAAACTTATGGACTCAACCAGTCAAACGATACGGATCAAGGCTAAACCAAGAGCTTGAGAGTTTTTTTTTTTAACCATGAGTGTCTGGCCAACTTATGTACGCCTTGACTAATCCCAGGAGCTTGAAGAACAGTCAAGGAAATCCCGAGTGACCTTGTAGGGCTCGAACCGGTGACTTCTAAGGAGAATCTTGTAAAAAGCTTGTGAGTTGTGACATGTTTTCGGGGTTACGATACCTAAATGAGGAAAAAAGAAAGCAACAAACAAATCATAAAAATTGTCTTAAAAATTTTGGAAAAAAAATTATTAAGGGAACATGTATGGTATGAAAAAATTCCATATCTTTCACGTTGTTACACGACCAATTTATCTTCAAGCTTAAGCTCATTTGTACCATGTAAGTTGATGTTATATTGTTATATGGTGAATATAGAAAAACATAATCAATGAGCCCCACCTATAATTATGGAATTACGAGGAGTGACTTTAATCATTTTAGTAAATATACGGTTTTTGTATACACTTTGGTAATACATATAACTTTGTATTTTTTTTATTTTATTTTTTTGACAAAAGATAAATATATGTACTTCGGGCTTGGGTTTGGACCTTTCAGGTCCATTTTTCATGTTACACAAAAAATGTCTGTCAATCCTGTTCAGGTCAGGCTTTAGGGTTTGAAACTAGTTCTGATTCTAGTTTTGTGGGTTGGGCCCGACTTTTCCAGGCCTAGACGGGGTCTTGACTTTTTTTCTTTAGTTTTTTTTAAAGTTTAAATCTTGTAATAAATTAACTTCTAAAATAATTGTTCAATGGGTCAAAAGCGCTATGTGAATATTCGATTAAGAAATTTACTCGAATGCATTTTCAAGATTTCTTGCAAGAGGATTGAAACAAATGAAAGTAACGAGGGCAACTCTACAATTTGTTTACGGAGCTTCAAAAACAGAGAAGAGTGATGGAGTTGCCATGCTGGAGCTTGTAGGCTTACATTTCATTCAAAATGCACAGATGAGTCTTGAGTAGTGTGTTAGAAATGATTATTGGCTTCTTTTTTTTTTTTTTTTGGAAAGGGTATCCTGGGCCTTTGGCCCAGACTAATCCCTTGGTAAAGAAATCGACTGTGAAAGCATGCAGCCCTGAGGTTAAACCCAGTGGCCACAAAGTTGCGAATGCAAGGAATCAAACCCGGGTTGAGCGCTATGAACTCCTCAGGTGATTACCGCTACACTACAAGGCTTGTGGTGTATTATTGGCTTCTTGCTATATCTTTAGAAGAGATATTTAGAGTTGATTTGACAAAATATAAAACTCAAAGGTTTTAGAAACCAACATTTGTCATGTTTTGAAAGTGGAAATGAAATTATCTAATTATAACTCTAAAATCTAAACTCTAAACCAACAATTTTACAACTTTGAATTATAAAAACAATTTACAATATACAGTTTGACCTGGACAGGATTGGAATTAAAAATCGGGCTTTTAGGATGGGTTTGAGACAAAAAAAATCCCATGTAATCATGGTCCCCAACCGGGCTTCTAGCTCACTAGGCCTGTCCGAGTTTTAAGCTCAAGTCTTTTTATGTATCTCTAAATTTAAATTCATATGTTATAATTCTCAGTTCAGTTTACAATTTTTCTAGAAAAACAAAACAAAAGAATACTGTTTAATTCTTCTTTTGAAAGTTCGTCAAATTTAATATTTATTAATTAAATTCGAATAAACGAGTACCGTACTTAATTATTATTGTAAACTACTCATGTGTATTATTTAAAAAACATCAAAATTAACTGGTCACTTTATACCCCGTTCTTTCTAGAACACAAAACAATGTCTGACTTTTCTTTTTGTCAAATTTAGGATTTTCACGAGTATATATTAAATTCATAATATATTTGTCGATAATTTAAATTAATGCCCATATGAGTTATCTTAGTCCCCAAGCTCAACTTTTTTTTTAAGAAAGTCCCTAAGTATAAAAAATCTTTTCATTTAGGTCATTCAAACTTCTAGAGGTCCACAATTTTTGACATAATCCTGGCAAAAACAACAAGTATGTTATAAACTAAACAAATAGTTATATCTTATAAATCCATATAAAAGAGTCTTAGCATTTTAAAATTTTATTAAAATAAATAACTGCTTATATCCCACAAACCCATATAAAACAGTCATTTTTAATGAAACACAATATGCTACAATTTATATAAATATAAAATCATATACAATTAGTGCAACCACACACACCGGAGCAACAAATCAACGGGAAGTCGGCGGTCGGAGACTTGCCGGAAGTCTCGTTGCCGATTGGAGGAAACGAAGAGACTCAAAACATTAATGGCGACGCTGAGCATGTGGAAGTCCCAAGAAATGTCCTTGGGAACGATGACTTGAATATGGTAGGGAGGGATTCGTTAAAAAAGGGACATAATAATAATCAGATCCCAAATAATCTGGAAGGGAAAGAGAATGTGTAGGATTCCAAAAATATAAAGGTTGTAGGCCATAATCAAGAGATGGAAAATAATTCTATTGGTCTAAATAAGTTTAGTGGAAAGCAGAGTGAGCCTGAGTTCATGCAGCCCAACAAGGAAATAATTAACAAGGAACTGGACGGCCCAACTGAAGGAACCATCATTGACGATCATGGTGGAACGGAATATGGTCGTGAGACTGGAAATTACAGCGGGGAGACAACATCCAAGGCAGGCAAAGGTAAATCATCATCTGCTTGTGGCGATCCCTCAAGACTGAAAAGCCGAGAAATTATTTCGTTCGGCAGGAGTAGGGTGAGATTTCACCACTTGAAACAAATTGCTAGGGGTCAATCACAAAAGAAAGGAAATCAAAGAAAAACAGGAATTGGGGGAGAAATGAAGAAGAAAGGCAGAATTCGATCGCAAAGCGGGGGGGGGGGGAAGCTCGATATCACTGGCGAAGAAAATGTCTATTTCCAACGAATTAAAGAGTGTTGATAGTCAAGGAAACTTGACAAGATCTTGAAACACTTCAAGATGAAGGGTTGCGTAAACATCTATGGACCAAGGGAGCAAAAGGATAGAGCAATGTTATGGTCCAAATTGGAGTTCCTTTGTGCGAAAGAAGACGTTCGGTGGATCTTAGGAGGGGACTTCAATGAAGTGCGCAGTGAAAAAGAGAGATTAAACTCGATTATCAATCACAAAGGATCGGAAGAATTTAACGAATTTATACGAAGAGCAAATCTTATCGAAATACCGATGGGGGGAACAAAGTTCACACGCGTAAGTGACGACGGTAAAAAATGGAGCAAACTTGATCGCTTTCTCGCAACACATGGCTTTGTGATAAGCTGGAAGAATTTGGGAGCGAAAGCATTAGATAGAAATGGTCGGATCACTTTCCGATTATGGTTAGTGACATATGGGCAGATTTTGGACCTAAACCATTCAATTTTGATGTGTGGCTCAAGGATGAAAGGCTAAGCGATATTGTGAAGGAGGCGTGGGGCAAACCGGTGAAGTCAAGAAGGCCAGATTGTGCCTTTCGTGACAAATTGAAGCACGTCAAAGTAGTACTAAAAGATTGGAGTAGGTGCAAATGGGGAAACATAGATGAGGAGTTGGAGGCAAAAAAGGAAGAGGTGAGGAAATGGGAAAAGAAAATTGATGGAACTAATCTGGAGGAAAACGAAAGGCAACGGTGGATAGCGACTCGTTCAAGATGGTTGGAACTGGAGGAGAAAAAAATGGAGATGTTGAAGCAAAAAGCTAAGGTACATTGGATTAAAGACGGTGACGAAAACACCAAGCTCTTCCACGCAGTAATTAAAAGAAAAGAGAGGAGGTCCACCATACGCGACCTAAACATAGAGCCATCATGGACGGAAGACCCGACAAAGATCAAGGAGTACACGTTCGAGTTTTTCAAAGGTAAATTCTCATATTTAAAGGAGGACCGACCAACTTTAAAAATGCATAACATAAAAAAGTTGAATGAGGAAGCCCGAAATCTAGAGAGGAAGGCTACGGAGGAGGAAGTGTGGAATGTGGTCAAGGAATGTGGAAGCAACAAGACACCGTGTAAGATCCCACATTGGTTGGGGAGGGAAACAAAAGTTGCCTTATAAGGGACTGGATACCTCCTCTACCAGACGCATTTTAAAACCGCGAGTCCACGTGTGTGGACAAAGCGGACAATATCTGGTACGGTTGGCCTTGGATACAGATGGTATCAGAGTCGGGAGCCGGAATAGTGTGCCAGCGAGGACGCTGGTCTCCCAAGGGGGTGGATTTTAAGATCCCACATTGGTTGGGGAGGGGAACAAAAGTTGCCTTATAAGGGACTGGATACCTCCTCTACCAGACGCGTTTTAAAACCGTGAGTCCAGGTGTGTGGACAAAGCGGACAATATCTGGTATGGTTGGCCTGGGATGTTACACACTGGGCCCGGACGGTTTCACGATTGGCTTCATAAAGACATATTGGGAGTTAATAAAATCGGAGTTATTGGCGGCAATAGATTGGTTCATGGAAAAAGAGGAGATGAACGATGGATGCAATGCTTTGTTCATTACTTTGATTCCGAAGACCGCAAATCCAATTGGACTAAACGACTTTAGACCAAAAGTTTGAACGGTAACTATCATTTAGCTTTTCATAGAGAAATGGTAGTTGCATTTTCTTTCCATTCTTTCTCTTCTCAGTTTCTTTGGCCTCAACTTCTTCTGGTAATTTGGTAACAAATTTGGGTTTCAAATGAGGATATTGATCAGCATAATACATATAATTTGCATTATATAAAGCTGGCTGTTTTCTGATAGCTTTTTCTAGGTAATGAGGATTATCATAACCTAGTCCCCATTTCTCTTTAACATCAGCCTCTTCAATGGGTGCATTTAGAAAAATGGTGTGATCTGTTTGACCTATCGCATGAAGTTTAGCTTCTAAATCATTTACCTTTTTCGTTAGGCTCTCGTTCTCAACCTGCAATTTATAAACAGTTAGTACAGATTTTTTCTTTTCTAAATCAGACTTTGAAAGTTTAGATTCAACATCAAAAATCTTCTTTTCAAAACAATCCTTTTCATGTTTAAAATCTGAAGCAAATTTACGTAGAGAATCAATCAGATCTTTGTTTCCAATAACAGACTTATTAAGCTCAAAGATCTTTTCATTTCTTCTAGCAACTCTGTCTTTTTCCTTTATCAATTTATCTTGAAGGTCTTCAACTTTAACCATCATAGCTTCCATTGTGGTCATGAAATCATTTACAGTGAAATCCTTTACCTCTTCAGCTGAAAAATTCATCTTGAATATCTGTTAACAAAAAGAAACTTGAAATGATCGTTAGAAATTCAGAAAAATGAAATGGACCAGTAAAAATCAAACTTGGACAAATTTCAGAAAAACTCAGAAAAATTCTAAGTATGAAACTCTCAAACCAAAGAATACCAACTTCTCGCTAACACAGTAATTTGCGCGTTTTTGAAGTTTACGCACAACAAAGGATGCGAGTTCTGAGATTCGCGCTAACAGGCTCGTGCGAGTTCGAGGTTTGCGCTAACCGAAGCTTGCGAGTTTCTGAGTTTCGCGCTAACTGAAGCTTGCGAGTTTCTGAGTTTCGCGCTAACTGAAGCTTGCGAGTTTCTGAATTTTGCGCTAACTGAAGCTCGCGCAAACTTGACTCTTTGCGCGTTCAAGACTTAGTCAAAATTTGAAATTCCACTTCGCGCTAAATGCAAACGCGCAAGTACAGTATCTTGCGAGTTCTGGACTTAGGAAAATTTCAAAAACACTTCGCGCAAAACACCACTTCGCGCAAAACACCTGAAATGAACAGTAGAAACTCGCACCTAGTTATGTGCGAGTTTTAGCTTTGCACACAACCTTACTAGAGAGTTTTACTCTTGCGAGTTCTTCGATCTGCGAGTTCTTCCTTTGCGCGAACTGAAGATCTAGCGAGTTCTTCAGTTTGAACGATTTTTCCCTCTGATTCGATCCAATACTTTGTCAATTGGCTTGAAACTTTGTAGGGATGCTCGATTATAGTGTATGAACATATTACAATGCTTGAAATTTCAAAACAAACACAAGTCAATGGATTTTAATCCAAGAACAGTGCGTACAGACTTTGAATACGAACTCAAGAAAAATCCAAAATTCGAACAATCTGTTGTGAATTAAGAAGAACAAAACAAATCAAAAACATTATAAACAACAAATCGAATCTAATACAACCAATTTCAGCTTCAAAACAACACAAGATTTCAAAAATCGAATATAAACAGTAACTTGCGTGTTCTTCCAAAATGTCGACTAAAACTTTCAATTCAATCCATTTCTGAATTTCTATCTGCTTTGATACCAATTGTTAGTCCTAGATTCAAGTTCTAATTGCTACAAACAATCAAGATAAGAATTCCAAATCACAAGTCTTTGATTAATCATCCACATATTACAAATCTCTCTCACTTTCTCTCTCTACATTCATTTTCTCTCTCTAGAATAATGTTCTCATAAACCTCTTCTCTACAAATGACTTACACAACTGATTCCAACTTACACCTCAATTCTTACAAAGACTTACAAGGTATTTATACCCAAGACAATTACAAAGAAACAAGCAAATACAATATGTTGACTTTGACTTTTATTACAAAATGACTTTGACTTTCACTGAGAGTTGACTTTCCAGCTTTGACTTCTTGAACTTTCATCTTCAATCTTTATGATCTTGAATCCAATAAATTTGTGCTCTAACAATGGGTAAACTCATAAGTAAAGAGCAAAGTGCGTTTGTGAAAGGAAGATATATCCTTGACGGGATTCTAATTGCGAACGAGACGGTGGCATACATTAGGAAATTGAAGAAAAGGGGCTTGATCTTTAAAGTTTACTTTGAAAAAGCTTACGATACGGTCGATTGGACGTTCCTTTTGGAGATTATGGAAGCGATGGGGTTTTCCGCAAAGTGGAGAAGATGGATAAAAACATGCCTTAGCTCATCCAAGATATCCATTCTTGTTAATGGATCACCAACGAGAGAGTTCCAAATGGAGAGGGGGCAACGGCAAGGTGATCCACTTACACCTTTCCTTTTTTTATTAGCAGCCGAAAGTCTCAATATTATGGTGGAAGATAATATTGGAAGAGGTCGTGGGTAAAGGGGTTTTTAAAGGTGTAAGTTATTATATGCGCACGACACGTGTCACACAAAGATACTGCTTAGGAGTATGTAAACCTATAAGGTCGTACACAATGAATGCGTTTGTTTCCATCTTTAGAAACCCGGATTAAATCAAGTTGATTAAGAAAATAATTATTCTTAAAAGATAATTATGAAAATATGTGTTAAACTGTAATTATGATGATAATTATAGGGTGAAAACGTAATGTTAATTACGGGGTATTATTTGTAATTAAATATATAATTATATTTAAAGTTTAAAAAGATAATTATATATATATATATATATTTGAATTTGAATATTACAGATAATTACTAAACCTTATTTAATCCTTAGTTGAATTATAGTCAAACTATAATTCTTCTGGTATAAATAGGGCGTTAGGCTAAACCGTTTTTCATACAATTGAAATAATTAGAATTAGCCTATCAGAGAAATACATAAAAGAAACATTTTATTTTCTGTAAAACACATATAGATCTAGGGTTCTTGGGCTAGCACCCGGTGGAGACGGGAAACGTGTTCGTGTGTGAACTACCGATAGAGGAAACCTGCTTTGGTTTCTTGGTGCTTCAATCGTAACCCCTATGGTGTGGTTTTGTTTTAGTTAAATGCATCATTGGATCCGATTGAGTTTTAAGCTTTATTTAGAAAAGTTTTCCATAATATTTGTAACCAAAATTATTTTAATTTTTCGCTGCGTTTTATCGGTTAAAATTTGATTAAAACCCTAAAATGGTGTCAGAGCCACTTTGATGTTATTTAATTAAAACAGATACAAATTTTACATGGCAGCTTAAAAATTTAAATTGTGACCTTTTTTATTTATTTGATCTAAAAGAAAATTATATAGATATTATATATATATACATATATATATATATATATATAATTAGGGTTTTGAAAACCCCATGTGCTCTCTCTCTTTTTTAAACATCAGAGCAAAAACCAAAGGGTTGATACCCTGACTTTTGAATCGGCCGCCTCCTTCTGAAATCAGTCGTTTCAAAAAGATCGTCGTTGGCCAACTGCCAGCTATCACCGCCTGTCGATCCGGCCATTCCAGGCCTGCTTCAGCTATCGCCGGTGTTTTCTTCGTTGGGTTCTACCCTTTTCTCTCGACGAGCAACTGAGGAATTGAGGTCGCCGCCGCCCTCTGGGCTGGTGGTGCTGTTTTGTTTTCGTCTCTTGCTTCCGGCCGTAGCTGGAAACTTGGGGGTGTTGCTGCTAGATGGATCACGACTTTTCCATCGCCGGTCTTCTGCGATGATCGTCCTTGTCGCTGCTGTGTGGCCACTGCCGCTGGCTTTTGAGCCAAGCGGCAATTATATCTTTATCGCCGACTGTCGTCGACTGCTACCGGTCCACCGTGGGTCCAGGTTGTGGCACTGTTCCAAATGGTTGTTTTCCTTTGGCTCGATGTCCTCCTTTTCTTTTAAAATCAATCGCCTACAGTTTCATATCCTTTGTCGTTTGTCGCCGGTGAGACCATGGTTGTGGAGGGAAGATCTCGTTACACGTCGTCGGTCTTCCTGTTTTTATCACCATCGTCGCCGGTCAACCACCGAAGGTTGTTGGATTTGAATTTTTAGTTGTCGCCGACAGCTACTTTTCTGCCACGGCAGGGATGTCGTTCCTTTGTGGCCATTGTTTTCATTCTCGTCGATGCTACCGGTTTTGTTGCCGGTGGCTACTAGTTGCTAGCCCATTGCTGAGCAGCCGGTTTTTCTGGTTCTGTCATGTTTTGTTCGTACGACATGCACCATGGTCGATGATTGTAGCCATACTGTCACCTTAGACGGTTGGTAGTGTTCAAGCGGATTGAGTTTGCTAGTTCTATTCGGAGATGCGGCTGGGTTCAAAGTAAAACGGTGGTGCGACTAGGGCTACCAAAGTTGTCGTTTTTGTCTCGTTCTTGTTTTGGTGATGTTCTGGTTAAAAGATTGTTGTTTGGTTTGGCTGCTGCCGATCAAGCTTCTCATAGGCTTCAGCTATGGTTTGTCACTTTTGTAGACCTCTCTCCGCTTGGAATCACGTTTTTGGGATGTTTCCTTGATCCAGTTGCTTTTGGGCTTGTATCTTAAAATATCGGCTCAAAAGGCCCAATGTTGTTACGTTTTTTTTTTCTTGAACCGCATGTTTTAGGCCAAATCTTTAGTTTGGGTGCTGGGCTTGAGCTAGTAGGCCCAAGTATCGTTTTTGGGTTTTCACCCTAGTTTCTCTTGTTGGGCTTGTGTCCTAAACGACTTGATCGTAGGATGGGCCAAGGCCTGTTTTATTGGGTCAACTCTCTTTTGGGTTTGGTTTGTTAACCAACAATTAAATTAGGTCAATAATTTTAAATTTGCCATATAATAATTTGTTTCAATTAAATTGGTCATTTAATTATGTTAATTAAATATTGGACAAATTTATATTTATTTTATGTTTAGAATAAATAAGATAATATATGGTTTGCCCCAAAGACTCGTGGTTGATTTATTTTTATGTTTTGGAAATTAAAATGTATTAATTGCAAGGGTTGTAATTTTAATTTTCCTAGAAAGGGACAAATGTAAATAGTATAGATATGTTATCTTTCTATTTTCAAAATTGTAAATCAAACGAAGAAAAAGTTTCTAAGATGTCAAGACGGAGTCCCTGGAGTTCACCAAGATGGTGAGGCTAGTGGGAGTTTGAAGACGTCCTTAGAATTGATCGTGGTTGTTGTGTTGGCTCACAACATCACATTAGGGGCTAATCCATATATTATTATTGTGATTGTTTATTTTGTGTTTGTTTTTATTTATTGCTTTATTATTGTTATGATAATTGCAAAGATTTTTAAAATAAAATCAAACGCAAAACAAGTTTTAAATCGGTAAATAAAATATGATATTTTAAAATTGATATGTTTACCAAAATCAAACCGATTTAATGAGATAAACTTTTAAAACAAGATTTTTGAATCAAACGTTTTAAAAGAATTAGAATGTTTTCTAAAATTAAACCTTTTTCAAAATGTAAACTTAACGCCACCCATTTAGGGTACTTGTCGAGCATACAAGATTCTGGTGTGGTCAGTGCTCGGCCAATCATATCGGTTGAATATAGTGTAAGACAAGGAGCCAAAATAACGAGATTTAAGTGGACAGTTGCTTGGTCATTCACTTAAATAGTCGTATTTTGGACGACTGATCCCAGTAAACCCTAAGTCTAGTATTTAGGTGGGATCACGATACCTTAGTATGGTTTGTTTACTTGAGAATATCATAGACAGTTGTTTGGCCATTTATGAGTATTTTCAAGGCGTTGAAGTAGGATTAAATGTGCCAATTTCAATATATGATATATTGAATAAGATCCCACGACATCTAAGAGTTATGTTGAAAATAATGTGAAATATGGATCTTAGCTCAAATCAAATGATTTTTGAAAGGTTAATCCACTTATTTGAGATATTAAAGTTACTAAAATTAAATCATGTTTTTGTAGATGTCTACCTCAGATTCAAACTCAAACAACTTATCCCAATTCACACTACGGTCAATCCTAGATAAGGAAAAATTGGACAGAACAAACTTCATCGAATGGTTTCGCTTCCTAAGGGCAGTACTTAGGCATGAAAATAAGTTCTATGCCCTTGAACCCCACCCCTCCAAATGCTCCTGCCAGAAATGCTCCAACTGAAGTCAAAACTGCTTATGATAAGTACCAAAATGACTCCCTGATTGTTGGTTGCCTAATGTTAGCCACCATGACTCCCGAATTATTACAGGATCATGAAAACATGACTTCTTGGGATATGATATCTTCACTAAAGTCGATTTTTCGGTTACAAATAAAGCGGGAGATATTTGATACAGTTAAAGCAATGAGTGCCTGTTAAATGACTGAGCGTTCGTCAATTAGTACCCACATTTTGAAAATGAAAGGATACTTTGACCAACTAACCCGTCTTGGTTTCCCACTATCGATTTCCAACTCTTGACCCAAAACATATAAGTCGTTCGTAAAGGACTATAATATGAAAGGTATGAATAAAACTCTCACAGGGCTTCACAACATACTTAAAACTACTGAGAGGGATATGAAATCTAAGTTGGGTTTAACCAAACCAAAACAGGCTTTGATGATCAAACCTGATAGTGGGATAATCAAGAAAAAAGGGGAGATAACCAAGGGTAAAACACATGTTGGAAGATCCAGCATAGATAAGGGCAAAGGAGAAATTCCTGAGGTTGCAGTATGGCATAATTGTTTTCACCATGGGCACCAAATGAGAACTTGTCCAGCCCGATTGGTAGAAATCAAGAAGCAGAAGGCTACTAGAGCCGGACCTTTAGGTATGTTTACCATTTGATTTAATTCACTTCTGACTAAGTGTTACATATTGAGTATGATACTCATATTAGTACTATTTTTCAGGAAATAAGAAATGAAGAGAAGATGAAATCAGACCAAATGGAGCTAAGTTAGTTGTTGTTGCTCAAAGGGACATATACTATGAACTTTATAGATGTTCTTACATTAACACTTAGCAAGTGTCTTCATGTACCTAGTGCTACTAGGAATTTAGTTTCATTTTCTCAATTACAACGACCGAATTTATGTTTTCAGAAATAAAATTTCGTTTTATCTTAATAAATGTTTTATGAAATTAATAGTTGTAATTATAAATCAATATAACGAATTAAGCGGGGCTTAAATCTGATCTATTTGTGACATTTAAATATAGCCAAACTCTAGGCGGACGGAGAGTTGGAATCATATGATGATTCGTATGATACATGTGTGTCTTGTTAATCAAGATGACAAAAGAGTCATACAAAAGGTAAACCTTTAGGGGCTACAAGAACTATTAGAAGTTAACCACACTGATGTTTGTGAGCCTTAGAGTTCTGTCACAAGATACGGTCATCACTACTTCATTACATGCTACTTATGACTTCATTAGACATAGAAACAGTTGCCCAAATACTAGTTTATGTAGCAAGCAATAAGGACCAAAAAAACCCACTATCTTAATATGAATTGGGAAGATCCCAAAGTTATCATATTTGAGAATATGGGGTTATAATGCTTAAGCTAAGCATAAATCTTCTGGAAAGCATGATTTAAAGGTTTGAAAAGTACATCTTTATGTGATATCCAATTGGATATTATTTCTACATTTCTAGCGAGAACAAAAGTTTTGTTAACGCACCCTAGTGAGTTCTTAAGAAAAGATTTTATGTCATGAATCACAATGGGGACATAGTAGATCTTGAAGAAATTCAAGAACCACAAAGATAGGATGATGGTTGACACTGGCATTCAACAAGATGTTGAGCTTCAACAAGTTGTTGAAGATAATAAACGAGATACAAAACAATCCGAAGATCGGATTACTGATAAATGGAAAGATGCCATGAAAACTAATGTTAAAACTGCATTCCTTAGAAGGGAATTTTTAGCCAGGGTGTATACAAGTTTTAAAACATCAAACCTAAAAGTGCAAGTTGCAAAAGTTCATTTATGGACTGGGACAATCATCTCGTAATTGAAATCTTGTATATACAAGAAGGTCAGTGGGAGCATAACAGTATTCTAGATTCTATATGATCATTATGAATGACATACCAATGCTTGAAGGTGTAAAATCATGGATTAGGACAATACTTCGCGATGAAGGATCTAGAAGAGACAAAATCCTTGGTATAAAGATCTATCGTGGTAGATCCAAAGTGTTTAATTGGATTAAGCACAAGTACATACATTGACAAGATCTAGAAAAACTTCAAGATGAAGGGTTCCAAGAAAGGAAACTTGCCAAGAGTACATAGTGTACATCTGAGCGAAACTCAGAGTCCTAGCACTAAAGAGGACATGAACCGTATGAAGGGTGTTCCCTGTGTTTTCAGCCAACTGTTCAAATCATGTACGCCATGTTAATGTACTAAGACCGAACGTCTCGTATGCCCTGAGCATGACGAGAAGATATTAGTCAGACCCAAGTGATACTCATTGTATAACAGTGAAGAACATTTCAAAGTATCTGAGAATAACTAAAGATATGTTCTTACTGTACAACGGTTAGGAAAGAGATCTGTGTGTTTAAGGATACATAGATGCTAGTTTCCAAACCAATCGTAATGACTTAAATTGTAATAGAGATATATGTATTGAATGGAGGTACAATGAGCTGTAAGAGCTTACATGCAAATCTACTTGTCAAGCCTATGTCTCAAAACAAACATGATGTTCATGTTATAGGCTTGAGGATTTTTATATTGAATAATAATTTTAGTAAACTTTAAACTTTCTAGAACATTAAAACAATTATGTTTTTATCTGATATGGCATACTGAGTATGAGTATATATATTAAACATTTTTGTTTTCTTTATTAGCATGTTTATCTTATATAAATATGATGATCATATTATTTAGAATTGTCCTTGATCGATTACTACTAGGGGACTAGTAATAAATCAAGATCATTGTGAAGTCTGGTCATAGTCCAAGTTGGAAGTGCACTAGGTGCAACCAGAGTCACATACGCTTGTCGGTGCACAAGGCGTTGGACAATACCCACGATTAGGATCACCTCATAGATCGACGTCATAAGGTGAGTCCTTAAATAGTAAACACTTTTTATCCTCATACCTGAGATGTGCATTGGGATTAGGCATGGAAATGGGCCCCGACCCGTCGGGGAACCCGGTCCACCCGCCCCGATCGGGGATCGGGATTCCCCGCTAAACCGGGGATGGGGATGGGGACGGGGATCCCCGTTTGTCTCAAACCGGGGATGGGGACGGGGACGGGTATCGCACTCCCCGCCCCGCCCCGTCCCCGTTATATATTTTAATTAATATTTAATATATATTATTTATTTAAACTAAATCGGTAATTCATAATTTCCTAACTAGGTTTATAATATAAATTTGTTATTTTTTGAATGTTAGTATGTATTTTGGATGTCAATCAAAATACAATTACTCGATATGATTTTGAATATTACTCGATATCTTTTGGTATGTGTGAAGTTAAGTTTTTTTTTTTCCCGAATTCGATTGAATTTCTTTTGGTTTTAAGTTATTAATTATTATATGATGTTGTGATATTTTTTATAAATTAAATTTCTTTCGATTTTAGGTTTATTGGAAATATGTGATATTTAAACATGTGCGGTGTCTCATATATTTGATTTAAATAGCTTACATAAACGGAAAAAAATCCCCGTTTCCCCGTTGGGGATCCCCGTTCCCCGTTGGGGATGGGGATGGGGATGTGATCATATTCCCCGGCGGGGACGGGGATGGGGACGGAGATGAAGATGGGGGATTGGGGACGGGGATGGGGATTGAGGTCCCCGCCCCATTTCCATGCCTAATTGGGATCTAATGCACAAGGAGTGTTATGCTTTGATATAGTCTAACGTTACCCTTAACCGGGTAATCATAAGGGCTATGTTAGGTATAACATGAATTGTGTAGTTAGTCGTGAACATGCAATATGGTATTTGCTCCTCTCAAAATGAGAGAGATATTTCTAGGCCCCTCGATTACATAGTTTGATTTACATGCATGAACAAGTGGATTAGTTGGACTAATGGTACTTGTAGAATCAAATATGTTAGGATCGATAAACATATTCTTTGAACAATAAAGGATGAGATAGATCAATGCCTTAAGTTCAAAACAAAATATCGTGAAGCAAAAGGATAATGAATGATTATACTATACGATTGATTGGATCAATCAAATTGCTCGAAGGTAAAAGCACATTTACATAGCCTTGGGGCGGTGACGTGTTGCTAGATGCTTACCATCGTCTGTGTTACTGTGTATCGTGTGTAAGTGGGATAATGTAAGTTATTATATGCCCACGACACGTGTCACACAGAAATACTGCTGAGGAGTATGTAACCTATAGGGTCGCACACAAAGAACGCGTTTGTTTCCATCTTTAGAAACCCAGATTAAATCAAGTTGATTAGGAAAATAATTATTCCTAAAGGATAATTATGAAAATATGTGTTAAACTGTAATTATGATAATTACAGGGTGAAAACGTAATTATGTTAATTACGGGGTATTATCTGTAATTATATATATATATATATATATATAATTATATTTAAAGTTTAAAAAGATAATTATATATATATATATATATATATATTTGAATTTGAATTTGAATATTACATATATTTACTAAACCTTATTTAATCCTTAGTTGAATTATAGTCTAACTATAATTCTTATGGTATAAATAGGGCGTTAGGCTAAACCGTTTTTCAGACGATTGAAATAGTTAGAATTAGCCTATCAGAGAAATACAAAAAAAAAACATTTTCTTTTCTGTAAAACACATATAGATCTAGGGTTCTTGCCTTCTTGGGCTAGCACCCGGTAGACACGGGAAACATATTCGTGTGTGGACTACCAATAGAAGAAACATACTTTGGTTTCTAGGTGCTCCGTTACAATCCCAACAGATCTCAAAAGGTACATATTCTAAACACCCTATAGTGTGGTTTTGTTTTAGTTAAATGCATCATTGGATCCGATTGGGTTTTAAGCTTTATTTAGAAAAGTTTTCCATAATATTTGTAACCAAAATTGTTTTAATTTTCCGCTGCGTTTTATCAGTTACAATTTGATTAAAACCCTAAAAAAGGAATAAGTGTGGGACGAGATGAGACTCAAATCTTACATCTTCAATATGCGGACGATGCGATTTTTTTCGGGGAGTGGAATTTGACAAATGTTAAGAACTTGATGTAAACCTTGGAGTGTTTCCACCTTGTTTCGGGTCTTAAAATAAACTTGAGTAAAAGTAAAATATATGGAGTGGGTGTACCGGAGGAAGAGGTACAATCATGGGCTCGGAGATTGGGATGTGGGTGTGATACGCTCCCTTTTTTTGTATCTTGGTCTTCCGGTTGGGGCATCTATGCGGAGACTTGACAATTGGAAACCGGCAATCGAGAAGATGAAATACAAACTCTCATCTTGGATAGCGAAGACAATCTCATATGGAGGACGACTAACGTTGGTAAAGTCGGTACTTGGTAGCACCTCGTTATATTTCCTATCTTTGTTTCAGGCACCGCAAGGAGTGTTAAAAATACTTGAGAGAGTGAGATGTCATTTCTTTTGGGGGGGAGGAGGGTGGTGGTGAGGACACTTTACAAAAAAAGAGACCTCATGCATGGGTCAATTGGGGAACGGTCTGGGGGGGGGGGCTAAAAAGTGGGGGTCTTAATATTGGTGGTCTAATGGAGATGAATTGGGCACTTTTGTGCAAATGGTGGTAGAGGTTCAATGTCGAAAGGGAGGTGCTATGGGTTAGGATAATTCAAAGTCAATCTGGGTGGGATGGGGGTTTGGTGGAGGATAGACATAGGTGTTCGATGGGTAATGGGGTTTGGAGGGATGTGGTGAGGGTGAGGAGAGAGTTGGAAAAAGAAGGTGTAAACTTTGTGGGGTCACTAGTAAAGGAGATAGGGGATGGAGCAGAGACGAGATTTTGGGAAGAGAGATGGGTTACACATCGGCTGCTAAAGAAGGAATGCCCGAGACTTTTCCAACTTGAGACTAACAAATGTGTTCCGGTCATGGGTAGAGGGGGTGGGTAGGAGAAGAGTGGGTGTGGAGATGGGGATGGAGGCGTGAGCCGAGGGGGAGGGAGTTAGGGGAGCTCGAAAGCTTATTGAGGTTGTTACAATCCAATACTCCAAAAAGAGATGGAAAGGATAGGGTCGTGTGGGCGTTGGATAGTCAAAATGGTTTTACGGTTAAGAAAGTTAGGATCCTTTTAGATGATTCGAGGAGGGGTGGAAATAACAATATGACGGAAACAAAATGGGTACCATGTATTCCAAAGAAGATTTGTGTGTTCGTGTGGAGGGTAAGACTCGGGAGGATTCCAACTCGATAGGTATTGGAAAAATTGGGAATCGAGATGGATACCATATTATGTCCAAGGTGTGGACTCTCGGTGGAGACGATAGACCATGCTTTGGTCACTTGCGAGGATGTGAGAACGCTATGGCAACAAATGGGAAGATGTTGGAATGTCGACTTGTCGTTGACTAACTCGGTAACTAAGTTGTTGGAGATGAATGGTCAAGTGAGTTCGAACGAAATGATTTCCAAGAGATGGAAGGCGATGGTATGGAGCTTTATCTATATTATATGGATGCATCGTAACAAAGTGATCTTTGAGAAAGAGCAAGGAAAGATCTTGGATACCTTCTTCACGGCGCAATTAAAAGTGTTTGAGTGGATCAAGCGGAGAGACATGGCTCTTCTTACAAATTTGGATAACTGGCTATCTAATCCAGGGTCATAAATAACAGAAGTTTAAACTGCAGGAGCCAGCGGCTGCCACCTGCAGCGTACTGCCTCCGGTTGCTGCTGTCGGTGCTGGATTGGGAAGGTCGAGTTCGAGTGTAAGCTGCGAAGACATCATATTTGTTTAGTGGTCGTTGACAGGGTGCAGTGAACGGTTTGGTTTGGTGGTCGTTGACAGGTTGTAGGGAATGGGTCTGTTACATGGCTGTGTCCTAATGGGTTGCTCCCGTCACCTGTTCGGGCTATATTTCGGTAAAGAGAAGGTGGCTTTTGGTGGTTTGTTGCATGCAAACACCACCACTGTCCCTCTGCTCGGCTTAAGGGTTCGATATCATCAACAATAACATCAACTCATGCTACAGTGTCTGGGCTATTTTCCCCTCGCAAACAGGCCCCTGGATGTTGTTGCTTAGTGTTGTGTTTTGGTTGTACTTGTCTCTGTTGGTTCCTGTGGTGTTTTGTGTTTGCTCTGTATTGTTTCTTGCCTTTTCTGTTGGGTTATAAAAGTTTTGTTTGTCGCTCAAAAAAAATTGTATCAACATTTTGGCAAGTCAAGCTATGGAGGAGAAACTCCTTAACCAACCATATAGAGTTCTACAAGGAACCATGGGTGTGGTGGTCTAACAAAAAGGCAAATACAATGTAGCAATGGTCTATGTGAAAAGTTGATTAACAGGACTTACCACATTGTATCATTCAACATGAGTAGTTGATTTTGGAAATGCAAATATATATATATATATATATATATATATATCATTTCATTTTATTATAATAAGAACCATTAAGTTTTTGAATCAATATATTCCATTTTTAGTATTGAATTAACAATCATTTTTAGGAAACTGTAAGGAGGCATTTGGTTAGCTGAATGGAATTTTAGTTGAATTGAAATCCATCAAAGTAATTTGACTTTGAAGAAAATGCAATCGAATTGGTTGGAATATGACCATGTGTTTGGTTGGTATGAATTGGAATGGAATCTCTTAAAAGAATTGGAATGGAATCTCTTAAAAAAAATTGAAATCTCCATCTTTGGGGGGAGTGTGGTAGTTGTGATGACAACAACTACCCCCACCTACCCCGTCTCCACCCCCATACCACACCTCCACCAACCACCATGCCACTATTGTGGTGGCATGGTGGTCGGGTGCCCGGGGGGAGTGGGGGTGACGAGGTGAGGGTGGCAGTTGTGACAACGACAATAGTGACATGGTGGTTATTGGTGGGTTAGGGTAGGGTAGGGTGGGGCGTGGCTGGGTGGGTGACGGTTGTGACAACAACAATAATGTTGTAGCGGTTGGGGGTTTAGGGGGGCGTGAAAGTGACAGTAGTAACATGGTTGTGATAAAGGCAGGGGGTGGGCCGATGTTGGTTAAATTGGATGCAAATGGATGTAATTCAATTTCTTCACTTATGCCAAAAAATGATGAGTTCATTAATTTGTGGAATTCAAAGGATTCCATCTATTTCAATATGTGAACCAAACGAATTGGAATTTGATCAAATGAATATTCATTCCAATTCCCTTGAAACCCTTTGAATTCCGCAAACCAAACAACACCTAATAAACATTATAATTCTTAAAAATAAAGGGTGCGTTTGGTTCGCAGAATGAAATTTGATGGGATTGGAATCTATTGAAAGAATTTGACTTTGAATGAATTGGAATGGAATTTGATGAAATTTGACCATGCATTTGGTTGGTAGGAATTGGATGTAATTCAATTCTTTCACTTAAGCCAATGAATTATGAATTCCTTAATTTGTGGCATTTAATAGAATTCAAAGGATTCCATCATTTTCATTATGTGAACCAAACATAGGATTTGGAATTTGGTCAAAGGAATTATCCATTCCAATTCCTTCAAAATCCATGAACCAAACACCCCGAAAGAATTCTATTCAAACTGCTAAAAGGAGTTGGGTAAGGCTATAACCTAATGAGAGTCAGGGGGTGTTTGGTTCATGGATTTTGAAGGAATTGGAATGGATAATTCATTTGACCAAATTCCAATTCCTTTGTTTGGTACAAATAGTGATCATGATAGAATCCTTTGAATTCCATTGAATTCCCAAATCAAGGAATTCATCATTCCTTGCCTAAAGTGAAAGAATTGAATTCCATCCGATTCCTACCAACCAAACGCATGATCGAATTTCATTCCAATTCCTTCAAAGTCAAATTCTTTCAATTGATTCTAATTCCATCAAATTCCATTTTGCGAACCAAACGCCGCTCATAATTTTGTATAATCACGACAACATTCATTTTGAACAAAATTTCCATTATCATTCACGTATTAAACACTACATAGATCAACTAAATACTTGAATTGTTAATAATCTACACTATATTATAAAACATTTAGATTTCTATTCTTCAAAATTCTTAAATTTTCAAGAATACAATTTTTAAACATTAAATAAATAAATAAATATATATACTAGTGAACAAGATCTTAAATTTTTATATATTCTTAAAAATTCTTAAATTTTCAAGAATACAATTTTTAAACATTAAATATATATATATATATATATATATATATATATATATATTACTAGTGAACAAGATCTCGAACTAGCCATCGAAGAAATCGAAAGTGAACCGGTTAAGAACATTCCCGAACCAACGAAATCTTTGTTGCCAGAAGTCAAGAAGATTAATCCCGAAGATTTTTTTTTCCGTTGTTCCCGCACCCAAGGTGTAACAACCACAAGCATTAACATAACTGAATAAATGGAACTTAACTTCCAAAGACTGGTCCCAATTACAAAATTTTGGTAACCCAATATAAATTTTAACATCTCATAAAAATCTATTACAACCGAGAATACTAGAAAATAGAATTTCACTATGCCGCTTCTATGGTCCGAGCTCCCGATCCAAAGACTCTAACATTTTACTTTCCTTTTTGAGGAACCTGCCGCATTCCTACTGCCTGAATATGGTTTTAAGAAAATAGAGACGAGGATTAGACCGAATGGTCTAGTGAATTTCCAGCCTCGCCCTCTTGTTAATAAACAGAAAAACATGCACAATTTAACGAGAATTATAAATATATCAAACACCACAGGATGCCGAAACGTTAATCAAATACCATCGTCTTCACTGTCATCAATTTACCGGACTACTCGTCCTCGGGGCCCCCCAGTAGATCCCCATACGCCCCCCCAGTAGATGTCGTTTTCCGTGTGCAAGGAAACGAATTCCATACACACGGATCAACCATCCCCGATGGTTAATAGTTGACCAAAGCAACAAACAATCACAACAACATATGAATATAACATGACCAAGTACGTGCGGAAAATATTCGATGGCACACACTTTCGTGATATCAATGTTCTACTAATCAAACATGGTTTATCGATTACAAATCCGAAAATAGTAATTACTATTAAATAGCATCCATTTCCAGTTTTAAAAAAATAGTTTAACATACACAAAGGTAAGGAAACTCACCTGGTGATAAACTTGGCACACCCCCAGATCCCAATCCCGACAATTTGACTCCTACAAACAGATTGCATTTGAAACTAATTGAATGATTGGAACCAATAATAAAGCATCTCTATATAACCACAGTTCTCTATAGACACAGGTCGATGGACACCGGTCGCTTAAGGGATACCGGTCAATAGGAATACCGGACGACAGGGATATCGGTCGACAGGAATATCGGTCAACAAGGGTACCGGTCAATAGGGATACCGGTCGACAGGAATATCGGTCAACAAGGATACCGGTCAATAGGAATATCGGTCGACAGGAATATCGGTCTACAAGGATACCGGTCGATGAACGACCGATATCATCGAATACGAACAAGTCGATTTGCAGGTTTTCGATTCCCTGTCGTTCTCAATAACACCCCCATCCTCCCTATTCGATTTACAAAAACCCAAACATTTTCAATATTTGCAACTTATTGAATATCTAACACCCCAATCCACAAGTCCCAATTTATACTAGAGTCGAGAAAGAACAAATGAAACTCAAATCCCCAAATCTTCCAATTGAAATAACGATAGAAGGAGAACAGGGATAAAGTTTAGATGCTTACCTTCCCAAGATGAGTTTTCTGAATTTTTCCTTCCTACTTCCGATCAAGACTTCGGTCGACCTCCCTTTTCTTCCTCCTTGAAATCACCGCACCCACAAATACCCCAACACACACACTGCATTAATTCTTCCCAGGAAAGAAATGGGCAAAGTCTAGGGTTTTAGACCACACTTGGGCCCATTAAGGTTTATTCACACTAAGGCCCGCCCAAAATCCTATTTCTCCTCAATCTTTGATCTTTAAAGTTGCTAATTAATTTGTCTCAAAATAAACGGGTGTTACAACTCTCCCCCCCCCCCCCCCTTAACAGAATTCCGTCCCGGAATTTTCATTGGCTAAAAAGGTACGGATATTTAGACTTCATTTCCGACTCTAATTCCCACGTAGCTTCCCGCCCTTTGTGAAACTTCCACTGAACTTTCACTAGGTTAATCTCTTTCGTCCTTAGTCGTTTAACCTTACAATCCACGATAGCCTCGGGTTCTTCGGAGAAATTCAACTTCTCATCCACTCGAACATCTTTGAGTGGTACTGCCATATCCACATCTGCGAGGCACTTTCTCATGTTAGATACATGAAAAGTGTTGTGTATACCCTTCAACTCCTCAGGTAAATCCAACCTATATGCCACAAGACCGACACGTTCAATAATTTTAAACGGGCCAATTAATCGGGGGCTTAACTTCCCTTTCTTCCCAAACCGGATTACTCCCTTCCACAGCGATACCTTCAACATTACGTTATCACCAACCTGAAACTCCAAATCTTTACGACGCTTGTCCGCATAACTCTTTTGACGGTCGCGCGCCACTTTCAGTCTTTCACGTACTTGGACAATTTTATCTGATGTCATCTGCACTAACTCTGGTCCGGCCAACTGTCGTTCTCCAACCTCGTTCCAACACAGAGGAGTTCAGCATTTCCTACCATAGAGCATTTCGTAAGGAGCTGCTTTGATGCTGGCATGATAACTGTTATTGTAAGCAAACTCGATCAGTGGTAGGTGGTTTTCCCACGAACCTTGGAAGTCCAGAACACATGCCCTCAGCATGTCCTCCAGGGTCTGGATAGTCCGCTCACTCTGGCCGTCAGTTTGCGGGTGATAAGTTGTGCTCAACTTGATCTTTGACCCCATCTCTCGTTGGAAACTTCTCCAGAAAACTGAAGTAAATCGGATGTCCCGGTCGGATACGATTGACAACGGTACACCGTGACGGACCACAATTTCGTCAGTATATAGTTTTGCAAGTCTTTCCATAGAGTAAGTCTCCTTGATAGGCAAAAAGTGCGCTGACTTGGTAAGTCGGTCCACGATAACCCAAATCGCGTCATAGCCCTTTGTAGATCTAGGTAGTTTAGTCACAAAATCCATTGTGATCTGCTCCCATTTCCAGACAGGGATGTCTAACGGTTGGAGCTTCCCGTACAGTCGTTGATGTTCCACTTTTACCTGCAGTCAAGTCAGACATCTTTCCACGTAATACGCTACGTCTTTCTTCATACTCGGCCACCAATATTCTAATTTCAGGTCCCCGTACATCTTGTTCGTCCCTGGATGAATTGAATACTTCGACTTATGAGCTTCCGCTAAAATGACCTTTCTCAAATCTCCATACTTCGGAATCCAAATCCTTCCGTTGTAGCACTTTAATCCTCGGTTGTCCTCTATCAACGATTCCTTAAGACCTACCATTCTTTCAGCCTTAAGGTTTTCGGGTTTCAAGGCTTCCACCTGGAACCTCTTGATCTCCTCTAAAAGAGTTGATGTTACTTCCACTCTGGTGGCTATCATCATCAGCCTTTCACTCCTTTCCTTTCGACTTAAGGCGTCTGCGACCACATTAGCTTTTCCTGGGTGGTATTCGATCTTACAGTCGTAATCTGTTAATAATTCCATCCATCTTCGCTGACACATGTCCAGCTCTTTCTGGTCGAACAAGTGACAGAGGCTCTTATGATCCGCGAATATTCTGCATTGCGTCCCATAAAGGTAGTGCCTCCAAATCTTAAGTGCAAAAACCACCGCTGCCAATTCTAAATCATGTGTAGGGTACCTCGTTTCATGGTCTTTCAACTGACGTGATGCATACGCGATTACTTTTCCCCGCTGCATTAGGACACATCCCAAACCTAGTCTGGACGCATCACTATATACTACAAAGTCTTCTGTACCATCTGACAAGGTCAAAATCGGGGCGCTACTTAACATATCCTTGAGTTTCTGGAAAGCTTCCTTCTGATCGTCCATCCAGACAAACTTCTCATTCTTCTTCGTCAACGAGGTCAACGGAGTAGCTATCCGAGAGAAATCTCTAATAAATTTTCGGTAGTACCCTGCTAGACCCAAGAAACTTCGGACTTCGGAGGGTGTCTTCGGTGCTTCCCAACCGCGAATTGCCTCTACTTTCGCCGGGTCCACTTTGATTCCCTCTTGGGATACGACGTGTCCTAGAAACTTCACCTCCCGCAACCAAAATTCACATTTCGAGAATTTTGCCTAAAGTCGCTCTCTCTTCAATAATTCCAAAATTGTTTGCAGGTGCTCCTCATGATCCTCCTCGGTCTTTGAATACACCAAGATATCGTCAATAAACACGATCACAAACTTGTCTAGGTAAGGCTGACACACCTGGTTCATCATATCCATGAAAGCGACAGGAGCGTTAGTCAATCCGAATGGCATTACCAGGAATTCATAATGTCCATATCTGGTACGAAATGCGGTTTTCGGTATATCCTCCTCCTTCACTTTGAGCTGGTGGTAACCGGACCTTAAGTCGATCTTGGAGAAGAAGTTGGCTCCCTGAAGCTGATCGAATAAGTCGTCTATCCTCGGGATCGGATACTTATTCTTGATCGTCAACTTGTTGAGTTCTCGATAGTCTATGCACATTGGCATAGATCCGTCCTTCTTCTTTACAAACAGAACTGGAGCTCCCCACGGAGATGTACTAGGCCTTATAAATCCTTTCTCCAACAAATCTTGCAATTGCGACATCATTTCTTTCATTTATGAGGGTGCTAACCTATACGGTGCATGCGCTATCGGTGCGGCACCGGAAACCAGATCAATCCGAAATTCGACCTGACGATCGGGAGGTAGATCTGTCAAGTCCTCCAGGAATATATCCGGGTACTCGCTTACTGTTGGGAACTGAAGAAAAGCTCAAGTATGGTTAATGCTGCTAGTTCAGAATTACTACTGCTAGAGGACTTCAGAGTTAATACTGCTGAGTATTACTACTTCTAGTAGAATTAATACTGCTAGTCAAAGTTAGTGCTGCTTGAACAAAGTTAGTACTGCTTAGCTAGTTAGTACTGCTAGAGGTTAGTGCTGCTTAGTAGTTAATGCTGCTTATGATTAGTGCTGCTTATGAATTGGAGATCAGGATGGAGAGGATGACAGCTGTAAAGAATAAAGATATTCATGGAAGGATTGAAGATAACTATGCAAGATATACTGAAGATATTCTATTTTTTGTAATTATCTTTTTGTTCAGTATATGTATAGATTTGATAGAATAGTTTTTATACAGTTTTAATTCTAAGTTTTTGTTTTAGAGAGAATCAACCTCAAGGCATAGTTCCTAATACTAGAGAAGTAGTATTCGTCTTGAAAGAGTTTGTTCTTCAAGATTGAGGTTGAGTGTGTGATCTTGTGATTTTAATCATTCAATACAAGTTTACAAGTTGTTAATCATATACTGTTTGTTTACTGTTACATTGAATATCAAAGTGTTATTCCGCAACTTCTTTGATATTGTTTCTGAGACTTTATTCTTGTTAAGAATTCGATCCTGACAAGTGGTATCAAAGCCTGTTCTCTCAGAAACATCTATTCATTCATCATGGAAAACTTTGCAGAATCAAACAGTACTCTAGTCTCAAAGGTTCCAATGCTCAGACCCAATGAATTCGATATGTGGAAGATCAGAATCAAGTAGTACATACTCCTCACTGAATATTCTATGTGGGACATCATTGAGAATGGCCCTTCTGAAGCAGGAAAGATTGGTGCAGATGGAAAGAGAACTCCACCAAAAACTGATGCTGAAAGAAAGACTAGACAGATAGAGATGAAAGCCTTGAGCACTTTGCTCTTGGCTATCCCCAATGAATATCAACATCAGTTTTGCAACTGCACTGATGCAGAGATGCTCTGGAATGCTCTAGAGAAGAGATTCTCAGGTACCAAAAGTACCAAGAGAAATCAGAAAGCCATTCTGAAGCAACAATATGAGAACTTTATGTCAACCAAGAATGAGTCCATGACTCAAACTTTTGACAGGTTCAACAAACTTATTGGTGAACTAGCTACAGTGGGAGTACAAATTGATCAAGATGATCTGAACAGAAAGTTTCTAAGGTCCCTGAGTGATGAATGGACCATGTATACTGTGTCTTTCAGACAGAATGATCAACTGGAAGAAAAGGAACTTGATGATCTATATAATGATCTAAGAGTTTTTGAATCTGAGGTAGAGGCTAAGAAGAGGCCTTCTGGGTATGTTCACAATGCTGCACTCCTTTCAGCATCAACTGATTCTACTTCCATCCCTGAATCAGTTAGTACTGCCAATGGAGCACCTCAAGAGAAAGGCACTGAAACTGTATTTGAAGCCTTTCTAGCAAGTCATGGAAACTCTTCTCTCATTAATGATGACTTGGAACAACTCCATCCAGATGATCTTGAAGAGATGGACATTAAATGGCAGATGGCCATGCTCTCTATGAGAGTTAAGAAGTTCATCAAAAGAACTGGAAGGAACAACTTCTCACAAAGAAGAGAAGATGGAGCAGGTTTTGACAAGTCAAAGGTGGAATGCTATAAATGCCATCAGAAGGGACACTTTGCTAGAGAATGCAGAAGTGGAATGCCTCAAAACAATAACCACCAACAAGCTCAATCTGGAAGCTTCAATAATAACAGAAACTCTGCACAAACCCTTGTCTCTCAACAAGGTATGGGGTTTGATTGGAGTGATCAAGCTGAAGAAGCCATTCAAAACCAAGCTCTAATGGCAGAGGTGTCTGATCTCCCAACAGAGGTAACTTCTAATCTATGTTCTCAAAATTGCATTAACACTGTTAAAAGGTATAGGGATCACAATCAGAACATGAGTGATGACCTTATGAGATTGGAAAAGGACATAAAAGATTATGTGAGGATAGTTGAGAGATTTGAAGAGCAGATTAAGGGTTTTCAAGCCAATGAGCTTCAACACTCTTATGACACAAACTACTGGAAGTGGGAGAAGAATGACTTAGAACTTCAACTGACCAGATCCAAAGAGGAGAGTGAAAAGCTAAGAGTAGAACTAGCTAAAGTCAAGCTAGATGTAGAAAAGTTTTCCAATGCCTCTAAAGCAATGGATTCTTTACTACAATCTCAGATTCATGATAAACTGAGAAGAGGAATAGGGTACAATACCACACCACCACCCTATAACAACAACTACATCCCTCCTAGTTCAGATTTGTTAGAAACAAAGGATAGGAAGGACCTACCTAAGGGAGCCACTGAGATAGATCCCTTAGATGAAGTAGTTGTTAAGGATAAAACTGAGAAAGAAGTTGTCAAGGATAAAGACAACACTGTGAGTGGTGAGATTCCTATAGAAAACCACATAATCACCAATGAGGGATGTGGAAAGCATTGGATCAAGTCCAATGAGATAGAGAAGACTGAGGGAAAGAACAAGAAGGTTCACTATAAGCATACCACTGTTGTGAACCCTATCCCTTGCAAGCAGTGTGCATGCAATAGATCTAAGCCCCAAAAACATGATAAACCAAGGGGAAATCAGAGAAACTGGAACAACCAATGGGCACAAAAACAAGGCATTGATCTGAGTAAAATCAATAGACCAAAGCCTTGTTTCATATGTGGAAAGTTAAACCATTTGGCTAAGTACTGTTTCTTTAATCCTATTAACCAACAGATGAACTTTCAAAGATTTGTGCAAAAACCTGTTGGTTATAGGAAGGCTGGAAAGAAACATGTGATGAAGAAATCTGTTGAAAGTAAGGGCCTCATAAGAAAAAAGGTTTTAAAAGAAAGTATTAAAATGTGGGTGCCTAGAAGCACTAAAACTGTTAGTACTGCTGACAGGGATAGTGCTGCTGGAAGCATTACTGCTGCTACCAGTGTTAGTACTGCTGAAAATATTAATGCTGCTAATACTGTTAGTACCTCTTCAAAGGTTAATGCTGCTAACACAGTTACTACTTATAATAAGGTTAGTACTGCTAAGCATGCAAGTGCTGCTAAGGCAGTTAGTACTTCTAAAACCAGTACTGCTTCTAGCAAATGTGTTTCCAAGCCTATCATTGTGACAAAGTACTCCAGAAATGAGGAGTCAAAGTTTAAAAATCTTGTCAAGAAAGAATGCAAGTATTTTGATGAGAAAGGGGTACCCAAGACCACCTTGGCTTGGGTTCCTAATTCATACTAATTGATTTATCTTATGTGCAGGGCAACCAACAGCTCAAGGGGAAGAGCATATGGCATGTTGATAGTGGTTGCTCTAGGCACATGACAGGCAACATGTCATGCCTTCAGGATTTCAAGCATATTAATGGAGGACATGTTGCTTTTGGAGATAATCTTACTGGTGGTAAAATAAGTGGCAAAGGTAATGTTACAAAAGGTAAGATGACATTTGAGGATGTCTACTATGTTGATCAGTTGAAGTACAACCTGTTAAGTGTATCACAGGTTTGTGACAAACAACATAGCATATTATTTACAAATACAGAGTGTATGATCCTTGCTCCAGGGTTCAAAGTAGTTGATGAAAGCATGATACTACTTAGAACTCCAAGAAAGGACAATGTTTATTGTCTAGATATGGACAATGTTGATAGTGATTCATCCCTGAACTGTCTTGTTTCAAAAGCTTCTGTGGATGAATCCTCTCTTTGGCACAGAAGGATGTGTCACATGAATTTCAAGACTATGAACAAACTTGTTAAAAACAACCTTGTAAGAGGTTTACCATCAAAAGTCTTTTCATGTGATGATCATTGTGTTGCTTGTCTTAAAGGCAAACAACACAAAACTTCTCATAAGACCAAAGAGTTAAATACTATTTCTTCTTGTCTCCAATTACTGCATATGGATCTGTTTGGTCCTACAAATGTTATGAGTATAGGCAAGAAATCTTACTGCTTAGTTATTGTTGATGATTACTCCAGATTTACTTGGGTATATTTTCTAAGGACTAAGGATGAGACAAGTGGACTGATCAAATCCTTTATCCTAAGAATTGAAAACCAAACTAATCAAAAAGTAAAAGTCATTAGATCAGATAATGGGACTGAATTTAAAAATCTTGATCTAAATACCTTTTGTGAAGAGAAAGGCATTGAGAGACAATATAGTGCCCCTAGGACTCCTCAACAGAATGGAGTTGCTGAGAGGAGAAATAGGACACTAATAGAGGCTGCTAGATCTCTGTTGGCTGATTCAAAACTGCCAATTACCTTCTGGGCTGAAGCAGTTAATACTGCCTGTTATGTCCAAAACAGAGTTCTAGTGGTCAAGCCAAAGAACAAGACCCCATATGAGCTTTTAAATAAAAGAAAACCATTTATTGGATTTTTCAAACCTTTTGGGTGTCCTTGTACTATTCTCAATACCAAATCTCACTTAGGTAAGTTTGATAGCAAAGCAGATGATGGATTTCTTGTTGGTTACTCATCTCAGAGTAAGGCTTACAGAGTCTTTAACTCTTCTTCTAGAATAATTGAAGAAAGTGACAATGTCAAATGCAATGAGAACACACCAAATCCAATTGGGTCTGGTCCTCAGTGGCTATTTGACATTGATTCACTGACTAACTCTTTTGGTTTCAGTAGTGATGATTATGCAGGTTCAGGGAGTGGAGAATCAAGAACTACCCAAGTCCATGACAGTATGTCTAAATCTGTGATCTTTCCCATACCCACAGTGGATCCTGTTGAAGACTGTGAAAATGAACCATCTACTGGACCAAGTCAGAGTGAAGAAGAGAATAGAGATGAGGAGACTCAAGACAATAAAGAATCAGAAGTAGCTGCTGAAAACACCTTAGTTGAGTTGAATGACTCCAATCTAGAGGTGGGACTTAATGAAGAACCTAATCATCACACCAGAATTCAAAAGAATCATCCTCCACAGCTAGTAATAGGAGATATATCCTCTCCTATGATGACTAGAAATCAAAGCAGGCTGCAAGAAATGCAAGACCAACAGCATACAGTGCTTTCTTGTTTTTTATCCCAGCTTGAGCCTAAGAAGGCACATGATGCTATGAAAGAGTCCAGTTGGATAGAAGCAATGCAAGAAGAGCTACTGTAATTCAAGGTGCAAGATGTTTGGGATCTGGTAGACCTTCCTAAAGGCCAAAGAGCAATAGGAACAAAATGGGTCTTCAGGAATAAGAGAGATGAAAGAGGTATAGTGATAAGGAATAAAGCAAGGCTGGTGGCTCAAGGGTATACACAAGAAGAGGGAATAGACTATGATGAAGTATTTGCACCTGTGGCCAGGATAGAAGCAATTAGATTATTCCTGGCTTATGCTTCTTATATGAAATTCAAAGTCTATCAAATGGATGTGAAAAGTGCATTTCTTTATGGCTCAATTGAAGAAGAAGTATATGTCTGTCAACCACCAGGGTTTGAAAACCCAAGCTATCCAGACAGGGTATACAAATTGAAGAAAGCACTTTATGGACTGCATCAAGCTCCAAGAGCATGGTATGACACTCTGTCATCCTATCTCTTGGAAAATGGCTTTGAAAGAGGAGTCATTGATAAGACTTTATTCATCAAGAGAAAGAAGAAGGATATCTTGCTGGTCCAAATCTATGTTGATGATATCATCTTTGGATCTACAAGAGACAACATGTGCAAGGAGTTTGAGGAACTAATGCATCAAAGGTTCAAAATGAGTTCCATGGGGGAACTTACTTTTTTCCTTGGACTCCAAGTTCAACAGAAGTCAGATGGAATCTTTATCTGTCAGTCCAAGTATGTGCAGGACATTCTAACCAAGTTTGGTTTCTCAGATTCAAAACCTGCCAGCACACCTATGGAGACACACAAGCAGATAACAGCAGATCTTGAGGGGGAGGATATGGATGTTCATCATTATAGATCCATGATTGGCTCTCTCATGTATCTTACAGCCTCTAGGCCAGATATAATGTTTCCAGTCTGTGTATGTGCAAGATTCCAAGTTAGGCCAAAGCAATCTCACTATCAAGCTGCTAAGAGGATATTCAGATATCTCAAAGGGCAACCCAGATTGGGACTTTGGTATCCTCATGACTCATCCTTTGACCTACTTGCATACTCAGATAGTGATCTAGGTGGAGCAAACTTAGACAGAAAATCTACTTCTGGAGGATGTCAGTTCTTAGGTGCAAGACTAGTTTCATGGCAGTGCAAGAAACAAACCACAGTGTCCACATCTACAACAGAAGCATAGTACATAGCAGCTGCAAGTTGCTGTTCTCAAGTCTTATGGATTCAGAATCAAATGTTGGACTATGAGGTAACCTTTCTACACACTCCAATTTTTATTGATAATAGCAGTGCTATTAGCATTGTGAATAATCCTGTCAAGCACTCAAAGACAAAGCACATTGAGATCAGGTATCACTTCATAAGAGACTGTAATGAAAAGAAACTTATTCAAGTTGTAAAGGTTCATACTGACAACCAGTTTGCTGATCTTTTCACCAAAGCCTTTGATGTGGGTAGATTCACTTTCTTGGTAACAAGTGTGGGAATGATCAACTCTGAATACGCTCCTTCTCAAAAAGTGGTTCAATACCTGTATATTGTTTCTTCTTGGTGGTCCTAATCTTCTTTTTCAGGGAATACATAGCAGTACTCAGTTCATCACAAGCTTAAAAGAGTAAGCATTGTTAATACTGCCAGTGCATTTTTAATACTGCCAGTGCATTGTTAATACTGCCAGTGCATTTTTAATACTGCCAGTGCATTTTTAATACTGCCAGTGCATTTTTAATACTGCCAGTGCACAGTTAATACTGCTAAGTAGTTAATACTGCTAGTTAGTTAATACTGCTAGCGGTTAATACTCCTAGTTAGTTAATACTGCTTTCAGTTACTACTGCTTTCAGTTAATACTGCTAGTAGTTAATACTGCTTTCAGTTAATACTGCTAGTGGTTAATACTGCTATCAGTTAATACTGCTAGTGGTTAATACTGCTCTCAGTTAATACTGCTAGTGGTTAATACTGCTCTCAGTTAATACTGCTTGTCGTTAATACTGCTCTTGGTTACTACTGCTTATGTCCCGAATACTATAAATACCCTTTGCCCGCCTAAAAGTTCATAATGACTCTTTGCATACTGTTCACTTGCGCTCTAAACCCTTTCTCTCTCAAGTTCAACGTTTTCAGGCAAGAAACTTCAAGGTCAATGGCATCCATGGCGTTCATTGACGAGCACAATGAAATCGCGATGCTCCAAAAGCCAAAACAAGCTGAAGGTTTTCACCAGATAGTCGACTTTCTGAAGTCTAGCCACGTTGTCCATGCTCTCACTATATCTCCTACCATCTTCATAGAGCATCAGCGGCAATTCTGGGCAAATGCCACCATTGTTACTGAGAATGGTGTGCAAATGATCAAAACAAGGGTGTGTGACAAATCCTTGACAGTTACTGAAGAGGTACTTCGCATCAGTCTACGTCTAGACGATGCCTCTGGTATAACTTCTATCTCTAATGATGAACTGTTTGCTACTCTTACAAGAATGGGGTATGGAGGCCCATTGGGTGTGTTCAAGTTCTCAAAAGCCAAATTTTCTCCCCAATGGCGTTTCTTTGTTCATACCCTTATGCATTGTATCTCTAAAAAGACTACTGGCTGGAGTGAGTTCAGTAGCACCATTGCTTATGCTTTGGTATGCTTAGCCACTGCCAGAAAGTATAATTTTTCCCAAATGATTTTTAATGATCTTGTCTCAAACCTGGGAAGTAAAAAGAGCTTTTATATGTACCCCAGGTTTGTCCAAGAAGTTATTACCCATGAATTGACGGATATACCTCATTTTTATGGGGTATATGTACCAAAAATTCCCAAAGGTAAGGTCTTTTCAAACATGAAAAGATCTCCTCTGGACTCGGAAGGAGTTGACACCCCATTGTTCTCTACAATGATGGTGGTGTCCCAAACTGATGAAGGTATGGCAGCAGGGTCAAAGCCCCCATTAGACCAACCCACTGCTAGCCAATCCCAACCTTCCCACCCTAAATCAATTCCTCAGTCTCTTCTTGATAAACCAACTTCACCAATCACCCAAACATACAAAAGGAAACAGGTAAAGAAGGCTCTTTCCCTTCTTGTACCATCAACCCCTAAGCCTTTAAGCCCTCTAAGGGAGGATTCTCCCTTAGAGAATATCTACAGGGAAACCACAAGGGTGTCTCCCAACCCCAAGGAGGTGCTCTCTGAGGAGGAGGTTGAGCATATGGGTGAGCAGGCTGCCACTACTCCTGCTAACACAGAGGAGGACAGTGGTAACATAAATAAGACCTCCCCCATGGCAACTTTGAATGAGCAATCATTCAAAGGTCCCAGGTGCCAAGAAACCAAGGGGGTGGATAGTGCTTCTGCTAGGCAGAAGACTTCCACTACAAAAAGATCCTATGATCCATCAAAAGAGGGTAACACTTATGGAGAAGGTGAGGACAAATATACCTACTATGAATTGATGGAGACATTGGGTAACATCAACCTGGATGTTATTAAACAAGGCAAAGAGATAGAAGAAATGAAATTGGTAATCTTGTCCCAACAAGTACAGATTGCCAAATTAAAGAAAATGGTGACAAGGTTGGTACACAAGATAAAGAGAAAGCAGTTTGTTTTGAAGAAGAGGTCAACTAATAAAGATGCTTCCAACAAGGGGGAGAAAGAGGCTGAAACAGAGAAAGAAAGAACACCTGAGAAGGCATTTGAGGTTGAGGGGGAGGAAGAGGCAGAAAAAGAACCAGAATTTGCTGAAGCAGCAGAAACTGTTAATACTGTTGAAGCAGCAGTAACAGAAGCAGCAGTAACAGGGCTTTCTGTTGAAGAAATGGAAATTGCTGAAACATTGGTCAAAGCAAAGAATGACACTCCTAAGGCTAGTCAAAAGGCCAAGGGAGTGGTCATCAATGAAGGAGAAATTCAACAGAAGGAAACAGAAAAGACAAAGGAGTCAAAAGGAAAAGGAAAGGAGAAGATGGTTGAAGCTGAACTGCCTGCAAAGAAAAAGAATCAGATTGAAATGGATGAGGCAATAGCAAAGCAGCTTCAAGACCAAATGGAAAAGGAGGAACAGTTGCAAACAGAAAAAGACAGAGAACTTGCAAAGATCATGGCTAGAAAGTTGAATGCAGAATATCAGAAAAACATCAAAGAAGCAGCTCAAGCCAAGAAACTTCAAGTCAAAAAGATGCCATTCAAAAAGCAAAAGAGACAACCTTCCAAAACATTTTTGGCCAATCAGGAAAGAAGAAAGATGATAAATTTCCTGAAAGGTGCAATTGGTGTCAAGGGGGAGATGTTCACCAACATGGCATACACTCAGGTTGAAGAGTTGTATCAGAAAGAAATGCTCAAGCTTCAAGAGGATTCAGTCCAAAGGGAAGAGGCTGAGAGAAGAATGAAGGAAAGGCATGACCTGAACATTCAAAAGCCATTCCCTGAGGAGACCACACCCTCAAAAGACAAAACTGAGGAGATGAAGGAAGAACCTGAGAGTGTTGGTATAGAAGCCAAATCTGGGAAGAGGATGAAGACAATTGCTTCCAAAAAGCAGTCTAAAAGGCCTAGAGTGGAAGAAACAACAGAAATAGCAGAACCTTCAGTCACACCTTCAACAGAACCTGTGCAGAGCCCAGAACAGTCCAAAGAGCAATCAGATGAGCATATGGGGCTGTACATGACTATAGTAAAACCTGTACAGGCTGTTCCAATCTCCATGAAGGCTCCAGAGATCATCTTTTGGGATATTCTAAGAGACAATGGAAAGGATTTCTTTAGACTCAAAAGAGAAGGTGGTGCATTTGAAGCATATTCAACATGGGGGAGAGTAATCAGAGGTTGTTCAAGAGCAGACATTGAGGAAATGTACAAAGTGGGAATGAAACTCTATGAGCCTGTGTTGAAAGGTAAAGAAGAGAATCTTCTTAAAGTAGCAATGGAATACTTATGTATGATGTTTGATCCAGAGAAGGTGGGGCATAGGATTAAAGATCTTCATTATGAGTATGTGTTCAAAAAGACTGATAATTGGATACTCTTTGAAAACTGTGGTGTGTACATGATTACAATTGATAAATGTTATCATGAATACTACCTAGTTGACAAAATATATGATCATAGCAAGCAGAAACTTGAAGGGATGTTGAAAGCTAAGCTAGTATGTGCTAAGGATTCTGAAATGGCCAAAATTGTGGTGAGAAGAACTATCAACCAAAGTATGGGCCTAGATCCAAATTTGGGCAACTGAATGAGAGGTGTTGAAAGCATCTTTAAGATCAGATCTGAAGAACTTGACTTCTCTTCCTAAAAGTCAAGTTAGGGGGAGATTGTTGGGAACTGAAGAAAAGCTCAAGTATGGTTAATGCTGCTAGTTCAGAATTACTACTGCTAGAGGACTTCAGAGTTAATACTGCTGAGTATTACTACTTCTAGTAGAATTAATACTGCTAGTCAAAGTTAGTGCTGCTTGAACAAAGTTAGTACTGCTTAGCTAGTTAGTACTGCTAGAGGTTAGTGCTGCTTAGTAGTTAATGCTGCTTATGATTAGTGCTGCTTATGAATTGGAGATCAGGATGGAGAGGATGACAGCTGTAAAGAATAAAGATATTCATGGAAGGATTGAAGATAACTATGCAAGATATACTGAAGATATTCTATTTTTTGTAATTATCTTTTTGTTCAGTATATGTATAGATTTGATAGAATAGTTTTTATACAGTTTTAATTCTAAGTTTTTGTTTTAGAGAGAATCAACCTCAAGGCATAGTTCCTAATACTAGAGAAGTAGTATTCGTCTTGAAAGAGTTTGTTCTTCAAGATTGAGGTTGAGTGTGTAATCTTGTGATTTTAATCATTCAATACAAGTTTACAAGTTGTTAATCATATACTGTTTGTTTACTGTTACATTGAATATCAAAGTGTTATTCCGCAACTTCTTTGATATTGTTTCTGAGACTTTATTCTTGTTAAGAATTCGATCCTGACACTTACTACACGCACATCCTCCATCCTACCCTTTTCTTTCTTAGCATCTAACACATATGCTAAAAATCCCTCACATCCTTTCCTCAAACTTCTATTCGCCTTGATCATGGAGATCAAGCTAGAATTCCTGTCTCGCCTATATCCATAAATCACTACTACACCTTTCCCCGGTAAAACCATACGAATCATCTTCTTATTACAGATTATACTAGCCTCATTCCTAACCAGCCAGTCCATCCCAAGAACTACGTCAAACTCTCTCATCGGCATAGGGTATAGTACCACCGGTACTAAACTCTCTTCGATATCTACCACGCATCCCTCAAACACCTCCCTAACCAACACCTGATTAGCATCTGCGGTTTCTACCCCAAATTCTCGCCCTAACCGCTTAGACTTTAATCCCAAATACTGAGCAAATGTGGGGGATACGAAGGAACAAGTCGCACCTGGGTCAAATAATACTCTAGCACAAGTGGAGTTTACCAGAAACGTACCATCTACCACGTCTGGCACCTCCTCCGCCTCAGTAGCTGTCATGTTAAAGGCTCTCCCTTTCGGGCGATCCGGCTCCCATTTCTTCTCTTCCCTTCTCCCTCCGCCACGTTCCCCAGACTGAACTGGTCCTCCCCGCTTGACTTGCGGGCCCTCCGAACGAAGGTGATCTGGTGACCCGCACTGGTAACAGTTTTTCTTGTTTGGGCAATCCCGAGACATGTGCCCCGGTAATCCACACTGAAAACACGACCTTTCCCCTGGAGTACAATCTCCTCGATGCACTCTGTGACATTTCCCGCAAGGTTTTTCTCCAACTCCACGCCCCATCCTCAACTATGGTTTGAAATTCTTACCCTTCCTTGGATCTGTCGTCGGTCCTTCCCACTTCCTCTTGTCGCCCACCCTGTCAGTTAGCTGGCGGTTCTTTTCTTTCTCAGTCATTTCGGCCGTATGCACGGCAGCCAAAAAAGTTGTTGGTTCCCTTGCAGAAACCCATTCACGCAGGTTGCTTTTCAATCCAAAAATGAATCGTTCCACCTTAGCCTCCTCATCCGGCACGTAGGACCCAGCAAAACGGGACTTCTCGATGAACTTGTTAGTGTACTCCCTTACTGACATACCTCCCTGTTCCAACCCCAGAAATTCTTCCTGTAACTTCTTCACCGCCGCCATAGAACAGAACTGTGCTTTGAATCTACTCACGAAAGTCTCCCAGGACATGCCTTTAGCGGCAGCCACTCCTGATCCCCCTGTTTCAGCATCCCACCATAAGGTGGCTTCTGACCTTAGCATAGATAAAGCATACGTTACCTTATATTCCCCGGCACACTTGCTGGTAGCAAACACCAGCTCCATCTCCTTTATCCATTTCATCACTAAAACTGGGTCACACTCCCCTTTGAAAATAGGGGGTTTGCAGGCCGCAAACTCTTTGTAACTGCATCCTTTTACCCCTACCTTAGATGTCGTTTCAGCCATCGATAAGGAGTTACCCCCCACTTCCGTTACTGGTGGACTTGATAGTTCAGTCACTTCCCTACTTTCGCTCTTATCCTTACTTCCAGAAGTTGATTTCTCTTGATGCGCCAACAGTTCTTGTAAAGTCTCCTGAAGTTTCCCCATTTCCGCAGCAAATGTTTCGTGGGTTACAAAGGTCTGGTTTCTACCGTGACCCCTGGCCCTTACATCTCCTCACCCTCTCACAGTGGTTGAGCTCTCCTGATGCGACGTTTCTCTATTACCAATGGCCCCCGTACTTCTCGCACTGTGAGCAGTTCGGGTATTAACCCTTCCCCGATTTCCAGCGTTGATTCCTTCCGCATGGGTAGTGGCCCTTCGGGTAGTCCGTACTGGACCACGTCCGCGACCACGTCCCCGTCCCCGAGTGTTTTCCCTCCCAGCAGGATCTCTCGGCAACTCAACTTGAATCTCATCGGCCGGTTCGTCCCCTTCTACCGGCACTGCCCTAGATCGTAGAACCCGATTCGTCATGAAGTCACTGAAACACATAAAAGTAACCTTAGCCTTTACAATCCCATATGTAACAAGATTTTATAGATACACACATGTACCTATAAATTTTCAATTACATTGGCCAGTTGTAATTTCAAATTTACCTTACATGTTAGTCCCTATTTCTCGTTACACAAGTTCCTACGCGGCAATTCCTAAAGAAATCATATTTCTCGGTTGTATCTCCTTTATAGTTTAAGTCTAGGTCCGACAAGGCCACCTAATTCGCTTAAACTATGGCTCTGATACCAAATGTAACAACCACAAGCATTAACATAACTGAATAAATGGAACTTAACTTCCAAAGACTGGTCCCAATTACAAAATTTTGGTAACCCAATATAAATTTTAACATCTCATAAAAATCTATTACAACCGAGAATACTAGAAAATAGAATTTCACTATGTCGCTTCTATGGTCCGAGCTCCCGATCCAAAGACTCTAACGTTTTACTTTCCCTTTTGAGGAACCTTCCGCATTCCTACTGCCTGAAAATGGTTTTAAGAAAATAGAGACGAGGATTAGACCGAATGGTCTAGTGAATTTCCAGCCTCGCCCTGTTGTTAATAAACAGAAAAACATGCACAATTTAACGAGAATTATAAATATATCAAACACCACAGGATGCCGAAATGTTAATCAAATACCATCGTCTTCACTGTCATCAATTTACCGGACTACTCGTCCTCGGGGCCCCCCAGTAGATCCCCATACGGCCCCCAGTAGATGTCGTTTTCCGTGTGCAAGGAAACGAATTCCATACACACGGATCAACCATCCCCGATGGTTAATAGTTGACCAAAGCAACAAACAATCACAACAACATATGAATATAACATGACCAAGTACGTGCGGAAAATATTCGATGGCACACACTTTCGTGATATCAATGTTCTACTAATCAAACATGGTTTATCGATTACAAATCCGAAAATAGTAATTACTATTAAATAGCATCCATTTCCAGTTTTAAAAAATAGTTTAACATACACAAAGGTAAGGAAACTCACCTGGTGATAAACTTGGCACACCCCCAGATCCCAATCCCGGCAATTTGACTCCTACAAACAGATTGCATTTGAAACTAATTAAATGATTGGAACCAATAATAAAGCATCTCTATATAACCACAGTTCTCGATAGACACAGGTCGATGGACACCGGTCGCTTAAGGGATACCGGTCAATAGGAATACCGGTCGACAGGGATACCGGTCGACAGGAATATCGGTCAACAATGGTACCGGTCAATAGGGATACCGGTCGACAGGAATATTGGTCAACAAGGATACCGGTCAATAGGAATATCGGTCTACAAGGATACCGGTCGATGAACGACCGATATCACCGAATACGAACAAGTCGATTTGCAGGTTTTCGATTCCCTATCGTTCTCAATAACACCCCCATCCTCCCTATTCGATTTACAAAAACCCAAACATTTTCAATATTTGCATCTTATTGAATATCTAACACCCCAATCCACAAGTCCCAATTTATACTAGAGTCGAGAAAGAACAAATGAAACTCAAATCCCCAAATCTTCCAATTGAAATAACGATAGAAGGAGAACAGGGATAAAGTTTAGATGCTTACCTTCCCAAGATGAGTTTTCTGAATTTTTCCTTCCTACTTCCGATCAAAACTTTGGTCGACCTCCTTTTTCTTCCTCCTTGAAATCGCCGCACCCACAAATACCCCAACACACACACTGCATTAATTCTTCCCAGGAAAGAAATGGGCAAAGTCTAGGGTTTTAGACCACACTTGGGCCCATTAAGGTTTATTCACACTAAGGCCCGCCCAAAATCCTATTTCTCCTCAATCTTTGATCTTTAAAGTTGCTAATTAATTTGTCTCAAAATAAACGGGTGTTACACAAGGTTCTGGTTCAAACCGAAACAAGTATCGGTAAATCTACTTTAATCTCTTACCATTTCGAGTTTGATAAAATATTGCTTGTATGGAGACGATCACAACAACCTCCGTTAGGATTTGAAGACTGGTCAAAATTTTGAGCTTTGGAGGCCAAGATGATAATCTAAACGTTTTGAAGAAACGAATGTTCTACGGGTCGGATAAAGATGTTTTTCAAGTGAACTCGAGGACGAGTTCTTTTCAAGTGAGGGTGACTGATACAGGGAGAATTCGGGAGGTAATAAGGATTTTCGAAAATAATTGGAAAAGAAGAAAACAGGCTAGGAAGAGGGTAAAAAATATGAATCGGAATGAGGCAAACAGAAGCAACCGAGAGTTTCACCGAGACTTAAGTCACGGGACAAGTCTCGGTAATCAAGGCAGAAGCTACCGAGAGTTTCACCGAGACTTAACTCTCGGGACAAGTCTCGGTGACCACTGGAGACAACTCTCGATTCAAGAGACTACCGAGAGTTTCAGCAAGACTAAGTCTCGGGACACCTCTCGAAACTTATTTCCTTATTTTAATATTTATTTCTTTAGATAAATATTATCTTTTCCATAGATAGTTTTGGTTTATGATTGTGTTTCTTTCCTTAGTTATCACTAAGCCTAGTTACAAATAGGATTAATTCCTTTATTGTTTTCATTCAATTATCAAGTTTTAATAAAAGTTCTCTTAGAGAGTTTGAAGTTTTCTCCATATTCTTGAGTCTTACGTTTGTAAACTCATAAGCCTTTTCGGGTTTGACGTTTGTCAATCCTTCCGCATAATCCTACTGCATCAGTTGGTATCAGAGCAGGATTCCCTGTCTTTTCACCAATAATGGCAGATCAACAACCCGCTACCAAAGCAGACTTAGCAGAGCTTAACGTGACCTTTTTCGCGGCACTCGCTGATCTGACGGCGGCTATTAACAAGCTTCAATCCAACTTCGTCAACAACAACCGTCGGAGAAGAGACAAGTTTGAAGGATTGGTTATGAGGCCACACAATGGCAATCGTAACCGGGTCGATCTTTTAAGTTTCGAATCCGAAAAGGAGGAGGAAGAAAAACGTCAAGAAAAGATCAATATCGTACTCCAAAGAATACTCCTTTCGTCAAAGGAAGAAAGCCAACACGAAAATCTTTGCTGATCGCATTGTTCGATGCACAAAAAGGTATGTAACCTAGTTATCTATAACATAAGTTGTGAGAACCTCGTGTCTAGAAATTGGTCGATTACTTTAATCTCCCCACTCAACCCCGTGAATCTCCTTATTCTCTTGGGTGGGTCAAGGACGGTTTTCAAGTTTGAGTGTCACAAACTTGTCGGGTACCTATTACAATTGGCAAACAATATCGAGAAGAGGTACTATGTGATGTCCTTGATATGGACATGTGCCACATTCTATTGGGTCGACCGTGATAGTTCGATAATAACGCCACTTACAAGGGCTGAGACAACATCGTACTTTTCCGTTGGTGTGACCGAAAGATCGTCATGACCGCGGTTAACAGCTTTGAGGAAAGCACCGACAAGAAAAGCAATGACTATAACCGTATTATACCATCAGTTTCTTCCCTAGTCAAACAACCACCTATTCCGGAAAATCCTATGAAAAAGACGAGTCTTGCCGGACAAATTTGAAGAGAAAGTCATCCTCGTCGTGACCGAGCCACAACAAGAAATCTTGATCGAGATCAAAGTGTCCGAACCAGTTCTCGAACCAGCCACCGAAGAAATTGAAAGTGAACCGGTTAAGAACATTCCCGAGGCAACGAAATCTTTGTTGCCAGAGTCAAGAAGATTAATCCCGAAGATTTTGTTTTCGTTGTTCCCGCACCCAAGGCTCCGGTTTAAACCAAAACAAATCCCGGTAAAGCTACTTTAATCTCTTACACTTTCGAGTTTGATAAAATATCGCTCGTATGGAGATGATAACAACAACCTCCGTTAGGATTTGAAGACTGGTCAAAATTTTTGAATTTTGGGGCCAAGTTGATAATCTAAATGTTTTGAAGAAACGAATGTTCTACGGGTCGGATAAAGATGTTTTTCAAATGAACTCGAGGTCGAGTTCTTTTCAAGTGAGGGTGACTGATACAGGGAGAATTCGAGAGGTAATAAGGATTTTCGAAAATAATTGGAAAAAAAAACGAGCTCGGAAGAGGCTAGGAAATTGGAATCGGAAAAGAGGCAAACAGAAGCTACCGAGAGTGTCACATAGACTTAAGTCTCGGGACAAGTCTCGGTAATCAAGGCAGAAGCTACTGAGAGTTTCACCGAGACTTAACTCTCGGGACAAGTCTCGGTGACCACTGGAGACAACTCTCGATTCCAGAGACTACCGAGAGTTTCAGCGAGACTTAAGTCTCGGGACAACTCTCGAAAACTTATTTCCATATATAAAGATTATCTTTTCCATGGATAGTTTTGGTTTATGATTGTGTTTCTTTCCTTAGTTATCTCTAATTAAGCCTAGTTACAAATATGATTAATTTCTTTATTGTTTTCATTCAATTATCAAGTTTTAATAAAAGTTCTCTTAGAGAGTTTGAAGTTTTCTTCATATTCTTGAGTTTTACGCTTGTAAACTCATAAGCCTTTTCGGGTTTGACGTTTGTCTATATTTTCGCGTTTTCCTACTGCGTCACAATCTCAACAACGGCAACCGAGCCACAAGAAGAAATCTTGACCGAAACCAAAGTTTCCGAACCAGATCTCGAACCAGCCACCGAAGAAATCGAAAGTGAACCGGTTAAGAACATTCCCGAGCCAACGAAATATTTGTTGCTAGAAGTCAAGAAGATTAATCCCGAAGATTTTGTTTCCGTTGTTCCCGCACCCAAGGCTCCGATTCAAAGCGAAACAAATCCCGGTAAAACTACTTTAATCTCTTACCCTTTCGAGTTTGATAAAATATTCCTCGTATGGAGACGATCACAACAACCTCCATTGGGATTTGAAGACTGGTCAATTTTTTTTTTTAATTTTGGAAGCCAAGTGGTAATCCAAACGTTTTGAAGAAACAAATGTTCTACAGGTCAGATAAATATGTTTTTCAAATGAATTCTTTTCAAGTAAGGGTGTCTGATGTAGGGAGAATTCGAGAGCTACCAAGGTGTTTCTTCTATTTTTGGAAAAGAAGAAAACAAGCTAAAAAAATGCTCGGAATTTGACATCGAAAAAGGAGCAAACAGTCCCTACCGGTAGTTACACCAAGACCTAAGTCTTGGTACAACTAACGGTGGCCACTGTTTTACTTGTCGATTGATTCAACTATATATTTTTGTTGGACCGGTAGGTGGCGAAGGAATGGGGAATACGCCTCTCATGCTTTTGCTACCCAACTGAATTAATTGGCGGTTTAAACAAAATGACAATAAACCCCCCGTCCACGACTTCACACGTAGTGCTCTTAATTTATCTTATTTTAATTATTTTGTTCTCTCTTATCATATGAACACATATATTTTCTATATTTATTTTTTTACACGTTTCGTTACATGCATTTAAGGAGGGTTGGAGTATCTCTAACCATCAAACGCTACTTTTTACATCAAAAAGATAGTTTTTAGTGTATTTTTTTATATTAAATTTGTTAATAAAAAATTGTATAAATTAATAGTGTTATACCAAAGGTAATGTTCAACTATTCATGACACAAAAAATTGGTACAAAATATGACATGTTTATATAAAAATATAGTATGTTCTTTAACTAAAGATAATATTATACCTTTTAGTTAGATAGATTATGTTTTATATGATAAAAAAATAATGTTTTATATGAATCCTATGACTAAATTTGTGTCAAATATAGTCTTAGAGGCCGTTTACGTAAATGTTTACCCGGTAAACGCTTAACATTAATTTAATTTACTAAGTAAGATTGTAATCATCACGATGGTATTATATACAACAATTTACCCGGTAAGCACTTACCCAGATAAGAGTTGTCACTCACACTTACCGGGTAAGACTCTCCATTCTAATCCTCGCTCTTACCGGGTAAGATTTTATGCTATTGTCATGTTCATCCGATAAGGTAAATGTTCTAGTAAATGCTTACCGGGTAAGCATTTTATAAACGGTCCCTTAGATTAAAAGAAAATAAATTTTGGGTGGGTTTATGGATGATCGCCGAGACTTGTTTCTCCCCCTTGAATAAATTTTTTGTGTTCCAAAAATTTCGGTCCCTTTCTTGTATTAAATAAAATAATAACGTGTCTTTAACGAATTACTTGAGCAGGACCAAAAGGTAAATGTTTAAACAACATATATTTATTTCGGATAATGTTATATATATATATATATATACTTACCTACTTTTATGTCAAAATCAGGTCAAATTATACATTAAAAATATAAAAACCAAACCGATATGCATTTAGCAACTTACAACCTTAGGAGCATTTAAGCAACCCATTTTATTTCTGTGTCATGTCCTTTGTTGTTGCCTTTAGTTACAAGGACATTGCCAACAAATCCTTTTTCCTTTCTTTGTGTAACTTCAATAAATACATGTACCTGTGGCTGTATTATCTCCAGCGTCCATGTGCTCCAACTCACTCCTTTTCTTCCACACGATCTATCTACCACTTCCATTTTCCTCTATAAATTACCTACCTACTACCATAACTCAACACAACTCTTCTTCGTGTTTCTCCGACTGAATTACAATGGCTCTGCCGCCGTCCTCCACCGGTCTCCAGGTCGAATCCATCGTCTTTCCACCATCCGTCAAGCCTCCCGGTGCAACCACCACTTTGTTCCTAGGAGGCGCAGGTATTTTATTTCCACATTCAAATCTGTAAATTAATCCGATCTTCAACTAATTAATAAGAGATCATGTTAATTTCGTCTACCTCTTCGATTACGTCGTACGGTTTTATTTAATTGTGAAAATTAATCTGTATTGGAGTTTGAATCATGATTCTACGATGCGCCAAGGTGTGAGAGGTATGGAAATTGAAGGTAAGTTCGTGAAGTTTACGGGGATTGGTGTGTACTTGGAGGATAAAGCTATTCCGTCACTCGCCAGTAAGTGGAAGGGAAAAACCGCTGCTGAGTTGACGGATTCCGTCCAGTTCTACAGGGACATCGTTACTGGTAAGCTAGCCTCAACTAATTTTTTTGCAAATGATGTTGATTTCACTTTTCATATTATCATATCAACCAACTTATGCTTATTTACGAATTGTTACTTGTTAATTGTTTGCGTTTGTTAAATTATTGATCGGCTGTCATATTTGAATAAAACTCATCCCCAAGCCCTGTTTGGTTTGAAAGATGTAGATTTCATGAAAAGGATTTGCAATTTCTTATGCGGTTGTTTTATAGGAGTTGGAGCGAAATTGAATTCTATTCATTATGAATAATAATTTATGCGGAATTTAATTTCTTCACTTAAGTCAATGAATGATGAATTTCTTTAATTTGGAATTCAATAGAATTCATTTAATTTGGAATTCAATAGAATTCAAAGGACTCCATCATTTTTATTATGTGAACCAAACATATAATTTGAAATTAGGTCAAAAGAATTATCCATTTCAATTTCTTCAAATGAATAAAAAAAAATCCTAAATCTCAATCAAATTCTACCAAATCTCGCAAACTACACATGCCTTAAGTACGTATTAAAAGAAAGAGTATCGTTCAATGGACTTATTCGTATGTGCTAATATGATGATGAGTATGTTCAATCATATTCAAATTTGGGGGAAATCATCATTTTCAAACGCATATATCATCAATAGTGAAGAAGAAACATATTTATGTAGTGCTATGTGAACTTCCTTTAATGTGGAAACACGTCTTTATAAATAAATTGACATACGTCTCATTTTTCTTGTTTTCTTAATCATACAGTCGATTAAATATATAAATTCACATAATAATGATCCAATTACATGGAACATATACAAAATTTGAAGAAGTCAATGCTCTATATTGATGTTCCTAGTTTGTATTTTAGTTGGTTGTTACGGGTAGGGTTTTTGTTAAATTTGAGGAGTCACATTGATCAATTGATATACGATATGTAATTCAACTAAATGAATTATAATCACCTAAGGATTTGTGATTAAACAACATATATAATGGATATATCATAATTCCATTCCGCTTGTATATTTTGCATTTCTCAAAAAGAGAAAAAACAATTAACAAGGTCAAGGAAAAAAGATCTTTTTGAGAATACTTTTCAAGTCATTTTTTTTATCACAAATAAATAATAACGTGTTACATATCTCAATAGTTAAAATACTCTAAGGGGATATTTGTTTTGATGAAATGCTTTTAAGGGATTTGGATTTCGTGGAAAGATTTGGAATCGAAAGGTTTTGAATTTTGAAGGATTTTGAATTATTGATGTGTTTCGTTTGTAAGATTTGAAATAGTTATCAATTTCATTCTTTATGAATAATTTATAAAAACAAGTTATAAATAATTAAATTACATTTTTATTAATTTATTATTACAAAATAAATGTTTTTAACATATTGCATACAAATCCTACGAAATCTTGCAAAATAACAACACCATCATGAGATTTCAAAATTCTGTGTTTATGGGATTTCAATAAAATCCAGAGATTTCAAATCCAGAAAATTCTTTAAACCAAACATGAGATTGAAATGAAATTCAATTTCAAATCCAATTCAATCCTATAAACTAAAAGAGACCTAAATTTTTAACAAACCACATGGACAAAAAATGTAATTTACTCTTTCTTTTTAGATGTCAATAACATAAGTGACTTTATATGCTTTAAATTCAAAACTTACATTGTACTTCAAACATTTTCTTTTTTCTAAACTATGAATAAGCTTTTTCATTCAGCTTCATATAGGTCAAACATTACCAAAAATAAGAGTGTGAGTTTATTTATTGTATTTATATTATATACTTCAAAATAAGTTTATGAACCATATTAGAAATAAGAGATAATGGTGAATCAATTTATTCTTAGAAAGTAATGCATTTATCTTAATATAATTATATTGCTCTTTGTTTTTAAGATAGCGATAACTCAACTCCTTTGAAATATTGTATTCGTCATGGGCGGATAGGATAGCACCTTGACTTATGTCTATGTCCTCTGTATAGGCCCCTTTGAAAAATTTACTCAAGTGACAATGATACTACCATTAACCGGTAAGCAATACTCTGAAAAAGTGTCTGAAATGTGCATTGGGGTTTGGAAAGCACAAGGGACCTATACAGATGCAGATACCGCAACTATTGAAAAGTTTCTTCAAGTTTTTAAGGACGAAAACTTCTTACCAGGCTCCTCTATTCTCTTCACAACATCACCTGTTGGATCATTAACGGTTAGTTTTTATCTCTTGAATTCTTTTGTTACATATTCTATTTTCATAGTATTTGATACGTATTAGAGAATTTGGGTTTCTAAAATTCAAACTTAGTTGGTTTCAAATGAATTCAAATGTAATTACAATTAGTTTTTACACAATTGGAAAAAGAATATAGACTTTTAACTTTTGCAGTGAAATAAACCTATTGCATTTCCACATTTAAAATGGTATGACTGTTGTTGTTAAGAAATGGCTGATGCCAAATCTTACACCGATTTCAATAAAAATGATGTAAATAGTAATTCTTTCTCAGTGAGTTACACTACTTTTTACACCAAAAGGTAAGATTTAAGTATATTCATTTTTATCTTTAATTCTATAAATTTTCAAAAATACCCTTATATTTATTAATTTTACATATTATACCCATATCTTATTTTTATTTTATTCCCAATAGCGTAATAAATTTTATTATTAATCATGAATTAAACTAAACAAACATTCCATAAAAAAGTATTTAGTTTTTAAAAGAAGTTGAATACATAACCATATAATTAGTTAAAACTTAAAAATAAAAATACATAAATATCAAAAAGTATTTAGTTTTTAAAAGTTAAACACTTTAAAAAAATAAAAATATATAATCTCAAAATTGAGAGACTAAATTTGTAATTATGAAAAATAGTGTAAATGAAATGTATTACATCGATTTTGATGTGCACTAATCATTACATCAAGTTTGGTGTAGAAATTGATATTGTCGATGTAAGAAATGATGCTTGATGTAAGGTTTGATGATTCTATTACAAATGGTGCAAGCATTTAACATGCATGATAGCCAATTTCTCAATTGGGTCATTCTAAATACACCCTAGTCTAGTGATATTGTGAGGAGGGAATGGGATAATTGCTGCTTGGTTTTTCGATCCATTTGCACCCTAGGCATATAGACTAGGGTGCATATAGCAACACCCTTCTCAATTGTTTCAAAGATGCATGTGAAATTTACGGTTGAAAATGATTCCTCTTTATCAAGAAAATGAAATGTAACTCTTATTTTGGATGATAGTTCTAAGCTTGAAATGTCTCCTCCCTTGAGACTATTTGAGCATTCTCTTATGAATGATATCTAGTCTGATTAATCCGTCTTAGATGGTTACACCTCGTTGGTCGTGGGGTTGACCATCATTTTATCGATTGAAACAAACTTCTAAGCTTATTTTTCTTCATGGTTGTTTTAATACAGATCAGCTTCTCGAAAGATGGTAACATACCTAAAGCTGCTAGTGTTGTGTTAGAGAATGCAAAATTGGCACAAGCAGTAATCGAGTCAGTGATCGGGGAGCATGGTGTCTCCCCAGAAGCGAAACAAAGTTTGGCATCAAGACTGTCAGATTTCATGAAACAATTTGATGAGAAAACAACTGCAAATGTAGAAAGCAAAATTGATTTAGAAAGCTAAATTGGTTTGTAAACTAGTAAAATAGGTATTTGAAGAGAATAAAATGCAAAAACGTGTGCCCATATGGCATGCGATATTTCTACTCAAATTTAATTGTGAAACCATTGGATCAAATTAATTAGGTCTGGTTTTGGTATATGTCAATTAAAAGTATTTGATTTTAACAAAATAAGCTTATTCGTCCATATTTTTAGCCTAATCTCAAAACAACGGACCTTTTTTGTGTTTTTATGTTTTATTGTAACACCCCTAAAATCAAGAAATAACAGACAATTTAAATTTTACAAATTCCTTCGAAATAAAACAACTTTAATATATGGGTTGTAACACCCATAATTTTGCCATGAGAAATGTTACGTAATCTGAAACAATTCCACTAAAGATACTCCAAAATTACAGCTAAATTAAAACTTCGTTTACAGCGGAAGACTTTAAAACATTAAATACGTAACTTAATGCTAACTCGTCCCAAACCGAATTGTGTTACAAATTTAACTATCATATATGTCTAACACAAATATTGAACTTAGATGAACTAGACAAATCTCTATGTGTGTCATTTTTCTTTGTCCATCCTAAAACATTCCGTCCCTGACATGCATACTACAGTTAGCTTATAAAGTTTAGTATAAAGTTTAGTGAGTTCATGGTTTACATGAATAAAAATCATTTCACATCATACATATCAATCTGTCAACACTGTACCAAATAACATGCATTTTCTAAAAATATACAACGCTTAAAGAAAAGAGATATCATAAATTGTCTAGTAGGGTATGGGTCATTTTATCACTAGCATTTTCTGGGTTGTCCGACCTGCACTTTTCTGGACATCCATTACTGGGTCATGCCACTTAGGCATGGGAATGGGGCGGGAACCTCAATCCCCATCCCCGATCCCTCATCTTCATCCCCGTCTCTATCTCCGCCAGGGAATATTATCACATCCCCATCCCCAATGGGGAACGGGGATACCAACGGGGAAATGGGGAATTTTTTTTCCTGTTAACGTGAGTTATTTTTAAATCAATTATGTGAGACACCGGACATATTTAAATATCATATATTTTCAAGTAAACCAAAAATTGAAAGGAATTTAATTTAATACAAAAAGAAATCACAACATCATATAATAATTAAGAATCTAAAACCAAAAGAAATTTAATGCAATCCAAAAAAAAAATAACATCACACATACCAAAACATATCGAGTAATTGTATTTTGATGTCACATCCAAAATACATACTAACATTCAAAAAATAACAATTATAGATTCTAAACCTAATTAGGAAATAGAAAGTTATGAATTACCAATTTAATTTAAATAAATAATTATATATTAAATTTATTAATTATGGGGACGGGGAGGGCGGGGAGTGCGATACCCGTCCCCGACCCCATCCCTGATTTGAGACAAACGGGGATCCACATCCCCATCCCTAGTTTAGCGGGGAATCCCCATCCCCGACCGGGGTGGGTGGATCGGGTTCCCCAACAGGCCGGGGCACATTCCCATGCTGTAACACCCTAAAAATTAGAGAAATAAAAAAAACGAAAATTCAGCGATACGACGGCTATAAAATGAGTAAACCTGGGTAGTCAATAGCCTGCTAAACAATCCCAAAGTATCATCCCGTAACGGGGAATAAGGTTATGTCATTTACAAACAACTTAATGAAGAATAAAAGTCGACAACCTAATAATCTAACTTAGTCAAGAGAGATTAAGGTCGGGTGTCGCTATTCCTCCAAAATGTTTATCCTCTATCGTCAATGTATCGGTCACTTTATCTCCCAAAAAGACCGTTCTCGACCCCTAGGCCGTCCGCTCATTCCCGACGAATCCCACCGCTAGATTGACCTGTTATACATGTCATTTTAAGAAAAAGTGTTAGGCTAAAGCCTAGTGAGAACAAACAGTTGTATTTAGAAATAATCCATGATAAGCGTAAGTAAAAGAATTGGATTCAATAATATAAATGATAGTGTTTTTTATCATAAACAAATACCTCTTGGGTTAACGGGGGAGACCCACTTACTAACACAAGTGACGGAACACAAAAGTAAGTCACTTGACAAGTCAGTAAAACCAATACACATAAAAGTACACGCAAGGGATGTCAGGCTCGGTGGCTTTAAACGTACACCCACGGAAAGTCAACTTCAACCACATAGGGCCATTACGTTGAGATCCTCATCCAATATCGTAATACTTAGCACGTAGGACTTACAACCCAATCCGATACCTAGACGTGCCTCGACGTGAGAAACTAATGTCCCAACGTCGGACAAAATGCAACATCAAATATGGGGTCATGACTCCCAATGCAACCAAATATGTCACATAAAGTTAATAAGCTAACCGGTGATTTGACATGTGATTATATCCACTAAAACATGTGTATATGAAAGTTTTCGCATAAATACTCACATAACTTTACCAAGAGGTTCCAAGTTTCCATTTGAATCATATTCCCATATTCTAAGTCTCATATTTCAATTTTCCATTCATTCAGTTCACTTTGGTATTTCAACACCCTAGTTTTGGATCTCAAGTGTTTAAACCAAGGATTATAGTGAACAAGTTTCCATGTACAAACTTATCAACAGTTCAACTTTAAAGGTTCATAAATCCTAAAAACCATAGTATTACCTTAAAACCCTAAAACGCCAAAAGTTAGGTTTAGGTATAAAAGTTCATATAATGCATTGAATAAAGATGAGTACATTTAGATGGTGAAAACCTACATTTTAGCATGTATAAAGTTTTTCTAAAAGGGATTAACTCACCTTGTAGGTTTGTAGATGAAACCCTACAATTCAAAAGCTTAAAGAGAGGAGAGGGAGATCCTTAGAAGAGGGTGGAACTAGAACAATCAATGATTAGAGGTACCTAAGATGTCATAAATTAACATGAGAGTTGTAGGTTGAAGCATTAATGGCTTAGGGAAAGAGAGGAGGTCGAACTTACCAGATCTTGGAGAGAAAACGTAATCTAGCTTCCTTAAAATCAGATACAAATGAACCCAAAATCGTTGAGATGAGATTTGTACCTCTAGAGTCGCGTGATACTTTGGCATAGTCGCTGGGGCATTGTCGCCCAATGCCACCCCCTTTCTGCCCGAATTCTCTCAAACATAGCGACTATGACACATGCGACTATGCCCTGTGGCATAGTCGACGGGCATAGTCGCCCCAACCTTCTCAGGCATGACTTTGACCCAAAATAATCCGATTCTTCGATGAGGAACGTGCGATCAGATTCATGACTCGAATCTAAACATCAGGATACTAATATGAGATTATAAATTGCCCAACGACCCTCGAATAATGAATGTTTATCCGAAATTACGGGTGTTACACATGCCTAATGCCACTTGTCGTGTGATTTACTGGTCAAATGTTCACCCGTTAAGACTGATCATAAAAATTTTGTATGAAACAATATGCTAGAGTTATTTGAAAACAAAATAAACACATAGCATGTCCTTCATGTTGTAGCCCAGTGGTAAGGTATGTAACATCCTAGGGGGTCATTGGATGGTATCCCTGACTACCCAGGTTCGAACCCCGTGGTGAGCATTCTGTGACATCCATGATTATGGGTCTGCCACATAGTGGTACCCTTAATTGAGTTGGGTCGTGATCGACGGGGATTAGTCGGGTGGCACCCTTAAGTGGGAGCCCGGATACCCCGGGAACGTGTGCGTGTGTTAACTTTCCGTTCAAAAAAATAAATAAACACATAGCATGCAACGGATTATACATAACATACATGTAAAATATATTGGATAATGTATGTAAATGAAACATAATGCATATGTACACATCACCATACAAATCATATAATGCTCAAAATAAATTTGTGCGTAGGTATGTATCCCATTGTAAGTCTCATAAAGACTCACCTAATTGCGTGTAGATCGACTACTGCTATGTAACACCCTGTTTTTTGCAAAGTAAGTTCCCGTCTTTCGTTGGTAGTTGCTCCGTCTTCCGTTTATCTTTTAGGGTGAACTATGTTGTTCTTTCGAGCCTTTAATCGACCCATGCGAGAATCGCGAGTTTTTGGACTTTTTTGGCTTCGGTATACTTGGCGCGATTGTGCCACGCAATAGTGACAGTGTCACTATCGCCAGGGCACTATCCCGGGGAGGGTTTTAGTCGCGGTACATTCTACGCGATTGTGCCACGCGATAGTGACAATGTCACTATCGCCAGGCACTATCGTGTGCGGGGTCTGACCGAGTTAAAATCAGATTTTAGCCTCATTTCTCATTCAAAACTCAACCTTTTCTTTTTTTATTCTCTCTCAACCTTTCCCTTTCATAAAAACCGAATCTAGGGTTCTTGAACTCATCAACCACCCCATTTATTTCTTGTTGTTGGGTGCTTCATAAAAGGGTTCAAGTTGAGCATTTATTCACCATCTCCATATCCATTTCTCCCTCTCATCACTTTGCTCCTTGGACGATTTTGGGAGTTTGAAGTTAGTGATTTGGAACATCCGTAGTGGTTCTATCCTAAAGTCACATAAAGGTTCGATGTTTGGAAGCTCGGGTTAAAGAGTTGGAATGGGTGTCCTCGGAAAGCTTTGGGGGGAAGTCTCATCATCAAAAACGGTAAGTTTCCTTGCGTAAAATAAGAGTTAGTATAAGGATCCTTGTAGATCTAAGAGTCTTTCTTGTTGTTGGTTGTTCTAGTCTTGAAGAAATGGGTTATTTGGAAACCCTAGCCTTATTGTTGGTGATATCTTGGAAATGGTGGGATCTATGCTTTTGAAGGCCAATGGTTGGGGATTGAAACCTAGGTTTAACTTAACTAGCAAGGTGAGTTCAAGTTGACTTGCGAAAACGTTGTACATGCCAAAATGTTATTTTAAAGTGTTTGCATTTTACATGAAATTGTTAACTGCTGATAAGTTTGGTTATTTTGGAAGTGTTTAACTTTACAAACTTATATAACACCCATCTTTGGGACTTCTGGGGAATTTTGATAAATAAACCATCAAGGGAAAATGTTTTATTAATGCATTGCATAAATGGGGATTATTTGGTAAAATGCATTTTGTGTTTATTGGAAACATGCATAATTCGTGTTATAAGATATTTGACAAGTATCAACTTGTGAGTCATTGGGTTTTGGTCATTTCCGACCTTGTGGATATTTCAGAAAATTATACATCTTTTGGTTTCGGGAAAAGACGCATTCTAAAGAATTTTGTTGGGTAAGTCTAAAGTATTGACAATTCTAATGAGTTATTTTTTGGTACGTCCTTTGGCGTAAATACACCTACTTTGTATTTTGGAGAAATGTTCAACCTTGCGATTTGAGACATTTGAAAAGAGTCAATAGTATGCCTTGTTGGAAAATGACCTGTCTCAATTTAAGTTGTGTTGGAGTTGGTCGTATACCTTGGGGCACATGTTTGCATAAACGTTGGTCGAGTGCGTTTTATTGTATTTTTATTTCATTTAACAACGAGTCAATGAGTTGCTAAGCCTATGGCTTGGTATTTTTATTTTGATTGGGTTTTAGGACATTTGTCCAATTTGGATAGCTCGACTTAGAGCTTTGGTTGCGATATTGGATGAGGGATTCAACGTAAGGGCCATTTATGGTTGAAGTTGAAATCCCATGGGTGTACGTTTAAAGCCATTGAGCCTGACATCCCTTGCGCTTGGAATCATTACGTCCAATGATGGAACGATAGTTTTCCACATTGAGGCACGTTTAGGCATCAGATTGGGCTATAAGTCCTACGTGCTAAGTATTACGATATTGGATGAGGGACTCAACGTAAGGACCTTTCGCGGTTGAAGTTGATATCCCGTCGGTGTATGTTTAAATCCACAGAGCCTGACATCCCTTGCGTGTACTTTTGTTTATATGACTAGTCTTAACAACATAAAATGGGCTTACTTTGTGTACCATCACATTTTATGGAATCGGGTCTCCCCCATCACTGAAAAGTGTTACTTTGGGTATTGGGTTTTATTATCCTAGTTTTCGATGACGTTTTGTATAAATGGATTTTTATCCATGATTTATAGATTGAATCTTACGCTCCACCTGTGTTTTTAGGTGTTTTGAGATACAAAGTTTTATCTGCTTTTCTCTAGTTGGGAGTTTGATTTATTTTCTTCTTTAGAGTGAGTTTTGGGTTTAATTTAATTTATGAAAGAACGTTATATGTTGGAAACCTTGTCCCCGAAGTAGTTGGATTTGAAAACGTTTATATTGGTGCTTCCTTGCCCAAATTGCATATGATTGGAAAAAGGGTCGTTTTCATGTTTAAACATACCATCTTGAAAGCTTGCGATCTAAACTGCATTATCTCCTTTCAAAGATATCTTATTTATGTTGAAAACTCTTGAGCTCACTAGGCGCTAAGCCTAACCTTTTTATTTGTCGGCATGTGCATCAGGTTCCATTTGGGGTTGGTTCTAGCAGCTATAAAGAGTTGAGTCTTAGCTTGGTGCAAGTGTAAGTAATTGGTGAAGTCTTCCGCATTTTGGAGATAGTGACTATTATTGGGTTTTAGTAGCAACAGTTCTTATTATAGAATATTGCATAGAATGAAATGTGTGTATTGCGGTTAAATAATAAAATGTGATTGGAGAGGTAGCATTTATCGATGTATTTAGGAATTTTTAAATCAGTTGCTATTTCCAGAATTGAGGGTGTTACATGCTAGCTCTTGACTGAAAACATACACATTTCATACCATCATATCTAATTAATGGCTTATTTTCTCCAAAAGTCAACTATGGTCAATCCGACTCGACCTAAAGCCAAACTCCAAAACTGGGTCTCTTAATGACTCAAATATCTCCACTTGATCTCATCGTCAAATAACGGGGCGATGAGAGCTAGGCTACATTCACCATCGAATACACAGAGTAAAAGGCTACATTCAGATCTCTTTCCCTGTAGTCGTACTATGACTTTATGAGGGATTGAACTATAGTCATACTATTCGATATCATCTAGCAAAGAAGTCAGCTATGGGCAAGACTTGGGGCGGGCCACCAAAGCGGGTTTAACCGGTTAGAGCTCAAGAGAATCGCTTCACACCTTGCTTGCAAGAGCTAGACACCAAAACCATTCCTAGCCACCATTGCTTTAGAAAGAGCCTACATTCTGAGTCACTGGTGCGTGATTTTGAATTTATGACATCACCTTTTTTTTTTTTGGTAATTTGGTGTTTGAAGTTTGCTTTGAATATGATTTGATGCAGGAGGGTGATCTTGCTACGATGTATCTAGACAATGTTCAGGATATGGCTACAATGAATAGTTTTACTCGAGATACTGCTTTGAGGCCCAACTTGCCTGAGGAAAGAAAATGGAACATCGGAATTCAGGTGTGTTTTTGAAACTGTATTTAACTTTGAGAAACGAGGTATTTGGCTAATCACACTTGCAAAATTTGAGAAATGAGGTGCAATTTTAACTTTTGAGGTCAAACTTGTGACTTTTGAGGTATCTTTATACATTTCAAAGTTAAAAGATTAGTTCATTTGATCTTGAAACTTAAATTGTACCCCTTTCTACATTTCCCAAATGTAAACACCAATTACAAGTGGAAATTTATAAATTTTGCGAATAAAGATGTGCACTCTTGAGGGGTAGCTGAACTGGTAAGATATTGGGTTTGCACCTGGCTGTCACGGGTTCAAATGCCCTTAAAGCCACAGGAGGGTTTGTATGACTGTTAGCTTCAGGACCCATGAAATTAGTTGAGGTGCTCGTAAGATGGTTCGGACACCCATGATTACAAAAAAAATGTGCATTTTGACTTTTGAGGTCAAACTCGTGACATTTCATATTCAACTTGATGTGTGTCTCATGCTAATCCCATACGGTGACTGGTATAAATTTGTCAAGTTGACTACTTTCTGTTAGGCAAGATCCTGCTGCGAAAGGAGGACATGAATGGGTGGGATGAGAAAAAGCGGGATTTTTATGAAAGCCGTCAGAAACCGCCTTCACAGTCATCCGCAATTTGGCATGGAGGATGTGAGGCGACGGCCACTGCCATCCCTGCCAACTTCTTGATCATTATTCATTAGTGAATATTCCATTGAAGCGGTTGAGCCTTCTTTGAAGCTAGGTTTGTTTGAATTTAGTGGGCTAGGTAGATGGTTGAGAGGTTCTTGGGTTATATAGATAACTTAAGAACCATACCATCCACCCATCATCAATCAAACCTATCCCCCTCGTGCACTAATTCTGATTGAATCCCAAAAGAGCCCTATCTAACATAGGTTGGTTATGTAGTGTTGGTTTTTTTTTTTGCCCTTTTATGGATTGTGTCTGGACTATATCTATCTAAAATTAGATCAAAAGCCACTTGGTATGATGTTCTATATTCTGATCTTATTAGGGTATTTATTTGTATGCTTCTGGTTGTCATGTTTTGTTGATTAAAATATAAACCGGGGTGTTTGATTAAAGGAATGCTTTTGGAATTAATTGAATGTGTCAACAAAGCATATATATATATATATATATATATATATATATATATATATATATATATATATATATATATATATATATATATAGGGGTGAGTTCAAATGAAAAATCATCTTTTATTGTACACATGAGGACAAATCTTAACAATTGATCAAAACTTAAAAAACTAATCAATGGTTAATACATAATAAGGTTAATTGGGAAGTGATTAAGGACAAAATTGTAATTTTGAATCAACGCCTACCTTCTTTGACTTTTTATTTTTATTTTTAATTAAAAAAATTTACCCTTTTAAACTTTAAAATAATTTATCTTAAAAATTACTAATATTTTAATCAAACAAATTACATAAAAAAAACGAGAATTTTGTGCTCTTCGATATGACATCCATCTCGATATAGTTTTTTTTTCGTTTTAACCGTTTTTTACGTGAAATTATATATACGTGTTATATTCATTATGAATATGCATGTACGTCTTCGGATCTCCACATTTAGTATGAATAACAAAGGTGAACGTTCATTCACTATTCATGATGAATAATACCGTATGCAGAATGAATAATACAATATTCAGGATTTTTTCGTTTTAACCGTTTTTTACGTGGAATTCTATTTATGTGTTATATTCATTATAAATATGCATGCACGTCCTCGGGTGTTCACATTCAGTATGAATAACAAAGGTGAACGTTCATTCACTATTCATGATGAATAATGCAGTATTCAAGATGAATAATATTGCAGTATTAAGGATGAATAATACACGAATCAATAATTAATGTATTATTTATCATGAATCGTGTATTATTCACACTGAATGTTCTATTATTCATCCTGAATGATACATTATTCATCATGAATAATATATGAATGACCCGTGAAGGTGTAGACACATGGTGCACTCTCTTTTATTTCCCAATTCACAACCGAAATTTGGTTTAATTTATGAATATGTATGCGTATCCCCGGATGTTCCACATTCAGTATGAATAACAAATGTGAACGTTCATTCATTATTCATGATGAATAATATAGTATTCAGGATGAATTACACAACATTCATGACGAATAATACACGAATTCATGAATCGTGAATTATTCATCATGAATGTTGTATTATTCATCATGATACATTATTAATGATGAATAATACATGAATGACCTGTGAAGATGTGAAGACGTGACGTGCATTCTTTTGTTCCCCGATTCACAACAGAATTACTCGATATGTTTTCGATTCGTCTCGATGGGTGTTGGGTTACGGAACTGAAGAAACGTGATGTCTTACGACGTTGAAGAAAGTGTTGAAGAAGGTGATGTCGAGTTACATACTTACAATGTCGCGACGTCGTACAAACTTGAACTTACATAAATATTCATAATGAATATAACACATATATAGCATTTCACGTAAAAACGGTTAAAACGACAAAAAAAACTATATCGAGATGGATGTCATATCAAAGAGCACGAAATTCTCGTTTTTTTTGATGTAATTTGTTTGATTAAAATATTAGTAATTTTTAAGATAATTTATTTTATACTTTAATTGGGTAAAAAAAATTAATTAAAAAAGAAAATAAAAGGTCAAATATGGTAGGCGCGCATTTAAATTTTCTTCCATTTTTACCCTAAACATTTTAAAATTAAGAACTCTATTTAATATGAGTTGTTGGATCAAAACAGATCGAGTGACTGAGATTTGTCCTCACGTGCACAATGAAAAATGAGTTTTCATTTGAACTTTTCTCTCTCTCTCTCTCTCTCTCTATATATATATATATATATATTTATAATTCTTATTTGACTAATAAAAATCGTGTCTTTGAAAAAAACTTTAATTAGAGTAAAGATCGTAAGTTACATGAATTAAAAGGCCAAAAATTTTAAATGACTAAACTACACATCAAAGTTAGAAAATATGAACTACAATACTTTTTTTGAAGTAAATAAAATATTATACTTAATTATTACTTAATAGTTCATCTTCATAAATTCTAAATTCCGTATGCAATTAAACATAAAAATATGTCAATTAATAAACAGATAAAAAAATAAAAATTTAAATACCTGATGGATAAATATTTTATCAAGATAAATGAAAAATCAAATAACTTATCTGTTTCGTTTAATAATAGCTATTAATTTTAGTTAAATGAAACTTTTTAAAATAATTAATATCACAAAAATGATAATTAAGAGCAATTCGGGAAATTTTCATTTATTCAAAGAAAATCATGTTTATTATCATAACTCTTTCAGAAAAAAATGGTTATAAAAATAATAAAAATGGAATTTATTTAAAACAATAACTATTATAGTTGTAATAAGAAGCACTTTCAATTCAAACGTAATACATGTTTTAAAATATAATTTTTGATACGTATTTATAGGGGAAGGCTAATTACACCTTTAACTTTGCTAAGTGCACCCTCATAATTAATTTTCTCCTTACACAAATCAACATCAAAATCTGCTTTTTACATTCCTAATGTATGAATTACATTTTCAATGTATGAATTAACCCGAACTTGACATAATTAAGGGTGCCATTAGCATTGCTCGTATTTATATCTATGAACATTCATTCCATCTGTATATATGTATATATATATAATAGAAAAGGAAAACCCTTGCAATTTCACTACTCTCCCGATTTTCCTTCTGTAAAATATATAAGTTAAGGGACCTAAAGTGTCAAATATATAAGTTTAGGGGCCTAAAGTGTCTAAAATGAAAATTAAGGGACCAATAGTGTAACATATATAAGTTAAGTTAAGGGAAATAAAGTGACAACAATTAAGTTTAGGGACATAAAGTGAAACAAATTAAGTTTAAGGGACCTAAAGTGTCAAATATATAAGTAAAGTGTCTAAAAAATTAAGGGGTTGTTTGTTTTTCAAAAAACCTCTTAATGACTCTTAAGTCTGATTCGTTCAGACATTTTTACATACCACCTCTTATTAATCATAACTAAAATAAGACTTCAGACTTTAGACCTCTTAAAAAACAAATGACACCTAAGTGTGAGGAGCTAAAGTGAAACAAATTAAATTTAAGTGACCTAAAGTGTGAAATATCCAAGTACAAACCAAAGATAATGATTCCTCAACAATAATATATTGATAGAAGGATAAATATATAAAAAAAAATTTTTAATTAATTCCAGGTCCGCTTTCAGTGGCGGTGGTGGCCGAGGTCCGCCAGTCAGTGCGGTGGCGACGTGGTGGTGGCGGAGGTGGTCGTGGCAGAGGTGGTGGTAGCGGACGTAGTGGTGGCGTAGGGGGTTTAGAAAAAACTTACCTTTGGTGCCATGTTTCACACGTGTCGATGTAGGGAAGCACGTACAAAGATTCGACAAAAAACGAGCCTAATTTGTATTTCTTTCTTAGAATAATCGATGTAGGGTATGGGGGACCATCAACCGTTTATATATAAAAAAAGGTAGGTGGGGTCTTTAATAAAGCAATTAATAGACTGAAAAAAAGCAGGTCCGCCATGGCGGACGTACAGTAAGATGGCAGAGCTGTGGTTGCATCAGAGCGTGCCACGTGTCTGTATGGCGGACCTGGTTCGGGTGGTGAACCTACCGACCCGACCCGTTGCGGATCTGGCTTGGACCACCAATTTTTTTGTCTTTTTCTGCATACAGGTCCGCCATTGCAGACGTAGGTCTATTTTGGTCAATCTGGGAGAGAAATAGCTAGGAGATGCAATTCACCAAGTAATGTGGCTATTTGAGCCAAACACTTCCAAATGTAATACATGTTTTAAAATATAATTTTAGATACGTATTTATATCTATGAACATTCATTCCATCTGTATATATGTATATATATATATAATAGAAAAGAAAACCCTTGCAATTTCACTACTCTCCCGATTTTCCTTCTGTGATTCCTTATCTCCACCATCGTTGGCTACTTCCGGCGACTCCCCTTACCTCTACCCATCAAAAACTTCCATCCATTTTTCTCAAGATTCGCCTCATTTTCCAATCAAATGTTTTAATCGGTCGTTGTCGTTGTCGGTGGCTGTTAAATGTCGTGAAGATTAAAATTTCTTTGTGTTTTCATATTCATGATTTCCCAAATGGGTTATTAGAAATCATAGGGTTTTGTGTGTGGTATTGTATGAAGGAAAGAAATCTTGTAAGTGTGCAATTGAATTCTAGTTGGATCGGTATTGATTTAGAAATTCTTGGATCTTGATACCAATCATCAATTTCAGATAATTTTAGGGTTTTTGTAGTGGATGAATGGAAGAGATATGTACTGCTCCTTCTAGAGTTCTTCCACCCAAGAGTAACTTTATTTACTTTTATTTATGTGTCTCTATTAATGGTATCTAACACGTTTTCGTGATGATTGTAACATGGATTTGCAACACGGTTTTTTCTTGGATTTTTCTGAATTGTGATGTTGAAAGAATGCAGGCATGGAATTTAACAACATGACAAAAGATGATGATCTGTAAAAATACAATTCAACACGTAAACTGTTTGTCCAACTTTTGTACAAAGAAGTTGGGGAACTTTACTTAAATTGCGTAGCAGATTGTGTTTTTTTCCGGTTTTGAACGATTAATTTTCATTTCATGTGGTTTAACTATCGGTGGTGGGGATGAAAATGATGGGTTTGGATTTATATTTTATTTATCTTAAAAAGAGTTTGTAATATCTAAAAGGAAAGAAATTAACATCAATAAGAGATGATTATGATTAATGGCTTCCTCTGTTGTTATTTGGTTCTTCCACTAGATTATTGATGGCTTATTTGCTAACATATCCATTAGGGTTCTTGTTTCGTTTTATTTGAAGTTCAATCAATTTGTATATTGAATCTTTTTTTCTTACCCAACTCTAGATTTCTTGATTTTGTATGCCATAATTACGGTTTTGTCCTCATGAAATGCAGATTCTTCCTTTCATTCAAAAATATAAAGTCAAACGGGCCGTTTTCAATGCTTCATCTGAGATACGAAATGGACATGTTAGCGTTTTCTGGTTGCAATCCGGATGAGGTTTGACCTTTTTAATTTGGTTCGTAAAGTTTGATAATAATAATAATAATAATAATAATAATAATAATAATAATAATAATAATAATAATAATAATAATAATAATAATAATAATAATAATAATAATAATAATAATAATAATAATAATAATAATAATAATAATAATAATAATAATAATAATAATAATAAGGGCATTGGATCTTCTTTTTGTAAGTCGATATTGTTGGCAGATATGCATACCATCGATTTCTTTGGGTTTCTTTGCTTATTGGCAGGCACGATTTCACTATTGATTTGAGTTTCTTTTTACTTTCTCGATTACTTCAAATCAGGTAAGATTTGAGTTTCTTTATTTCCTTGATATTTGCACAGGGTTGATGTTTTATTCTGTGTTTTGTTCTTTTCTTTTCTACCTTCATGTTTATCATTTTTGCTTTTATGTTTTATTCTTTGTCTGCATGTACATATATTGATACATATCTGTATTTATATTCGATATTTATTAGCAGTTTAGCACAAGTTTTTGTTTCATTGTTTAACAGATGATGAGTCGACTTTCTTAACCAATTATAAGTTGGCTTGAGAAATATGCAAATCCAACTTTATGTATTGATTTAGCCGACTTCCGGCCTAATGCATCTGGTTAATATATATCAATTCAGAATGGTTGTTGAGGATGAACATTCACCACCTGTCTGTCAATAATTGACACGTATACTTCTTTTGTAGCCTTTTTCCTTGTGTAGTTTTAGTCTGCCAATTTGATGAACACAATGAGTTCATAATTGCATGATGTTTCATAAATCTATGATACTGACTTTTGGCCTCTTCTAGATGCGATGAAGATCGGGTTTCAGGTCCATGCTCTTCAGCAGTTCACGGTAAACTCTGTTTGCATAATGTAAGTCCATTCAATGATTTGTGGTGTTGTATTCTTTAGTTATTATGTAGGTAGGAACAAGAGGAGGATTTCCAACAGTTCTCAATGGTGGAAAGATGAAAGCTTAATTCTTTGTAGAGCATATTTAATGGTATGTTTCTATTAATTATGATATTCAATTTCATTGTTTGGTTGTTTATGATGTTCCTGATTGAATCGAGTATAGCAGCATCAAGACGACTATTGATTTCCCACAATCACCTGGATCCTCCATTGAGAAGGAGCAGGAGGAGGTATTAACCTAATTCCTTTTTCATTACCTTGAAGTTGTGCTTAATCGAGATATCGTTTGTAAATGTTTTGCATGCTCGGTATGTTTTGGTTAATGATCATTTGAGACCGGTCTTGGTCAATGAACGATTATCAAATGAACACCGCTCTTTGTGTTTTGGTTGGAATCGATTTTTCTTTTTACTAAAATTGTTTTTTAGATTTTTATGTTATCAAACTGGTTTGATTTTTATATTTTTGTGTAGTCTGATTACGACAACTTGATTTGATCCTAGAAATGGTTTAGTTTTGTTGTTAGTTTTTCTATCATTGATGCAGTTTCTTGCAACTTGATTTGATCTTAAGCTTGCTTTCTACTTAATCCTTAATTTAGTCACTGTTAGGTTTACGCTTGTGTAAAGGGGCTTAATGTCTACAACCATGGAATTTGTATTTGTAAGTTGGAAGAAGTGAAAGGGAGGTTTAGGGGCTGTTACAGAACACTTACTCGGTAAGTGCTTACTGTAAAAAGTCAACACTTTAATTTATCTTACCAAGTAAGATTTTAGTCCATTAAAATGGCATCGTATGAAATAGTTAGTGCTTACTAGGTAAGACCCTCGGTATTTGTCACCGCTCTTATCGGGTAAGATTTTCAATCAGTGTGATGTTCATTCGATAAGGTATAATGACCTGGTAGGCACTTATTAGGTAAGTGTTTAGTAAACAGCCCTTAGTGTTTGTAAGTGGATCTTGGTTGATACGATATGTTTGTGAAGGTCAGGACCTCTTAATTGGGAAGGTATTTCAGATATGGTATTGTCTTGGTGGATCTGGATGCGTTGGTATCGTTGTAGTTTGTTTGTCCACATGCTTCTACTTATGTTCTTTGGGGATTTGAACCCTGGGTAGATGAGATCTTCCACTACATCCCCCAAAGGCTTTTGCGCCACAACCCAAGTGGTTGTTATATTGGCCTATAATGGAATACATACCGGGTAAGAACTCGTTGTCTTTGCCATCGCTTTTAATTACTAGGTAAGATTCTCGGTAAACAAGCATTTTGTAAAAGACACTTTTTTTTATCAATTAGACTATACATTCGAAATATTGCCAAACAACCATTTTTATTTTGCACCAAGTAACTCTAAACTAAATTATTTAACGTATACCATACATCCAACTGAGTCATTATGTAAAATTGTGTTTTCTCTGTTTACAAATAAAGTTACACATCCCGCTATATTGTACGAACACATAACTGGTAATTATATATATATATATATATATAAATAGAGAAGTAATCTTAGTCTTTCATTTGGTCAAGATCGGATTTGACTGGTCAAATATTGCGTCTTTGACCAGTCAACAATTGTGGCTTTGACTGGTCAAAAGTTACGACCATTCTAAAAATAGAAGTACAATTTCGTAATTTTTATAAATACACGGGACGAGTTCATATATGAACCCGGCAATGTAATTCACATATGAACTCTTTTAACTGATTCATATATGAACTAATTAACTGTAAGTTCACATGTGAATCAGTTGAACTAATTAACAGATTCATATATGAATCAGAAAACTTCATATATGAATCCGTTAAAAGAATTCATAAATGAACTCGTCCGCGTATTTTACGGAACTACCCCTCTATCCTTTAGAAACCACACAAGGAATTATCCTGTGCTTCACGGTCAAAACCACAAATGTTGACTAGATAAAGGGCTAGAATTATTTCCCTATTTCTCATACATTTAGCATTTCTCAAATGAACCTAGGATTATATATATATATATATATATATATATATATAATTTATAAATAATTATATATATATATGTATATGTATATACATATATAGAGGCACCTTCAAATACAAACTTTTTAATGGTGCAAACCATGCAACCCACTTATCTACCACATATTTTGTTTTTACCTTTTTAATATGTGGTAGATAAGTGGGTTGCATGGGTTTGCACCATTCATTTGCTAACCATGACATTGGTGTTAACCGTTCTCAACCGTAGATTGATGAGATCAATGATCCACAATTAATTGATTTTTTATTAAATTAAAATATTAATTTAATAATACAATGTATGTATGCACAGGGTATTTCTGTCAAAATACAATTCCTTTTAATCTGGGGAACATGGGCTTATCAAATTAAAAACTCAAATAATTAGGGATTTCATCCCATAAAAAACACCAACTTTCCAATACGACCGACGTCATCACCTTCACTTGAAAAACCACCTCCATCATTCTTCCCACTACCACTTTCCGCCGCCAGGCGCCGTCGAAACTGCTTCAACGCCTTTCACACCCACCTCCGGCGTCTTTTTCTTTTCAAACAAATTATTAATAATGCAACCAAGATGCATAATAACAAAAACCCACCAACAGAAACGGCGGTTATTAGAAAATTTATAAACATAAATATAAATTTATTTATATCTGCAGGTCACATGCCAATAAAGGACTCCCATAATACAATTCACACATTCATTAAGAAAAATATGATGACATATCCGAGTTAGTCGATCAATATATTTATATAACATTTATCTTATATATTATTTATATATTTATTTATATTTATATATCTATACTATATTATAAAGATAGCATAAAAAACTCTTAAAAACAAATCTTAAAGCTTAATGTACTGCTATTTAATGCTAATTACTTAAAAAACAACCATAAAAGCTGTATGTACTACATTTAATGTTATTCATTAATTTTCAATCATTATCTCTAATCATTTTAACTCCCCTGAAATCATTTCCCACTTTAACTCCCCTAAAATAACTCTCAACATATTTTAGATATAAAAAATCAAAAATATAATTAAAAAACCTTATATAATATTTTATAAAAAAAATTATATTATTAAACCAAAATAAATTACATTATATTATTAAGTCTAAATTAAACAAATTTATATAAAAAAATCATTAACACTCTCTCACAACCATCCAAAATCGTAATGTAAATCGACAAAAAACAGAAAATAAAATAAAACATTAAAATCGTGATGTATCTAGCTGCATTGTGCGAGTACACTTCTAGTCTATAAATAAAGGAAGGATATTTTGCAACTCTTAAAAAGGTTGCAATATATATATATATATATATATATATATTTATTTGTATTTATATTTATATATATATTTAAATAAATAAATATTTATTTATTTAAATATTTATAAATATTATATATATATATATGTATATTTATTTCTTTATATATATAAATATTATATATTTATTTATATATATATATATATTTATATATATTTTTATTTATAATATTTATATATGTATTTATTTATTTATAAATATATATATATATATGTATTTATTTACATATATATTTATATTTATATTATTTATATATATATATATTTATATATATATATATATATAATTGATATTTATATTTATATATATATATATTTATATATATATAATTGATATTTATATATATATATATTTATTTATATTTATATTTATTTATTTATATATATTTACTTAAATAAATAAATAAATATTTATTTATTTAAATATTTATAAATATATTATATATATATACGTATATTTATTTCTTTATATATACAAATATTATATATTATATATTTATATATATATATATATATATTTTTATTTAGATATATATTTATATTTACATATATATTTATATTTATATTATTTATATATATATATATTTATCTATTTATAAATATATATATATATATATTTATTTATATATATATATTTATTTATATATATATATATACTTATATATATTAATTATTTAAATAAATATATATTTATTTATTTAAAAATATATATATAAATAAATATATATCTAAATAAATAAATATTTAAATAAATATATATATTTATAAATAAATAAATAAATATATAAATATATATATATATAAATAAACCAAAGAGAAAGAGGGTATATAGAAAAACTTAACTAAAAATTTCTTCCATACACAATCTTATAAAGGGCTGCAACGCAGTTACTAGTGTATAAAATACACTAAGTCTGGGCCTCAGCGAGGTTAAGGTATAGACTGGGAGATCTTGGTCGTATTGTGCCAAGTTCCACTAGCTATTCCTTCTCAGGGAGATGGGAGATTTTCGTCATTATAAGGAAAATCCTCAGTCCAACCAGAGTAAGACCAGTTATCTCCTTTATAGATTTGAAAAGCTCTAAACTTATCTTCATTACTAACTTCAGAATTAAACCAAATATTTTTATAAAAATTATTAATATCTTTAAAAACTTTTCCAACAATTATATATTTAACATCAGAAGTAAACAAATCGGAAGCTAATAGATAAGTAAGATTCCTTTTCAAATGTTCTTCATTAGATATTTCATAATGAGTATAACAAAAACACTTACAAATACAATTACAAATATCCTGATGGATTTTAGACAAAGGATGAGGACAAGGTCTTTGCATTGAAATTTAAACAAGATAATGTTCAAGGGGTAATAATAAAAGATTTCTTTAATGGAGGAAAAGGGATTAGAAAACCAATATTTCAGAGGTTGTTAAAAATTCATATTAAATAAATAAATGTATGAATTATCTTATAATCAAAATTTAAAGAGATAGGATCTTGATTTTGGATTATCATAACACCCATTTTTATCACTCTGTTATCACTTTTTAAAAACATTTCTTAAGAAATTCCGAGAAAACTTTGTTTAAAACTTTCTTTCGAGAAACTCACCTTTTTGGACTAATTCGTACTTTTTTCCCCTAAAACGCCTATCCACGGCTAACAGCGGGTACTGCTTCCGAAGTTAAACATCCTTACGTCTTTTGTTTCAAAAAGATTGTTTTAAATTTTCTAAGAATTAATAAAGACAATTTTTTAAAATTACAACTAAGACAACTCTTAGAGGTTTGGCTCATTGCCTGACAGTTATACCTCTGCCATGTAGGTATGAACTAACAGCGACAAAATATCTTTATGATAAAATTTTTAAGATCATATCTTCATAAATAAAGATTAAAAGATAATAACAATATTTAAGTATTTAACATAAATTTCACAACATGAATTGGCTTTCTAAGCCTAAGGGCTTTAGCCTGCCATACAGAAATATAAACAAACTAACCTTGTATTATACAAAAGATGATTACAAAGCTTCAAACTTCTTAAGGATTTACAAGAAGAACTCTTAACTTATCTCTCTACTTTCTCACTCTTATTTTTCTAAGTTGAGAATCTATTACACTGGAAAGGATACTCAAAGCATAAACCAAAGATACATATTTATAGCAACATAAAGTAAAAGTAACTTGTAACCGGAGGCTATGACCGGATAAAAGCCACTAAATAGGACAAACTTCTTTTTAAAAGTAGGAGCATCTTTCGCCGAAAGTAATTGAGATGGGTCCTACCACTTGTCATATTTTTCAAAGATTTTCTAGAAGGACAAATATTAGCCGTTCAAACATTTTTCATTTACAGCTGTAGAGGACAGGTGTAAGATTCGGCCAATCAATCTTTCATTTTGTCTCTTTGTGCATGTCTGATCAAATCTTTGAGTTTTCGGTCTTTGTAGAAAGCCACCCTATCATCATCATTATGAGCTTCAAAACCATCTTTAGAGAATCTCAAAAATGAATAACATGAAACTGCAACTGGAATATAGATCTTGATAGTAGGTGTTTCTCCAAACAAAGAATAGTCTTCAGATAACAAGATTTCAGAGTTCCAAAAGAAGTCTGAAAAATGTACATAATAGAACCATAGCTTTACATCATCCACAGTTTGACCACTAATAAATTGCCATTGTGAATTATGCGGCGACAATTCTTTACTCCAGTCTGAAGAAAAGGACTTTGATAATATCTTGATAGCTGAACAACTAGGTTCAGGTTCAGATTTCCAGAAGTTTGGTGGAGAAGCAAATATATCCACTGAGATGATAGAAGTATCATCATATCTTTTGATAATTGAAATGGCTTGTTTAACCCTTTCAGGAAGCCAATCTATTTGCTTGATCTCAAAAAGGATTAGTCCGCAAAGTAATCCATATTTGAAAAGATCATGAAAACTGATTTTTTCATTTCGAAACATTTGTTCTGAAGCGATCGTGAGATCTATCTGAACAGTTCTAAAATATCTTTTCAATTGATTTTTTGGAACTGGAATTTCTTCCAGTTGAACTGAAAATCCTTGAATAGGTGATCGTGAAATTACCATCAGCCATTCTTGTAATTTCAGGAATTTTTGAAAGTTGATGTCAGAGAGATCAACTAGTTTTTTCAAAGAAGAAAAACATTCAAGATTTGGTATAAGCAAATCTCGAGTATTAAGATCTTCTGAAATTAGCATTTTACTTTTGCCTTTCATCTGTGAGGATGAAGAAGATGTCAATAATTTTAGATCTAAAGGGAGTCCTGAATCGGAGTCCGAGTTTTCATCTTTGGAAAGATGACAGTTCTTTAAAGCAGGGTCCAAATAATAATTGAAGCCAACTTTATCATGAGTAGCTTGGATGCACTCAGAAAAACTTTGAAAGCCTTTCCAAAAAGATTGAAAGGGTTTCTGATTTTCTATTTTTGCAGCAATATCTGTCCAATTTTTGTAAATTCCCTTATGAGGTCCATTCATAAGAAGATAACAATAAAATCTTTTTGGACATTGCCTTAAATTATTAAAATTCTGAGCAACCGAGTTAATTATAAAAATTTTCTCATTGGTTTGGTCAGAAGTAGTTTTTAGATTCCAAATAGAGTCACAAATTGAAGCTTCTTCATTTGTAAGTCTAGATCTCAGATTAAAAAGGAATTGCTTATCACAGGGATAAGTAGGAATAAATTGTCTACCAACTTGTAACATATCACCAGTTTCTGGAATATTCTCCTTCTTGACTACTTTTGATTTAGGCATCCTGCAAAATTAAGAAAGAGGATTAAATCTAGAGAGTAAATCAGGAATAACATTTGTTTTTCCTTTGATATGTTCTAAGTTAAACTTAATCCCTTTGCCAATAATGTATTCATTTAATTTCAACCATCTATTGGACAAAAGTTTTGATTCCTTTTTCATATCAGCAAACTTTACTAATGCTTCACAGTCAGTTCTGAGTGTGATCTCTTTCTTTCCTGCTAGAAAGAGTGCAAAAGATTCACAGGAATTGATAACAGCTAAGACTTCAAAGTCTAAAGATGTTAACCTTCCTTTTTCTTTGTAAATACCAGATGCATATCTACAAAGATGTTCTTCATGAATAGAGGAGTATTTAGAGGATCTTTTTAAAAGAATTCCTCCCCATCCATGTTCAGATCCATCTGTTTGGATAACAAGGTAGTCAGAATCTAGAGGCAAACTCATTTCTGGAAGATTCATAACTAGCTGTTTCAGTTTTTGAACAAGTTTAATATCTTCAGAATTAAAATTTCTTGTTCCTTTTACTGAAGTTTTGTTGTATAAAGGTCCAGTATATTTAGAAAGATCCTTGATGAAAGGTCTAGCATAATTTAGAGAACCCAAAAAACCTTGAAGTTGTTTTAAGTTTTCTAACTTATCTGGATATTCAAGAATTTTTCTCGAAATATGAGGCTGGAGCTTTATCTTACCCTTTCCTATTTCTACGCCAAGAAATTCAATATGTTCTCTTAAAAGTTGCATTTTCTTGAGAGAAATAACCATTCCTTCTTTTTCAAAGATTTTAAAAACAGTATACAAGTGTGCATAGTGTTCATTTTTATCTTTTGAAAAAACCAAAACATCATCAATGTAAACACATGTAAAATTAGATAAATGCAAAAAACAATTATCCATTTTTCTTTGAAAAATCTGAGGGGCATTCTTCAATCCAAAAGGCATAACCTTCCATTCAAAGTGTCCTTCACTACATGTAAATGATGTCCAGGGAATAGATTCTGGGTGCATCTTTACTTGCCAAAATCCAGATTTTAAATCAAATTTTGAAAACCATTTGGCACCTTGGATTTTGTTAAGCAAAATTTCTTTTGTTGGAATACAATAGCCATCAATATGGGTATTGTCATTCAACCTTTTATAGTTAAAAACCATTCGTGATTGACCACGTTTTCTTTCAGATTCTTTTTGAACTATAAAAGCTGCAGTTCTATGCTTAGAAGTGCTTCTTGTAATTACTCCTAACTTAAGTAATTGGGAAATATGCATCTTGAACTCATCAATAGTCCAATTATCATATTTAGGCATTCCCGTCTTAATTACCAAGTCTGGATTAATTATCTCAAGTTTACAAAAGATTTGATTTCTATCCCAAAACTTGGTTGGGATTTCTCCAATAATTTCAGTCTTTTGTAAATGATCCACCATATTTAAAATATCTTCATAAGTAAAAGATTTACTTATAAGTTTTTGGTTTATAATATGGGGTTTTATCAAATTGTATGATAAGTCTAAAAAGGAATAACCTTTATAAGAGTCATCATTTTCTATTTTCCAAAGTTCTTCAAAATCTGGAAAATCATTTAAAGTCTTGTTAAGACTAAGTGATGTCAGTTTTTTGTACCACTAGGTTTTTTGCAAGAACAGTTTTCAGGGGTACAAATAATCCTAGGGTTTTGCAATTCTTCATTTTCTTTTTCTTCACTACTACTTCCACCATGCTTTCGAGCGTACTCTGATATTATGGGTGTAAGGGTAGTATTTTGAGAAAAAAGGACATAATCATTACATATAGTGAATGATCTTCCTTTGGCTAGTAAAAAATTTAATCCGAGGATTAAACTTATACCATGCAAATCTTTTAAAGAATCAACCCAACAGACATCTAATGAATATACATCTGACCAATCTTGGCAATTTGTTTGAAATTGAACAAGAAGATTTTTGAAAAAATGATTGGTAGAATGTATAGTTCCTGAAAAAGTTACAGACTTCAAAGGCTTCTGTGCTTTCACCAGTTTACTAAGTAATTCTGGAGGAAGTATAGAAGAGTCTAAAGTTGTTTGAGTTGCTCCTGTATCTATAAAAGCAGGGAGTTGAAACTTATTGCCTTTGATATTAAGGAGGACTAAAACAAAAATGTTTTTTAAGACCTTTTTGTTGCAAATTATGGGTATAACTGGAGTTATAGCCATACAGGAAGTTGATGGTTCATTGATCTGAATTCCTTTATTTTTTGGAGGTTTCCAAGTAAAAGGAGGGAAATCTTTGTCAAACTCTTTTTGAGAAAAATTTTGAAAATTGATTTCGAGATTTTCAATACGATTTTCAAGAGTATGAATTCGATCATCAAGTATAGTTAGTCTATCAGTCTTCTGTTTGGGAGCATTATATTCTGGCAGAACATAATCATAAACTGAAGATAAACAAGAGTAACATACTTCAATTCTACATAACTCACATCTAGAACGCTTCTCAAGAGAAGGGTACCAGAGACAATTGTAACACTTAGTGTTAGTGTTGCCTGTATGGAGTTTCCATTTGTGTGTGCAGTCTAAAACTTCAAAGTTTACAAAGTTGAAGTTTTCAAATAACTCAACATCTCCTTCAGAAATTCCTAAATTCATAAAAGAATTATGGTAACCATATTTCTGTTGAAGTGGAGTTTGTGATGGTGCAAGCTCATTCACAAATGAATAATCACTTTGTTGTTGGATATCCTGCATATCTTCTATGCTAACAATAGAATAGATATCAGAGTTAGTTGAGACATCAGAAGTTATGTCAACTAAGTCTTCATTAGTGCAGTTTATCAAATCAACTCTTTGATTAAAAAGGGTTTTCTTTCCAGGGCATTTACTAGATAAATGGCCTTCCTTTCCGCAAGCATAGCAAGTGAATTTGCTATAATTCTTATTATCTTTGTATTTTCTCACATGTTTCTGTTTGTTCAGGGTAGGTTTCCTAGCACTGGACTTTCTAAGATAATAAGCTTTCCTTGGTGTTGCCTTCTTATGATAAACTGGTTTCTTCCTAACAGTTTTACCATAAGTCTGAGGAGTATAGATAGAGGAACAGAATCCTGTATCCTTCTTCTTTAACTCTCTCTGGGTTTGGATCATGGAACATTTAGCTTTAAGGTGATCTATGATAACCTTTGCTCTAACTGTTGCATTATTCCATTGGGCATCAACACCAGGCTGTTCTTGTTTCCACTTAAGCTCAATCTCTCTTCCTAGCTCTCCTGGAAGTTTAGTAAAAATTCTGTTGCAAATATTAGCATCATAATAATTACCAGAAATAGCAGCTAAGTGAACAAAATCATTCAAGAAGAAAACAATCTTCTTCCAATCATGTAACTGAAGCTGTTCTAAGTCACGAAGGGCTTCACTTTGTTTTATCATAAGACCAGATAAAGTATCTCCACCATTAATAATTCTAAGAATTACTGAGGTGAAATTCCTTATGTTATTTCCTTGAGCAACTAGTTGTGCAAGTGGTTCAGGGAAATGTTTCTTCCAGTCTTCCCATGCTGCAAGTGCAGTTGGTCCAAGATAATTTTCTGCAATTGAGATCATTACCTCAGAGTTTATATCTTTTTCAAGATATTTTGAAGTGTAATCACGGTGCACTTCTTGAGACCAGGTTTCTAGGTATGAGTTCCATAACTGAGGGTGAATATCAGTGAGATTTAACAAAGGTGCAGATTGCCAAGTGAAAGTGGGATCAGTTGGTATCCTTCTTCCTTTATTAACATAGCTATGGACTGGTTCATTGTAACCTGTAGCTTGGTTTCTAGGTGGTCTACCTGTTTCATAACTCATGGTTTCTAAATGTCCAGGTGCAGGGCCAGTAACAGTAGATCCTTCTGCTTCATTCATAAGAGTAAAGTTTATGGAATCTACAGAATCTGATAAGAAAGAGTCTAAAAGATTTTCATCTTTAGGAGTCATTCTTATATTCTTCAAATCATCTTGATAGATAATTTGTGAATCATCAAGTTGTCCTTGTTTTTTAAGGAGAACTTCCATTTGTTCAAGATCATGAGGACTAAGAGTATAATCAAATAATTCTTTGGGGTAAAGAATTTTATGATCACAGTCATTCCATCCTGTTGGTTTTATATCCTTGATCTGAATTTGGCTTGATTCAGGAGAAGTATATTTAACCAAAAAAGGTTTAATATCATTGGGGTTACTAGAATCAAAGTACTTAGAGTCTTGTTCTAGGGTATCCCATTCATCTTCTAACTCAATGTTCATAAAACTAGTGGAAAATCTATGCAGATCTTCATCAGTAGTTTCTTTTTCTTCATCATTCAATCCAGAGGATGAAGCATTGTTAGTGTAATTTCTAAATCTCAAAGATTTAGATCCACTAGAATTGGTATAAGAGACATAACTGGTGGGAGTGATGGTAGTAGGCTCTCTATGAAATGGAATAGTCCATTCATTACCTGCAATAGTCTGAGAATCAATCTGGGTTGGAGGTATCATTTGTATTCCTCTAGAAGACACAGTCTGAATGATTGAATCAATATCAACATTATACTGACTTCCAGTAGATCCAGTTAACCTTCCAAGAAATATTATTTCTATGGCCAGATTTCTACCAATAAAACTTTCATAACCAAGTGTTTGAACCTGTAAAGTGATATGTCTACAGAAATCATTCACACTTAATGAAAAGTTTTGGGGGGCAATATAAGCAACGCCTATATTGTTGTTCAAGTCTATTTCCATGGTTCCTATTATAGCTTGATCAAGATTAGAAAATCTATTGTCAATCAAAACTACAAGGGCTTTTGTTCCTAAACCAGTTCTATGGAGTCCTTTAACTGCAATAGTCAAGAGTCCAAAATGTAAAGTGGTTTGGTTTGCATTTCTTAATCTAAAGCTAGCTTCTCTAGTCATCAGATTAAGGGTAACAACTCTTCCTTGAGGAACAGAAAGATTTTGTAAACTGTGGTGTCTAAAGAGACCAGTGTTTCTTTCCAAAATCCCAGTAGCATATAATCTGGTGGGATTAAAGGCTTCTAGTTGATTATTGTTAAGAAGTTGTTCACTTCTGTCAACATTAATCATATCTTCAAGTCTAGAATTAGATCTTGAGGATCTCCTAGAGAAAAGTCTTCCTAGAGTACTGAAATGTAATCTAGTATCTTGTCCAACCAATTGAGCTCTGTTATCAACAGATTCATTTTCTTGTAAAGTTCTAGAACGTCCAAGAAAAGGGGTTCTACTTGCCATTACTTTTGTAAACAAGAAAATTGGTTTTCTCTTTGGTATCAGAGCTTGTATTTATTTGCTTGTTTTTAGTTTTATGAATAGTATAGATTATTTAAATTTAGAAATTTCTCAAACTAGTAGAACTGTTGTTTCATCTGATGAGCATCGTTTTAAATGTTCCTTTTATAAAGAAACAAACAAACATCTCTTTCACAGTGAAAACAGTCAGCTTAACAGTATTGTAGATTTAATTGTTAATCTTGGAAAAAATCTTGAATATAATCAGAATAAGAACACCAGTCTCTGGAAATCTATTCATGATTCTATGATCAAGAAAAACAAAGCTATTCATGATTTGGAAAACAAATTAGAATACCTTAAAACAACTTTTTCTCTGTTTGAAGAAAAACTTGTTTGTTTTGAAAAGAAATACAATTTATTGGTCATAAGTCAGAAAGACTTAAATCCAAAAGATTCTATTTCAAAAAATAAAGTTTTTGAAAATTCTCAAGAGCAGTTTGAAAAAATTATACTTCATTTGAAACAAATTGAGAAGTTAATTCTCAATTAAATGAACTATAAGTTTGAAGGAAAAGTCCTTGAAGAAGCTTCAAGTTTTTGTGAAAAACATTTACCTAAATCTTCAGGATACAGTGATACCAGTGGTATTATTTCTGATTCAAACAAATTGCTTGTTTCTCAAAACAACACAATTATTGCTCTTTTAGTTTCTTTACATCACAAGATTGATAGAATTTCTTGGAAAGAAATCCCAAAATCTTCTGATATTGATAAGCTTGCTGACCAATTTTCAAAACTTTCAACAACTTTTGATTATAAATATTATATATTTATTTATATATATATATATATTTATATATATTTTTATTTATAATATTTATATATGTATTTATTTATTTATAAATATATATATATATATGTATTTATTTACATATATATTTATATTTATATTATTTATATATATATATATTTATATATATATATATATAATTGATATTTATATTTATATATATATATATTTATATATATATAATTGATATTTATATATATATATATTTATTTATATTTATATTTATTTATTTATATATATTTACTTAAATAAATAAATAAATATTTATTTATTTAAATATTTATAAATATATTATATATATATACGTATATTTATTTCTTTATATATACAAATATTATATATTATATATTTATATATATATATATATATATTTTTATTTAGATATATATTTATATTTACATATATATTTATATTTATATATATATATATATTTATCTATTTATAAATATATATATATATATATATTTATTTATATATATATATTTATTTATATATATATATATACTTATATATTAATTATTTAAATAAATATATATTTATTTATTTAAAAATATATATATAAATAAATATATATCTAAATAAATAAATATTTAAATAAATATATATATTTATAAATAAATAAATAAATATATAAATATATATATATATAAATAAATATATATCTAAATAAATAAATATATATATAATTACTTAGTAAACTGGTGAAAGCACAGAAGCCTTTGAAGTCTGTAACTTTTTGAGGAACTATACATTCTACCAATCATTTTTTTAAAAATCTTCTTGTTCAATTCCAAACAAATTGCCAAGATTGGTCAGATGTATATTCATTAGATGTCTGTTGGGTTGATTCTTTAAAAGATTTGCATGGTATAAGTTTAATCCTCGGATTAAATTTTTTACTAGCCAAAGGAAGATCATTCACTATGTGTAATGATTATATCCTTTTTTCTCAAAATACTACCCTTACACCCATAATATCAGAGTACGCTCGAAAGCATGGTGGAAGTAGTAGTGAAGAAAAAGAAAATGAAGAATTGCAAAACCCTAGGATTATTTGTACCCCTGAAAACTGTTCTTGCGAAAAACCTAGTGGTACAAAAAACTGACATCACTTAGTCTTAACAAGACTTTAAACGATTTTCCAGATCTTGAAGAACTTTGGAAAAAAGAAGATGATGACTCTTATAAAGGTTATTCCTTTTTAGACTTATCATACAATTTGATAAAACCCCATATTATAAACCAAAAACTTATAAGTAAATCTTTTACTTATGAAGATATTTTAAATATGGTGGATCATTTACAAAAGACTGAAATTATTGGAGAAATCCCAACCAAGTTTTGGGATAGAAATCAAATCTTTTGTAAACTTGAGATAATTAATCCAGACTTGGTAATTAAGACGGGAATGCCCAAATATGATAATTGGACTATTGATGAGTTCAAGATGCATATTTCCCAATTACTCAAGTTAGGAGTAATTACAAGAAGCACTTCTAAGCATAGAACTGCAGCTTTTATAGTTCAGAAAGAATCTGAAAGAAAACGTGGTCAATCACGAATGGTTTTTAACTATAAAAGATTGAATGACAATACCCATATTGATGGCTATTGTATTCCAACAAAAGAAATTTTGCTTAACAAAATCCAAGGTGCCAAATGGTTTTCAAAATTTGATTTAAAATCTGGATTTTGGCAAATAAAGATGCACCCTGACTCTATTCCCTGGACATCATTTACATGTAGTGAAGGACACTTTGAATGGAAGGTTATGCCTTTTGGATTGAAGAATGCCCCTTAGATTTTTCAAAGAAAAATGGATAATTGTTTTATGCATTTATCTAATTTTACATGTGTTTACATTGATGATGTTTTGGTTTTTTCAAAAGATAAAAATGAACACTATGCACACTTGTATACTGTTTTTAAAATCTTTGAAAAAGAAGGAATGGTTATTTCTCTCAAGAAAATGCAACTTTTAAGAGAACATATTGAATTTCTTGGTGTAGAAATAGGAAAGGGAAAGATAAAGCTCCAGCCTCATATTTCGAGAAAAATTCTTGAATACCCAGATAAGTTAGAAAACTTAAAACAACTTCAAGGTTTTTTGGGTTCTCTAAATTATGCTAGACCTTTCATCAAGGATCTTTCTAAATATACTGGACCTTTATACAACAAAACTTCAGTAAAAGGAACAAGGAATTTTAATTCTGAAGATATTAAACTTGTTCAAAAACTGAAACAACTAGTTATGAATCTTCCAGAAATGAGTTTGCCTCTAGATTCTGACTACCTTGTTATCCAAACAGATGGATTTGAACATGGATGGGGAGGAATTCTTTTAAAAAGACCCTCTAAATACTCCTCTATTCATGAAGAACATCTTTGTAGATATGCATCTGGTATTTACAAAGAAAAAGGAAGGTTAACATCTTTAGACTTTGAAGTCTTAGCTGTTATCAATTCCTGTGAATCTTTTGCACTCTTTCTAGCAGGAAAGAAAGAGATCACACTCAGAACTGACTGTGAAGCATTAGTAAAGTTTGCTGTTATGAAAAAGGAATCAAAACTTTTGTCCAATAGATGGTTGAAATTAAATGAATACATTATTGGCAAAGGGATCAAGTTTAACTTAGAACATATCAAAGGAAAAACAAATGTTATTCCTGATTTACTCTCTAGATTTAATCCTCTTTCTTAATTTTGCAGGATGCCTAAATCAAAAGTAGTCAAGAAGGAGAATATCCCAGAAACTGGTGATATGTTACAAGTTGGTAGACAGTTTATTCCTACTTATCCCTGTGATAAGCAATTCCTTTTTAATCTAAGATCTAGACTTACAAATGAAGAAGCTTCAATTTGTGACTCTATTTGGAATCTAAAAACTACTTCTGACCAAACCAATGAGAAATTTTTTATAATTAACTCGGTTGCTCAGAATTTTAATAATCTAAGGCAATGTCCAAAAAGATTTTATTGTTATCTTCTTATGAAAGGACCTCATAAGGGAATTTACAAAAACTGGACAGATATTGCTGCAAAAATAGAAAATCAGAAACCCTTTCAATCTTTTTGGAAAGGCTTTCAAAGTTTTTCTGAATGCATCCAAGCTACTCATGATAAAGTTGGCTTCAATTATTATTTGGACCCTGCTTTAAAGAACTGTCATCTTTCCAAGGATGAAAAACCGGACTCCGATTCAGGACTCCCTTTAGATCTAAAATTATTGACATCTTCTTCATCCTCACAGATGAAAGGCAAAAGTAAAATGCTAAATTCAGAAGATCTTAATACTCAAGATTTGCTTATACCAAATCTTGAATGTTTTTCTTCTTTGAAAGAACTAGTTGATCTCTCTGACATCAACTTTCAAACATTCCTGAAATTACAAGAATGGCTGATGGTAATATCACGATCACCTATTCAAGGATTCTCAGTTCAACTGGAAGAAATTCCAGTTCCAAAAAATCTAATGAAAAGATATTTTAGAACTGTTCAGATCGATCTCACAATCGCTTCAGAACAAATGTTTCGAAATGAAAAAACCAGTTTTCATGATCTTTTCAAATATGGATTACTTTGCGGACTAATCCTTTTTGAGATCAAGCAAATAGATTGGCTTCCTGAAAGGGTTAAACAAGCCATTTCAATTATCAAAAGATATGATGATACTTCTTCTATCATCTCAGTGGATATATTTGCTTCTCCACCAAACTTCTGGAAATCTGAACCTGAACCTAGTTGTTCAGCTATCAAGATATTATCAAAGTCTTTCTCTTCAGACTGGAGAATCAATTAATATCAGTCCAACCAGAGTAAGACCAGTTATCTCCTTTATAGGTTTGAAAGGCTCTAAACTTATCTTCATTACTAATTTCAGAATTAAACCAAATATTTTCATAAAAATTATTAATATCTTTAAAAACTTTTCCAACGATTATATATTTAATATCAGAGGTAAACAAATCGGAAGCTAATAGATATGTAAGATTCCTTTTTAAATGTTCTTCACTAGATATTTCATAATGAGTATAACAAAAACACTTACAAGTACAATTACAAATATCCTGATGGATTTTAGACAAAGGATGAGGACAAGGTCTTTGCATTGAAATTTAAACAAGATAATATTCAAAGGGTAATAATAAAGGATTTCTTTAATGGAGGAAAAGGGATTAGAAAACCAATTTTTCAGAGGTTGTTAAAAATTCATAAAAAATAAATAAATGTATGTATTATCTTATAATCAAAATTTAAAGAGATAGGATCTTGATTTTGGATTATCATAACACCCATTTTTATCACTCTGTTATCACTTTTTAAAAACATTTCTTAAGAAATTCCGAGAAAACTTTGTTTAAAACTTTCTTTCGAGAAACTCACCTTTTTGGACTAATTCGTACTTTTTTCCCCTAAAACGCCTATCCACGGCTAACAGCGGGTACTGCTTCCGAAGTTAAACATCCTTACGTCTTTTGTTTCAAAAAGATTGTTTTAAATTTTCTAAGAATTAATAAAGACAATTTTTTTAAAATTACAACTAAGACAAATCTTAGAGGTTTGGCTCATTGCCTGACAGTTATACCTCTGCCATGTAGGTATGAACTAACAGCGACAAAATATCTTTATGATAAAATTTTCAAGATCATATCTTCATAAATAAAGATTAAAAGATAATAACAATATTTAAGTATTTAACATAAATTTCACAACATGAATTGGCTTTCTAAGCCTCAGGGCTTTAGCCTGCCATACAGAAATATAAACAAACTAACCTTGTATTATACAAAGGATGATTACAAAGCTTCAAACTTCTACGGATTTACAAGAAAAACTCTTAACTTATCTCTCTACTTTCTCATTTTTATTTTTCTAAGTTGAGAATATAGCATACTGGAAGGGATGCTTCAAGCATAAACCAAAGATACATATTTATAGCAACATAAAGTAAAAGTAACTTGTAACCGGAGGCTATGACCGGATAAAAGCCACTAGATAGGACAAACTTCTTTTTAAAAGTAGGAGCATCTTTCGCCGAAAGTAATTGAGATGGGTCCTACCACTTGTCATATTTTTCAAAGATTTTCTAGAAGGACAAATATCAGCCGTCCAAACATTTTTCATTTACAGCTGTAGAGGACAGGTGTAAGATTCGGCCAATCAATCTTTCATTTTGTCTCTTTGTGCATGTCTGATCAGATCTTTGAGTTTTCTGTTTTTGTAGAAAGCCACCCTATCATCATCATAAGCTTCAAAACCATCTTTGGAGAATCTCAAAAATGAATAACATGAAACTGCAACTGGAATATAGATCTTGATTGTAGGTGTTTCTCCAAACAAAGAATAGTCTTCAGATAACAAGATTTCAGAGTTCCAAAAGAAGTCTGAAAAATGTACATAATAGAACCATAGCTTCACATCATCCACAGTTTGACCACTAATAAATTGCCATTGTGAATTATGAGGCAACAATTCTTTACTCCAGTCTGAAGAGAAAGACTTTGATAATATCTTGATAGCTGAACAACTAGGTTCAGGTTCAGATTTCCAGAAGTTTGGTGGAGAAGCAAATATATCCACTGAGATGATAGAAGTATCATCATATCTTTTGATAATTGAAATGGCTTGTTTAACCCTTTCAGGAAGCCAATCTATTTGCTTGATCTCAAAAAGGATTAGTCCGCAAAGTAATCCATATTTGAAAAGATCATGAAAACTGGTTTTTTCATTTCGAAACATTTGTTCTGAAGCGATTGTGAGATCGATCTGAACAGTTCTAAAATATCTTTTCATTCGATTTTTTGGAACTGGAATTTCTTCCAGTTGAACTGAGAATCCTTGAATAGGTGATCGTGATATTACCATCAGCCATTCTTGTAATTTCAGGAATGTTTGAAAGTTGATGTCAGAGAGATCAACTAGTTCTTTCAAAGAAGAAAAACATTCAAGATTTGGTATAAGCAAATCTTGAGTATTAAGATCTTCTGAATTTAGCATTTTACTTTTGCCTTTCATCTGTGAGGATGAAGAAGATGTCAATAATTTTAGATCTAAAGGGAGTCCTGAATCGGAGTCCGGTTTTTCATCCTTGGAAAGATGACAGTTCTTTAAAGCAGGGTCCAAATAATAATTGAAGCCAACTTTATCATGAGTAGCTTGGATGCATTCAGAAAAACTTTGAAAGCCTTTCCAAAAAGATTGAAAGGGTTTCTGATTTTCTATTTTTGCAGCAATATCTGTCCAGTTTTTGCAAATTCCCTTATGAGGTCCATTCATAAGAAGATAACAATAAAATCTTTTTGGACATTGCCTTAGATTATTAAAATTCTGAGCAACCGAGTTAATTATAAAAATTTTCTCATTGGTTTGGTCAGAAGTAGTTTTTAGATTCCAAATAGAGTCACAAATTGAAGCTTCTTCATTTGTAAGTCTAGATCTTAGATTAAAAAGGAATTGCTTATCACAGGGATAAGTAGGAATAAACTGTCTACCAACTTGTAACATATCACCAGTTTCTGGGATATTCTCCTTCTTGACTACTTTTGATTTAGGCATCCTGCAAAATTAAGAAAGAGGATTAAATCTAGAGAGTAAATCAGGAATAACATTTGTTTTTCCTTTGATATGTTCTAAGTTAAACTTGATCCCTTTGCCAATAATGTATTCATTTAATTTCAACCATCTATTGGACAAAAGTTTTGATTCCTTTTTCATAACAGCAAACTTTACTAATGCTTCACAGTCAGTTCTGAGTGTGATCTCTTTCTTTCCTGCTAGAAAGAGTGCAAAAGATTCACATGAATTGATAACAGCTAAGATTTCAATGTCTAAAGATGTTAACCTTCCTTTTTCTTTGTAAATACCAGATGCATATCTACAAAGATGTTCTTCATGAATAGAGGAGTATTTAGAGGGTCTTTTTAAAAGAATTCCTCCCCATCCATGTTCAGATCCATCTGTTTGGATAACAAGGTAGTCAGAATCTAGAGGCAAACTCATTTTTGGAAGATTCATAACTAGCTGTTTCAGTTTTTGAACAAGTTTAATATCTCCAGAATTAAAATTCCTTGTTCCTTTTACTGAAGTTTTGTTGTATAAAGGTCCAGTATATTTAGAAAGATCCTTGATGAAAGGTCTAGCATAATTTAGAGAACCCAAAAAACCTTGAAGTTGTTTTAAGTTTTCTAACTTATCTGGGTATTCAAGAATTTTTCTCGAAATATGAGGCTGGAGCTTTATCTTTCCCTTTCCTATTTCTACACCAAGAAATTCAATATGTTCTCTTAAAAGTTGCATTTTCTTGAGAGAAATAACCATTCCTTCTTTTTCAAAGATTTTAAAAACAGTATACAAGTGTGCATAGTGTTCATTTTTATCTTTTGAAAAAACCAAAACATCATCAATGTAAACACATGTAAAATTAGATAAATGCATAAAACAATTATCCATTTTTCTTTGAAAAATCTAAGGGGCATTCTTCAATCCAAAATGCATAACCTTCCATTCAAAGTGTCCTTCACTACATGTAAATGATGTCCAGGGAATAGAGTCAGGGTGCATCTTTATTTGCCGAAATCCAGATTTTAAATCAAATTTTGAAAACCATTTGGCACCTTGGATTTTGTTAAGCAAAATTTCTTTTGTTGGAATACAATAGCCATCAATATGGGTATTGTCATTCAATCTTTTATAGTTAAAAACCATTCGTGATTGACCACGTTTTCTTTCAGATTCTTTCTGAACTATAAAAGCTGCAGTTCTATGCTTAGAAGTGCTTCTTGTAATTACTCCTAACTTGAGTAATTGGGAAATATGCATCTTGAACTCATCAATAGTCCAATTATCATATTTGGGCATTCCCGTCTTAATTACCAAGTCTGGATTAATTATCTCAAGTTTACAAAAGATTTGATTTATATCCCAAAACTTGGTTGGGATTTCTCCAATAATTTCAGTCTTTTGTAAATGATCCACCATATTTAAAATATCTTCATAAGTAAAAGATTTACTTATAAGTTTTTGGTTTATAATATGGGGTTTTATCAAATTGTATGATAAGTCTAAAAAGGAATAACCTTTATAAGAGTCATCATCTTCTTTTTTCCAAAGTTCTTCAAGATCTGGAAAATCGTTTAAAGTCTTGTTAAGACTAAGTGATGTCAGTTTTTTGTACCACTAGGTTTTTCGCAAGAACAGTTTTCAGGGGTACAAATAATCCTAGGGTTTTGCAATTCTTCATTTTCTTTTTCTTCACTACTACTTCCACCATGCTTTCGAGCGTACTCTGATATTATGGGTGTAAGGGTAGTGTTTTGAGAAAAAAGGATATAATCATTACACATAGTGAATGATCTTCCTTTGGCTAGTAAAAAATTTAATCCGAGGATTAAACTTATACCATGCAAATCTTTTAAAGAATCAACCCAACAGACATCTAATGAATATACATCTGACCAATCTTGGCAATTTGTTTGGAATTGAACAAGAAGATTTTTGAAAAAATGATTGGTAGAATGTATAGTTCCTAAAAAAGTTACAGACTTCAAAGGCTTCTGTGCTTTCACCAGTTTACTAAGTAATTCTGGAGTAAGTATAGAAGAGTCTAAAGTTGTTTGAGTTGCTCCTGTATCTATAAAAGCAGGGAGTTGAAACTTCGTGCCTTTGATATTAAGGAGGACTAAAACAAAAATATTTTTTAAGACTTTTTTGTTGCAAATTATGGGTATAACAGGAGTTATAGCCATACAGGAAGTTGATGGTTCATTGATCTGAATTCCCTTGTTTTTTGGAGGTTTCCAAGTAAAAGGAGGGAAATCTTTGTCAAACTCTTATATTTATATATATATATAATTGATATTTATATATATATATATATATATTTATATATATATAATTGATATTTATATATATATATATATATATATATTTATATATATATTTATTTATATTTATATTTATTTATTTATATATATTTACTTAAATAAATAAATAAATATTTATTTATTTAAATATTTATAAATATATTATATATATATACGTATATTTATTTCTTTATATATATAAATATTATATATTATATATTTATATATATATATTTTTATTTATATATATATTTTTATTTATAATATTTATATATGTATTTATTTATTTATAAATATATATATATATATATATATTTATTTAGATATATATTTATATTTACATATATATTTATATTTATGTTATTTATATATATATATTTATTTATTTATAAATATATATATATATATATATATTTATTTATATATATATATATACTTATATATATTAATTATTTAAATAATTATATATTAATTATTTAAATAAATATATATTTATTTATTTAAAAATATATATATATATATAAATAAATATATATCTAAATAAATATTTAAATAAATATATAAATATATATATATAAATAAATATATATCTAAATAAATATATATATATATATATATAAATAAATAAACATACATATATATAATATTTATAAATATTTAAATAAATATATATATATATATAAATATAAACAAATATAATAATATATATTAAATATATTATGTATTAATTATATATAAATATATATATATATATATAATTATATATATATATATAAAAGCATATATAAATAAATATAATTATATATAATTAAATATATTTATATACATATTTAATTATATAAATTTAAATATGTATATATATATATATACATATTTAATTATTTAATATATAATATATATATATATTATAATTAAATATGTATATATAAAATTATAGTGGTTGTTTAATTTGCAACCCTTAAAAAAGTTGCAACCCTTGCAACCCACATCTTAACCCTTACAAACACTAAGGGTCGTTTACTAAAGACTTACCTAATAAGTGCCTACCAGGTTATCATTATACCTTATCGAATGAACATCACAAAGAATGAAAATCTTACCCGATAAGAGCGGTGACAAGTACCGAGGGTCTTACCCAGTAAGCACTAACTATTTCATACGATGCCATTTTAATGGACTAAAATCTTACCTGGTAAGATAAACTAAAGTGTTGACTTTTTACAGTAAGCACTTATCGAGTAAGTGTTCCCCTAAACCTCCCTTTCACTTCTTCCAACTTACAAATACAAATTCCATGGTTGTAGACATTGCCTCTTTACACAAGCATAAACCTAACAGTGACTAAATCAAGGATTTTTTCCATTAAGTAGAAAGCAAGCTTAAAATCAAGTTGCAAGAAATTGCATCAATGATAGAAAAACTAACAACAAAACTAAACCATTTCCAGGATCAAATCAAGTTGCCGTAATCAGACTACAGAAAAATATAAAAGGCACACCAATTTGATAATATAAAAAATCTAAAAAACAATTTTAGTAAAAAAAAATCGATAGAAAAATCGATTCCAACCAAAACACAAAGAGAGGTGTTCATTTGATAATTGCAAATCTTTCAAACATACCAAGCATGCAAAACATTTACAAACAATATCTCGATAAAGCACAACTTCAAGGTAATGAAAAGAACCATACCTCCTGCTCCTCCAGAACAGGTGATTGTGGGAAATCAATAGCCGTCTTGATGCTGCTATACTCGATTCAATCAGGAACATCATAAACAACCAAACAATGAAATTGAATATCATAATTAATAGAAACATACCATTAAATATGCTCTACAAAGAATTAAGCTTTCATCTTTCCACCATTGAGAACTGTTGGAAATCCTCCTCTTGTTCCTACCTACATAATAACTAAAGAATACAACACCACAAATCATTGAATGAACTTACATTATGCAAACAGAGTTTATCGTGAACTGCTGAAGAGCATGGACCTGAAACCCGATCTTCATCGCATCTAGAAGAGGCCAAAAGTCAGTATCATAGATTTATGAAACATCATGCAATTATGAACTCATTGTGTTCATCAAATTGGCAGACTAAAACTACACAAGGGAAAAGGCTACAAAAGAAGTATACCTGTCAATTATTGACTGTCAATTATTGACTGTCAATTATTGACTGTCAATTATTGACTGTCAATTATTGACTGTCAATTATTGACTGTCAATTATTGACTGTCAATTATTGACTGACAGGTGGTGAATGTTCATCCTCAACAACCATTCTGAATTGATATATATTAAGCAGATGCATTAGGCCGGAAGCCAGCTAAATCAATACATAAAGTTTGATTTGCATATTTCTCAAGCCAACTTATAATTGGTTAAGAAAGTCGACTCATCATCTGTTAAACGTTGAAACAAAAACTTGTGCTAAACTGCTAATAAACATCGAATATACATACATGATTGTGACTGTATATGTACATGCAGACAAAGAATAAAACACAAAAGCAAAAATGATAAACATGAAGGTAGAAAAGAAAAGAACAAAACACAGAATAAAACATCAACCCTGTGCAAATATCAAGGAAATAAAGAAACTCAAATCTTACCTGATTTGAAGTAATCAAGAAAGTAAAAAGAAACTCAAATCAATAGTGAAATCGTGCCTGCTAATAAACTCAAAGGGTATGCATATCTGCCAACAAAATCGACTTCCAAAAAGAAGATCCAATGCCCTTATTATTATTATCAAAACTTTACGAACCAAATTAAAAAGATCAAACCTCATCCGAATTGCAACCTTGAGTAGATTACATCCAGAAAACGCTAACATGTCCATTTCGTATCTCAGATGAAGCACTAAAAACGGCCCGTTTGACTTTGTATTTTTGAATCAAAGGAAGAATCTGCATTTCATGAGGACAAAAC